>OY804610.1:19995801-20682967 GCA_963680895.1 Fragum sueziense
CCCCAAGTACAGTCCAGACGCTTCTTTGAGAAATAAATGCATATGTTGGAAATGTGGTATATCGTGCAGTGGCAAATATATCGAAAAGATGTAAATATTAGATGTGTAAGACATACTTTCCTGACTTATCCATCTCAGACCTAGGTTGCGCTGCTCAACATGACCCTATGTTGCCATAACAACTATAGAATGCGCCTTAATGCACAAACTTAGTTTTTGTATCCTATATTATCATAACAGTTAGTACATAAATGAAAAAGTTATGACATAATTCCGGATACTTTATAAACAGCCCTCCTACATTTAACAAAAGAGCCTTGTATGTTAAATACTTTTGGAGAAAATGCCAATGTTAAGTTTTGGACAGACAGACAGACAGACGGACAAGAACAAAACAATATGCACCCGATCTCTTGATACGGGGGCATAAAATATATAGTCCCATATATATTTTCTGTATAAACATATATTCAGTATATTCCTATACATGTATTTGTAAGCACTAAACTGACCAGTATCTGAATCTACCATCACCAGCATGCCATGTATGGACCAAGGATGACATCAATAATTTAGTTCCTGTAAGAATGCGTAAAGATCCTGCACCTCTAGGTTTGCTTGACATCACACAATGCTCGTGTTAAACTGACTGCCACATGCGAAGGTCTAAGTGTCAAAGAGAAGATCTTTTATGCATTGATGCATGTGTTTGTGAGTCAGAACTGTGTAAAGACTTGAGTATCTTGATGCATCAGACAGTGATAAGGATGAGTATATATGGCATGAGTTGAGTGTATTGAAGTGTTTAGTATAGGGTAGCTGTGGACTTTACAAGTCTGGTTATTGCATCATATCAGCTAAAACGAGTTAAGTGTATCAAATACGAGAAATACCTGTCCCATGGGCCTAAGAAGCTATGTTTGTACAATTATATTGATGAATCGTCTTTAACATAATGTCATAGGGGTGGTCAATTAGAAATAATAAAAAAACCCCATATATCTGATGAAATATGTGAGAGTAATGTCTCGATAAGTCGGAAAATGGGTAAAAAACAGCTGTCCCACCTCGGGGGTGGTCCAGTTCATTACTTTTGTACGGAGAGTACATATATAATACATATACAGTATACCTAGTATCCCAACCAGTAGCTTTTCCAAATTGTTTTAGTGGTGAAATAAAGAAATTTAAAATAAATGCATTTTTCTGCAAACAATTATGCATATGTCCCATGGTCTGGTGTGAATTACGTTATTTAGTTTTACACACATCCTAAAACGAAACCATGTTTTCAATACATGATATTAAATATCATTTATAAATAGTCAACAGCATGTGCAAACACATTGTATTACTCTTGAAAGTAGCAGAAGATTATAGTAAGTCACACTTTGCAATGAAGGAAGCTACCCCGCTCAAGGAGCAGTAAATGTGAATTACGTTAATGCTTTTTAAAATTTCACACAATCAACGCTTAAGTTAAATACATAGTTTGGCATGTACCTACACATGTGTAGATTACATAAACCAAGAAGAACATTTCTCTTCAGAATTATTACCTGTGGAATTTTATTGTATGTTCAAAATTGTGAATTACGTGTCTGTGAATTACGTTACGCCATTTTTCGTTCCATAAAATACTTTATTCATTAAATGTCGCAATATTAGAAACACTTAAGTCATGTTTTAAATATTTATTAAATTCAAGTAGTCAATTGATAGTAAAACCGAAATATGTCAATGTGAAAAATCTAAGACCGAAACTATAGTGGGACATTTTTCGTTCGTATTTGATACACTTAACTCGTTTTAGCTGCATGTGTCTTGTTGTTATTGTAGTTGTTGTAGATGATGGTGATGATGAGGATGAGGATAGTGTTGTATATAAAGACACAGATATTACTTATATTTAGTAAAGTATACATGATACATAAGATGAACAAAACAATGAGTTTATGCATTACTTCTGCTTTACGCAACTATCATGCAGAAGACATTTCGGTCGTCATTTGACAAATAAAACTCTATAAAATGGTCATACTTTATAAAATGCACATCACTGGCTATCTCTCATGAATTCATATATAATTCAGCCTAATCTTGAAAAAAGATGTCTTTGTGAAACACGAATGCCCCTGAAAAGGCCAATGAGAAGTTTTCACATAAAGCTTTTAAATAAATTGTTGATAAGGTTTGTGTGTGAACTCCCTTTGGAGAAAAGGCCAATGTTAAGTTTTCACGTTAATTAGTTTAAATGTAAGTTTTCATGGTAAGGGTTGAAAAGGATTAATGGAAGACCTTGGGGAAAGTCATAAAAAATTATTGCATGGAACAAATAGATATCATTGAAAGAAGGTTACATACCATATTTGAGCTTTGCATGTGGAATACTTTTGGAGAAAAGGCCAATGTTAAGTTTTCATGTTAAGTTTCGGACTGACGGACGGACAGACAGATGGATGGATGGACGGACAAACAGACAGACGGACAATGGTAAAACAATATGCCATCGATCTACCGATGCCGGGGCATAAAAACGACTAATTCGTGGTCTTATTTCTATCTATATTAAATTAGGCTATATAAACATTTAAAGGGGCCATCTTGAATTTTGTTGGCCATTTTGAACAAAAGGAGAAAGATATTTTGAAAAAAAGATATTTCGGTATCTCTAATAAGTATGTAATACTAGAGATATTGTTTTATTCACTTAAACTGTAAACTGTTTCCTGTGTATGAGCTATTTGGTTCCAGCGCTAAATTCCTTTCCCTTTGGCTCTATAAAAGCAATGCACTACCCAACAATGCAACTGACCGTCCCCATGTTGTTCTGATTCCTATAAAATATGGCATGGGCCTGGGGAATATTTTCAGCTGCCGATTACTATTATATAGATACTTGATAAATATTCGCTTTAAGAGTCATAGTTTTGACATTGTGGTATTGATATAATCTGTATCCATCTAACATGCTGTTTCATTGAATTGTTATTTTGGCTCTTAAAATTCAAACTAATTTTCAGGAATATGCATTAAAAGCTTTACAAATCCCTGCAAATATGATTTCAAAACAATAAATTCTAATAAAATGTCACATTTATGTATAAGATATATTGTTACATCAATGTTTGCATGTTTTGTAATTTTAGGGAAAAATTATCCCACCCACTTTTACCTATGACTACAAGCCTAAGCTAAAGACTAATTCTGTGAAGAAATACATATAAGTCAAGAACAGGTTTCTGGGCAATTTTTAAGTATGATTTCAACCACAAAAACACACCTTTGGTATTTTTAAAACTTTTTTTTCACTTGTAGACATAACTTATTTTAGTGATTTTTAGACATTTTTTGCTATATTTATGAATATTCTAAAATATAGAAAATCAAAAAGTTGTATATTATTAATGCAAGGCAAAGTGCAAATCATTAGCTTTATTTTGATACCAAAATAATTGTTTTAGCTTAATAAATGAGTAAGTTATGGGGTATTTTAGGAGGTATGTATGGAAAGTGCACCGAATGACCTTTGACCTTGATTAAAAAAAATTCCTACCACTTTTAAGCATGTCATCCACCCTTAACCAAAGCATGGGACCCTAATGTATTGAAAAATACTACTCAAAATTTTATAGGTCACCGGTTGCAAGAACTTTTAATTTAACCCCCTTTGTAAAAGCTGGCTCCTAGACTAAGACCAAAGTGCTCTAAAGACAACGTGCAAGATTGGCTTGCCTCAACGTTTTCACAAAGTTCATTATCTAGACCTAACCCTTTTCCAAATGAACAGACTTTGAAAATGCCCCAAATATAACAAGATCATTAATGCAGAGGATAACTTGCAAGATTACGGTAGTCTACCCCTAATGAGATTCGCGTGATGCCGGAATAATGCGGACGTCGTCAAAAACATTCGGTGGTGGAACTTTCCACCGTCGAACGTTTACGACCACGCCCGAATAAGTTCGGATTCGTAACCACGACGATCGAAAAAATCCGATGTTTTATGAATCTCAAAATGGCCACATTACGAGTATTCTTGTTTTGCCTTGAGCAACGTTTCTTTAAACTTTTCCTTAACCCCCGATCAACGTCAAAGAATATCTAAATGTAAAGTCTGGCTTTGGAAAGGGTTAACCCATTACTACACAGTGACCCCTTTTGACTCTTTACAAGATAATGGCTTTGGAAAACATTGTGGAAAATGAAGAAATTGCTTGCTGACAAACAATTTCTTCATTTCCCACAATATTATCTACCTAAAAAGACAAGATTGTAGGGAATTGTAATACAGGGGTCGCAGGTTCGATTCCCCGCCTCTCCAGTCTTTCGGATGAGACTTTAAACCGAGGCTTAATAGGGATTGGTTTTATCCATGAAATTGTGACGTAATTTCGGACAAATATAGTATTTCCGTATGTGTTGTTTTAAAATCTCGTAACTACGGCTTGAACCTATTTTATTGAGATTTTATAACAACACTTAGGCCTATAACTTATTAATAGATATCGGTAAACCAAGTCTATTTCTAGCACAAAAATCATTGCTATTGATTTTATCGTCTGAGCAATCTTCCAAACTACACAACTCTTTTTTACCATTTGAGTAAAGATTGGAGACACAAATTGCGATGCTTTTCAACAAAAACCTCGTAACTGCAGCTTGTTTTAAGCTGCAGTTACGAGGTTTCTGTTGAAAAGCAGCGATATATTATACCAATTTGGTGGATTTCATTTTGCACGGACCCGTAAGAACAGTTCACGAATCTGTCAATCAAAAACTAGTACATGAAAAGAGGCACCACGAGGGGATTTTTTAAATGTATATTAATTTTGATAAAAAAAAAAGGGTTTAACCCCCTACCACAAAATCCCTTGTTTCTAGGTTTCTTATGCAAATGATTGAGAGAAAATGAGGAAATTATATTCTCTCGGTGTTTCTTTCTACGCAGAAGAACCTTATCAGTGTCAATGATAGGCTACTTGAAGAGAGTAGGCATATAGGCTCACAAACAAAACATGGGTTTGATGTCTCGTGTGGAAATGGTTCGGAAAACATTGTAACAAAAGAAGAAAATGCTGATAATTAGCATTTGCATGTGCACATGTCTTTTCCTCTATTAACATCAAATTTGCCATCTGCGTCAGCTTTCAATTAACCCATTAACAAACGACAAAATTTTGGGGTAGTCCAATTTGAAAGAAGTTGCAGACGACATTTCAATGTGAAGAAACTTCGAAATTTTACAGCCTTTTGGGAAGAAAACATTGTGGGGAATGAAGAAATTGCTTGTCACAAGCAATGTCTTCATATTCCACTATGTTTTCCAAAGCCATTATATTGCGGGGAATCAATGTGTGGTAATGGGTTAAGGAAATTCCAAATTTTGGCAGTTTGGAAAGGGTAAGCTAGCATGACATGGGTTTTTAATATGTCGATTGGGCTTGGATGCTGAAACAGGTGAACATGGATCCTGATCAGACTAGTCCACATGTGCAAGCCTACAAGTCATGTTAACCCATTACCACATAGTGACTCCTTTTGACAGACCCCCACCCACAAGATAAACGCTTTGGAAAACAGTGTTGAAAATGAAGAAATTGCTTGTGACAAGCAATTTCTTCATTTCCCACTATGCTTTCAAGCCAAAAAGACAAAAGGTGAAGGATAGGCCTATTGTTCACTTGAAACTGTCGTCTGCAACATCTTTCATTTTCCGGAATGTTTTATAAACACAAGAGTGCACACAGAAAGCCGTCTGCAACATATTTGAATTTGGAACACCCGAATAATTTGCCGTTTGTGAAAGGGTTTAACACCAATCAATCGATAAACTAATCAATCAATCAATCAAAAATGGCAATGAATTTTGTGCTGAAAATAGACTGGGTTATGTTTTATGTTTTGATAATCCGTCGGCGTTGTTATAAAATCTCGTAACTACGGCTTGACTCAAGCCGTAGTTACGAGATTTTATAACAACACCCACGATATACTATTGCTCGTCCGAAATTACGTCACAGTTAACTGGATAAAATCGTTCCCTATTCCATAAGCCCCATTTTTCCGTGATATGACACCAACCTTGTTCATGCACTCCCCTTGGGTGCCCCACGCAGGTGATTGGTCCAAATGCACAATAGCTCACAGCTGATTGGCCGAAATACACAATAGCCACTTTACTCGATAAAGCCGACCGCGAAATTTGGACGCCATTTTACTGACGACACTCGAACAGTCAAATTGAAAAAAACCTTCGAGGACATGGAAAAAGGCCAGGTGAGTTTAGATTTTTCGGTTGCTTTTCTTTTTCAAACAATATTATGTGCAGATTTAGATCTAGGTCTAATAACCTTTTTTATTTTGGAAAGTAGAATCTTTAAATTCTCCTGATTTGCGGTTTTTTTTAAATAAAAAAAAAAAAAAAAAAAGATCTAGATCTAGCTGATTCTCCTACTGAAGGAATTTCCCCTTTTTCTGAAATATTTTCTGCATTTTGGATTAGTTTACTACAGTCTTTTCCCGAACAGAAAAAAAATCGACTGCTCTAAATTCAATGCATTTTCTGCTATCTTTCTGAAGATTTGGAAGTTTTTGCGCGCGTTTTGACCTGGGAATTTTCTAGATTAGAATTTATATTTTTCAAAGATTCTGAAGACGCCAACGATTTCTTTGAACTCATTCCGTCACAATGACGCTTTTTGATGCCCCACATGATAAATGATTGGGAAAACATTGTGGCAAAAGAAGAAATTGCTTGTCAGTTTGTCTCAAACATTTTGTTTTTTCTTCATTTGCCACAATGTATTCTACAAATTTTAAGTTTCATTTTCTAGAAATTGTTGTCTGCAAAATCTTTGACATGCCTAAATTCCTTATTAAAAAGTCTTAGGAAAACATTGAAGCAAAAGAGGAAATTGCTGATAATCATCCATTTTCTCCTTTTGTCTTAACATTTTCTGAGGTATAGACAATTCTTTCTTTGCCACTTTTTCAACATCTGAATCTCATTAGGTGTGGACTACTTTAAACCATTACCCAGGGCTTTTCTTCCTTCGATAACAGAGGCCGATTTTCGGTGGCTTCCCAATTGTAAAAGGGCTACTTTTTTCCAAATTTCAAAGTGAGAATTTCCCAATTTTCAAAACTAAACTTCCCAACATTGGGAAAAAATGATAATCATTCTCCTACTGGCAATTCTAGTCACAAAGAAGTGGTTTGTATTCTATTATTCAATTATTCTGGTCATAGAGTGTAAGGAAAATATATTTATTTGTACATTAATTCTGCTGCCTCTTTACAATACATTTTTCCCAATTTGACCAAAATGGCGCTTAAATTTCCCAAAATGACTGACCAGGGCCTCTTCCCAATTTTGGGAGGAAAAGCCCTGATTACCACACAATGACTCTTTTACTCCCTACAAGATAATTGCATTTGAAAACATTGTGGAAAATGAAGAAATTGCTTGTCACAAGCAATTTCTTCATTTCCCACAATGTTTTTACCCCAAAATATAAAAAAAAAATGTAAATTCATTCATTTGAAATTGTCGTCTGCAACATTTAATTCTTAGAATTTGGATCAGTCTAGAATTTAGCTGTCTGGTAATTGGTTAATCTTGATGCATATAGCAGGCCTGTAGGAAGCAATTTCATATGGGGGGGGGGGGGCTAAGGCCCTTGTCTTGAATATTGGGGGGGGGGGGGGGCTAATTTGGATTTTCCCAAAATTTACAGTGTAAAATTAAGAAAATTTGGCATTTTTGGCCAACATGGGGGGGGGGGGCTTAGCCCCTCTCTAGCTCCCCCTGTTCCTACGGGCCTGTATAGTTATAATTTTGTTTTCTGTTTCTGTTACAGAATGCAGCTCATATAGTTCTTAAGACCTGATGCACATTTTCATGTACACAAGCAGCTGGACATTTTGCTTTGAAACTTGGTACAAAAAAAGGACTTCACTACATAATAAAGGTAAATTTTCCTTATTCTTGCACCTCTATCATTCAAACAAATCGTGGCTTTTCTCTTTACTACCAAAATATTTGGACTTTTCAAATTTAACAGCTGCAGCAGAAGACAAAACAAATTTTGACAGATAGAATTTTATGTGGAATATAGCATAGAAAATATTGGGGCGAAATGAGAAAATGCTGATGATCAGCATTTTCTTCTTTTGCCTCAATGTTTTCTCGAGCCTTTTCTAGTATGAATGTCAAAACCAGGTCCTGTTTGGGAAAGAGTAAAACCCATTCCTAAATAGTGACTTTGACGCCAAAAGCAATTCTAAATTGTTTTCTACCCTGTGAAAGACCTGCAAATGCAATTTCAATTTCTTTTTTAAATATTGTAGGAAAAGGAGAAATTGTGTGTTTCAAGCAATATCTTTATTTCCTACAATGTTTTCTACCCTGAAAGGTCCAGAAATGCGAAATTCAATTTTCTTTTAAAATATTGTGGAAAAAGAATTTGTATGTGACAAGCAATTTCTTTATTTCCTATGTTTTCTACCCTTTGAAAGACCCAGAAATGCTATTCATTTTTTTTCTAAAAAAAAATATTGTGGGAAAAGAAGAAATTGCTTGTTACAAGCAATTTCTTTATTTCATAAAATGTATTCTACGCTTAAAAAAGACCCAGATATGCAAAATTCATTTTTCTTCGGGAATATTGTGGAAAAAGAAGAATTGCATGTGACAAGCAATTTCTTTATTTCCTACAATGTTTTGTACCCTGTAAAAGACCTAGAAATGCAATATTCATTTTTTTCAAATATTGTGGAAAAAGAAAAATTGCATGTGACAAGCAATTTCTTTATTTACTACAATGTTTTCTACCCTGAAAGACCCAGAAATGCAAAATTCAATTTTCTTCAAGAATATTGTGGTAAATGAAGAAATTGCATGTGACAAGCAATTTCTTTATTTCCTACAATGTTTTCTAACCTGTGAAAGACCCAGAAATGCAAAATTTATTTTTTTTAAAAAAAATTGTGGAAAAAGAAGAAATTGCATTTCCTGAAATGTTTTCTACCCTGAAAGACCAAAAAACACAAAATTCAATTTTCTTCAAAGATTTCGTGGAAAAAGAAGAAATTGCATGCGACAAGCATTTTTTTTTATTTCCTACAATGTTTTCTACCCTGAAAGACCCAGAAATGCAAAATTCTTTTTTTTTCAAGAATATTGTGGAAAAAGAAGAAATTGCATGTGACAAGCAATTTCTATATATCTCTTACTATGTTTTCTACCCTGAAAGACCCAGAAATGCAAAATTCTTTTTTTCTTCGGGAATATTGTGGAAAAAGAAGAATTGCATGTGACAAGCAATTTCTTTATTTCCTACAATGTTTTGTACCCTGTAAAAGACCTAGAAATGCAATATTCATTTTTTTCAAATATTGTGGAAAAAGAAAAATTGCATGTGACAAGCAATTTCTTTATTTACTACAATGTTTTCTACCCTGAAAGACCCAGAAATGCAAAATTCAATTTTCTTCAAGAATATTGTGGTAAATGAAGAAATTGCATGTGACAAGCAATTTCTTTATTTCCTACAATGTTTTCTAACCTGTGAAAGACCCAGAAATGCAAAATTTATTTTTTTTTAAAAAAAATTTGTGGAAAAAGAAGAAATTGCATTTCCTGAAATGTTTTCTACCCTGAAAGACCAAAAAACACAAAATTCAATTTTCTTCAAAGATTTCGTGGAAAAAGAAGAAATTGCATGCGACAAGCATTTTTTTTTATTTCCTACAATGTTTTCTACCCTGAAAGACCCAGAAATGCAAAATTCTTTTTTTTTTCAAGAATATTGTGGAAAAAGAAGAAATTGCATGTGACAAGCAATTTCTATATATCTCTTACTATGTTTTCTACCCTGAAAGACCCAGAAATGCAAAATTCTTTTTTTTTTCAAGAATATTGTGGAAAAAGAAGAAATTGCATGTGACAAGCAATTTCTTTATTTCCTACAATGTTTTCTGTCATGAAAGGCCCAGAAATGCAAAATTCAATTTTTTGAGAATATTGTGGAAAAAGAAATTGCATGTGACAAGCAATTTCTTTATTTCCTACAATGTTTTCTACCATGAAAGGCCCAGAAATACAATTTTTTAAAAAAAAATATTGTGGGAAAAGAAGAAATTGCGTGTTACAAGCAATTTCTTTATTTCCTGCAATGTTATTACCCTGAAAGACACAGAAACGCAAAATTCAATTTTCTTCAAAAATTTTGTGGAAAATGAAGAAATTGCATGTGACAAGCAATTTCTTTATTTCCTATGATGTTTTCTACCCTGTGAAAGAAAAAGAAATGCAAAATTCATTTAAAAAAAAAATATTGTGGGAAAAGAAGAAATTGTGTGTTACAAGCAATTTCTGTATTTCCTACTATGTTTTCTACCCTGAAAGACCCAGAAACGCAAAATTCTATTTTATTCCAACATTTTGTGGAAAAAGAAGAAATTGCATGTTACAAACAATAATTTCTTTATCTCTTACAATGTTTTCTACCCTGAAAGACCCAGAAATGCAAAATTCAATTTCCTCGAGAATATTGTGGAAAAAGAAAAAAATGCATGCGACAAGCAATTTCTTCATTGCCTACAATGTTTCCTACCCTGAAAGACCCAGAAATGCGAAATTCAATTTTCTTCGAGAATTTCATATTGGGGGACTAAAGCTCTTGCCCTGAATATTGGGGGGGCTTATTTGGAATATCCCAAAATTTTCAGTGTAAAATTAAGAAAATTCAGCATTTTTGAGGCAAAAGGAGACAATTCTGGTTATCAGAATTTTCTTCTTTTGTCTGGATGTTTTCCCAAGCCTTTTTTCTCATAGAGATCCAAACCAGGTGTTGTTTAGGAAAGGGTTAACCCTTTCCAAAGCAAGACCGTGTTTTAATGTCCCCCAATATAAAACATTTGAGAAAACATTGAGACAAAAGAAGAACATGCTGATAATCAGCATTTTCTACTTTTGCCTCAATATTTTCGTGGCTATTCTCTACACAATCATTTTCAAAACCCAAATTGTCGTCTTGAGAAGCTTCCAAATCGAGACAATCCAAACTTTTGCCATTTAGGAAAGGGTTATCAATACAGAATTAACCCTTTCCCACACATTGACGCTTTTGGACGCCCCACAAAACAAAGGCTTTGGAAAACATTGTGGAAAGCAATTTCTTCATTTCCCACAATGTTTCTACCAAGAAAGACCAAAAATGTAAATTTTGTTCGATGGAAATTGTCGTCTGCAACAACTACGAGTTTGGACTAGGCTAAAATTTTGTTGTTTAGTAATGGGTTAAAGTATTTATGTGCTCATCTAAATTACCTTTTCAGCTGCTATATGATGGTTACTAAGGCTAATAGTTTTATGTCCAACTCAACTGCTAAAGTCATATGGAGAGAGGACCGCAGATAAAGTCTCATTCGAAATACTGGAGAGGCGGAGGATCGAACATGCCACCCCTGTGTCCGAAGTCCAGCACGTTACCACTGCACCAAATCCGCCCCTTCCAAGGTTACTTGTACATACTATAAACAAGTGGAACGACCAATGCAAGGAAGGAAACAAAGAAATCATGCCTAATTTCGGTGAGTGAAATTTATGATTTTCTGACCATTGTTGCCAGTCAACGGTTTGATAATTGTTTTTGTGGGCGAGCAGCTGGAGGCTTGGAAAAGATGTTGTAGTAGTTCTGGTGTGAGAAATGACAGGAATCTGTGGTTAGATGCTCCAGCCGCCACAGTAAATGCCCATATGAACGGTGGGGGGGGGGGGGGGCTAAGCCCCTAAAAGTTGGCCCAAAATGCCAAATTTGAAAGATGTTGCAGGTGTTTATATAGAAAGGATTTGTGTACTCAGTGTCCTCCCTAGCCCAATAAGCTGTATTGGCCCCACTACAGCTTCATGGAAATCAGCGTAATGCCACTGCAGCTTCAAAAATACCCCACAGCTTAATTTCCTGTCAGAAAGTGATAAATAATGCATTCTTATTTAAAATTAAATGTAATAATTCTGTATAAAAACATTATGGGAAAAGAAGAAATTGCTCAAATCGAGCAATTTCTTCTTTTCCCATTATGTTTCTATTCACAACTGTTTGCATGAACACACAGAATTAATCCTTTCTCAAACAAGACAAATGTTTGGGAAAGGATAAACACAGAAATTATTGAGGCAAAAGGAGAAAAATACTGTTTATCAGTATGTTTTTCTTTTTGCTTCAATGTTTTACTAATTCATTCAGTGACATCCAAATCAGGCATTGTTTAGGAAAGACTGAACACCACAGAAAAATTCCTTTCCCAAACAAGACAAATGTTTGGGAAAGGATAAACACAGAAATTATTCAGGCAAAAAGAGAAAAATAATGTTTATCAGCATTTTCTTTTGCCTCAATTTTTTGCTAATTCTTTCAGGGGCATGCAAATTGGGCATTGTTTAGGAATGAGTTAACAACACAGAATTAATCCTTACCCAAACAAGACAAATGTTTGGGAAAGGATAAACACAGAAATTATTGAGGCAAAAAGAGAAAAATGATGTTTATCAGTATTTCTTCTTTTGCTTCAATGTTTTCCTAGTTGTTTCAGGGGCATCCATGTTGGGCATTGTTTAGCAAAGAGTAAACACCACAGAATTAATCCGGCATTGTTTAGCAAAGAGTAAACACCACAGAATTAATCCTTTCTCAAACAAGACAAATGTTTGGGAAAAGATAAACACATAAATTATTGAGGCAAAAGGAGAAAAATACTGTTTATCAGCATTTTCTTCTTTTGCCTCAATGTTTTCCTAATTCTTTTAGGGACATCCAAATCGGGCCTTGTTTAGCAAAGAGTAACACAGAATTAATCCTTTCCCTAATAAGACAAATGTATGAGAAAGTATAAACACAGAAGTTATTGAGACAAAAGGAGAAAAAATGTTGTTTAACAGCATTTCCTTCTTTTGCCTCAATGTTTTCCTAATTCTTTCAGGGACATCCAAATTTGGCCTTGTATAGGAAAGAGTTAACATTACATAATTAAACTCTTTCCCAAACAAGACTTGGTGTCTTTATAAGAAAAGGCTAGGGAAAACATTATGACAAAAGAAAATGCTGATAATCAATATTTCCCCTTTTGCCTAAATATTTTTATGCTTTATTGTACACAAATCTTTATCAACATTCATTGTGGCGTCTGTAACATCTTCTAAATAATCTAATCTTAAAAATTCAAGCCATTACTAAGACAGCAAAATTCAAAACAGCTCCAAATTGAGACATGTTGCAGATTATAAAATCAAATGAAACTTTACATTTTTGGGTCTTTTTCGGGAGAAAACATTGTGGGAAAAGAAGAAATTAATTCTAATAAGCAATTTCTTCATGTTCCACAGTGTTTTCCAATTCCTTTATATTGTGGGCATCAAAAAGTATCATCATATAGGAATAGTTTTAAAGCTGATGTGAATAAGCACATTGAAGGTTACGAAAACAGATTTGTGCACAATATTTGGAAACGGAAAATATTGAGGCAGAAGGAGAAAATGCTGGTTATAGGCATTTTCTTCTTTTGTCTCAATGTTTTCCCACCTATTTTTTTTCATTGGATATCCAAAGTTTGAAACCAGATTGTTTAGTAAAGAGTTAACAACACAGAATTAACTCTTTCCCAAACAAGAGTTTGTTTTTGACGTTCCTGGCTTGGGAAAACATTGTGACAAAAGAAAATGGGGTTGTTTTAACCCATTACCATGCAATAACTAAGGAAAACATTGTGGTAAATGTAGAAATTACTTGTGACAAGCAATTTCTTCATTTCCCACAATGTTTTCTACACAAAATGACCAAAAAAGTTTAAAATTCATTGACTTGAAATTGTCGTCTGCAACATCTTTGAACTTAGACCAGACTGAATTTTTGTTGTTTGGTAATGGGTTAAGGAAGAGGCATTAAGAATTTTAGTATTCATACATTTATTTAATTATCTTTTCAGCACAATGGGTAGCTGCATATTGAACAGCTACTACAATCTTGAAGAGATTGACGTGTACAACAGTCCACGGTGAACTGGTGAGTCCATTTTTATTATTGACCCATGGCCTCAACAACAACAACAACAACAACAACAACAACAACAACAACAACAACAACAGCAACAACAAAACAACAACATCAAAACAACAACAACTACTACCCCCTCCCTCCCCCTCAATACCCTATCCCTTTCCCAGAACAAGGCCTTGTTTTGATGTTCCTTATATAAAGAGCTTGGGAAAACATTGAGGCAAAAGAAGAAAATGCTGAAAATTAGAAAAAAAGTTTTGTCGTTTTGGAAAGTGTTAATCCCCAACTATCCCAAAGAAGAAGAAGAACAACAACAACAACAAGAACTTTTGAATACATCTCTTCCAGATATGCGGAGCAGCTGTCAAAAATACGCCCAGCTTCGTCAATGTAAGTCTTATCCAATTTAAACCTGTGGGAAAACCAATACAAGAAGTCGGGTAGAAAGATACAGAATAGTGCATCCATATATCGATGCTTTTCAACGAAAACCTCGTATCTGCAGCTTGTTTTAAGCTGCAGATACGAGGTTTTTCATAGAAAAGCGACGATATATTGAGGGAAATGTACTTCTAGCTATTGACTCATCCATGCGATATAGGCAATATGATAACTTCTGACTACATGCTTTTATAAGATTATTTATTCCTTTCCCAAACAAGACCTGGTTTTGACGTCCCTAATAGAAAAGGCTTGGGAAAACATTGAAACAAAAGAAGAAACTGCTGATAACCAGCAGTTTCTCCTTTTGTCTCAATATTTTCTGTGCCAAATTTTACACAAATCCTATCTTTAATAACATCCATTTTGTCATTTGTGGCAGTCTGAAGTGGATCACCGTAGAATTTTGTCGTTCGGGAAAGGGTTAAATACCATGCCTGTTACACCTGCTCAGTTGGGCCCGTCTGTCTACCGTTTGCACGAGTTAATCAATGGTAACCAAACTGACATGGTAAGTCACCTAGTAATTCTGAAAGACATCTCACTGATGATGGTGCTGATGATGATGATGATGATGATGATAATGATGATGATGATGATGATGATGATGATGATGATGATGATGATGATGCCGACGACGATGATGATGATGATGATGATGATGATGATGATGATGATGATGATGATGATCACGATGATGATGATGATCACGATGATGATGATGATCACGATGATGATGATGATCACGATGATGATCACGATGATGATGATCACGATGATGATGATCACGATGATGATGATGATGCCAGGAATCCATGAGTGATGATGATGAAACGACAGGTATCCATGAGTTGCAATGACTTTTACAACACTTAAGCTTTTAGATATTGCTTTTGTCAGAAACCACATGCTTAAATTCAGTGCAAATGGACAAGTTTATAAACATAAAGCACGCAGCACTCACTCATGTAGTCCATGCTAACGAGATTTCTTCTGACATCGGAATTTTTTGTGCGCCATCATTCGTTACGTATCTGCATCTATTTGGGCGACATCGTAAACATTCTGGTGGACTGTCCCGCCAAATGTTTACGGTATCGCCTGAGTAATTCCGACGTCACGTGAAATCTAATTAGGGGTGGACTACCTTAAAGTTCCACAAGGAAAAGAAATAAAAATAATCAAAGGTACATACCACGGTAGCAGTTGAATATAAATCTTTAAACATGTTAGTATAAAGACACACATGCAACATTGCATCACAATAACATAACACTCTAATTATCATTGATATTTAAATATAAACCTATAAAACATGTTAATATTAAGACTCGCATACAAATCATGGCATCACAAAAACATAACACTATCATTGATATTTAAATATAAACCTATAAAACATGTTGGTATAAAGACACACATGCAAATCATTGCATCACAATAACATAACACTCTAATTATCATTGATATTTAAATATAAACCTATAAAACATCTTAATATTAAGACACACATGCAAATCATCGCATCACAATAACATAACACTAATTATCATTGATATTTAAATATAAACCTATAAAACATGTTAGTATTAAGACACTCATGCAAATCATTGCATCACAATAACATAACACTCTAATTATCATTGATATTTAAATATAAACCTATAAAACATGTTAGTATAAAGACACACATGCAAATCATTGCATCACAATAACATAACACTCTAATTATCATTGATATTTAAATATAAACCTATAAAACATCTTAATATTAAGACTCGCATACAAATCATTGCATCACAATAACATAACACTCTTAATCATTGATATTTAAATATAAACCTATAAAACATGTTAGTATAAAGACACACATACAAATCATCGCATCACAATAACATAACACTCTAAGTATCATTGATATTTAAATATAAACCTATAAAACATGTTAGTATAAAGACACACATGCAAATCATTGCATCACAATAACATAACACTCTAATTATCATTGATATTTAAATATAAACCTATAAAACATCTTAATATTAAGACACACATGCAAATCATCGCATCACAATAACATAACACTAATTATCATTGATATTTAAATATAAACCTATAAAACATGTTAGTATTAAGACACTCATGCAAATCATTGCATCACAATAACATAACACTCTAATTATCATTGATATTTAAATATAAACCTATAAAACATGTTAGTATAAAGACACACATGCAAATCATTGCATCACAATAACATAACACTCTAATTATCATTGATATTTAAATATAAACCTATAAAACATCTTAATATTAAGACTCGCATACAAATCATTGCATCACAATAACATAACACTCTTAATCATTGATATTTAAATATAAACCTATAAAACATGTTAGTATAAAGACACACATACAAATCATCGCATCACAATAACATAACACTCTAAGTATCATTGATATTTAAATATAAACCTATAAAACATGTTAATATAAAGATACACATGCAAATCATTGCATCACAATAACAAAACACTCTAATTATCATTGATATTTAAATATAAACCTATAAAACATGTTAATATTTAAGACACACATGCAAATCATGGCATCACAATAACATAACACTAATTATCATTCATAATTAAATATAAACCTATAAAACATATTAATATTAAAACACACATGCAAATCATTGCAACACAATAACATAACATTCTAATTATCATTGATATTATTTCGTTTTCATCAATAATTCTATACTTAGTAATTGCATATTGTCTATATTTTTCCGGCGGGAATTAGTCGATCGCGCGAGTAGTCTAGTTTCTCAAATCTTTTTTTTCGACTGTGCAGCGTACTGCGATGAGACCAAAATGCGTAGACTTTTCCGTTTAATAATTATGATCCTTCTCAAACAGTCTTTCGTTCAATTAAAGTATGCTCATGGGAATCTTATATGTTTAATTATGTATGTTTTAATCCTTTTTCAGTTTTCAGGACTTTTTCTTATAAATATAAAGACTGGAGTGATGGGGGACCAAGTCTGCAACCTTGGTGTTCAGCATTTATATATGTCGTCGCTTTTCAACAAAAACCTCGTAACTGCAGCTTTTGTAAGCTGCAGTTACAAGGTTTTTTGTTGTAAAGCATCAACATATTTGTAAATGCTTCTCTTTGTGTGTCTCTGGCTTCTCCCTCCCTCTTTGTCTGATTGTATGTCTGTCTGTCAACCCCCCGTCCCCACCTCCCCCGACCTGCCCCACCCCCTCCTGGCCTGCCCCACACCCTGCCCCCTACCTCTCATTCTTCTCTATCTTTCTCTTCCTCATTCCTTAAATGCAGACAGACATACAATCAGGCAGAGAGTGAGAGACAAGACGGAGGCATGACCGAGGAAGGCATTTAAATTAACATGCTTTGTTTCTTTTCACCTTTCAGAGTGTGACTAAGCTAACATTTTACTGTGTTTCTTTTGTAGCTTTCAGAGAGACCCAAGAGGTTATTCCATGAGTTTACTTTTATGAATAAAAGACAAAAACTTGTGGCATATACCACAATAAATTCATTTACCTTTAACCGAAAAAGCTATTTTACCTCAAAATTATGTGCGGCACATGCGAGAATACATTTCGAAATTGAAAGAATATACCGCAACAAATATATTTACCGTTACATTAACCGATAAAGCGATTTCAACTAGATCTTTAAAATAACTAGATCTTTAAGTCCAATGACAATTAACTTAACTCCGCAAAACAACAAACAAACCAAACACACACACAAAAATCATCTTGATCTAAAATGCAATAAATGTTTTACTAAACTCTGCAAAACAACAAACACACACAAAAATCATCTCTATCTAAAATGTTAACTAAACTCTACAAAACAACAAACACACACACACACAAATCATCTCGAACTAAATGCAATAAAACGTTAACTAAACTCTGCAAAACAACACACACCCAAAAATCATCTTGATCTAAAATGCAATAAAACGTTAACTATACTCTGCAAAACAACACACACACACAAAAATCATCTTGATCTAAAATGCAATAAAACATTTACTAAACTCTGCAAAACAAACACACACACACACCCAAAAATCATCTCGATCTAAAATGCAATAAAACGTTTACTAAACTCTGCAAAACAACAATCACACACACAAAAATCATCTCGATCTAAAATACAATAAACCTTTTACTAAACTCTGCAAAACAACGCACATACACACACGCAAAATCATCTCGATCTAAAATGCAATAAACCTTTTACTAAACTCTGCAAAACAAACATACACACCCAAAAATCATCTCGATCTAAAATGCAATAAAACGTTTACTAAACTCTGCAAAACAACAAACATACACACACGCAAAATCATCTCGATCTAAAATGCAATATAATGTTTACTAAACTCTGCAAAACAACAAACACACACACTAAAATCATCTCGATCTAAAATGCAATATAATGTTTACTAAACTCTGCAAAACAACAAACACACACACTAAAATCATCTCGATCTAAAATGCAGTAAACCTTTTACTAAACTCTGCAAAACAACACACACACACACACACACACACACACACACAAAAATCATCTCGATCTAAAATGCAATAAACCTTTTACTAAACTCTGCAAAACAACACACACACACACACACACACACACACAAAAATCATCTCGATCTAAAATGCAATAAGACATTAACTAAACTCTGCAAAACAACAAACACACACATACAAATCATCTCTATCTAAAATGCAATAAAATGTTAACTTAGCTCTGCAAAACAAACACACACACAAAAATCATCTCGATCTAAAATGCAATAAGACATTAACTAAACTCTGCAAAACAACAAACACACACACAAAAATCATCTCTATCTAAATGCAATAAAACGTTAACTAAACTCTGCAAAACAACAAACGCACACAAAAATCATCTCGATCTAAAATGCAATAAAACATTAACTAAACTCTGCAAAACAACAAACACACACATACAAATCATCTCTATCTAAAATGCAATAAAATGTTAACTTAGCTCTGCAAAACAACAAGCACACACACACAAATCATCTCGATCTAAAATGCAAAAAACCATTTACTAAACTCTGCGAAACAAAGACACACACAAAAATCATCTCGATCTAAAATGCAATAAAACTAAACTCTGCAGAACAACACACACACACACAAAAATCATCTCGATCTAAAATGCAATAAAATGTTAACTAAACTCTGCAAAACAACAAGCACACACACACACACAAAAATCATCTCGATCTAAAATGCAATGAAACGTTAACTAAACTCTGCAAAACAACACACACACACACACAAAAATCATCTCGATCTAAATGCAATAAACCTTTTACTAAACTCGGCAAAACAACAAACACACATACACACACAACTTAAATGCAATAAACCTTTTACTAAACTCCGCAAAACGACAAACACACACAGACAACTTAAATGCAATAAACTGTTTACTATAATCTGCAAAACAACCAACACACATACACACACAACTTAAATGCAATAAACTGTTTACTTAACTCCGCAGAACCACAAACACACACAAATCATATTGATCTAAAATGCAATAAACCTTTTACAAAACTTCGCAAAACAACAAACACACACAGACAACTTAAATGCAATAAACCGTTTACTTAACTCCGCAAAACAACACACACACAAATCATCTCGATCTAAAATGCAATGTACCTTTTACTTAACTCTGCAAAACAACAAACACATACACACACACGCACAAGTCATCTTGATCTAAAATGCAATAAACTGTTAACTAAACTCTGCAAAACAACAAACACATGCACACACACACAAAAGTCATCTCAATCTAAAATGCAATAAACCTTTTACTAAACTCTGCAAAACAACAAACACACACAAATCATCTCCATCTAAATTGCAATAAACCTTTTACTTAACTCCGCAAAACAACAAACACACACACACAATTTAAATGCAATACACCGTTTACTAAACTCCGCAAAACAACAAACGCACACACATACACACACACACAAGTCAACAATAGTAATTATGAATGAAAGTTATACACAAACAGCAAAAGCATCCACAAATCCAAGTAAACACTGTTTATAAACTTGTTCATCTGCACTGGATTTCAGCACGAGGTATCTTGCACAAACAATGTTTTAAACGTAAAGTGTTGTAAAAGTTATTAGTGATTGCAAAATCTCCCTATGTGGGCTAGCAGTTGGAGGTACGGAAAGGATGTTTTCTAAGTACTTGTGAGTAAAACGGTGAAGAAACCATGGTTAGGTGCTCCAGATGTTGTTTTATGACCCATAACGTCAATCCAGATATCTCTGCCCGGTATGTCATTGATTTATCAGTGTAAGTTCTCCCCGATGTGAACAGAAGGAACAACCAATAGAAGGAAAAGCAGAAAGGTATACGGACCCATAGTTAAGACGAAAATGAAGTATTTTAGTATTAAGATGTTAACCAACCCCTATGTTGTGGGAACTCATTAGAATCGTCTCGTCGAGATGATTCAAATGAATACCCACAACATAGGGTTTAGATTTGAAATGAAAGTTTAGAACATACCCCCTCTTGATCTATTGAGCACTCGGGTTAAGATAAACTGTAAACTGTGAGCAGAAAGGCCCAACTGTGCAGGTGTAACAGGCATAGTATTTGAATAGTTTTGATAGTTTTGACTTTATATAGCTAAAAGTACATTTTTTGTCTGAGCAATATTCTATGGAATCACTACAGTGAAGAAAACAAACTGACCCAGTAAGTGAACCTATTTTATATACCACCACCCACCCACCCACCCAAACAACAACAACAACAACAACAACAACAATTGGCCTTTCACCTTGTCTGTCATGGGGGTGGTGGATTTGTTATATATGTACAGTACATTATAGGCTGGAGGCCTGGAATGTATAAATATATTGAAAAATTGAGTTGGATAAAAAAACTCAATACATTCCATTTAAGGTAGTCCAACCCTAATGAGATTCATGCGATTTCGGAATTTTTCGTGCAGCATTGATAGCTTTTGTTACATATTTGAATTTTGAACCTATTTGGGCAACGTAAACATTCAATGGTGGATCGTTCCCCTGCTTAATGTTTACGTCATTCTGACGTTGCTTGAATCTCATTAGGGGTAGACTACCTTAAGAAAATTTGGAAAATCTGGATTGGAATAATTACTGTAACTTTGATGTTTCCTTCAGTTTTTTTTTCTCACAATGTTTATCCCATTTCCGTACAAGATACAGGCCTTCGTTGAAAAAAATTGTGGAAAATGAAGAAATTGCTTTTTACGAGTAAAATCTTGATTTCCCATAATATTTTCTAGCCAGAGACAAAAAATGTGGATTTCATTCTCTTGAAATTGTCATCTGCTGCGAAGTAGATAGGTCCATTTTTTTTTAGGAAAATGTAAATTGAAGTGATCACTCGCGCTGTCTTTTGTACTTCAAAGTAATTGCCAGTTGTCTGTAAGATTTAATTCCAAAGCTTCACCAAAATTAATGTAGTCTACCATTAAACAGCCAGGAAAAAGGAGAAAAGGCGTGTTCTCTGCATTTTTTCAACTTTTTCTTGGCTGTTTTATCTAAAGCTTTTTCAAGAGCCAGTAGCTTATTGTCTGGTACAGGAAAATAGTTATTCAAATAGTTTGTCTTGTACGAAACAATTAGCTAAGTAAGTAACGCATTGTCTTCTTGTCAAGTAATGTCTATATCCGTAAAACCTGCTCTTTGTAAATAAAATATACTGTTGTCTAGATCCGTAAAACCCACTCTTGTAAATGACATGTTTATACCGTAATTGAGTTGAAATTGAGACGAAACATGTTAATGAAATATTGTAAAGCAAGAAAGAAAGATGGAGAGAAAGAAATTGTAACTTTGTTATTCCAATTCTAAACCCTATGTTGTGGGTACTTATTGGAATTGTCTCAATGAGATGATTCCAATGAGTACCCACAACAAAGGGTTTAATGGACAAAATAAATGAAATATTGCCTTTTGAAAAGCATTTACTGCTTACCTTGTTCTGTGTGAAAGAGAGAAAACAAGTTAGAGATAGTAAGTGAGAACAAGTTTGAGAATGAGATAAAGAGAGGGAGAGTGTGATAGAAAGAATTAGGTAGAAGAATAATGAAACAGTTGAAAAAGGAAAGAGTGAGAAGGAGATAGGGAAAGCAAGATGGAGAGTGTGAGAGAGAATTAGGAAGAAGAATAATGAACCAGTTGAATAAAAAGAGTGAGAAGGAGATAGGGAAAGCAAGATGGAAAGTGTGAAGGAGAGAATTAGGTAGAAGAATAATGAAACAGTTGAATAAAAAGAGTGAGAAGGAGATAGGGAAAGCAAGATGGTGAGTGTGATAGAGAGAATTAGGTAGAAAAATAATGAAACAGTTGAATAAAGAGTGAGACGGAGATAGGGAAAGCAAGATGGAGAGTGAGATGGAGAGAATTAGGTAGAAGAATAATGAAACAGTTGAATAAAAAGAGTGAGGAGATAGGGAAAGCAAGATGGAGAGTGAGAATAAGGTTGAGGGAGGAAAAATGAAATAAAAGGATGGAAAAGAGTGGGAAATAGGGGACAAGAGATTGAGAGAGAGTGGGAAATAAGGGACAGAAAGGATGGGAGAGAGTGGGAAATAGGGGACAGAAAGAATGGGAAAGAGTAGGGAATAGGGGACAGAAAGAATGGGAAAGAGTGGGAAATAGGGGGACAAAAGATTGAGAGAGAGTGGGAAATATGGGACAGAAAGAATGGGAAAGAGTAGGAAATAGGGGATAGAAAGAATGGGAAAGAGTGGGAAATATGGGACAGAAAGAATGAGAAAGAGTAGGAAATAGGGTACAGAAAGATCCAGGGAAAGAGTGGGAAATAGGGAACAGAAAGAATGGGAAAGAGTAGGAAATAGGGTACAGAAAGAATGGGAAAGAGTGGTAAATAGGGGACAGAAAGAATGGGAAAGAGTAGGAAATAGGGTACAGAAAGATCCAGGGAAAGAGTGGGAAATAGGGGACAAGAGATTGAAAGAGAGAGTGAGGGAGATAGTGAACAAGGAGGGAGGGAGGGAAAGTAATTTAATAAGAGTGGAAGATAGAAGACCAGACAGAGAGAGGGATGAAGAGGTAGAGAGAATAAATCAGGAAAAATGAGATTTAGCGAGTGAGATGGACAGACTGAGTGAGAGAGAGCAAGAGGGAGATGTTGATAAAAGAGTAGAGGGAGAGAAAGAGATTTAGTAAGAGTGGGAGATAGAGGACCAATAGATGGAGAGAGGGGGAGAGAGACAGAGAGAACAAAACAAGAGTAGTTAGACATTTAGGGAGTGAGATTGATGAGTAGACTGAATAGGAGAGAGGGAACGCTAGGGGGAAATGGTAATTAAAAGGTAGATGGTTTATTGGGGTTTTACGCCGTTTTCAACTACTACGGTTATATTGCGGCAGCTGGAGCACCTAACCATGGATTCCTGTCGTTTCTCATACCAGTACTACCACAACACCTTTACCGAGCCTCCAGCTGCTCCCCCACATAGGCTCATGATATCAAACCATCAATGGGTGACATTTTTGTCAGTAAAATTGTTTTTGAGGCATATTTTTTCTTCCGTTTAGCATAGAAACAATTAGGGAAAAGGAGAAAAAGGCTGTTTGTCAGACTTTGCTCCTATTCCCTCTTCTTTTTTGATTTCTCCTTTGCACATGATGTTTAAGTCATTTTCAAATACAATTTAGGCAAAAATAAGGAGCATATTGGCTTGAGGGTTTAGGTGACATACAATAATATTAAGGTTGTACACCACCAATGAGATTTAAATAATTTTTCGTGCACACTGTTGACATCCCTCGCATATCCCATCCTATGAATGTTTATGACGTCGGTAGAATAATTCTTAACGTCCTTTAAATTTCATTAGGGGTTGTCTATCTTTAGGCAAAATTAAGAATCATTGAAGATTTAAGTCGACTATAATCAAATCAAAATTCTTGTTGCCGTTAAACCTTTGCATCAATTTCTAATAGAAATGAACTATTTGGGAATGTTTAAAATCATGGGCATGATGTTTTTAAAGTTATATTCAAATATAATTCAGATCAAAATAAGGAGCCTTTTGCATCAAGGAATTAGTAAAGAATATAATCAAATTAAAAATCTTTATGCCATTAGGTGTGCAGTGTAATCAAATTTAAAGATAAAAAAATTAAAAATTGGATGCCATTAAACCTTTGCAAAACTATTTGATAGGAAAGAACAATTTCAATAGGGAATGATTTTATCCACTTAAGCTTTACATAATTTCAATACATAATAGTAAATCCAGTTTATTTTTAGCATACAATTCATCGCAATTCAGAAGTTCTTTTGAACTACCGTGTCTGCATTGTGCTACTGAAAGTGTGTTCCTCACAAAATTGGGCTCTGGTAAGGAGTTGTTTTAGATGGACAGGTTGGTTGGGTTTTTGGTGATGAGTCGTTTTAGATGAATGGGTTGAATGGATTTTGGTGTTGAGCCATTTTAGATTGACTGATTAATTGGGCTTTGGCGGCGAGGTTGTTTTAGATAGACGGGTTGGTTGGGCTTTGGTGATGAGTCGTTTTAGATGAATGGGTTGAATGGATTTTGGTGTTGAGACATCTTAGATTGACTGATTAATTTGGCTTTGGCGGCGAGGTTGTTTTAGATAGACAGGTTGGTTGGGCTTTGGTGACGAGTCGTTTTAGATGAACGGGTTGAATGGATTTTGGTGTTGAGCCATTCTAGATTGACTGATTATTTGGGCTTTGGCGTCGGTTGTTTTAGATAGACGGGTTGGTTGGGCTTTGGCTATGAGTCATTTTAGACGGAAAGGTTGATTGGGCTTTGGCAATGAGTCGTTTTAGATGAACAGGTTAATTTGGCTTTGGCAATGAGTCATTATAGATTTACAGGTTGATTTGGCTTTGGCGATGAGTTGTTCTAGCTGATTTTACTTTATGCTTTGCTTTATTTCATGAATCTCTTGTCCGTCCATTTTGAGATCAAAATTGTGGTGTTTTTCTTTGTCTATTCTCGCTATGATTGGCGATCGGTTATCTTTGTTTCCGTAGAAACAATTTGTGATGTTTGTCTTTGTCTATTTTTGCTTATATTGATTTGCGGTTGGTTATCTTTGTTTTCGTAGAAATGTTTCATGGCGTTTTTCTTTGTTTATTCTCGCTATGATTTGTGATTGGTTATCTTTGTTTTCGTACAAATGTTTTGTGGTGTTTTTCTTTGTTTATTCTCGTGATGATTTGTGATTGGTTATCTTTGTTTTCATAGAAATGTTTCGTGGTGTTTTTCTTTGTCTATTTTTGCTATGATTTATGATTTGTTGTTTTTGTTTTCGTACAAATGTTTTGTGGTGTTTTTCTTTGTCGAATCTCTCTATGATTTGTGATTGGTTATCTTTGTTTTCGTACAAATGTTTTGTGGTGTTTTTCTTTGTCTATTTTTGCTATGATTTATGATTTGTTGTTTTTGTTTTCGTACAAATGTTTTGTGGTGTTTTTCTTTGTCGAATCTCTCTATGATTTGTGATTGGTTATCTTTGTTTTCGTACAAATGTTTTGTGGTGTGTTTTTTTGTCTATTTTTGCTATGATTTGTGATTGTTTATTTTTGTTTTCGTACAAATGTTTTGTGATGTGTTTTTTGTCTATTCTCACTATGATTTGTGATTGGTTATCTTTGTTTTCGTATAAACATTTTGTGGTGTTTTTCTTTGTCGAATCTCGCTATGATTTGTGTTTGGTTATCTTTGTTTTTCGTACAAATGTTTCATGGTGTTTTTCTTTGTCTATTTTTGTTATGATTTGTAATTGGTTATTTTTGTTTTCATACAAATGTTTCATGGTCTTTTTCTTTGTCTATTCTCACTATGTTTTGTGATTGGTTATCCTTGTTTTTGTACAAATGTTTTGTGGTGTTATTCTTTGTCTATTTTTGCTATGATTTGTAATTGGTTATCTTTGTTTTCATACAAATGGGTCATTGTCTTTTTCGATGTCTATTCTCACTATGACTTGTGATTGGTTATCTTTGTTTTCGTAGATATGTTTCCTGGTGTTTTTCTTTGTCTATTCTCGCTATGATTTATGATTTGTTGTTTTTGTTTTTGTAGAAATGTTTCTAGTTTGGTGGCTCTGCTCTAATACACCATGTTGGGATATTGTGGTATTTAAACCGATGCTGAATGATGCGAAAAACACACCTACAGTAACATGATGCAGATGGGGAATTTGTGCTCTGTGTAAAAACTTTATTGAATGAAAAGAAGTTTGTTGGCATTTTTTTCTTTTCCAAAAATAATTATTTAAAGCAAAACTAAGTTGGGTCAGAAAATTTCTACTGAGAAGTTAATCAATTATGACATGTACCTGCGTTTGAACTTTTAGGTGCTGAAGTGGAAAATTAAAAAAAAAAAAACAACAACAACAACAACAAAAACAAAACAACAACAACAAAAACAAATTTCTACTAGGAAGTTAATCAATTATGAATACCTGCCTTTGAACTATAAGGTGCTGAAGTGTAAAATTTGAAAAAAAAAAAAAAAAAAAAACCAAACAAAAAACAACAATAACAAAAAACAAAACAACAACAACAACCCCCCCCCCACAAATTTCTACTGGGAAAATTATGAATACCTGCCTTTGAAATATTAGGTGCTGAAGTGTAAATTTAAAAACAAAACAACAACAAACAAAACAACAACAAAAACAACCAACAACAACCAAATTTCTACTGGGAAGTTAATAAATTGTGAATACCTGCCTTTGAACTATAAGGTGCTGAAGTGTAAAATTTGAAAAAAAACAAAAAACAAAAAAAAAAACAAAACAAAAAACAACAATAACAAAAAACAAAACAACAACAACAAAAAAAAAAAACAACAATGAAAACAAAACAAATGAAAAAGAAATTATGTAACCAAATCAATAATAAATTATAGGCATTACAGTTTTAGGACCTTTTTCAGGCATTTTAATGTTTTTCCTCCTTTTCTTACAATAATTAGTTTCTTTTCTATTTCAATATCTACTCACTATTTTCCTTTACAGTTCTAGTATCATTTTAGGCATTTTAACAGTAGTAATTTGAAATTTTGTTCCTTTTCTCTCCTTTTTCCACATATTTCTGGCATTTTTTCACATGTTTTTGAAATTACAGTTAATTGTTCAGGGTAGGATTAATAGAACTAATTCAAAACTTTGTGGGAAAAACATTTTTCGATTTTGGGTTTTGTAACTGGAAAACCGGAAACTGCCTGCAAAATTAATGGATTTCAGATTTTGGCTTTTACAGTTGGGAAATGGTTAGGGTAAAGGAGAAATTGCTGGTTTCAGCCATTGTTCCTTTTCTTTCACTTTTCCCACATATCTGTTGAAATTTGTAGACTTTTTTTTTCTAAATTTCAAATCAAAGCTAGATGTTCAGTGTAGGATTAACAGTAGTAATTTGAATTTTTTTTCCTTTTCTCTCCTTTTTCCACATATTTTTGGCATTTTTCCACATGTTTTTGAAATTACAGTTAGGTGTTCAGGGTAGGATTAACAGTTGTTCAGATTTTGGCTTTTACAGTTGGGAAATTATTAGGGAAAAGGAGAAATTGCTGGTTTCAGCCATTGTTCCTTTTCTCTCACTTTTCCACATATCTAATGAAATTTTTTGACATTTTTTTTTAAAAAGATTCAAATCAAAGCTAGATGTTAAGGGTAGGATTAACAGTAGTAATTTTGAAATTTTGTTCCTTTTCTCCCTTTTCCACATATTTCTGGCATTTTTCCACATGTTTTTGAAATTACAGTTTTGTGTTCAGGATAGGATTAATAGTACTAATTCAAAACTTTGTGGGAAATACATTTTCGATTTTGGGTTTTGTAGGATCTAGGCTGAGGCAGCAAAATTGTTTCCAAAAAAATGTAATCTCATGAAATGGGTTCATTGGGAAAGGGAGAAATCATCACTTGATATTTACAAAAATGTTAGGCAGCATTTGGAACACTATTGAATCAGAAGGTACCATTTTGGAATGTTTGGCATTTCAACAGTACTTTTTACCCCTCTTCAGTTATGATTCTATGCAGTGTCCTTAGTTCTTCTCTTTCGTCACAATGCACTGAAGTTTCGTCAACATCATTTTGGGTTTTATAGTCTGGGAACAAAGAATCATCACAAAGACCATACTACAATCGCCATACTACAATTGACACTGGGAATAAAGACAAATGGAGCAAAAGTATTACAAGGACAGTTATGCATACATCAAGCCAGCCTCCTGGAATGGAGCCCACTGACATGGACATTGCCTCTACACCTGCTCAT
Organism: Fragum sueziense; assembly: GCA_963680895.1. Taxonomy (NCBI): domain Eukaryota; kingdom Metazoa; phylum Mollusca; class Bivalvia; order Cardiida; family Cardiidae; genus Fragum; species Fragum sueziense. The sequence continues at coordinate 20,024,720 of OY804610.1, forward strand.
CATATATGAAACCCAATAATGATGAAGAAATGGCTAGGGAAAAGGAGAAAGTGCTGGTTTTCAGCCTTTGTTCCTTTTCCCTCCCAAGTTTTTGAAATGAGATGTTTACGTTTACTCAGAGGGATTAAAAAAGTAATGGGAAACTGCCTGCAAAATTAATGGATTTCAGATTTTGCTTCTACAGTTGGGAAATGGTAAGGGAAAAGGAGAAATTGCTGGTTTCAGCCATTGTTCCTTTTCTTTCACTTTTTCCACATATCTGTTGAAATTTTTTGACGTTTTTTTGGATATATCAAATCAAAACAAGATGTTCAGGGTAGGATTAAGAGTTGTTCAGATTTTGGCTTTTACAGTTGGGAAATGGTTAGGGAAAAGGAGAAATTGCTGGTTTCAACCATTGTTCCTTTTCTCTCACTTTTTCCACACATCTGTTGAATTTTTTTGACATTTTTTTTTAAACATTTCAAATCAAAACTAGATGTTCAGGGTAGGATTAACAGTAGTTCAGATTTTGGCTTTTACAGTTGGGAAATGGTTAGGGAAAAGGAGAAATTGCTGGTTTCAGCCATTGTTCCTTTTCTCTCACTTTTTCCACATATCTGTTGAAATTTTTCGACATTTTTTTAAAAAGATTCAAATCAAAGCTAGATGTTCAGGGTAGGATTAACAGTAGTAATTTGAAATTTTGTTCCTTTTCTCTCCTTTTTCCACATATTTCTGGCATTTTTCGAAATGTTTTTGAAATTACAGTTAGGTGTTCAGGGTAGGATTAATAGTACTAATTCAAAACTTTGTGGGAAATACATTTTCGATTTTTGGTTTTGTAGGAGCAAGGCTGAGACAGCTAAATTTTTTCCAAAAAAATGTAATCTCATGAACGGGTTCATTGGGAAAGGGAGAAATCATCACTTGATATTTACAAAAATGTTAGGCAGCATTTGGAACACTATTGAATCAGAAGGTACCATTTTGGAATGTTTGGCATTTCAACAGTACTTTTTACCCCTCTTCAGTTATGATTCTATGCAGTGTCCTTAGTTCTTCTCTTTCGTCACAATGCACTGAAGTGTCGTCAACATCATTTTGGGTTTTATAGTCTGGGAACAAAGAATCATCACAAAGACCATACTACAATCACCATACTACAATTGACACTCGCAATAAAGACAAATGGAGCAAAAGTATTACAAGGACAGTTATGCATACATCAAGCCAGTTTCCTGGAATGGAGCCCACTAACATGGACATTGCCTCTACACCTGCTCATCAAATATGAAACCCAATAATGATGAAGAAATGGCTAGGGAAAAGGAGAAAGTGCTGGTTTTCAGCCTTTGTTCCTTTTCCCTCCCAAGTTTTTGAAATGAGATATGTTTATGTTTACTCAGAGGGATTAAAAAAGTAATGGGAAACTGCCTGCAAAATTAATGGATTTCAGATTTTGCTTCTACAGTTGGGAAATGGTAAGGGAAAAGGAGAAATTGCTGGTTTCAGCCATTGTTCCTTTTCGTTCAATTTTCCACATATCTGTTGAAATTTTTTGACATTTTTTTTTGGAAATATCAAATCAAAACAAGATGTTCAGGGTAGGATTAAGAGTTGTTCAGATTTTGACTTTTACAGTTGGGAAATGGTTAGAGAAAAGGAGAAATTGCTGGTTTCAGCCATTGTTCCTTTTCTCTCACTTTTTCCACATATCTGTTGAAATTTTTTGACATTTTTTTGGATACATCAAATCAAAACAAGATGCTCAGGGTAGGAGTAAAAGTTGTTCAGATTTTGGCTTTTACAGTTGGGAAATGGTTAGAGAAAAGGAGAAATTGCTGGATTCAGCCATTGTTCCTTTTCTCTCACTTTTTCCACATATCTGTTGAAATTTTTCGACATTTTTTTTTAAAAAAATTCAAATCAAAGATAGATGTTCAGGGTAGGATTAACAGTAGTAATTTGAAATTTTGTTCCTTTTCTCTCCTTTTTCCACATATTTTTGGCATTTTTTGACATGTTTTTGAAATTACAGTTAGGTGTTCAGGGTAGGATTAATAGTACTAATTCAAAATTTTGTGGGAAATACATTTTTGATTTTGGGTTTTGTAGGAGCAAGGCTGAGGCAGCTAAATTTTTTCCAAAAAAATGTAATCTCATGAAACGGGTTCATTGGGAAAGGGAGAAATCATCACTTGATATTTACAAAAATGTTAGGCAGCATTTGGAACACTATTGAATCAGAAGGTACCATTTTGGAATGTTTGGCATTTTAACAGTACTTTTTACCCCTCTTCAGTTATGATTCTATGCAGTGTCCTTAGTTCTTCTCTTTTGTCACAATGCACTGAAGTGTTGTCAACATCATTTTGGGTTTTATAGTCTGGGAACAAAGAATCATCGCAAAGACCATACTACAATCGCCATACTACAATTGACACTCGGAATAAAGACAAATGGAGCAAAAGTATTACAAGGACAGTTATGCATACATCAAGCCAGCCTCCTGGAATGGAGCCCACTGACATGGACATTGCCTCTACACCTGCTCAACAAATATGAAACCCAATAATGATGAAGAAATGGCTAGGGAAAAGGAGAAAGTGCTGGTTTTCAGCCTTTGTTCCTTTTCCCTCCCAAGTTTTTGAAATGAGATATGTTTATGTTTACTCAGAGGGATTAAAAAAGCAATGGGAAACTGCCTGCAAAATTAATGGATTTCAGATTTTGCTTCTACAGTTGGGAAATGGTTAGGGAAAAGGAGAAATTGCTGGTTTCAGCCATTGTTCCTTTTCTTTCACTTTTTCCACATATCTGTTGAAATTTTCGACACTTTTTTTTTAAATTTCAAATCAAACTAGATGTTCAGGGTAAGATTAACAGTAGTTCAGATTTTGGCTTTTACAGTTGGGAAATGGTTAGGGAAAAGGAGAAATTGCTGGTTTCAGCCATTGTTCCTTTTCTCTCACTTTTTCCACATATCTGTGAAATTTTTAGACATTTTTTGTTAAATTTCAAATCAAAGCTAGATGTTCAGGGAAGGATTAACAGTAGTAATTTGAAATTTTGTTCCTTTTCTCTCCTTTTTCCACATATTTTTGGCATTTTTCCACATGTTTTTGAAATTACAGTTAGGTGTTCAGGGTAGGATTAATAGTACTAATTCAAAACTTTGTGGGAAATACATTTTCGATTTTGGGTTTTGTAGGAGCAAGGCTGAGGCAGCTAAATTTTTTTCAAAAAAATGTAATCTCATGAAATGGGTTCATTGGGAAAGGGAGAAATCATCACTTGATATTTACAAAAATGTTAGGCAGCATTTGGAACACTATTGAATCAGAAGGTACCATTTTGGAATGTTTGGCATTTCAACAGTACTTTTTACCCCTCTTCAGTTATGATTCTATGCAGTGTCCTTAGTTCTTCTCTTTCGTCACAATGCACTGAAGTGTCGTCATCATCATTTTGGGTTTTATAGACTGGGAACAAAGAATCATCACAAAGACCATAGTACAATCGCCATACTACAATTGACACTCGGAATAAAGACAAATGGAGCAAAAGTATTACAAGGACAGTTATGCATACATCAAGCCAGCCTCCTGGAATGGAGCCCACTGACATGGACATTGCCTCTACACCTGCTCATCAAATATGAAACCCAATAATGATGAAGAAATGGCTAGGGAAAAGGAGAAAGTGCTGGTTTTCGGCCTTTGTTCCTTTTCCCTCCCAAGTTTTTGAAATAGGATATGTTTATGTTTACTCAGAGGGATTAAAAAAGTAATGGAAAACTGCCTGCAAAATTAATGGATTTCAGATTTTGGCTTCTACAGTTGGGAAATGGTAAGGGAAAAGGAGAAATTGCTGGTTTCAGCCATTGTTCCTTTTCTTTCACTTTTTCCGCATATCTGTTGAAATTTTTTGACATTTTTTTGGATACATCAAATCAAAACAAGATGTTCAGGGTAGGAGTAACAGTTGTTCAGATTTCGGCTTTTACAGTTGGGAAATGGTTAGGGAAAAGGAGAAATTGCTGGTTTCAGCCATTGTTCCTTTTCTCTCACTTTTTCCACATATCTGTTGAAATTTTTTGACATTTTTTTTTAAAAAAATTCAAATCAAAGCTAGATGTTCAGGGTAGGATTAACAGTTGTAATTTGAAATGTTGTTCCTTTTCTTTCCTTTTTCCACATATTTCTGGCATTTTTCCACATGTTTTTGAAATTACAGTTAGGTGTTAAGGGTAGGATTAATAGTACTAATTCAAAACTTTGTGGGAAATACATTTTTGATTTTGGGTTTTGTAGGAGCTAGGCTGAGGCACCTAATTTTTTTTCCAAAAAAAAATGTAATCCCGTGAAACGGGTTCATTGGGAAAGGGAGAAATCATCACTTGATATTTACAAAAATGTTAGGCAGCATTTGGAACACTATTGAATCAGAAGGTACCATTTTGGAATGTTTGGCATTTCAACAGTACTTTTTACCCCTCTTCAGTTATGATTCTATGCAGTGTCCTTAGTTCTTCTCTTTCGTCACAATGCACTGAAGTGTCGTCAATATCATTTTGGGTTTTATAGTCTGGGAATAAAGAATCATCACAAAGACCATACTACAATCGCCATACTACAATTGACACTCGGAATAAAGGCAAATGGAGCAAAAGTATTACAAGGACAGTTATGCATACATCAAGCAAGCCTCCTGGAATGGAGCCCACTGACATGGACATTGCCTCTACACCTGCTCATCAAATATGAAACCCAATAATGATGAAGAAATGGCTAGGGAAAAGGAGAAAGTGCTGGTTTTCAGCCTTTGTTCCTTTTCCCTCCCAAGTTTTTGAAATAGGATATGTTTATGTTTACTCAGAGGGATTAAAAAAGTAATGGGAAACTGCCTGCAAAATTAATGGATTTCAGATTTTGGCTTTAACAGTTGAGAAATGGTTAGAGAAAAGGAGAAATTGCTGGTGTCAGCCATTGTTCCTTTTCTCTCACTTTTTCCACATATCTGTTGAAATTTTTTGACATTTTTTTTTAAAATTTCAAATCAAAACTAGATGTTCAGGGTAAGATTAACAGTAGTTCAGATGTTGGCCTTTACAGTTTGGAAATGGTTAGGGAAAAGGAGAAATTGCTGGTTTCAGCCATTGTTCCTTTTCTCTCACTTTTTCCACATATCTGTTGAAAATTTTAGACTTTTTTTTCTAAATTTCAAATCAAAGCTAGATGTTCAGGGTAGGATTAACATTAGTAATTTTGAAATTGTGTTCCTTTTCTCTCCTTTTTCCACTTACTTCTGGCAATTTTCTACTTGTTTTTGAAATTACAGTTAGGTGTTCAGGGTAGGATTAATAGTACTAATTCAAAACTTTGTGGGAAATACATTTCCGATTTTGGGGTTTGTAGGATCTAGGCTGAGGCAGCTAATTTTTTTCCAAAAAATGTAATCTCATGAAACGGGTTCATTAGGAAAGGGAGAAATCATCACTTGATATTTACAAAAATGTTAGGCAGCATTTGGAACACTATTGAATCAGAAGGTACCATTTTGGAAGGTTTGGCATTTCAACAGTACTTTTTACCCCTCTTCAGCTATGATTCTATGCATTGTCCTTAGTTCTTCTGTTTCGTCATAATGCACTGAAGTGTTGTCAACATCATTTGGGTTTTATAGTCTGGGAACAAAGAATCATCGCAAAGACCATACTACAATCGCCAAACTACAATTGACACTCGGAATAAATACAAATGGAGCAAAAGTATTACAAGGACAGTTATGCATACATCAAGCAAGCCATCTGGAATGGAGCCCACTGACATGGACATTGCCTCTACACCTGCTCATCAAATATGAAACCCAATAATGATGAAGAAATGGCTAGGGAAAAGGAGAAAGTGCTGGTTTTCAGCCTTTGTTCCTTTTCCCTCCCAAGTTATTGAAATGAGATGTTAATGTTTACTCAAAGGGATTAAAAAAGTATTGGGAAACTGCCTGCAAAATTAATGGATTTCAGATTTTGGCTTCTACAGTTGGGAAATGGTTAGAGAAAAGGAGAAATTGCTGGTTTCAGCCATTGTTCCTTTTCTCTCACTTTTTCCTTATATCTGTTGAAATTTTTCGACATTTTTTTTTAAATTTCAAATCAAAACTAGATGTTCAGGGTAGGATTAACAGTAGTTCAGATTTTGGCTTTTACAGTTGGGAAATGGTTAGGGAAAAGGAGAAATTGCTGGTTTCAGCCATTGTTCCTTTTCTCTCACTTTTTCCACATATCTGTGAAATTTTTAGACATTTTTTGTTAAATTTCAAATCAAAGCTAAATGTTCAGGGTAGGATTAACAGTAGTAATTTGAAATTTTGTTCCTTTTCTCTCCTTTTTCCACATACTTCTGGCATTTTTCCTCATGTTTTTGAAATTACAGTAAGGTGTTCAGGGTAGGATTAATAGTACTAATTAAAAACTTTATGGGAAATACATTTTTGATTTTGGGTTTTGTAGGAGCTAGGCTGAGGCAGCAAAATTGTTTCCAAAAAAATGTAATCTCATGAAAAGGGTTCATTGGGAAAGGGAGAAATCATCACTTGATATTTACAAAAATGTTAGGCAGCATTTGGAACACTATTGAATCAGAAGGTACCATTTTGGAATGTTTGGTATTTCAACAGTACTTTTTACCCCTCTTCAGTTATGATTCTATGCAGTGTCCTTAGTTCTTCTCTTTCGTCACAATGCACTGAAGTGTCGTCAACATCATTTTGGGTTTTATAGTCTGGGAACAAAGAATCACCACAAAGACCATATTACTACAATCGCCATACTACAATTGACACTCGCAATAAAGACAAATGGAGCAAAAGTATTACAAGGACAGTTATGCATACATCAAGCAAGCCTCCTGGAATGGAGCCCACTGACATGGACATTGCCTCTACACCTGCTCATCAAATATGAAACCCAATAATGATGAAGAAATGGCTAGGGAAAAGGAGAAAGTGCTGGTTTCAGCCATTGTTCCTTTTCTCTCACTTTTTCCACATATCTGTGAAATTTTTAGACATTTTTTGTTAAATTTCAAATCAAAGCTAGATGTTCAGGGAAGGATTAACAGTAGTAATTTGAAATTTTGTTCCTTTTCTCTCCTTTTTCCACATATTTTTGGCATTTTTCCACATGTTTTTGAAATTACAGTTAGGTGTTCAGGGTAGGATTAATAGTACTAATTCAAAACTTTGTGGGAAATACATTTTCGATTTTGGGTTTTGTAGGAGCAAGGCTGAGGCAGCTAAATTTTTTTCAAAAAAATGTAATCTCATGAAACGGGTTCATTGGGAAAGGGAGAAATCATCACTTGATATTTACAAAAATGTTAGGCAGCATTTGGAACACTATTGAATCAGAAGGTACCATTTTGGAATGTTTGGCATTTTAACAGTACTTTTTACCCCTCTTCAGTTATGATTCTATGCAGTGTCCTTAGTTCTTCTCTTTTGTCACAATGCACTGAAGTGTTGTCAACATCATTTTGGGTTTTATAGTCTGGGAACAAAGAATCATCGCAAAGACCATACTACAATCGCCATACTACAATTGACACTCGGAATAAAGACAAATGGAGCAAAAGTATTACAAGGACAGTTATGCATACATCAAGCCAGCCTCCTGGAATGGAGCCCACTGACATGGACATTGCCTCTACACCTGCTCAACAAATATGAAACCCAATAATGATGAAGAAATGGCTAGGGAAAAGGAGAAAGTGCTGGTTTTCAGCCTTTGTTCCTTTTCCCTCCCAAGTTTTTGAAATGAGATATGTTTATGTTTACTCAGAGGGATTAAAAAAGCAATGGGAAACTGCCTGCAAAATTAATGGATTTCAGATTTTGCTTCTACAGTTGGGAAATGGTTAGGGAAAAGGAGAAATTGCTGGTTTCAGCCATTGTTCCTTTTCTTTCACTTTTTCCACATATCTGTTGAAATTTTCGACACTTTTTTTTTAAATTTCAAATCAAACTAGATGTTCAGGGTAAGATTAACAGTAGTTCAGATTTTGGCTTTTACAGTTGGGAAATGGTTAGGGAAAAGGAGAAATTGCTGGTTTCAGCCATTGTTCCTTTTCTCTCACTTTTTCCACATATCTGTGAAATTTTTAGACATTTTTTGTTAAATTTCAAATCAAAGCTAGATGTTCAGGGAAGGATTAACAGTAGTAATTTGAAATTTTGTTCCTTTTCTCTCCTTTTTCCACATATTTTTGGCATTTTTCCACATGTTTTTGAAATTACAGTTAGGTGTTCAGGGTAGGATTAATAGTACTAATTCAAAACTTTGTGGGAAATACATTTTCGATTTTGGGTTTTGTAGGAGCAAGGCTGAGGCAGCTAAATTTTTTTCAAAAAAATGTAATCTCATGAAATGGGTTCATTGGGAAAGGGAGAAATCATCACTTGATATTTACAAAAATGTTAGGCAGCATTTGGAACACTATTGAATCAGAAGGTACCATTTTGGAATGTTTGGCATTTCAACAGTACTTTTTACCCCTCTTCAGTTATGATTCTATGCAGTGTCCTTAGTTCTTCTCTTTCGTCACAATGCACTGAAGTGTCGTCATCATCATTTTGGGTTTTATAGACTGGGAACAAAGAATCATCACAAAGACCATAGTACAATCGCCATACTACAATTGACACTCGGAATAAAGACAAATGGAGCAAAAGTATTACAAGGACAGTTATGCATACATCAAGCCAGCCTCCTGGAATGGAGCCCACTGACATGGACATTGCCTCTACACCTGCTCATCAAATATGAAACCCAATAATGATGAAGAAATGGCTAGGGAAAAGGAGAAAGTGCTGGTTTTCGGCCTTTGTTCCTTTTCCCTCCCAAGTTTTTGAAATAGGATATGTTTATGTTTACTCAGAGGGATTAAAAAAGTAATGGAAAACTGCCTGCAAAATTAATGGATTTCAGATTTTGGCTTCTACAGTTGGGAAATGGTAAGGGAAAAGGAGAAATTGCTGGTTTCAGCCATTGTTCCTTTTCTTTCACTTTTTCCGCATATCTGTTGAAATTTTTTGACATTTTTTTGGATACATCAAATCAAAACAAGATGTTCAGGGTAGGAGTAACAGTTGTTCAGATTTCGGCTTTTACAGTTGGGAAATGGTTAGGGAAAAGGAGAAATTGCTGGTTTCAGCCATTGTTCCTTTTCTCTTAATTTTTTCACATATCTGTTGAAATTTTTTGACATTTTTTTTTAAAAAAATTCAAATCAAAGCTAGATGTTCAGGGTAGGATTAACAGTTGTAATTTGAAATGTTGTTCCTTTTCTTTCCTTTTTCCACATATTTCTGGCATTTTTCCACATGTTTTTGAAATTACAGTTAGGTGTTAAGGGTAGGATTAATAGTACTAATTCAAAACTTTGTGGGAAATACATTTTTGATTTTGGGTTTTGTAGGAGCTAGGCTGAGGCACCTAATTTTTTTTCCAAAAAAAAATGTAATCCCGTGAAACGGGTTCATTGGGAAAGGGAGAAATCATCACTTGATATTTACAAAAATGTTAGGCAGCATTTGGAACACTATTGAATCAGAAGGTACCATTTTGGAATGTTTGGCATTTCAACAGTACTTTTTACCCCTCTTCAGTTATGATTCTATGCAGTGTCCTTAGTTCTTCTCTTTCGTCACAATGCACTGAAGTGTCGTCAATATCATTTTGGGTTTTATAGTCTGGGAATAAAGAATCATCACAAAGACCATACTACAATCGCCATACTACAATTGACACTCGGAATAAAGGCAAATGGAGCAAAAGTATTACAAGGACAGTTATGCATACATCAAGCAAGCCTCCTGGAATGGAGCCCACTGACATGGACATTGCCTCTACACCTGCTCATCAAATATGAAACCCAATAATGATGAAGAAATGGCTAGGGAAAAGGAGAAAGTGCTGGTTTTCAGCCTTTGTTCCTTTTCCCTCCCAAGTTTTTGAAATAGGATATGTTTATGTTTACTCAGAGGGATTAAAAAAGTAATGGGAAACTGCCTGCAAAATTAATGGATTTCAGATTTTGGCTTTAACAGTTGAGAAATGGTTAGAGAAAAGGAGAAATTGCTGGTGTCAGCCATTGTTCCTTTTCTCTCACTTTTTCCACATATCTGTTGAAATTTTTTGACATTTTTTTTTAAAATTTCAAATCAAAACTAGATGTTCAGGGTAAGATTAACAGTAGTTCAGATGTTGGCCTTTACAGTTTGGAAATGGTTAGGGAAAAGGAGAAATTGCTGGTTTCAGCCATTGTTCCTTTTCTCTCACTTTTTCCACATATCTGTTGAAAATTTTAGACTTTTTTTTCTAAATTTCAAATCAAAGCTAGATGTTCAGGGTAGGATTAACATTAGTAATTTTGAAATTGTGTTCCTTTTCTCTCCTTTTTCCACTTACTTCTGGCAATTTTCTACTTGTTTTTGAAATTACAGTTAGGTGTTCAGGGTAGGATTAATAGTACTAATTCAAAACTTTGTGGGAAATACATTTCCGATTTTGGGGTTTGTAGGATCTAGGCTGAGGCAGCTAATTTTTTTCCAAAAAATGTAATCTCATGAAACGGGTTCATTAGGAAAGGGAGAAATCATCACTTGATATTTACAAAAATGTTAGGCAGCATTTGGAACACTATTGAATCAGAAGGTACCATTTTGGAAGGTTTGGCATTTCAACAGTACTTTTTACCCCTCTTCAGCTATGATTCTATGCATTGTCCTTAGTTCTTCTGTTTCGTCATAATGCACTGAAGTGTTGTCAACATCATTTGGGTTTTATAGTCTGGGAACAAAGAATCATCGCAAAGACCATACTACAATCGCCAAACTACAATTGACACTCGGAATAAATACAAATGGAGCAAAAGTATTACAAGGACAGTTATGCATACATCAAGCAAGCCATCTGGAATGGAGCCCACTGACATGGACATTGCCTCTACACCTGCTCATCAAATATGAAACCCAATAATGATGAAGAAATGGCTAGGGAAAAGGAGAAAGTGCTGGTTTTCAGCCTTTGTTCCTTTTCCCTCCCAAGTTATTGAAATGAGATGTTAATGTTTACTCAAAGGGATTAAAAAAGTATTGGGAAACTGCCTGCAAAATTAATGGATTTCAGATTTTGGCTTCTACAGTTGGGAAATGGTTAGAGAAAAGGAGAAATTGCTGGTTTCAGCCATTGTTCCTTTTCTCTCACTTTTTCCTTATATCTGTTGAAATTTTTCGACATTTTTTTTTAAATTTCAAATCAAAACTAGATGTTCAGGGTAGGATTAACAGTAGTTCAGATTTTGGCTTTTACAGTTGGGAAATGGTTAGGGAAAAGGAGAAATTGCTGGTTTCAGCCATTGTTCCTTTTCTCTCACTTTTTCCACATATCTGTGAAATTTTTAGACATTTTTTGTTAAATTTCAAATCAAAGCTAAATGTTCAGGGTAGGATTAACAGTAGTAATTTGAAATTTTGTTCCTTTTCTCTCCTTTTTCCACATACTTCTGGCATTTTTCCTCATGTTTTTGAAATTACAGTAAGGTGTTCAGGGTAGGATTAATAGTACTAATTAAAAACTTTATGGGAAATACATTTTTGATTTTGGGTTTTGTAGGAGCTAGGCTGAGGCAGCAAAATTGTTTCCAAAAAAATGTAATCTCATGAAAAGGGTTCATTGGGAAAGGGAGAAATCATCACTTGATATTTACAAAAATGTTAGGCAGCATTTGGAACACTATTGAATCAGAAGGTACCATTTTGGAATGTTTGGTATTTCAACAGTACTTTTTACCCCTCTTCAGTTATGATTCTATGCAGTGTCCTTAGTTCTTCTCTTTCGTCACAATGCACTGAAGTGTCGTCAACATCATTTTGGGTTTTATAGTCTGGGAACAAAGAATCACCACAAAGACCATATTACTACAATCGCCATACTACAATTGACACTCGCAATAAAGACAAATGGAGCAAAAGTATTACAAGGACAGTTATGCATACATCAAGCAAGCCTCCTGGAATGGAGCCCACTGACATGGACATTGCCTCTACACCTGCTCATCAAATATGAAACCCAATAATGATGAAGAAATGGCTAGGGAAAAGGAGAAAGTGCTGGTTTTCAGCCTTTGTTCCTTTTCCCTCCCAAGTTTTTGAAATAGGATATGTTTATGTTTACTCAGAGGGATTAAAAAAGTAATGGGAAACTGCCTGCAAAATTAATGGATTTCAGATTTTGGCTTCTACAGTTGGGAAATGGTAAGGGAAAAGGAGAAATTGCTGGTTTCAGCCATTGTTCCTTTTCTTTCACTTTTTCCACATATCTGTTGAAATTTTTTGACATTTTTTGGAAATTTCAAATAAAAACTAGATGTTCAGGGTAGGATTAACAGTAGTTTAGATTTCGTCTTTTACAGTTGGGAAATGGTTAGGGAAAAGGAGAAATTGCTGGTTTCAGCCATTGTTCCTTTTCTTTCACTTTTTCCACATATCTGTTGAAATTTTTTGACATTTTTTGGAAATTTCCAATCAAAACTAGATGTTCAGGGTAGGATTAACAGTAGTTTAGATTTCGTCTTTTACAGTTGGGAAATGGTTTGGGAAAAGGAGAAATTGCTGGTTCCAGTCATTGTTCCTTTTCTCTCACTTTTTCCACATATCTGTTGAAATTTTTAGACTTTTTTTTTAAAAATTTCAAATCAAAACTAGATGTTCAGGGTAGGATTAACAGTAGTAATTTTGAAATTGTGTTCCTTTTCTCTCCTTTTTCCACATATTTTTGGCATTTTTCCACATGTTTTTGAAATTACAGTTAGGTGTTAAGGGTAGGATTAATAGTACTAATTCAAAACTTTGTGGGAAATACATTTTCGATTTTGGGTTTTGTAGGATCTAGGCTGATTCAGCTAAATTTTTTTCAAAAAAATGTAATCTCATGAAACGGGTTCATTGGAAAAGGGAGAAATCATCACTTGATATTTACAAAAATGTTAGGCAGCATTTGGAACACTTTTGAATCAGAAGGTACCATTTTGGAATGTTTGGCATTTCAACAGTACTTTTTACCCCTCTTCAGTTATGATTCTATGCAGTGTCCTTAGTTCTTCTCTTTCGTCACAATGCACTGAAGTGTCGTCAACATCATTTTGGGTTTTATAGTCTGGGAACAAAGAATCATCACAAAGACCATATTACTACAATCGCCATACTACAATTGACACTCGCAATAAAGACAAATGGAGCAAAAGTATTACAAGGACAGTTATGCATACATCAAGCAAGCCTCCTGGAATGGAGCCCACTGACATGGACATTGCCTCTACACCTGCTCATCAAATATGAAACCCAATAATGATGAAGAAATGGCTAGGGAAAAGGAGAAAGTGCTGGTTTTCAGCCTTTGTTCCTTTTCCCTCCCAAGTTTTTGAAATGAGATATTTTTATGTTTACTCAGAAGGATTAAAAAAGTAATGGGAAACTGCCTGCAAAATTAATGGATCTCAGATTTTGGCTTTTACAGTTGGGAAATGGTTAGGGAAAAGGAGAAATTGCTGGTTTCAGCCATTGTTCCTTTTCTTTCACTTTTTCCACATATCTGTTGAAATTTTTTGACATTTTTTAGAAATTTCAAATCAAAACTAGATGTTCAGGGTAGAATTAACAGTAGTTTAGATTTCGGCTTTTACAGTTGGGAAATGGTTAGGGAAAAGTAGAAATTGCTGGTTTCAGTCATTGTTCCTTTTCTCTCACTTTTTCCACATATCTGTTGAAATTTGACTTTTTTTTGAAATTTCAAATCAAAACTAGATGTTCAGGGTAGGATTAACAGTAGTTCAGATTTTGGCTTTTACAGTTTGGAAATGGTTAGGGAAAAGGAGAAATTGCTTGTTTCAGCCACTGTTCCTTTTCTCTCACTTTTTCCACTTATCTGTTGAAATTTTTAGACTTTTTTTTCTAAATTTCAGATCAAAGCTAGATGTTCAGGGTAGGATTAACAGTAGTAATTTGAAATTTTGTTCCTTTCTCTGCTTTTTAGTCCCCTACCGGCGAAGCCGAAGGGGACTTTAGGTTTGCACTCTGTCCGTCAGTCAGTCCGTCAGTCCGTCCGTCCGTCCGTCCGTCCGTCCGTCCGTCCGTCTGTCCGTCAGTCCGGTGAATTAGTTTTCCGGACTTTTTTTCTAAACGGGGGTAGCTATTGAGCTGATTTTTGGTATGTAGACCCGCATTGATGAGTTACAGAACAAGTTTGAGTTTCGTTCCGCTCCAGTGATTTTTGAGGAAAATATGGATGCTGGACTTAGAAAATTACTGGGAAATTACAGTTTTCCAGACTTTTTTTCTTAATGCTGGCAGCTATTGAGCTGATTTTTGGTATGTAGACCCGCATTGATGAGTTACAGAACAAGTTTGAGTTTCGTTCCGGTCCAGTGATTTTTGGGGAAGATATGGATGCTGGACTTAGAAAATTTCTGGGAAATTAGTTTTCCAGACTTTTTTTCTCAATGCTGGCAGCTATTGAGCTGATTTTTGGTATGTGGACCCGCATTGATGAGTTACAGAACAAGTTTGAGTTTCGTTCCGGTCCAGTGATTTTTGGGGAAGATATGGATGCTGGACTTAGAAAATTTCTGGGAAATTACAGTTTTCCAGACTTTTTTTCTCAATGCTGGCAGCTACTGAGCTGATTTTTGGTATGTAGACCCAAATTGATGAGTTACAGAACAAGTTTGAGTTTCGTTCCGGTCCAGTGATTTTTGGGGAAGATATGGATGCTGGACTTAGAAAATTTCTGAGAAATTAGTTTTTCAGACTTTTTTTCTTAATGCTTGCAGCTATTGAGCAGATTTTTGGTATGTAGACCCGCATTGATAAGTTACAGAACAAGGTTGAGTTTCGTTACGGTCCAGTGATTTTTTAGGAAGATACAGATGCTGGACTTTGAAAATTTTTGGGCTTCTTTTTCTTAACACATATATAAAGCCGGTAGGGGACTTGGTATTGTTTTGCAATACTTAAGAATGCTTGTTCCACATAATTTCTGGCATTTTTCCACGTGTTTTTGAAATTACAGTTAGGTGTTCAGGGTAGGATTAACAGTAGTAATTTGAAATTGTGTTCCTTTTCTCTACTTTTTCCACATATTTTTGGCATTTTTCCACATGTTTTTGAAATTACAGTAAGGTGTTCAGGGTAGGATTAATAGTACTAATTCAAAACTTTGTGGGAAAAACATTTTTGATTTTGGGTTTTGTAGGAGCAAGGCTGAGGCAGCTAAATTTTTTTCAAAAAAATGTAATCTCATGAAACGGGTTCATTGGGAAAGGGAGAAATCGTCACTTGATATTTACAAAAATGTTAGGCAGCATTTGGAACACTATTGAATCAGAAGGTACCATTTTGGAATGTTTGGCATTTCAACAGTACTTTTTACCCCTCTTCAGTTATGATTCTATGCAGTGTCTTTAGTTCTTCTCTTTCGTCACAATGCACTGAAGTGTCGTCAACATCATTTTGGGTTTTATAGTCTGGGAACAAAGAATCATCACAAAGACCATACTACAATCGCCATACTACAATTGACACTGGGAATAAAGGCAAATGGAGCAATAGTATTACAAGGACAGTTATGCATACATCAAGCCAGCCTCCTGGAATGGAGCCCACTGACATGGACATTGCCTCTACACCTGCTCATCAAATATGAAACCCAATAATGATGAAGAAATGGCTAGGGAAAAGGAGAAAGTGCTGGTTTTCAGCCTTTGTTCCTTTTCCCTCCCAAGTTTTTGAAATGAGATATTTTATTACATTTACTCAGAGGGATTAAAAAAGTAATCGGAAACTGCCTGCAAAATTAATGGATTTCAGATTTTGGCTTCTACAGTTGGGAAATGGTTAGAGAAAAGGAGAAATTGCTGGTTTCAGCCATTGTTCCTTTTCTCTCACTTTTTCCACATATCTTGAAATTTTTCGACATTTTTTTTTTAAATTTCAAATCAAAACTAGATGTTCTGGGTAAGATTAACAGTAGTTCAGATTTGGCTTTTACAGTTGGGAAATGGTTAGGGAAAAGGAGAAATTGCTGGTTTCAGCCATTGTTCCTTTTCTCTCATTTTTTCCACATATCTGTTGAAATTTTTAGACTTTTTTTTTAAAAAAATTCAAATCAAAGCTAGATGTTCAGGGTAGGATTAATAGTAATTTGAAATTTTGTTCCTTTTCTCTCCTTTTTCCACATACTTCTGGCATTTTTGCACATGTTTTTGAAATTACAGTTAGGTGTTTAGCTTACACATTTTGTGAAAACTTAATCCTTTGCATTTCAACAGCAGAATTCCAATTTAAAACCATTAGGTCTTCTCTTTACTCTTCAGGGACTTAGGGAGGTTGGGTGGATTAAAGTTTAGGAAAGGGTTAATGATAAGTACAAACATTGAATACAATAACAATACAATGATTCATGGCTTTTATGATTTACATTCCTTGGCAATTCAAGGGCAGAATTCCAATCTAAAACCATTAAGTCTTCTCTTTTTCTTGCAACACTTTATTAATCTCAAACAATTGAGGCATTTAGGGATTAACCCTATCTCAAACAATAACATTACATTAAATTTAGTTTGCATTTGTCCTGCATTTTCTTTTCTCCCAATAATTCAATGCTTTTTTTTTCAAAACAATTTGGGTTTTTAGCTCACCTGAGCACGATAGTGCTCATGGTGAGGTATTGTGATACCGCTGTGTCCGGCGTCCGTCGTCCGTCGTGCGTCGTCCGTCGTCCGTCGTCCGTCAACCTTTGGCTTGTGTGCACTCTAGAGGCCACATTTTTTGCCCAATCAACCTGAAATTTGCTCAGAATGATTGTCTTTATGAAATCTCGGACAAGTTTGAAATTGGGTCATCTGGGGTCAAAAACTAGGTCACGGGGTCAAATCTTAGAAAAATCTTGTGTGCACTCTAGAGGCCACATTTTTTGCCCAATCAATCTGAAATTTGCTCAGAATGATTGTCTTGATAAAATCTCGGACAAGTTTGAAATTGGGTCATTTGGGGTCAAAAACTAGGTCACGGGGTCAAATCTTAGAAAAACCTTGTGTGCACTCTAGAGGCCACATTTTTTGCCCAATCAACCTGAAATTTGCTCAGAATGATTGTCTTGATAAAATCTTGGACAAGTTTGAAATTGGGTCATCTGGGATCAAAAACTAGGTCACGGGGTCAAATCTTAGAAAAACCTTGTGTGCACTCTAGAGGCCACATTTTTTTACCAATCAACCTGAAATTTGCACAGAATGATTGTCTTGATAAAATTTCGAAGTTTGAAATTGGGTCATCTGGGGTCAAAAACTAGGTCACGGGGTCAAATCTTAGAAGAACCTTATGTGCACTCTAGAGGCCACATTTTTTTACCAATCAACCTGAAAATTGATCAGAATAATGGTCTTGATAAAATCTCGGACAAGTTTGAAATTGGGTTATCTGGGGTCAAAAACTAGGTCACGGGGTCAAATCTTAGAAAAAACCTTGTGTGCACTCTAGAGGCCACATTTTTTGCCCAATCAACCTGGAATTTGCTCAGAATGATTGTTTTGTTGAAATCTCGGACATTTTTGAAATTGGGTCATCTGGGGTCAAAAATTAGGTCACAGGGTCAAATCTTAGAAAAACCTTGTGTGCACTCTAGAGGCCACATTTTTTGCCCAATCAACCTGAAAATTGATCAGAATGATTGTCTTGATCAATTCTCGGACAAGATCGAAATTGGGTCATCTGGGGTCATAAACTAGGTCATGAGGTAAAATCTTTGTAAAACCTTGTGTGCACTCTAGAGGCCACATTTTTGCCCAATCATTGGCAATCAACCTAAAAATTGATCAGAATGATTGTCTTGATCAATTCTAGGTCACGAGGTCAAATCTTAGTTAAACCTTGTGTGCACCCTAGAGGTCATTTTTGTCCAATCAACCTGAAAATTGGTATACAAAAAGTTATATTATATCAGGTGAGCGCTTCAGGGCCAATGGCCCTCTTGTTTGGGTTGGTCTAATACCATTAACCCTTTCCCAAACAAGATATTGTTTTGATGTCCAAAAATCTGGTC
This sequence comes from Fragum sueziense, assembly GCA_963680895.1. Classification (NCBI taxonomy): domain Eukaryota; kingdom Metazoa; phylum Mollusca; class Bivalvia; order Cardiida; family Cardiidae; genus Fragum; species Fragum sueziense. The sequence continues at coordinate 20,042,859 of OY804610.1, forward strand.
CTCTTGCATAACTTCAAACATAATTTTGATGTCTTTTTCTGCATTATTTTGTCATCTACAGCAGTCTTTTGGAGTTTGGGACTTAGGGAGGTTGGGTGGATTAAAGTTTAGGAAAGGGTTAATGATAAGTACAAACATTGAATACAATAACAATACAATGATTCATGGCTTTTATGATTTACATTCCTTGGCAATTCAAGGGCAGAATTCCAATCTAAAACCATTAAGTCTTCTCTTTTTCTTGCAACACTTTATTAATCTCAAACAATCAAGGCATTTAGGGATTAACCCTATCTCAAACAATAACATTACATTAAATTTAGTTTGCATTTGTTCTGCATTTTCTTCTTTTCTTCCAATAATTCAATGCTTTTTTTTTTTCAAAACAATCTGGTTTTTGTTGGTTGGTCTAATGCCATTAACCCTTTCCCAAACAAGATATTGTTTTGATGTCCAAAAATCTGGTCCTCTTGCATAACAGTTACTTCAAACATAATTTTTATGTCTTTTTCTGCATCATTTTGTCATCTACAGCTTCTTTTAAATGGACAGCAGTCTTTTGGAGTTTGGGACTTAGGGAGGTTGGGTGGATTAAAGCTTAGGAAAGGGTTAATGATAAGAACAAACGTTTAGCAATACAATAACAATACAATGATTCATGGCTTTTATTATTTATTAAAATAATTAACGTATTCCTTGGCAATTCAAGGGCAGAATTTTAAGTCTTCTCTTTTTCTTGCAACACTTTATTAATCTCAAACAATTGAGGCATTTAGGGATTAACCCTATCTCAAACAATAACATTACATTAAATTTAGTTTGCATTTGTTCTGCATTTTCTTCTTTTCTCCCAATAATTCAATGCTTTTTTTCATAACAATCTGGTTTTTGTTGGTTGGTCTAATGCCATTAATTCTTTCCCAAACAAGATATAGTTTTGATGTCCAAAAATCTGGTCCTCTTGCATCAATTAAGTTTTTCATAACTAAATATAATTTTGATATCTTTTTCTGCATCAGTTTGTCATCTACAGCTTCTTTTAAATGGACAGCAGTCTTTTGGAGTTTGGGACTTAGGGAGGTTGGGTGGATTAAAGTTTAGGAAAGGGTTAATGATAAGTACAAACATTTAGTAATACAATAACAATTCAATGATTCATGGCTTTTATTTTAATAATAAGTACAAACATTTAAAAAAATTAAGATGAAACTAAAGTTCCAATCCATTGCGGTGTTGACGTGGATTTACTTTTTAGCTCGACTTTTCGAAGAAAATGAGAGCTTATACTGTCACCCGGGCGTCGGTGTTGGCGTCGGCGTTGCAACAAAGGTTTAAGTTTTTTCAAACATCAATAACTTCCATACTATCAAAGGGATTCAACCCAAACTTGGAATACTTATTCACCATCACACCCTCTACATTACTATTAGGGCCCATGACCCTGGGACCACTCTATTTGGAGTTATGCCCACTTTATACTAAGCAACTTAGAAAGTCGAGCGCGCTGTCTTCGGACAGCTCTTGTTAGCATTTGCGTCTTACATAGAGACATACACAAAGACCCACATACAAACATATACACCAAACATTAAATTTTGATACTTTAAAACCCTTACATGATAAAATCTTAAAATAATCTTCGCAGTATTTTGGAGGACTTAGGTGGATTTAAGTTAAGGAAAGGGTTACACCAATTACAAATCTGCCTGTATACTAATTAGGTGCCAAAATCTAAAATCTTATACTCAAACAACATTTAGGGATTAACCCTTTTCCAAACAATTCATGGTTTTTATGTCCAAATTTGCTATATTCGTAATTATCTGCATCAGCTTTCAGTACTTTGTAGTTTGGGAAAGGGTTAAATAAATTATCAATTATTAGGAGCTAATACAATAAGATATATAGGGAAAAGTAGAAAATGTTGTTTGCTGATATTCTCTGCTTTTCTCACAATAATTTAAATAATTTTAAAAACCATTAGGGGCCAACTCCGCCATTGCCGGTCCCAAGCCCGGATGTGAAAGGAGGAGGGTTGTGTGCTAGGCCAGCAACCTAGCCACTTAAAACCATAAACTGCTACAGAAATAGACGGGTGTGCTACCACGGCAACCCAGCCACTTACCCACAAAATAATGGCCATGGAAAACATAATGGAAAATGAAGAAATTACTTGTGTCAAGCAATTTCTTCATTTCCCACAATGTTTTCTATCCAAAAAGACCAAAAAACTAAAAATTCCATTCACCTGAAATTGTCGTCTGCAGAATCTTTGAATTTGGTAATGGGCTGTTCCAAATTCAAAAATATTGCAGACGACACTTTCAAGTTAAGGAAATTTAAAAAATATTTTTTTGGTAGAAAACATTGTGAGAAATAAAGAAATAGCTTGTCATTATCTTTTGGAGTCAAAAAGAGTCAATGTGTGGTAATGGCTTAACCCTTTCTTAAACATTGATGCTTTTTGATGTCCTGCAAGATAAATGCTTTGGAAAACCATTGTGGAAAATGAAGAAATTGCTTGTGATGTCCACACAATATTTATTGTCTGCATCATCTTTGAATTTAGAAGAGTCCAAAATTTAAGGATGGTTCAACTTGAAAGCTGCCGCTGCTGACAAAATAGATGATGATAAGATATAATTTTTGTAAATCATAGCACAGAAAATATTGATGTAAAAGGAGAAAATGAAATTTCTTGTTTTGCCTAGATGTTTTCCAAAGCCTTTTGTAATAGGGGTTCAAAACCAGGCCCCGGTTTCTCGAAAAAACTTAAGTATATTCTCATCAGTTCATGCTCAACTTCTATTTAATACCAATCAACGTTGATTGGTATTCAATTGAAGTTCACGTGGATTTCGTGCGACTTGAGAACGATGCTCAGATTTGAGCATGAGAACATACTTAAGTTTTTTCGAGAAACCGGGGCCAGGTCTTGTTTGGGAAAGGGTTAAGGTATTGAACCCATTATCAACTACAAAACACTACTAAATCTTCAGGCATCATCCATAGCAATGGACATTGACGAGGGTATCCCTTGTCAGTTTCCATTGCCACGGATGATGCTTGGAAATTAGTCTTTGCGTCTGTGTGTCTCTGTCTATTTGTGTCTTTGTGTCTGTCTGCATGTCTCTGTGGGTCTGTGGGTCTTTGTGTCTGTTTGTCTCTGTGGGTCTTTGTGTCTGTCTGCATGTCTCTGTGGGTCTTTGTGTCTGTCTCTGTGGGTCTTTGTGTCTGACTGTATGTCTGTGGGTCTTTGTGTCTGTCTGCATGTCTCTGTTGGTCTTTGTGTCTGTCTCTGTGGGCCTTTGTGTCTGTCTGTATGTCTCTGTGGGTATTTGTGTCTGTCTCTGTGGGTCTTTGTGTCTGTCTGTATGTCTCTGGGTCTTTGTGTCCGTCTCTGAGGGTCTTTGTGTCTGTCTGTATGTGTCTGTGGGTCTTTGTGTCTGTGTCTCAGTGTCTGTTGGTCTTTGTGTCTGTATGTCTCTGTGGGTCTTTGTGTCTGTCTGCATGTCTCTGTGGGTCTTTGTGTCTGTGTCTCAGTGTCTGTTGGTCTTTGTGTCTGTATGTCTCAGTGTCTGTGGGTCTTTGTGTCTGTATGTATGTCTGTGGGTCTTTGTGTCTGTCTGTATGTCTGTAGGTCTTTGTGTCTGTCTGTATGTCTGTGGGTCTTTGTGTCTGTATGTCTGTGGGTCTTTGTGTCTGTCTGTTTGTCTGTGGGTCTTTGTGTCTGTATGTATGTCTGTGGGTCTTTGTGTCTGTCTGTATGTCTGTGGGTCTTTGTATCTGTCTGTGGGTCTTTGTGTCTGTATGTATGTCTGTGGGTCTTTGTGTCCGTCTGTATGTCTGTAGGTCTTTGTGTCTGTCTGTGGGTCTTTGTGTCTGTATGTATGTCTGTGGGTCTTTGTGTCTGTCTGTATGTCTGTGGGTCTTTGTGTCTGTATGTATGTCTGTGGGTCTTTGTGTCCGTCTGTATGTCTGTGGGTCTTTGTGTCTGTCTGTGTCTGTGGGTCTTTGTGTCTGTATGTATGTCTGTGGGTCTTTGTGTCTGTCTGTATGTCTGTGGGTCTTTGTGTCTGTATGTATGTCTGTGGGTCTTTGTGTCCATCTGTATGTCTGTAGGTCTTTGTGTCTGTCTGTGGGTCTTTGTGTCTGTATGTATGTCTATGGGTCTTTGTGTCTGTCTGTATGTCTGTGGGTCTTTGTGTCTGTATGTATGTCTGTGGGTCTTTGTGTCCGTCTGTATGTCTGTTGGTCTTTGTGTCTGTCTGTGTCTGTGGGTCTTTGTGTCTGTATGTATGTCTGTGGGTCTTTGTGTCTGTCTGTATGTCTGTGGGTCTTTGTCTGTATGTATGTCTGTGGGTCTTTGTGTCTGTCTGTAGGTCTTTGTGTCTGTATGTATGTCTGTGGGTCTTTGTGTCTGTCTGTATGTCTCTGGGTCTTTGTGTCTGTATGTATGTCTCTGTGGGTCTTTGTGTCTGTATGTATGTCTCTGTGGGTCTTTGTGTCTGTCTGTATGTCTCTGTGGGTCTTTGTGTCTGTCTGCATGTCTCTGTGGGTCTTTGAGTCTGTCTGTATGTCTCTGTGGGTCTTTGTGTCTGTCTGCATGTCTCTGTGGGTCTTTGTGTCTGTATGTCTGTGGGTCTTTGTGTCTGTATGTATGTCTCTCTGGGTCTTTGCGTCTGTATGTCTCTGTCTATTTGAGTGTTTGTGTCTGTGGGTCTTTGTCTGTCTGTATGTCTGTGGGTCTTTGTGTCTGTCTGTATGTCTGTGGGTCTTTGTGTCTGTCTGTATGTCTGTCTCTCTGGGTCTTTGCGTCTGTATGTCTCTCTGGGTCTTTGTGTCTGTCTGTATGTCTGTGGGTCTTTGTGTCTGTATGTCTCTCTGGGTCTTTGCGTCTGTCTGCATGTCTCTGTGGGTCTTTGTGTCTGTCTGCATGTCTCTGTGGGTCTTTGTGTCTGTCTGCATGTCTCTGTGGGTCTTTGTGTCTGTCTGTATGTCTCTGAGGGTCTTTGTGTCTGTCTGTATGTCTCAATGTCTGTTGGTCTTTGTGTCTGTCTGTATGTCTCTGTGGGTCTTTGTGTCTATATGTCTCTCTGGGTCTTTGTGTCTGTCTGTGTTTCTGTGGGTCTTTGTGTCTGTCTGTATGTCTCTGTGGGTCTTTGTGTCTGGGTCTGTGTGTCTGTCTTTATGTCTGCGTGGGTCTTTGTGTCTGTCTATATGTTTCAGTGTCTGTTGGTCTTTGTGTCCGTCTGTATGTCTGTGTGTCTGTCTGAATGTGTGTCTCAGTGATTTTATAAATTTCAATAAATTGTATGAATTGTGTGAATCTTTTTGTCACATCTTTAATCTCCTTTTTCATCTTTTTTTATATCTCAAATATCTTTGCTTCATAATTAATCAATTCATACAATTTAAAGTGACATTTCAGAATTTTTTGTCATAAATTTTACTTTTGTTTTTATCTGAAAGAGCATATTTCCTTATGAAAATTCTGAAATTTTCAAGCCAAAATATTGCGCCGTTTACGAGAAATTTATATTTTTGTGTTAAAATTGAACAAATTGTTGTGGACAACAGTTCGGATTTATATAGAATTCATACGATTTAATGAATTTATACAAATAAATCAATTCATAATACGAATTAATCAATTCATACAATTTAATGAAATACATACAATTTAATGATATGCATACAAATTAATCAATTCTACTATTTAATGAAATTCATGAAATTTGATCAAATCATACAATTTAATGAATTTATACAAATAAATCAATTCATAATACGAATTAATCAATTCATACAATTTAATGATATGCATACAAATTAATCAATTCATACTATTTAATGAAATTCATGAAATTTAGTCAAATCATACAATTTAATGAATTTATACAATTCAATTAACTCATACAATTGAATTAATTCATTCAAATTAATCAATCCATACAATTTTATGAAATTCATACAAATTAATCAATTCATACAATTTTATGAAATTCATACAATTAAATCAATTCAAACAATTCATACAATTTAATCAATTCTTAAAAAATAATCAATTCATATAATTTAATGATTTGATACAAATAAATCAATTCATGAATTAATCACCAGTGAACACAACTCACCAGTGAGCACTACTCACCAGTGAACACAACTCACCAGGTGAGCATTACTCACCAGTGAACACAACTCACCAGGTGAGCATTACTCACTAGTGAACACAACTCACCAGGTGAGCATTACTCACTAGTGAACACAACTCACCAGGTGAGCATTACTCACTAGTGAACACAACTTACCAGTGAGTATTACTCACCAGTGAGCATTACTCACCAGTGAACACAACTCACCGCTGAGCATTACTCACTAGTGAGCATTACTCACCGGTGAGCATTACTCACTAGTGAGCATTACTCACCAGTGAAAACAACTCACCGGGTGAGCATTACTCACCAGTGAAAACAACTCACCGGGTGAGCATTACTCACCAGTGAAAACAACTCACCGGGTGAGCATTACTCACCAGTGAACACAACTCACCGGGTGAGCATTACTCACCAGTGAACACAACTCACCGGGTGAGCATTACTCACCAGTGAACACAACTCACCTGGTGAGCATTACTCACCAGTGAGCATTACTCACCAGTGAACACAACTCACCAGTGAGCATTACTCACTAGTGAGCATTACTCACTAGTGAGCATTACTCACTAGTGAGCATTACTCACCAGTGAACACAACTCACCGGGTGAGCATTACTCACCAGTGAACACAACTCATCAGTGAGCATTACTCACCAGTGAACACAACTCACCGGATGAGCAATGATTACCAGTGAGCACAACTCACCAGTGAGCATTACTCACCAGTGAACACAACTCACCAGTGAGCATTACTCACCAGTGAACACAACTCACCAATGAGCATTACTCTATAGTGAACACTACTCACCAGTGAACACAACTCACCAGTGAACACAACTCACCACTGAACATTACTCACCAGTGAACACAACTCACCAGTGAACACAACTCACCACTGAACATTACTCACCAGTGAACACAACTCACCAGGTGAGTATTACTCACCATTGAGCACAACTCACTGATGAACACATCTCACCAGTGAACACATCTCACCAGTGAACACAACTCACCAGTGAACACAACTCACCAGTGAGCATTACTCACCAGTGAACACAACTCACCAGGTGAGCATTACTCACCAGTGAACACAACTCACCAGGTGAGCATTACTCACCAGTGAACACAACTCACCAGTGAGCATTACTCACCAGTGAACACATCTCACCAGTGAACACAACTCACTAGTGAGCATTACTCACCAGTGAACACAACTCAACAGGTGAGTATTACTCACCAGTGAACACAACTCACCAGTGAGCATTACTCACCCATGAGCATTGCTCACCAGTGAACACAACTCACCAGGTGAGCATTACTCACTATTGAACACGACTCACCGGTGAACACAACTCACCAGTGAACACAACTCACTAGTGAGCATTACTCACCAGTGAACACAACTCACCAATGAACACAACTCACCAGGTGAGCATTACTCACCAGTGAACACAACTCACTAGTGAGCATTACTCACCAGTGAACACAACTCACTAGTGAGCATTAATCACCAGTGAACACAACTCACCAGGTGAGCATTACTCACCACTGAGCATTTTTCACTACTGAGCATTACTCACTAGTGAACACTACTCACTAGTTAGCACGTACAACTCACCAGTGAGCATTATTCACCAGTGAACACAACTCACCAGGTGAGCATTACTCACTAGTGAACACAACTCACCGGTGAGCATTACTCACCAGTTGACACAACTCACCAGTGAGCATTACTCACCAGTGAACACAACTCACCGGGTGAGCATTACACGACAGTGAGCATTACTCACCAGTGAACACAACTCACCAGGTGAGCATTACTCATCAGTGAACACAACTCACCAGTGAGCATTACTCACCAGTTAACACAACTCACCAGGGAGCATTATTCACAAGTGAACACAACTCACCGGGTGAGCATTACTCACCAGTGAACACTACTCACCAGGTGAGCATTACTCACCAGTGAACATAACTCACCAGTGAGCATTACTCACCAGTGAACACTACTCACCGGGTGAGCATTACTCACCAGTGAACACAACTCACCGGGTGAGCATTACTCACCAGTGAACACAACTCACCAGTGAGCATTACTCACCAGTGAACACAACTCACCAATGAGCATTACTCACCAGTGAGCATTACTCACCGGAAAACACAACTCACCAGTGGACATTACTCACTGGTGAACACAACTAACCATTGAGCATTACTCACCAGTGAACACAACTCATCAGTTAGCCTTACTCATCAGTGAACACAACTCACCAGTGAACACAACTCACCAGGTGAGCATTACTCACCAGTGAACACAACTCACTGGTGAGCATTACTCACCAGTGAACACAACTCACCGGTGAGCATTATTCACCAGTGAACACAACTCACCAGTGAACACAACTCAACCGGTGAGCATTACTCACGAGTGAACACAACTCACTGGTGAGCATTATTCACGAGTGAACAGAACTCACTGGTGAGCATTATTCACGAGTGAACACAACTCACCGGGTGAGCATTACTCACGAGTGAACACAACTCACCAGTGAGCATTACTCACCAGTGAACACAACTCACCAGTGAGCATTACTCACCAGTGAACACAACTCACCAGTGAGCATTACTCACCAGTGAACACAACTCACCAGTGAGCATTACTCACCAGTGAACACAACTCACCAGTGAGCATTACTCACCAGTGAACACAACTCACCAGTGAGCATTACTCACCAGTGAACACAACTCACCAGTGAGCATTACTCACCAGTGAACACAACTCACCAGTGAGCATTACTCACCAGTGAACACAACTCACCAGTGAGCATTACTCACCAGTGAACACAACTCACCAGTGAGCATTACTCACCAGTGAACACAACTCACCAGTGAGCATTACTCACCAGTGAACACAACTCACCAGTGAGCATTACTCACCAGTGAACACTACTCACCAGTGAGCATTACTCACCAGTGAACACAACTCACCAGTGAGCATTACTCACCAGTGAACACAACTCACCAGTGAGCATTACTCACCAGTGAACACAACTCACCAGTGAGCATTACTCACCAGTGAACACAACTCACCAGTGAGCATTACTCACCAGTGAACACAACTCACCAGTGAGCATTACTCACCAGTGAACACAACTCACCAGTGAGCATTACTCACCAGTGAACACAACTCACCAGTGAGCATTACTCACCAGTGAACACAACTCACCAGTGAGCATTACTCACCAGTGAACACAACTCACCAGTGAGCATTACTCACCAGTGAACACAACTCACCAGTGAACACAACTCACCAGGTGAGCAGTACTCACCAGTGAACACAACTCACTGGTGAGCATTACTCACCAGTGAACACAACTCACCGGTGAGCATTACTCACCAGTGAACACAAATCACCAGTGAGCATTACTCACCAGTGAACACAACTCACCAGTGAGCATTACTCACCAGTGAACACAACTCACCAGTGAGCATTACTCACCAGTGAACACAACTCACCAGTGAGCATTACTCACCAGTGAACACAACTCACCAGTGAGCATTACTCACCAGTGAACACAACTCACCAGTGAACACAACTCACCAGGTGAGCAGTACTCACCAGTGAACACAACTCACTGGTGAGCATTACTCACCAGTGAACACAACTCACCAGTGAGCATTACTCACCAGTGAACACAACTCACCAGTGAGCATTACTCACCAGTGAACACAACTCACCGGTGAGCATTACTCACCAGTGAACACAACTCACTGGTGAGCATTACTCACCAGTGAACACAACTCACCGGTGAGCATTATTCACCAGTGAACACAACTCACCAGTGAACACAACTCAACCGGTGAGCATTACTCACGAGTGAACACAACTCACTGGTGAGCATTATTCACGAGTGAACAGAACTCACCAGAAGAGCATTACTCACCAGTGAACACAACTCGCCGGTGAGCATTACTCACCAGTGAACACAACTCACCGGTGAGCATTACTCACCAGTGAACACAACTCACCGGGTGAGCATTACTCACCAGTGAACACAACCCACCAGTGAGCATTACTCACCAGTGAACACAACTCACCAGTGAAGACAACTCACCAGTGAGCATTACTCACCAGTGAGCATTACTCACCAGTGAACACAACTCACCAGTGAAGACAACTCACCAGTGAGCATTACTCACCAGTGAACACAACTCAACAGTGAAGACAACTCACCAGTGAGCATTACTCACCAGTGAACACAACTCACCTGGTGAGCATTACTCACTAGTGAACACAACCCACCAGTGAGCATTACTCACCAGTGAACACAACTCAACAGTGAAGACAACTCACCAGTGAGCATTACTCACCAGTGAGCATTACTCACCAGTGAACACAACTCACCGGGTGAGCATTACTTACCAGTGAACACTACTCACCAGGAGAGCATTACTCACCAGTGAGCATTACTCACCAGTGAGCATTACTCACCAGTGAACACAACTCACCAGTGAACACAACTAACCAGTGAGCATTACTCACCAGTGAACCTTACTCACTAGTGAACACAACTCACCGGTGAGCATTACTCACAGTGCGCAGACTGACTAAGGTCAATATTTTTCTCGCTTCCTATAAGGTCCCTTTTAGGGTAAACGGTCACAAATCTAATCTTTACGGCCATCTATTTTGTGATTTGCAATATATTTAAATTTTGATGTTTGGAAAAGGGTAAATTAATCTTGCCCTGTGTATTTTGTCTCTCAACAATGGACAAATTGTCTACAAAGGATAAACAGCTTTTGGTTTTTATGCTCCCCGAAGGGAGAGCATATAGTCGCCGCTTCGTCTGTCCGTCCGTCCGTCCTGTCCGTCCGTCATTCTGTCCGTCCGTCCGTCTGTCCGTCCGTCCGTCCGTCCGTCCGAAGTGATTTCTCCATAACCCTTGGGCCAAATCAAATGAAACTTACCATGTGAACTCCCTATGACATAATGCCGATGTACTTTTCCCAGTTTTTTGATTTGAGGCCTCGTCATGGGAAAAGGGGACTTAAGGTAAAATATAGTTTTTCTCTAATTTCTCCTAGTCTAATGGTCAGAATTTGATGAAATTTCATATTTGAGTAGTAAATCAGATGCCCTTGACAATAAACTATGTGAAATTTGGTTATAAGAATTATGTCATGCAAAAAGGGGGCTTAACATTTGCTAGCTTAATGTTAGCTCTGCATGGCATACATTTATTGTGACAATGCCTTATTTGGGGAGCATTGTCCGTCTCTGACGGCTCTTGTCATGTGGATGCTATGCCCATATTGGGGCCGCGGCCTTAGCGCAGTTGGTAGGGCATCTGACCCTCATACGAGAGATCCCGGGATCGATACCCAGCCGCGGCTAATACCCTTTCTGACAAAATTGTCACCCACCAATGGGTTTGAAATCGTTAACCTAAGTGGGCGAGCAGCTAGAGGCTCGGTAAGGGTGTTGTGGTAATACTGGTTTGAGAAACAACAGGAATCCATGGGTAGGTGCTCCAGCCGCCGCGATATGACCCTGGTAGTTGAAAACTGCGTAAAACCCCAATAAACTCTCAAACGCTATGCCCATATTGGTGCAAGAAATGACAGAAATGCATGGGAATGTGCACTAGCACTAGTTCTTGAGTTCGAACCCCGACTTGAGCTTTATCCATTCTGACATTTGACAAGTCATTTGTCTCACAAATTGATGGGAATCATCTATGTGAGAGAGCAGCTTGAGGCTCATTTTGGACATTTCTGTAGTACTCGGGCCTGTAGGAAGCAGTTTTATATTGGGGCGGCCAAAGCCCCAGTGTATGATTATTTTTTTTTTGGGGGGGGGGGGGGGGGGCTTATTGGATTTTCTCAGTGTATAATAAGGAAAATTCAGCACTTTTGGCCCCCCCTCCCCCCTGTTCCTATCGGCCTTGTACTGGTGCAAGAAATACGAGGAACCATGCTAGGTGCTAAACCTCAATTTCCAAAACAAGACCTGACTTTGATTTCCTCACAAAAGTTGTTCAGTAGAAAACTGAGGGAAAAGAACAAATTGTCAATTATCGACAATTTCTCCTTTTCCCTCAATATTTTCTCTCATGAGGACTATATTAATTTAGTGACAATCTTCGTTAGTTGATCCTTTGTATAAATATTTTCAGAAATCGGGTCATTGCATATTGAAATGTGTCTGGTATTAGCATAGCCAAACAATATCATATACAGGGATCAGTGATCACCTACAAAAATGCCACTGTAAAGCCTCTCTTACAACCTGTCGTGAGTCCTTATAAATCATGCATCTTCAGAGATTTTCAAAAATCTCTGGAGACGCATGGTTTATAAGGATGCATGTCAGGTTGCAAGAGATGCTCTTGCGTGCTCCTGGTATTGTAAAATACGCAGAACAATTATAGCAAAGAATTGTCTGGTCATTTCTTTGCTATGCTCATTCTGCATTGTGTTTAAGTCCACCAAAGAAGTACTTTGCACATGCATGCATCTCACAACTATGCCTAAATTTTAGACAGACTGATTGCATGTGCGACCAATTGTAAGAGTAGCTTAAGCTAGCACAAAAAAACATTTCAAAAAACAAAAAAGTAAATTTACTATAACTTCTGAAGTCTTTAATATAACAACATAAGATATTACAACATAAATAAAATACAAATATATGGAACAAGGTGTCAAACTGTCACAAGATACGCCCGTAACACTGCTTTATGTCGACAGGGGGAGCGGGTTGGTAAAAGTTTCATGATCCTAGCTATTATACTTTTCGAGATATGCCCTGGACAAGATTCAAGTATGAAAACATCAAAGGGCAATAAATCAAAATATAGGCTAGGTAGAGTTATAGTTCTTGTACACTGCAATCCCCCTTGGTGAGATCTATACACCCATGAAGTTTCATGATCCTAGCTATAATACTTTTAGAGATATACTCCGGACAATATTCAAGTATGAAAAACAACAAAGGGCAATAACTAAAAAATAAGCCAGATAGAGTTATGGTTCTTGTGCACTGCACTCCGTATTGATAAGAAGAATATAACTGCCAAGTTTAAAGTCAATCGGACTTAAGGTGACAGAGTTATGCTCCGGACAAAGAAGTGGATGCCGCCCGGACACCACGGGTGATCCCATAATACGTCCCGTCTTCGACGGGCGTATAAAAATGAAGCTGCTTTCATAATTTGACTAGTGTAAGCATTTTTAGGCATGTCTTATAATGAATTAATCCTTTCCCAAACAGCACCTTTTTAGACTTGTCAAAATTGAATTCCTATGTATACTAGAGGAAAGAAGAAATGCAACAACTATTTTTTGTTATTTCTCTTAATTCGTTTATGTTATTGAGTCAAAGTTGTTACCGATCACTACAGGGAACTGTATCTTGATATTAATCTTTGTGTTTACCCTAGAACCTGTTTCTCAAGTGCGAACCTTTAAATACCCAAACTTTAAATAAAACTCTTTTGATTTGTGTAGATGCATGTCGACTCGACAAAAGGCAATGATTTTCGTTTGGATTTAATCCCTCATATCATTTTGCGACTTATTCAAAGATGTTGTCCTGTAGCAATTGTGATGTTTACGAATGGAACATCTCAACACGCAATTGCTGCTGACTTTGGTGTACATCAGTTGGCAAAGTATTGCGTGAGATAACATATTAGAACGAACAGAACAATTGACAGTCGCCCGAAAAGCGGTCGTCAACGCCCAACGTCATGACATCAGGACCATAACATTCGCTTATTTTACCTACGGAAACAAATTCTCTTACGGAAAAAAATTGTTGGTGCTATTCCTGGACAGTAAAGGAATCAAATTTCAGCCAGGAATTGTTAGGGTCAGTTTGGATTGCGTACAAGAACGCATTTAACGTTGACGCCAAACTACTCTCATTTAAACAAATATTGATGGCACGTACAACCGGTGACCTTGATGAAATTTTGACACTAGAAAGATAAAGGATGAAGTTTTTACCTTGCATTGAAAAAGGTACTAGAATGAGGGTGATTTTGAGAAACACAAAAACAAAACATATGATCAAATTAATTTGTTGTTGCATTTCTTTTTCCCTTTAGTATTGATGTAAGTATATGTATTAGACAAATTAGTTTTGTAATGCCAAGAAAATATTGAGAGGAATGCATATAATGCTGATCATCAGCATTTTCGTTTTTCCTCTGAATGTATTCTTTTGCATCAGGGACATCAAAACTAGGGTTTGCTTGGGAAAGGTTAAGATGGACAATGATGCTGCATTTCTTATTTGACTGGTGAAAGCATTATAAGGCATGTGAAATGATGATTTAACCCTTTTAAGCAGCACATTTTTATACTTGTCCAAATTGAATTTCTAGGTAGAAGCCAAACAAAACTGTATTAGAAATACTAAATTGTGTATTGCAAGGAAAATATTGAGGGGAAAGCAGATAATGCTGATCATCAGCATTTTCGTTTTACCTCTGTAAGTCTTCAGTAGCTTTGGGAAAAGATCAACATGGAAAATGAGCATTGCATTTCTAATTTTACTAGGTTAAGCATAATAGCATGTGAAATGATGTTTTGAGCCTTTCCCAAACAACAAATTTTCAGACTGGTCAAAATTGACAGATCCAGCAGAAAAAAATAAATACATGTCTAGAAATAGTATGTTATGGCCGAGAAAATGTTGAAAGAAAAGAAAATGCTGGTTACTAGTATTTTCTTCTTTTTCTACATTTTTTGAAAATATTAAGGGACACCAAACCGTAGGCTTGGTTGGGAAAGGGTAAAAATGGCACAATAATAGCACTTTTGTGTTGAGCAAGATATAAATACATGATTATTGTAAAACTTGAACACGAATACCCTATTTTGATCAGTCAAAAAGTTACTGGCAAGTAGGTGTCACATACATACATGTAAATTGTAAGACAACCCTTTGAAGACAAAATTTTGACTGTTCGAATTTAAGAGCTGCTTTTAGATGACAATATGTTGATAAAGGTAGGATTTGCATATATTTTTTATATAGCATAGAAAATATTAAGGCAAATTTGCAGCGTTATCAGTATTTTCTTGTTTTGCCTCCTATGTTTTCAAAGGCTTTTTTATTTAACATGTTAAAACAAGGTCTGGTTTAGAAAGGGTTATCTTACATGGATTTCTGCATAGAAAAGATTAAAACCCATTACCACACAGTAACGCCTTTTGACACCAGACAAGATAAAGTCTTTGGAAAACATTGTGGAAAATGAAGAAATTGCTTGTGACAACAAGCAATTTCTTCATTTCCTACTATGTTTTCTATCAAGAAGATCTAAAAATTGTTAAATTCAGTCACTTGAAATTCAATTGTTGTCCACAACACCTTTGAATTTGGACCAGTCTAGAATTTTGCCTTCTGGTAATGGGTTAAAACAATCACACTTGTAGTCTTTTTGTCCAACAACTTTCAAAGAAAATCTTTCAAGCTTCAGACTTGCTTGTTGAGTGCCTTTCTGCCACTTTTCTGGTGTTCTGCGTAAATCTTTGTAGTAAAAGGACTGAAAATACAAAATAACACATTAAATCTCTCAGAAACAACACAATTTTATAGTAATACAAATTGGAAAATGATGCCAAAAGCAAGAAGTTTGTAAATAATTGCACCGAAAAACTCAAAACATTGAGGAAAATGAAGAAAACAACTTTCGAAAAAGTCATAAGATAGACCTTTCCAATATTGGAGGAGATAACTTTTCATAAAAGAAACAGAGATGCATAAAGAAAATGTCTCTTGATGTATTTTGCTTTAATATGAGAAATACTTTACCCTGATGTCACTAAGAGTATAAGCATTTAGGAAGCAATTTTACTCGGAGTGGTTGCTCTTGGTAAGGCAGTGAAATGGTTAAATGAATAATTTGCTTGGTAAATCAGCATAAATTGGATCAATATCAATATGTATTTTCATTTACAGTGGTAAATAATTCACATGCTTAAATTATTTGCATCTTAGAAACTAATTATTCGCTTACCCCTCCAATAAAAGGGCTACTTTGTACACTATAGCTACAACCAGAGACATAAATAAACCAGCTTGACTTCCCTTTCTGAAATGGAATGAACCTTACAGTAAGACAGCAATTTGAACAATCCAAAATCTGAGATTAAGTATGAAAAGCTATAACACAATGGGAAAGGACAAATTGCCTTTGTCTCTCAGTCTAACTTCTGTTATCCAAAGGTACATGAATCTTTCCAAAAGTTTTGCATATCTAAAGGACCAAAACTACAAATTATCACTGAATGTGACTTTGTGATATTGTCGCAGGTGCTTTAAGCAATGAAAATGTAAAATTGAGCATGTAAACAGAATGAGCAGTTCGTGAAACATAATTACTAGTATATGGGTACATAGAGGAATAACTTGTTAGTTCAAAGGGAAATAATTCTTGAACCAGGGGAAGCTTCATGCAAAACTTCAGAACATGATCATCATTTGTACAAAGTTTCATCACATTCAATGAAAACAGAAAGACGATTTCATGACACAAATTTTTAGTATTTTGTGGTACATCAAGTAAATTTAACTAGGTTAAAGGGGAGATAATTTTTGAACCAGAGGAACTTGAGATATAAAAAAAGTATATCTTACAAAACTTCAACATTATTATCGGATGAAAACTGGAAGAGAAGTTTTCGGTCACACCATTGTTAGTATACTGAGCAAAAAAAGTTTAGCACGTTTTTTAACACATTATTTTTTCAGTTTGTGATAATCAAATGAACATTGCTTTGTTCTGTTCAGTTGTCCAGATCGACAACCATTACGCATACAGTGTATGTGTAGAGTGAACATTCAGTGTATTGGACAAAGTCCAGATAAGCAAAAGTCATGTGCGGCACGTGTGCAGTGACATCGATAATGTCTAGCTTGTCCAAAAACACACGATTACACAGATCTGTTAGCAGAATCAATTTAACTGTTACAAATTCTTTGAAATTGATTATGGGAAGGCGAGAAATGATGACGTAAGTTCGACGTCAGAGAGCTCTTTACATGCTCCAAGCAGGTATGTCTGTTAGAGATGTCGCTTTGCATTTCATTTGTCTCCAATTGACCATTACGCGCCTACGGCACTTGGTTTATGCAACTTTAGCCACCAACAAACGACCTGAATCTTGTAGACCGTGTAAAACGACGTTCAGGGAGGATCGCTTCACAGAGACGTCTTGACGACGTTTCGAATTCTTGTTTAGTAAGAATTTAGTGCTACTCCTCCAGGACGTCATAAGGTATACCGTTAGCGACCAGACTGTTGGGAACAGGCTCCACACAACTTGCATCAGGGTCCTCCGATCTTACGCCAATGACGTTAAGCATCGACAGGCAAGGCGTCAGTGGGTATTGACACATCGATATTGATTCAGGAGACATTGGACTGATGTCCGGACGAATCTAATTTTACGTTTTATTAACTGACGGCAGGATTTGTGGTTGGAGAAAATGCGTAAGGCTTGATGCCAATAACGTCATCATTGAGACTGTTACGTCGAGTGCAGCATCATTTTTAGGCAGGAATAGATGAAAACAGTTAAACAGACCTCATTTCAGTTAATGGCAACCAAACGGTGCAAGGGCACTGTGCACAATGAAATTATCCAACCTGTCACAGGACCGTCTTACAACGACACAACGTTGTGATATTTCAATAAGATAATCATCACCCACTTACTCCAAGGAACATACAGAATGATCTACGCCTGAACTGCTTAATCACCAGCAAAAGAAAACACAAAGAACATTGTTGTACGTCAGGCTAGAGAAAGTAATGACATCTGTAACGTCAATGGCAATGAGCGTCATCTGTAGTTAGAAATGGGCAAAATTCCTTTCTGTGTGGTCAGGAAGCTTCTCTGCAACATGGGAAGACATTGAATGGCGGTCCTAGCTGCTTATGCTGGACATTCGCGTCATTGAAATTTGCATGACTTTCGATATCTGACCCCTGTGCACTTTAACGTAAGATACCTAACTAACGCTTTAGAATTTTGAAGCCAAAGGATGAGTGTCAATAAGGCCCTTTCCGTGACCCAACCCGATTTTCTTCATTTTCGCCACACATAACCACTAACATATTGACCTTATGTAGGCAAAGTATCAACTTGAACGGAGCCTTGGTTTGGAAGATATATTAAATCAAAGTGGGTGGGGTAAGTCACACACTATGCCATTATAAATAATCAATTTCTTATACAGTTTTACTAACAATTCATAACTTGAAACTTGCTGATGCAGTGAAATAAATATGTATTGCCCTTTGAATACATGTTGTTGTTTATTCCATTGGATGCCATGGACAGGAGAAAAGGGGCATTAAACATGTTTATGAATTTTTAGGATTTTTGGATGGGCCAACTTTACGAAAAACCACAACAGGCTTTTATTTCTTATTGTATTTGATTTATCTTTTTGGTGGTGAATGAAGATATATTACCATAATTTGTAATATGAAAATTTTCAAAATAGCTTTTTTAATTTCTAGATTACTTGCCCTTGATTCCTTGATAAAAATGCCAAAAAATATGATAAGTACTATTTCGTTTCTGAACCAAACATTTTTGTATAAATCACCATAAAATACCACCAGGAGGACGATATGAGCCTTATGTACACAAAAACATCAGATAAAGCGGTTGCAATTGTTATCTTAGCAGAGTGGGTGGGGTAATAAACTCCAAGATTAGGCGTGAAACAGACAGGAATTTTTCATAGTCAGAATTGCTTGTATAACATCTTAAATGGATTGTAGCGTTGTTATTAACTCACCTGAGCACAAAATACCTAAGTTGAGCTATTTCAATCGCTTTTTATTCGTCGTCTGTCTGTCTATCTGCCCATCTGCCTATTCTTGATTTGGTTTTTACACTCTAGCATCCGCAAATATGAGCCAATCTTGACCAAACTTTATCAAAACAAGTATGGCCATAGGTTCTCTTAGGAGTTCGAATATGGGCTGGATCGAAATAAAAACTCCAGAGTTATCTGCCCTTGCACGTAAAAAATAGTTAGTTTTGACATTGTTTCCCCTCTATCATCTACATTTATCGACCACTCAAGATGAAAATTAGAAACAAGGTTGGTTACTATATGAGCTATAATGAATTTTAATTTCTGTCTGATCGAATCTGAAAATTGCGAGTTATGTGCCCTTGAATTTGAAAAAAATTGCTGTTTTCAACTTTTTTTACTCTAACAAACACAAAAACAGACCAATCAAGACAAACCTTCGACACAATGTTGGTCGCTATAAGATCTTAAATGAGTTCGAATTTCAGCACATTCGGACAACAATTTGCGAAGTTACCTGCCCTTGAATTCAACAAAATTGTCGTTTTCGACTTTGTTTCATCCTTAAAAACCACAAATATAGACCAATCAAAATGAAATTTTGACACAGTGTTTGTGACTATAAGAACTTGGAGAAGTGGGAATTTCAACATATTTAGGGTAAGACTTGCTCAGTTGTCTGCCCTTGTATTCGACAAAATAAGATTGAAAAGAAAGTCGAAAATGGTAACTTTCTCATCCGATCTGATTGAAAATCGATGTCATTCGACCACATAATTATGGTACCCAATATTGTGACTAATTTTCATCTTGATTGGACAATAAATGTAGAGGCTATAGTAGAAACAATTTCATAACTAGCTATTTTTAACCTGCAAAGGCAGACAACTCTGGACCTTTTTGTTTGATACGGTCCATAATCGAAATCCTAAGAGAACTAATGACTATACTTGTTTTGATAAAGTTTGGTCAAGATTGGCTTATACTGTAAACCATGATAAGTTCGCGTCAAGAAATGTTCGCGTTTTCATGCACTCGGGCTTGTTCGCGGCGTTTTAAGTTCGCGGATCAATGCTGTCCGCGAATTGCGCGAAACAAAACACGCTATGGGGAAATGTAGAATTGATATGCTGAATAATATGGGGAATAGGATAATCGGATAATTACATATTGAATTATGACTGTATTTACGATATTTTAGTCGCCATTGACAGTTTGGTCGAAGTAAATTTCAATCGATCCATTGTTTTATTTAACACTTTATAGTATACTGGATTACAGTTTGTAACACAATGCATAGAATTTGAGCGTTACCTTAACTTCACACCTATTTACCTATAGCGACGAGAAGCGATAATGACAGTTTTATTCAATATCATCAAAGGACGATTCATACCTCGTAGCTGTGGCTAATTTCAAACTACAGTTACGAGGTTTTAAACGTCAATCGACGTGTGCTATCATACTCGGCATTCGAATGCCAAACGACCCCTTTTCTCAATTTCAGGCAGCTATATCTACTTGAATAAGTTGGTTTATCTTTCAATGTCGTGTTTTTTCAATATGTCACAATATCTATGTATTTTTGGACAAAAATAAAAGCAGTCTGAAATAAAGAAAACTTTTCACTTATATCCTGTAATGAAAAAGCTATTTCCCTTGTTTACATAGTAACAAATACGTCTAGTGTAAATAAAACATCTGCCCATAGGTTTCCCGAAACAAAAACTATCACAGCGATTAAAGTTCACGTTTTTATTGAAAGTAGCCTATTCGCGGCGTTTTAAGTTCGCGGATCACACCCACCCGCGAAAGACGCTAACTTAAAAAGCGCGAAATAATTTCCTGGTTTACAGTATTTGCGGATTCTAGAGTGTAAAGACCAAATTAAGAACAGACAGATGGGCAGATAGACAGACAGACAACAAACAAAAGCGATTGAAATAGCCCAACTTGAGCATTTTGTGCTCAGATGAGCTACTAACAACGTTACCACACATTTAGGATACTATACAAGCAATTCTAACTATGAAAAATTCCTGTCTGTTTCATGCGTAATTTTAGAGTATATTACCCCACCCACTCTGCTAAGATAACAATTGCAACCGCTTTATCTGATGTTTTTGTGTACATAAGGCTCATATCGTCCTCATATTGGTATTTTATGATGATTCATACAGAAATTTTTGGTTCAGACACGAAATAGTACTTCTTATAATTTTTGGCATTTTTTATCAAGAATTCAAGGGCAAGTAATCCAGAAATTAAAAAAGCTATTTTGAAAATTTTCATATTACAAATTATGGTAATATATCTTCATTACCCACCAAAAAGATAAATCAAATACAATAAGAAATAAAAGCCTGTTGTGGTTTTTCGTAAAGTTGGCCCATCCAAAAATCCTAAAAATTCATAAACATGTTTAATGCCCCTTTTCTCCTGTCCATGGCATCCAATGGAATAAACAACAACATGTATTCAAAGGGCAATACATATATATTTCACTGCATCAGCAAGTTTCAAGTTATGAATTGTTAGTAAAACTGTATAAGAAATTGATTATCATCTAATGGCATAGTGTGTGACTTACCCCACCCACTTTGATTTAACATATCTTCCAAACCAAGGCTCCGTTCAAGTTGATACTTTGCCTACATAAGGTCAATATGTTGGTGGTTATGTGTGGCGAAAATGAAGAAAATCGGGTTGGGTCATGGAAAGGGCCTTATTGACACTCATCCTTTTCAGGAAGCGCCAGAAAATTGAATTT
Organism: Fragum sueziense; assembly: GCA_963680895.1. NCBI lineage: Eukaryota > Metazoa > Mollusca > Bivalvia > Cardiida > Cardiidae > Fragum > Fragum sueziense. Next base: position 20,064,636 of record OY804610.1, read on the forward strand.
TCAAACACATTAGAGTTTTATTTTTATGGATTTTGGAATGGTTTTTGACTAGGAAAGGACATTTTCCAAGTGTGCTAAACTTTTTGTGCACAGTATATTTTGTACACAGATGGACAGACAGATGGATGTATGGACAAGTTAATGCCAGTATATCCCCAGAAACATTTGAGCCAGGATCTGGAAAAACATTCCTTATAGCATTTCAGAAAGACATGTTTCCAAATCAGCTTGTACCTAGGTGCAGTCTGACTGAAATCTATGCTGTTTTCTTACGTTTACACAGGTCGTAAAGAAGCTATTGGAGAACAACATGGTTCTTGATCAGACTGCATGTATATGCAGGCTGATCTGGAACCATGTTGGTCTCAAAAGCCTTAAGGGACCTTTTTCCAGATCCTGGCTCATTTGTTTTGCTGGGGTATAATTATTTGATACAACAAAAACTTACACTAAAGCTGTACCAACAAAGTTTAGTGTTGATCCCCAGTACATGGGATTTTCCATCACATTGAAAGGAAAACCAGTCACTCTCTTTTCCATCAATATTCCAAAGTAATCCCCTGAATATAAAAAAAATACAAGCTAGAAAAAATCTTTCACTAAAGATGATACAAATACAACCACTACTACATTTTGTGTCATTGATAGTACTGCTGCAGATAACAAAATGTTAGTTATCCCTTTCCGGATCCAAATTCATAGGGGTTGCAGACGACAAAATAAATTATATCAAAAGCAGAAAATATGCATGTTATAGTCCTGAAAATATTGAGACAAAAGGAGAAAGTGCTGGTTACCAGCACTTCTTTTGTCCCAATATTTTCCCAAGCTTTTTCTATTAGGGGCGTCTAAACCAGGCTAAGGGCTAATAAAGACACAATTTGTGCACAAGATATCTTATGAAATATTTAGGCAAAAGGTGAAAATGCTGATCACCAGCATTTTTTGCCCGCATAGTTTTTCAAGCTTTTCAATAAAGGACAACAAAACCAGGTCTTGTTTGGTAGATTTATTGATTGTTTGGGGTTTAACACCTCTTCCAACTGCTATGGTCATATTGCGGCGGATTGAGTACCTAACAATGGATTCCCAGTATTTCTCTCACCAGAACTACCAATATATATCCAAACCAAGCCTCTAGCTGCTCTCTCACACAGATGATTCACACCCATTGGTGAGAAACAATTGACCTATTTTGTCAAATGTCAGAATGGATACTCTGCCTAGCTGAACCAAGGTTCCAACTTACAACCCCTAAATTGACAGACTCCGCTGTTACAAACTGAAATATTCGGGCTCAGCCCTTTCAAATTGTATTGGCATAAAATTTTGCTGAGGTTTGAACCCCAAATCCCTGGATTGACAGACTCTGATGTTACAGATTGAGTTATACAGACTCCGTTTGTTAGGTAGAGGGTAAACAACTAGGAATCTGAATGTTCCATAAAAACCAAGAGCCAGGGAACTTGTAACAACTAAAACTGTACCAGAAACGATAAAGAAATATCCTGACCAGAGTGAAAGAAAATATTGAGGCAAAAGGAGAAAATTCTGATCATCAGCATTTTCTTCATTTGTCTCAATGTTTTCTTAAGCTTTTCTCTTTAGGGGCATTGTCAAAACGGGGCCAACTTACCCAGGAATGTTCCATAATAGCCTAGTGCAAGAAAACTTGTAACAACTAAAACTGTTCCAGAAACAATAAAGAAATATCCTTACCAGAGTGAAAGAAAATATAGACGCAAAAAGAGAAAATGCTGACCGTCAGCATTTTCTTCTTTTGTCTCAATATTTTCCCAAGCTTTTCCATTCAGGGGAGTAAAAACCAGGTCTTGTCCGGTAGAGGGTAAAACAATTTACCCAGGAATGTTCCGTAAAAACCAAGGGCTAAGAATCTTGTTACAACTAAAACTGTTCCAGAAACAATGAAGAAATAACTAGACCAGAGTGAAAGAAAGCATTGAGGCAAAAGGAGAAAATGCTGATCGTCAGCATTTTCTTCTTTTGCCTCAATGTTTTCCCAAGCTTTTCTCTTTGAAGGCAGTGTCAAAACGGGGACAACTTACCCAGGAATGTTCCGTAAAAGCATAGTGCCAGAAAGCTTGTAACAACTAAAATGTTCCAGAAATGATTAAGAAATATCCTGACCAGAGTGAAAGAAAACATTGAGGCAAAAGGAGAAAATGCTGATCATCAGCATTTTCTTCTTTTGTCTCAATTTTTTCCCAAGCGTTTCAATTTAGGGATGTCAAAACCAGGTCTTGTTCGGCAGAGGGTAAAACTACTTTTCTAGAAATGTTCCGTAAAAGCCAACTGCCAGAAAGCTTGTAACAACTAAAACTGTTCCAGAAACGAAAAAGAAATATCCTGACCAGAGTGCAAGAAAATATTGAGGCAAAAGGAGAAAATGATGATCGTCAGGATTTTCTCCTCTTGTCTTTATATTTTCCCAAGCTTTTCCATTAAAGTGACATTTCACATTTATTTTTTCATATTTCACTTTTATTTTTATCTGAAAGAGGTTATTTTCTTATGGAAATTCTGAAAATTTCAAGCCAAAATATTGCACTGTTTACGAGAAATGTATATTTTTGTGCTAAAATTAAACAAATTGTTGTGGACAACAGTTCAGATTTATATTGAATTTGTCATTTCTGTCTCAACTTTAAAGGCCTAGTTTTGGCTTATAAATAGCAACTTCAAAAACTGATAGCATTTCTGCGCATTAGAATAACCAATCTTTGCATCAAGACATACTTTAAAGATATGAAATCCGAATGAAATGTCCCTTTAACCCTTTCCCAAACGACAAAATTTTAGGGTGCTCCAAATTCAAAGGGGTTGCAGACGACAAAATGGATGTTATTAAAGATAGGAATTGTGTGTAATATGGCACAGAAAATATTGAGGCAAAAGGAGAAACTGCTGGTTATCAGCAGTTTCTTCTTTTGTCTCAATGTTTTCTCAAGTCTTTTCTCTGAGGAACGTCAAAACAAGGTCTTGTTTGGGAAAGGGTTAAGGGGCATCAAAATGGGGACAACTTACCCAGAAATGTTCCGTAAAAACCAAGAGCCAGGAAGCTTGTAACAACTAAAACTGTTCCAGAAACGATGAAAAAATACCCAGACCAGAGGGCAATGTTCTGGTGCAAGTAGTACCATTGAGGTTGGGAGTCCATGGCTTGTTTAAATCTGAAAAAGGAAAACATAATTGATTTAAGTTTATGAAATCCTTGTGAGTGACAAACCAGGGTTCATACAGCTAATGCCAAAATTCAAGCACTTTTTAAGCACTTTTTAAGCACATAATTCCAATTTTCAAGAATGTTTCTTTGTACACAAGTCACTAATGATGGTCTTCAATAAGGAGTTCTGCAATCCAAATATACACTGCTCTGCCAAATTTCTTACTTTCAAGGGCAGGATTCATACAAACAGCCAATGTCAAAATTCATGCAATTTTTAAGCACTTTTTAAGCACATAATTCCATTTTTCAAGCAGGTTTCTTCAAACACCAGTCACTAATGATGGTCTTCAACAAAGAGTGCTGCATTCTCAATATACACTGCCCAGCCAAATTTCTTACTTTCAAGGGGGGAGGGGGGGGGGGGGGCATAATTTTTGCAAAGAAGTTGGAGGGGGAGGAGGAATTGCAAATGTGTCAGTGTCTGACAAAGGCTTGTTCAAGATTGAATGTCCACTTTTTTCACCAGAATAATTCTCAAGTGTAGAGATGTTTAAATCATCTACTTTTTACAATGACTTTAGTCATTCAATCATTTTTAAGCATGTTTTTGACAAATTCAAGCACTTGTTATGGACTTTTTAAGAGAGGGATCAAAATCAAGCACTTTTAAGCACTATTTTTTGTTTTTAAGTACTTTTCAAGAAACAGGCTCAAATCTAAGCACTTTTCAAGACTGCGAACCCTGCAAACAACACATACCCTCCATCCCCGACAAATTTGCAAAAATGGCCTTGAAATTTGACATTGAAATTAACCTATGATATTGACTTTGGTATTGGAGCAAAAGCTGTGGTGAGGCCTTGTCACAAGGAAAGCCATTAGTTATCAACAACTTTTGCCTTGTCTCCGTGATTTCCCCAAGCTTTTCTTACCATTGCAATAAAAAATGACTTGTTTCAAAAAGGATAAGGAATAAGATTGCTTGAGTCTTAATCACAGTCAAGTGAAAAACTATTTATACCTGAAATCTCTATAAATACCCAGTCCAAATATGGAAGCAGCTAACAAACAACATGCCACATGTCGGGATCGTATAACTTTTGATAAAAACTGAGTCTTGTACTCTAATCGTGCAACCTGTAAATGATCCAAAATTGATTCTTTCAGGCTAGACACTAACTTTCCCAACCAAGGAGTCCACCGGACTCCCATCAAGAGAACTTGAGAAGTCCAGTGGAAAATAAAGGAGTCCGAAAAGAAGAAGATATTTTATTCATGTTGCATGCATGTTGCCTTATAAAGTAAATGTCATTCTCATGTCTGCATGGAATACTAAAGAACAAATGTAGGACAATAGAACCTGTTATTTAGAGCTAACAACTTATTTATCATTTTGCTTATAATTTTTTCAGCAGAATTTTTAAGGAGTCAGCCGGACTCCCCAAGTTGGAAATCAGGGAGTCCCACAAATTTTTAGGGTGTCTCGGACTAGCGGACTCCCCTTAGTGTCGAACCCTGTCTTTCCTTAGGCTAGCTAGACTTGGTTTTGACTTTCCTAATAAGGCTTGGGAACACATTGTGAGGCAAAAGAAGAAAATGCAGGTAGCCAGCATTTTCTCGTTTTTGTTGACAATGTGGCGAATGCACAGGTAAAAGTATCTACTGAAAACACGATGGAAAAAGGACATTAGATAGATTAATCTATCTAATGTCCTTTTTCCATCGTGTTTTCAGTAGATACTTTTACCTGTGGGCGAATGTGCTATATTGTACAAATTAATATAATGCTATCCTTGCCTGCAGCGCTTTTCAATTTGGCAAGTCTATATTTTTAAGAAAGGGTTAAACAATGAAGTATTGACAATGCTATTATGTGCAGTGAAAAAAGATTTTTACTCTCATTGTCTCAAAATTAATGAGCTTTCAAATTATTTTGAAATATCAGCAATTCCATGCATGAGAAATGTGTTATCACATTCACATCCATTCTTTTAGAGTATTTTTTTTTTTGTGGCAGATATACACTCGCCCAAAAAAGCTTCTTTACACTTCTTTCATTCGACAAAATGCCCCACACATTACATAATTGTGATTTTTTAATTAGATATTCATAAAAACACATTATTTTGCAATAAAATGTGTAACTTTGTTGTTAGTGCTCTTATCCTTTCATTTTTTTCTGGAAGATTTAAGTGCAGAGGGGTGTAAAGCAAAATTCTGAGTAAAACGAGTCTGGTCAAAATTTTCTTGGACAGTCCCATTGATTACAATAATGAGATAAAATGTGATTCATGCTCAGTAACTTGTGTGGCTTCCATGTACCTGGATACACTTCAGAAGACGTCGCCGCATGGAGTGTAGGTAACGTTGAATGACGTTATTTGGAATGCGCTGCCATTTCACCTGGAGTGCATTTTCAAGATCAGCGACGTTGTTGATGTTATGAATCGACATGCAGCGTCGACCCAACTCACCCCAAATGTGTTTGATCTGGTTTAATTTAAATGAAATATTGCCCACATAAGAGTGGCAACACGATGATGCTCTGTCACAATCTGCCCAGTATATGGTTGACGGGCTTGTACAGGGCGCGGGCTCTTCCTCAGACCATTGATTATTGTCTGTGGATGAACCCTGTATCTCCTTGCTGTAACCGTTGCTGGCAAAAGACCGATTACATAAGCGCGTTAACGTTATCAAGCGGTCGACAAGTAACGTTGTTACTGGGAGACGACCAGATCTTGGAAGATCTCCAACAGACCCAGCAATATTGAATTAAGTTCTGAGGCTGTGAACAGTTTGCCTGATGCTGCCCATCTGGCGAGTGACTTTAGTGACGTTAAGTCCTGCCCGTAGCATGCCAATTGCTTGATTTCGTTGTGCGTCATTTAGGTGTGACGTTGTTTTAATTCGTTGGAAAAGTTAATTTTTCCTCTTTCTGCTTTCCGTATCGGTTTAGAAACTCTACCTATACCATGTGCACAAGAGCATGTGCAACGTAATGAACACGTTTATCACGTTTATAAGCCAAGAAAAACCGACTGGATCGTGCATATTTACACAATTATAAACCTAAACGATAGCCAAATATGAAAGTGGGGCTATTTAAGTATATGTCCCAACTAAAAGGCAACTATAGATGAATTATTGTTAAAATAAAAGTGTAAAGAAACTTTTTTGGGTCAGTGTAGATCAATTAATTTATTGTTGGCACAAGATTGTATGGCACATCTTTACATTTTGTACAAATGTAAGCAAAACCGTGTTGTATAAAACAAAAGATGAATTCTTTATAAGTAGTGACATAGACTTGTTGAAAATTCAGGTACAGTGATATAGCGGTCTGTTCTGAATTTTCTGCATTTTATCGAAAAATGTTTTGTTTACATTTGGACGAAATGTAAACATGTGCCATACGATCTTGCGCCAACAATAGTAGTGAAAATGCTCAATAAAAAGACTTGTTTGGGAAAAAGAATTGATTGATTGATTAAAATAAACACCATTTAAACAGTATTTTAGCCTTTAGACGTTCCTTATGAAAATTCCTGGGGAAACATTGAGACAGAAGAAGAAATTGCTGATAATCAGCATTTTCTCCTTTTGTCTCAATATTTTCCATGCTTTATTCAGTATATTGTACAAAACCCATCTTTATCAACATCCATTTTGTCATCTGCAGCAGCTTCCATTTTGGACCAACCTAAGATTTTGTCATCTCCTAGTGTTTTAACCCTTTCCCAAACGACAAAATCTTGGGGTGATCCAATTGGAAAGCTGCTCCAGAGGACAAAATTCATGTTAAAAAGAAAAAGGTTTGTGTGAAATATGGCACAGAAAACATTGAGGAAAAAGGAGAAACTGCTGGTTATCAGCAGTTTCTTTTTTTGTCTCAATGTTTTCCCAAGCCCTTTCTATTAGGGAAGTCAAAACCAGGTCTTGTTCGGGAAAGGGTTAAGAGCTTGGCTTCGCCGCAATCTTTTCGCTCGTATAAATGGAGAACACTTACCACATTCCAATAAAATGGATTAAAGAGGATCATGACAAGAGCTGCCCACAGGTTAGGATCTGTCCAACTGATGTACATCATGGGAACCTCAGCCTGAAATACATGGTAGATTATATGTTAGACAGTATTATGAACGCTTTTGCATACAATGACCCATTTTGATGTCACACATACATCTGTCATACATGCTCATTAGCCTGACGTCCTGTAGTTTCGATAGTCTTATCTAAAACCATGTGCTTGCATATTTACAAACTGATTTTATAAAATCCTGACCATCTCAATAGCTTCAAGAACCAAAGTTGTAGACATAAAAAATGGAAAACAACATTAAATTTTGTAAACTGACTAACAAAATAGATTGGCCAGAATATTCAAAGCATGTCATCACGCGGCGTCAAGGTGAGGCTCTCGTTATTCCGATAGGGCTTTGTTTTTGTTCCTATTTAAGGACAGATCCTCCAGTTGTTACTGCGCAACTTACTGCGCATACCCTAAATAATGAAATAAAGCTGTTTCAATAATTGGCCTTTTTCAGCAAATGTACTTCTTACATTTAGTTAATGTTTGGTTGATAAATGACAAGACCATTTTCGGTTATTTCAATTTTCTCTGTTTGGTCAATTAAAGTGTAATAGTACTCGGATGGTACATTTTGCTTTTTGGTACGCGTTCAACATGTGGCGTTAGCGAAAGGAAAAGGAGCAACAAAAGTAAAATGGTGTCTTTATGAGCTAGCCCTCTTCAGATGGACACAAAAGATGACACTTTTTATTATCTAAAGCTGGTAATAAGGAAGAAAATGGATAAAAGTAGTGAAACAATTTCGGACAGAGCTGCAAAAAGTAAACCAAATTTTACTCATAACTAAGAAAAACGCTTGGTTTGATATATTTTTCTTTTTTTTGTTTTTGTAGGTATGACCAAGCACTATGTCTATTCCAAAAAAGAAAAAATTCTTACCGCTGGAATATTTCTTATTATCAGAAACGTTGCGAAATAAGAGCAATTTCAGCTACTTTTGAAATAATGTTTTCCTAAAAATTTCAAAATCATCACTAAATTTTCCCAAATTGATACTCATTTAGACAGAATAAAACATATTGAACACAATAAAGACTTATTTATGTAATCGTAGTCATTCCAAACACCTTTTTGTGGGTATTTAAGTGACACCCCATTTTTGCAATTTTAGACAAGAGTAGTCTCCCTTGAAATCCAATAACTTTTTAATTCGCTTGGTGACCTATTGTTTTTAAGTCATTTTTTTACTTCTCATATATTTAAATATCAGTACAGAAAAAATAAGAAAAATCTTACCGTAGGAAATAAATGGAGGATCTGTCCTTAAGGGGGAATGCTCCAGTTTCCTAAATTTTTTTCCCAATAATAGAATTTATTTATATTTTGTATGTTGAAATTACATGTTATTACCAATTGAAAAATAAAATAAAAATGGATGGTCAGCGATCTTGTTTGAATTTTATAGGCATTCGTATCACATACCCCTACATCAAAAAATGCACAATTTCTTGCACCTGTCCAAGGTCACTAAAATGCTAATAAAATGCTGTATATTCATCGTTTAGTCCCAAAGACGGATTTAAAGTAACGTCTTACATTTAATAAGAACAGAAAACCCAAAATATGTGCTATTACAAACGCGTAAATCTATAAAACAGCATGCTCACGTGTTCGGTTAGACCAACGAAGCTGGAGTGTTTTACGTCAAAATTTGCAAATTTTTCGAAATATTTAAAGTTCTACATAATAGAATTTGATAAAACTTCCTCATTGTATTAAGCAACATGTCCTGGTAATAATTCAAAAAGAAAATGTATAGGTCAGCGTACTTATTAGTGAATTACAGCAATTTTATTAGCTACACATGAATGAAATGACGCAAAACAGTGGTAACTGCATACACACTTACGACTGTCTTGCTCTAAATAATCGATTTCTATCTTGAGGAAATCAGATTCCCATAATAAATACACTTTTTCCGTCGAAAATGGTAAATTGTAATGATGTGTTATATTATTGAAAATATGGTAGCGAAACATATTGGTACGAAACATTTAATTTACTACAGTAATGACCGAGTGTTCCGAAAAACTGGAGCATTCCCCCTTAAAGCACTAGGATGACCTTATAACAATCGCAATTTTTTTGGATGAGGACTCGCTCAACCATGGAGAAAATCAAGCGTCTAGAAAACTTTTCTAGGATGGAAAGAGGCTTGGATAAGGTTGAATGATTTTTACCCTGACCTTGATTTTCTAGTTTCTGTTTTGTTTTGCAAAAAATAAAGTTAGTTCGTGTAAAAATCAGTTGTCTCCAAATTTCTTTGACCAAAGACTTTGTTTGTAGCAACAACATTTAGATGCACAAGGAATGGTACTCAAATTGTAAGCACTTCTGAAAATCACACGGCTATCGAAACCATGTGACATCGAAAGCATGAGAGGAAAGGATAATTCTGTTTGGCGTGCTCCTGGTATTCTAAAAGACGCAGAATGGTCGTAACAAAGAATTGTCAAGTCAGTTCTTTGCTACGCGCATTCTGCATCATGGCTGCCCCCATCAAAATTGTATGTTGCAAGTGTGAGCATCCAGGGTTTCCGCTGACTTGCAGCATGTACCCCCTGTGTAAGAGACATATATAGTAGTCCGCTTCGGTACCGCGTCTTTTACGGTACCGCGGTATTCAAAACAGTGTTCATTTGCGAACAAAGTATCACCTACCAACTGCGTGCATTAGCAAAATTAAAAGCATAATCAATCATTTACTCTGATCATTGGTGATTACTTTTAATAAAATTTCGGTTGCATTTGATTTACTTTAGAAAGAGAAATCATGGAATGTTTTACTGTGCATCGCACGACTATGTCTAAGATTTAGACACGCACGCAAAAGCATGTACGATCTGTTGTAAAAGAGGCTTTACTTCAGTTGCAGGTTAAACCGTTTTGAAAGTAGAAAATGCATTCAGTTTGCTCAATTTACAATTTGTATTTTGTTTTGTCCATCCATCAAGAATCAATTGTAAGTCAATGTAAAAAGTGTACAGATCGATTGCATAATGTTGGACTAGTCTGTAATTTTGTAAACAGGTGATAAATAACTTTTTAAAGGGGGACGAGCTAGGCTGTCGAAAATGCAAATGGCACAATAATTACAAACCAGAAATAGAGTAAATACGGGTAATTTCGACACCTTAAGACGAAATGAGCAAAAAAAAGTTGTGGCAAAATATTCCGGAGAATAAACATTTATCAAAACGGAAGTTGGCTTGATTTTTTTCATTTGCAAAAAACGCCGCCCGAATACGATATTGTCGTTGTCGTCTTTTTTTCGTTAAATCATGAGACCCATCGTAGTATAAATTCGACACCTTGCGGGTAAATTCGACACCCCAAGAATTTGTATCAGAAAATATTCAGAAAACGATGTTAATAGAGAGGTTTCGATTTCAAACTTGTACGTGTACGTGTACTTGTAACTACACGTACACGTACACGTTTCTATCTAGGGAAGGTTTCGATTTCCAACTTGTACGCGTACGTGTACTTGTAGCTAGGGTTAAAAAACTGTACCCGTTTCAAAACTAGAAGTGTTTTTGGAAAGCACCAGCGGAAAAGAAGAAAATTCCAGCATTTCCCCCCCCCCAATTCCAGATCTACCTTTATTGAAAAACTTCAGCAAAAAATATTAAAAATGGTCAGAATTTCCTTCGGAAACTTATCTGAAAATGACAGTAGATCTATAAATTTCAGTTTAATAAACTTGATCTAGATCTACTAAGTTTGAAAAGGCGTCAACTGCATAAATCCTATGCAGGGTTAGTGGGTAAATACTTGCGGTACTGACTCTATGTACTGGCATAAATTGGGTTAGGAAAGGTCGTTGATACGACCTGTATTAAACACGCTGTAACTTTCAAACTATTCTTGTTAGGATACCACTCACAAGTATATTCTCATTAAAAAATGCATGAATTACATCATGCATTCATTTAAACACCTAGAAACTGTACCAATTAAGAATAAAAAGCTACAAGTTTTTACTTACGTGTAAACCGGCCTCTACAAGTTTTCGACGTGTAGCGAGAGTGATAAATAATCACAAAGTGATGACGTCATAGTGACGTTTCGCACAAAAATTACTCGTACACGTAGAAGTAGGCGTACAAGTTCGGAATCGAAACCTCTCTAATATCTCTTATAAACTGCAAATCAGGTGAATATAATGATTACAACGATGCACTTGATTTTTCTTCATTGAGATTTTCATTCTCACCCACGATTCGGAGACAGAGATCAATTTGCTAAATGTGATTTTTTTTCAAATGTTCATCTGCGCAAAGTCATTTCCTAAACCACAAATATTCCCTTAAAGCATCTATGAAATATTCCTTCTTCATTCAAAACACCGCGGTCACCAAACCACAAGTGACAATGTTTAGAAAGTTAATTGTCTCCTCGAATGAAATGTAAAAGTAATACCTTGTCGCTGAAATATTCCAATTAATGGTTCAATTAATCCATGACCAAATTTATCTTAACTTAACATGGCGCACAGCCCGAAATTTCAACAACTGTTCCCTTTTAAGTACTGTATGGGAATGAGTCTATTTCTATTTTCGGAAACTGTTCAATAACAGGTGTTCTGCGCGCGGCTTCGCGGCTTTGTTTGATGTTTTAAACTCTCCCTCAGACGGTTAGTGGTATGACGATTGTATGACGTCATTTTGTTCCGACAAAGGAATGAGAAATCAGCACGTGGAAATCCCTGTCAATCAAGCATATAAATGATCGGATGGGTGGAGACTGACAAACTGTTCTGACCAATCAATTAAACACAATTTACTCAGTAGATTTACATGGCGTTGCCACGTGAATTAAAAGAACCGCATTCGGTTGTTTTGATAGTCGCTAAATAAGGAATTTGTGCACCTTCAAACAAAGGTCAAATCTTCGAGTGATATTTAATTTTCATGCGTTGGATTGTTAACTATTGTGGTGGATTAATTTAATAAGGATGTTTCTTACAAAGTAAGACTCGCCATATTTAATATATTCATCTACTACCGTCAAGAACTTTGACTGACCTCAGAATATGGATCTTATGGAACAGTTTTCCGCGTGAAACGTTTCAGATGCAAATTGATGTGGAATTTGTTAATAATACGTATATTTAGATCAAAATTGTTTGTTGGTTGATGAAAAGGGCAGCAACGCCATTTCTACTGTTCAAAATAAGCGCAACAACCAAACTGTAGTCTGTTTCTGTTGATGTAGGAACATTCAAATTCAAACAATTAATCACGTTTTAGGGCATGTCGAAATTATACGATCTTGAAATATTTTGGTGTATAAATTCGACACCCTTTCTCAAGTTGAAAATAAAACGGAGAGATGCTTTTTATCAAATAATTTATGAAAATATATACATTTCCGGCATAGTATTGAAACATTTATCATATAAAAATGATTTTCATAATTTTTCAAATGTCTTTGTTTAGATCCGCTTTCTTACGATAATCTGTAACGGTCATTTTTACCTATCAGAAAATTCGACTACATTTTTCTTCCGCGATTTTTTCGGGGGAAGGGTGGGTGTTTGGAGGACAGGAACTATTTTTATACGTCAGTTATTGCCCCGACATAAGGTGTTCAGTATTAGAATGATATTATCACGATTTGTGTGTCATATATTGTAAAAATTATAGAAGGGTGTCGAATTTTGACGACTGTCGAATTTACCCGACTTTACTCTAACATATGAAATTACCAACCTGAAGGGGTAGATCATTTATGTCCATTGTTACCACTCCACGAGCTTTATTAAGTATTAAAATCCACGTCAATTAATAACATGCTGGTCGTGACGTCCTTGTTTTTGTTTTGTAACGGCTACATATGCCCAACCTTCAAAAATCAATTACGTCAGAGATACGTCATCTGTGCTCAGCGAGATTTAACGCACCGTACAACCGGCTGCGTAGAAAGTCAGCGAAGACAGATTCGGCATATGATGTCATGTGCATGGTAGGTCAAATGAATTTACTTTTACAAATAAACGAAAGGATCTTTGATATTCTATAGTTGATAAATATGCGTATAAATGTTCAGTGCTTGTACAAAATAAACCTTTTCACGTATTCCTCGCAAATAAGGTCACAGTCATCGACACACCCAGTTATACGGTGTGTTAATATTGCAGAGATGTGTCTCGTTGACCTTGACCTTGTCTTGTTTTGAAGTAAAAATAGAATGTGTAAACACGCTTGTAAAGGATTGATCTATAGCAAAGGAAAGATGTTTTTCGCCGAGATTGAAGTTTTTATGCATTGCTAATTGTTTTTCCATGCACAAATATGAGTTCCCGAACAGTTCGGAAGCATAAAAACATAGAATGAGCCCCTTTAAGTGAATATTCCTGTCGTCTGCTATGAAGCAAACTGTGGAGGCCTACACTAATTTTACAAGATTCTTTGTTGAAAAGAACTTTTCACTGTGCATAACAAAAATCATGATTTACTTTTGAAAAATCCATGTTCGATAAACCTTCACAACACCCTCCAGGTAATCTGTATGACATCTAAAAGGACTTTGATCGTTGTTTTATCAAAATTTTGCATTGTTTACCGGCGTATCACGCAGACGCTTTTCAACAGATTCCAAGCGTTTTTCGATTATTTTTGTTGTTGTTGTTTTACACTGGCAGACCTGAATTTTAGACTGGATGTTAAAAAATGTTCATACTAAAATATACAGATAGAAAACATTGAGGGAAAGGAGAAGATGACTAGTTTCTAGAACTAATCAACGTTTGTTTTGTTGACAATCAAAGCCGTTTTTTGGAAAAGGATAACCCATTCCCATACCGTCAAATTAAATGGATATCCGATGCCGATTCAAAGACAAAGTGGATGTTTAGGCCTATACAGGCTGGATTTATGTGCAATATAGCATCTATAGAACACATTGAGACCAAGGAAGAAAAATGCTGCAGTGTTCTCCCCAGCCCAATGAGCTGTATCGGCCCCACTACAGCTTCATGTGATCAGTGTAATGCCCCTACAGCTTCAAAAGCGCCCCATAGCCTAATTTCTTTAAAAATTGTCGCCAAGTAGAGGTATTCTGGGGTATTTCACGCCAAAAAATGTTTTAATGCATTTTTATCATTGCAAAAGTAATAATTGTGCGTAATTTCTTCTTTTTCCATAATGTTATTAGGGCCTACTCACAATTATTTGTATGAACACTATGCATTTCAAGGTTTACAGATTCTTATATAATTTGCCACTTCATCTTCAAAATAGTCTGCGGAGAACTCTGTGCTGATTATCGGCATTAACTTCTTTTGCCCCAATGTTTCTAAAGCCTTTTCTATTGGAGACGTCAAAACAAGATCTTGTTTGAGAAAGGATAAAAGTCCGAAGTGCCATCAGATCTGCGATATAGGGTCATCTTGACGGTCTTGTTTATTCTTCTGGTTCGAAAGATCAGGTCCTTATTATTTGAAGCCAAATCTGGATTGTCAAGTCTTTAACACCTAACCCTTTCCCAAACAAGACCTGGTTTTGACGTCCCTATTAGAAAAGGCTTGGAAAAACATTGAAACAAAAGAAGAAACTGCTGACAACCAGCAGTTTCTCCTTTTGTCTCAATATTTTCTATGCCATTATTTACACACATTGTATCTTTGAAAACTTCCATTGTGTCATTTTTTTTTGCAGTTTTTGAATTGGATTACCCTAAAATTTTGTCGTTTGGGAAAGGGTTAAGAGTGTCAATCCAAAGGTATCATTCTGTCCAAATATCGTGATCCAAGAGACAGAGCCACATATGGGCGGAAGCGCCCAGAGGATTTGAATAGCAGGGCCATTGGCTCTGTCTCTGTAGTTTTCTTATCGTGGTATAGTTCCGATAATATGACATAGGCCTGTGTTTTACAAATTTTTACTATGTAACAATAATGTTATTATACGATTTTGCAAGCGTTAGATCCAATCTTGCAGGTGTGAGACACATGCAAGATTCGACCCATTACCTATAAAATTACAGTAGCTTGGAGTCCGATATGATGTTTATATAGTTATATAGGTATTTTTGTAAACATGTGTCATGATATCGTGAAGGGACAATAGAATCGTCAAATCCAGGGCATAAGTAAACATTTAACTTGGCATTTTATCAGTTTAGTTGCGTAAGGCATAACATATTTTTTGTACTGGTCGAAAGAGTGATCGAAACGTGATCGAAATATGCGACCTTTTTCCAATAAAAGATACTTATGGAAGTTATTGTGCCATTAATCTTTAAAAATGCGATAGCGTTGGCAAAACTTTGAACATTCGATTGTTTTCAAATGACACCGAATAGGCCTAAACAATCCTTTGCCAAATTTAATAATATGTTAGTTAACACAAGAACGGGAATCACGTGACACAATTTCAGGAATTCGTCAATTTTGTCAATGCTTGATCAATTTGGGCTTGGTGTGAAGCAGGAAAGGTGTAAAAAGAACATGAATGGCTGGATGTGGCAGAGCTGTTAACCCTTTCCCAAACAAGACCTGCTTTTCACGTCCCTAATAGAAAAGGCTTGAGAAAACATTGAGACAAAAGAAGAAACTGCTGATAACCAGTAGTTTCTCCTTTTGTCTCAATATTTTCTACACTATTTTATACACAAATCCTATCTTTACCACCATCTATTTTGTCACCTACAGCAGCTTTTGAATTGAACAACCTTAAAAATGTCGTTTGGGAAAGGGTTAAAAATCAGCTGATATCCAGACCTTTGTTTTGGACATCAGATTCCGTGTAGAGACGAAGTTCTCTAAACAAATCTTGAACAATCTTTAATTCCGTAACCGTTTCACCTACATGTAGGCCTACATTTTTGGAATGAGGCGTGTGGAATTGAACTTTGGCCATTATCAAAATAATTGAAAGTTTTGTGGTACAATGAAAATTGTCCATATTTTATGGTATATTGGATTTCATATAGGGACAAAAAAGGAAATATCGTACATCTTCTCACAAATTATTTCTCAGTGATCCTGCATCGAAATTTAGCATATGCCATTGTGCTATGACTCTATCAACATTATTGTCTACCTACAATGAAATTAGGAGAGAAGTTGTTGGTCTGGGATGAGGCAGAAATATATCGTATTCAAACTTCTCAATGTTCTCTTAGGTGAGCAATACAGAAGAGCTCGTTTGATTCACATAGGCCCCTATCGTCGCTTGTCTACAAAAACCTCGTAAGTGCAGCTTGTCTTAAGCTGCAGCTACGGGGTTTTTGTTGAAAAGCAGCGATATATTCTCAAGGCCAGGATAGGGGACAAAAAACTATGGCTTGCTTAGGAAAGGGTTAAATCTCTGGGTTACTATCTGTTTCAATATAGGTCAGTAAAGTCAATCTAAAAGAATTGGGGCAATGATGGACGTTCTTTCGTTTCTTCTCTTTAGTATGTATTTTATCATTTACAAAACTAACATTTTCCCGGTAAAACAAGCTGCAGTTACGAGACCTTAATCCCTTAATGAAGGGATTTTAGGAAGTCCAAATTTGAAAGCTGACTTACTTGATAAAATGGTTATTGATATAGATTTGATTGTTTAGCCTACAATAAAGCTTGAAAACATTGAGAAAATATTGATTCAAA
This sequence comes from Fragum sueziense, assembly GCA_963680895.1. Lineage (NCBI taxonomy): Eukaryota > Metazoa > Mollusca > Bivalvia > Cardiida > Cardiidae > Fragum > Fragum sueziense. The sequence goes on from OY804610.1 coordinate 20,081,517, forward strand.
GAAAAATGTGCTGATTATCAGCATTTTCTTCTGTAATTTCGATGTTTTCCTATACCTTTTCTAACAGGGGCATCAAAATCAAAACCTTGCCTTGTTTGGTCCCCTATGACATATCGTCGCTTTTCAACAAAAACCTCATAATTGCATCTTAACACAAGCTACTGCTACGATGTTTCTGTTGAAAAGCAGCGATATACTGGTCAAAACTTCTAACCGGCCACTAGCTATTCGTCATGAAATGATACATTTACTGGCGTGATGACATTGAATAGAACAGAATACCCATTTTTGGAGAAAGGAATATGAAAATGTTAACAATATTATGCTAAGAAAGTTTTAATTGAACCAAGTTCCACCATACCACTAATTTCGATTTAGATTGATTTGGTCGTTGGTGGGAGGGGTATTTTGTAGAGAATCAGTTCATAAATGGACAATATGAAGGAGAATTAAGTTTTCATTTTCTCTCGAAAGTAATGTTTCTTTATTGAATGACACGTTTGTGTGAATTCTAACAATCGCGGTTCTTGTTTTTCATGCAATGTCCAATTTTCCCATTTCATCTTTTTTAGTTAGTGCTCTATACGATCTTGCGAAATAAAATTGACCACCCTTTTCCTGGAGCTAACTTTCTTCTAATCAGATTATTGTAAACATAAAAAAAAAAGAGCAAAAATCAAAGTGGTCGGTCAGAAGAAGTTTTGTCTAGTATACTGAACAAAAGTGAAAACGCTACACTGCAAGATTTCTTATTTCTGGAAAATATTCGAACTATTATCATAAAATTTATTTTGACGTTATTTCTCAGGCTTTCAGCAATCGTTTTGTCGAAATTTCATTGCCTTGTCTCCTTTTATGTCAGAGTTACAGCCCTTAATGCGTTTAGAGCTAATTTAATCTAATAATGCATATGCGCATGCGCAGAAAACGCTCCATTATTTTTTCGGAATTGGTCATATCCGGGTTACCAAAAAAAAAACACACTTAAAATCTCAGTTATCTCTTGTAGCAAGCTCTAAAATCAAGGTCCAATCAGTCAATTTTTCAAATTACCCCCCTTTGACATAAACAAATAGGGAATTTAAAATGTTTGGTATTCACAATTTTATCACGGTTTTCGATTGGGGTTTTTGTCAACATCATGCAGGCCTTACAGGGGGTTTTTGAACCATTTCATCACCTAGGATTGTTCCAAGATGCCCATGCAATAGCGATTTCAATTTCCTATGGAGATTACAATGTGATTTTTTTTCAAGCTTTGGAAGATAATGAAAATTCTGCTTTTCAAACATCATGGTCTAAACGCTGAAACAATTTTATGCAAGCCTCTTTACATTTCCTGACTGGTAACTTGTCAGACTACCATTCCGTGCAGTCCGGCATGGTTTGCATTCTTCTGCTTGGATTTCTGATGGTTTAAATTTCCGTTCAAATTGTACGCCTGAAAAACGGACCCCTGTCACATTAAAAGGGTCCGGTTTTCATCCCTGTACTTAAGAGCCACAAAACACTTAGTGCTTGGCACAACCAAGTGAATGAACAATGCGAAACACTTTCATTTGATTTCTTTACTTGTTGTATTTAGAATAAATATGACAAAGAAAGTAGGTGTAGCGTTTTCATTTTTGTTCAGTATATATTTTGTTCTGATTTTCTACAGGTTTTGCCATCATAGAATGGGTATCAAGCATGGATATTTCACTGGCCAAGAGATTCTTGCGTAAGTTCTTTTATTTTCGTACCTCTAACTTCTAATTGACCAAACGTCAATCGACAGATCGCTCCGCCCAACATAGAATTTAAGACAAACAATGGGGATGTAATCGTTAATAAGGAACGATTTTATCCTGTTAACCGTGACGTAAATTCGGACAAACAAAATAGTATTTTGTAGGTGTTGTTATAAAATCTCGTAACTACGGCTTGATTTAAGCCGTAGTTACGAGATTTTATAACAACACCGACGGTTTATCAAAACATAACGGTAAACCTAGTCTATTGTTAGCACAAAATTCTTTGCCATAGGTATTGTTGAACCAAAGTTACCTTGCGCTCATTATTATAATAGATTCACTATTAAACGAGAATAATTTCAGTTGTTTTGATAAAGAAGTCCAACTGTAATTATTCTCGTTTAATAGCGTTATATCAATATTGCAGACGATTATGTGTGTCGATAAACCGATACAATAACACGTGCAACGAAGAACAATTGGGGCATGACATTTTACTGATCGTCCATCGGCTAATCGATGTTTTTGATTGACAGTCGGCGTTTGGTCAATTGTTCAATCCCTACTAAATCCAGAGAAAGAAATCGAAGACAATTTCTGTTTTTAGACTAGATTTTTTTTAGAGATTTTTGATTAATTGAAGAATGGGCCATGATACATTATCATAAAGATATTTTGCCTTTTCGCGCATATTTCTAACCGACGGACATAATTATGAAATGCCAAGCATTTAATTTTGTTAATGTTATCGCAGAAAACGTCGAATTTAGTTCGTTCATACCCGCCATGAATGTTGAAAATAAAGATTATCAAAATTTCTATTTTGTTGACGGTTGATGAACAAAATAATCATCCATTCATACATTTGATAGCATACGCGAGCGTACGTATCATCATCTGTTTTGGTGGCGCCCTTTTGCTTGACGGTACTTTCTTCGCTTTTTTGTACACTTATCCTATCTTTATCAATATCCAATTTGTTTTTTTTGTAGTGGCTTTCAAATTAGAACAGTCCGAACCCCCCACGACCCCCTTCTAGATCCGCCTATGGTCCGAATCTTGCCTGTCTAGAAAAAGATTTATTTTTCAGTTGATGTAGACAGCATTTCCTGCGACTTCGAGAGTTCAGATATATGTGGGTATACACAGAGCAGATTGGACAATTTTGATTGGACGAGAAATTCAGGTCAAACATCGACGTCATCCACCGGACCCTTGAACGATCACACGCTTGGAAAATATAAGCGAGGTAAGATATCGCACATCTCTTGTTTAACCCTTTCCCAAACGTCGAAATTTAAGGGTAGTCTAATTTGCTTTAAACGACAGAACAGATGTTGGTAACGATGAGATTTGCATAAAATATTGCACAGAAAATATTGAGGCAAAAGGAGAAACTACTGGTTATCAGCAGTTTCTTCTTTTGTTTCAATGTTTTCCCAAGCCTTTTCTCTTAGGGACGTCAAAAACCAGGTCTTGTTTGGGAAAGGGTTAAGGTTTGTTCATTCCATGGTGAAAGTAACAAACGCAACTCTGCTAAACATGCTAACATTCTATCACTCATGTTGAGAAATCATGTGACACATCAATTCTAGAGAATCGTCAGTAATTTTGATAATATCTACTTTACCTTTTCCGCTTCAAACCGAATTCGAATTGGTCAGGTGATCTAAACAGAATTATTGGTGATAGATCTATTCTGAATTTTTGTGTCAAGTGATTCCTCGTCGTGATACGATTAATTAAACCGCAACTCTGCTTGATCAATGCCAATATTTTGTCGTTACTTACTATTACTCGAATGACCACTACGTTTTATCATCTGGAGCAGTGAGGGATGTCCAGCTCTTCAGATCACCTCAACCAGCTTTATTTGTTCTTTGTTCTTTGTTCTGTATAAAACCGCCATCTTGGATTATGGATTTTTCAAAGGAGGGAATTTTCCCCTTCTTTGTGTATATAAAGCCGCCATCTTGGATTCTGAATATTCAAAGGTGGGATTTTTCACGTCTCTGTCTATATGAATCAGATACCCCGGATTGAGATTTTTCGGAGGAGGATTTTTTTTCAAATTTTACACATTCTTCATAGTAACTAATATCCATTGGAACCAACACTTGGGACCCTTAGAGGTAACGACAAGAATACGTTGTAAGCAGAGATGATCTGTATACCCTATCTAGCAATTATAACGGACATTGGACGTCTTTTTACTAGAAGGAGAAATTCCTTCTTTTCCGTGTTCGTACCGTTTCCATAATACTATCTTGTGAACGCATCACCTTACGATAGTATCAAGTTGGACAATATAAGGACATCCATATACTTTCAGCGCCTCTACTCTATTTTAAAAGGATTTTTAAACGATTTTTCTGTTAGTGCTGTATGAATTCATAAGTGTTTTCCCGTCTTGGATATGGGGAAATACAAATCACGTCTGGACATTACAGGTCAATACATGTACACAGAAGCGTCACAAACACGAATTGATGACGTAGCACGTTTGACAACACAACTAACGCTTTCAAATAGCAGCGCAAAGTCAGTTGCATTTTTTTTATCGTCTGCATCATCTTTGAATTTGGACAAGTAAAAATTTTTGCCGTCTGGTAATGGGGTAATACATATTAGGCCTACGTCTGGATATTACAGGTCATTACATGTACACAGAAGCGTCACAAACACGAATTGATGACGTAGCTCGACTGACGTTACAACTAACGCTATCAAATGTTAGCGCAAAGTTAGTTGCATTTTCTATCGTCTGCATCATCTTTGAATTTGGACAAGTCAAAAATTGTGCCGTCTGGTAATGGGGTAATACAAATTACGTCTGGATATTACAGGTCATTACATGTACACAGAAGCGTCACAAACACGAATTGATGACGTAGCTCGACTGACGTTACAACTAACGCTATCAAATGTTAGCGCAAAGTTAGTTGCATTTTCTATCGTCTGCATCATCTTTGAATTTGGACAAGTCAAAAATTGTGCCGTCTGGTAATGGGGTAATACAAATTACGTCTGGATATTACAGGTTATTACATGTACACAGAAGCGTCACACACACGAATTGATGACGTAGCTCGATTGACGTCACAACTTACGCTATCAAATAGCGGCACGAAGTCAGTTGCATTTTCTATCGTCTGCATCATCTTTGAATTTGAACAAGTCAAAAACTTTGCCGTCTGGTAATGGGGTTATACAAATTACGTCTGGATATTACAGGTCATTACATGTACACAGAAGCGTCACACACACGAATTGATGACATAGCTCGATTGTCGTCACAACTAACGCTATCAAATGGCGGCGCGAAGTCAGTTGCATTTTCTATCGTCTGCTTCATCTTTGGATTTGGACAAGTCAAAAATTTTGCCGTCTGGTAATGGGGTAATACATATTAGGCCTACGTCTGGATATTACAGGTCATTACATGTACACAGAAGCGTCATACACACGAATTGATGACATAGCTCGACTGACGTCACAACTAACAATGGCGGCGCGAAGTCAGTTGCATTTTCTATCGTCTGCATCATCTTTGAATTTGGACAAGTCAAAAATTTTGCCGTCTGGTAATGGGGTAATACAAGTCACGTCTGGATATTACAGGTCAGTACATGTACACAGAAGCGTCACAAACACGAATTGATGACGTAGCTCGACTGACGTCACAACTAACGCTATCAAATAGCAGCGCGAAGACAGTTGCATTTTCTATCGTCTGCGTCATCTTTGAATTTGGACAAGTAAAAAAAAAATTGCCGTCTGGTAATGGAGTAATACATATTACGTCTGGATATTACAGGTCATTACATGTACACAGAAGCGTCACACACACGAATTGATGACGTAGCTCGACTGACGTCACAACTAACGCTATCCAATGGCGGCGCGAAGTCAGTTGCATTTTACTATCATATGTACGGTAGTGGTATAGGGACTTTGAATGTTTACACCACGGACGGTCGAGGAAATCTTACCAACCCACAATTCACTGAGTCAGGTAGAAATTACGATACTTTTGTTTTGGTCTTAATTTTTTTTTTATGGTTATTAGGCCTAGATCTACGATCACGATGCCTTATTAATCAATTGCGAACATAAGCAGTTGTACATAATCTATTCATTTATCTTTGCTTTTATTATTTGGAAATCGTGTCAAGTAAATTGGATATAATGATGTGCCAGCTACGATGCAGATGATATAATTATAGTTTCATGATACGGTCATAGTTTTTAAAGAGGCACATGCTAGGTTCTCCAGGGATAAGGCATGGGGACAGTCAGGCTTTGCATTGTTGTGTTATGTATTGTATTATCTAGGGCCAAAAAAGAAAGAATTTTTAGCACTGGTACCAAGCTTTTCACGATCAACCAAAGTACAGTTTCCCATAAATCTTACTATAAATATAAAGTACGGGTAGAGTAATTACATACAGACTAGATTTTGACGGGCCAAATGAACTTTATTTGAAATTTCTTTGGACATAATTATATTTTGGATATATTTCTTGAATATATTTTATACACGTTTACATGTCCGACAACATAGCATAGGTCTCTCTAACAGATGGCAAAATACCCATCGGGGTAGGATTTTTGCGCTTTTATAAGTATTTAAATTTCATTATTCAGTGCCTTCAGCGCTTTGATTTTACAAACATATCGTAGTTTTTCAACAAAAACCCGTAGCTTCAGCTTGTTTTAAGCTGCAGTTACGAAATCTTTGTTGAAAAAATATCAATATTTTAGGAGATAAAGGCACATCCTGGCACCAAGGCTGTGTCGATGTTCCGAATTCGCTAATGTTCAGTGTTACCTTCGAGGCCGTGCAAGGTCCAAATGGTCGAGGTGATATCGCAATTGATGACGCCATACTTAATACGGGCACCTGTTCGTCAAATGGAATCGCGAAAAGTGGAAGTGTAGGTGCGTATTTGATTTTACTATCTATTTATCCAACTTGCTTAATTCTTTAAACTGTTAATCTAACAGATATGCAGTTTACAAAGAACTTAGAATCACTTGTTTACAAATCAAATTAGTTTATCATATTTATAGCGGTAGCACATTAGCCTACGTCACACCCAGTTTTGACTGATAAAGTAGGCCTAGCTTACTTCGCCGTTGCGGCATTTTTTGTAATTATTAATGTAAAAGGATGAAGAAAGTTTGTTCAGCCCCCGCACAGTATCGTAATCTCGCATGTATTTGTAATCTTGTTTGATGGTGATGGACGGCTGTGTCCAAACCTAATTTGTAATAAACTCTTGTTCTGGTTCTTTTTATTAGAAAAAAAGAAGAAAGAAATATTTAATGGCATATAGGTCCTGATGAATTGCCTTGCAGAGAGTCTATAGCTAATAGCTAGAGATGCTCTGCCATGTCATTTATCGAGACCTATGCTTATTATTTTATTATACACGATGGATAATCACGTGATACAATATTATTAGAAAATCTTCAATAGTTTTGTAAATACCGATCTGAATTCGGTTTGAAGCAGAGAATTTGGACAGACGTCACGCATTAGATGGACGTGCTTGATTTTTGAAAAAATCGACTGATAAAAAAGTTATTGAAGATAAACCAAAATTTTGGTTTATCTTCAATAACTTTTTTACAGTTGATTTTTCAAAAATCCAACACGTCCACCTTTTTCCTAGCATTTTCCCACATTCTCTGCTTCAAACCGAATTCAAATTGGTCAAGTATTTAAAAAGATATTGAAGATTATCGGAAATTCTGAGTCATGTGATTATACACCGTGTTATAGCTGCGAACAAAACAATATCGTGTACGTTTGAAACAAGCGATGTGTGTGGTTATACTCAGGACAGAAACGACGATTTTGATTGGTTGAGGCATACAGGGTACACGCCCACGTCTGGTACAGGACCCAAGTATGACCACACATTCGGAGGAAACAATAAAGGTAGGCTACAAGTATCTGTTTTTATGCCCCCTTTCGAAGAAAAATTGGGGTATGCTGTTTTTCTCGTGTCTGTCTGTTTGTTCGTCTGTTTGTCAGTTAGAAAAGTAACATGAAAACTTAACATTAGTCATTTTGTGGGCATTGGTGTCTCACAAACACATCTTTTTTATTAGTGAACACACCTAATAAATAGAGATTTGATTACACTTTTTGGTAAAAAAAATGTGATTTCCATTAATAATTGTTGTAAATCTGAACATCAATTAAATGATTTTTTATATTGTGTCACAAAGGAATGAAAGTGCTTGAAAATGATATATTGACGGGGAAATCTCACGCTGTCTGAACGATTTTGATACGACAAAGGTGATACTTCTCTTGCTAAGCATTACCTAGGCTTAATGTTTTCATTATCATTTAGTTTCAAGCAGTTTCTAGTCCTGTCATTATGAAGATGGTTTTATTACAATATCTTCTATTCTTACATTAACGTTGTCCACCCCAATCAGATTCATGCGATATCTGAACATTTCACCGCCGATTGTTTACGACGCAGTCCGAATAGATTAGGATACGTAACAAAAGCCAATTGACGTCGCACCGTGATACGTATCCTATCGTGCGGCACGAAAATTCCGACGTCGCGTGGATCTCATTACGAATGGACTACCTTCATAAAATACCATTATTCAGGACACTACATGTACATCGAGTCGTCCTACCCCCCAGGGCTATTTTGACAAAGCTAGACTGGCAACCCCGGCCGCCTCTACAGATGGGGATAACTTTTCGCGGTTGGTTTTTTACTACTCCGTTCAATTTCGAAGCGATTAAATCTTTTTCGCTGTGAAGAAGGTTTAAATACAGTGCCTTTTTTCTAACGCCTAATGAGATTCATGTGATGTCGAAATTATTCAGACGATATCGTAAACATTCGGCGGTGGAACATCCCACCGCCGAATGTTTACAACGTCGCTTGAATAGATAAGGGTACGTACAATACGTACAATACGTACATACGTATCGACGTCACAAAAAATCCCCCATACGTCACACGAATCTCGATCTTATAAGGGATGGATTACAAGTACCTTGATAGAATACCATTTTTCAGGCCACTACATGTACATAGAGTCGTCCTACCCACAAGGGTATTCTGACAAAGCTAGACTGGAAACCCCGGTCGCCTCTACTGGTGATGGTAACTACTCCGTTGGTTTTTACTACAACATGAATGGTTATAGCATGGGTACATTAAACGTATACGTGGATACTGGAAATGGGGCGCATACTCCGAGTTTCCAAAAGTCAGGTAGGAGCCTACATTTAATAACTAATTCACAAACAAGCTCTAGTCTTTGACATCTGTTTTGGTAAAAAGTTTAGGATGCATTTTATCTATTTCTTCAAAAGCTCTTTCCAATAAAAGATACTAGTTCACATCCTTTAAATAACACAGATTAAACCTCGAACAATCGAAGTTTCTCAATGAAATAGCCTTACGTAATAAGGTCAAGCGGAAAAAGTGCAATGCAAGGGTGTAATAAGAAAGACAAGTATACTCGACATTTCAATTGATTCAACTTTATTCGATGTCATGAATTTCCTTCAGAAAAAAAAAAGACCATGCCACTTTACTGTAACAAAAATATAGACCTATCACCTATGGTCTATGTTATTTGAAAGCTTTAAATCCAAAACACACTAGAAATATAGTAGCCTAACACCGCTCGGGCAGCCGTGCAACAAAACATTTAGTTTAACCCTTTCCCAAACAAGACCTGCTTTTGACGTCCCTAATAGAAAAAAGCTTGGGAAAACATTGAAACAAAAGAAGAAACTGCTGATAACCAGCAGTTTCTCCTTTTGTCTCAATATTTTCTACACTATTTTATACATAAATCCTATCTTTACCTTCATCTATTTTGTCACCTACAGCAGCTTTGGAATTGAACAACCCTAAAAAATGTCATTTGGGAAAGGGTTAATAGCTTTACAATCTAAAAGAAAACATAATCCACCAATTTGTTACAGGTGATCAAGGAAAAGAGTGGCATTTTGCATGTATCGATATTCCTCCACATTCTAAATTCAAAATCATCTTCGAGGGTTCCGTGAGTTACTCTGACAGAGGTGATGTCGCAATCGATGACGTCACATATCAAAAGGGCACCTGCAACGCACGTGCAGCTAATCTGGCCACGATTCCATCAATTTCTCCAGGTAAGAAATCTATAGCCCAGTCTTGATAAATTTACATCATTTGTTAACAAACCTATGTAAATGCGAGAAAAGACGGTCTTAATTTTAACTACAATTATGCGTACGTTAGCTGTTGGTTCGAATTTTGCAGGTGTGAGACACTTGTAAGAGTCGAACCATCACATGCAAAATTATCAGGGACTGTAGGCCTAGTGTGGATGCAGTTATTATATCCATTATAAGCTACCAAACACTTCGTGCAACTTCGGTCATCTGATGCCTCGGATAACGCCAGGAATTTGACGTGGGTATATACCATCGCATGGGCGGATCTAGAGGAGGGGTCGGCCCTTGCATCGTCACTTTCGTCAATTTTGGTTGACACGGATGGCATCAGAAGTTGCACTAAGTATTTGGTAATGATGGATGCATTTGATATTTCTACGATTATAAAGCGTTGTAAACTTGTAATACGGGCGAAGCCCGCAATTTGTTGCGGGCGGAATCCGCTTATAGGTTACGGGTAATTATGATGACAAATATTGACATATCCATACAACTTTGTGGCGGCCATTTTGTTTTTATTTTCATTGGGCTTTCGTGGACTAACAGTTACTCTCGACAACTACTTTCGGTTGCAGTTTTCCTCGTCCCTTAATATATGTTATAGATTCTTTCTTTCAGCATTAGACAAGAGTTTATCCTGTAATTTCGACAAGGACATGTGTTCCTACACCCAAGACCGGACATCAGATTTAGACTGGACCCGACACTCAGGTTCGACTCCATCTGCAGGTACAGGACCGACCACGGACCATTCTGGAACAGGTATGTCAAGCATTTACCAACATTTGACGTCCCTATAATAGATTCACAATTAAACGAGAATAGATACGGTTGTCTTACTTTAATTTTACGTAGGTAAAGGTAGTAGTTCTACCTAAAAATAAACCAAAACAACCGTAAACTATTCTCGTTTAACTTTGAACGTATTATAATAGAATTCGCTTATGAAAACACTGAAATCAGTATTGCGCTACTTTTCAACTTAAACAAGCTGCAGTCACGAGGTTTTCGTTAAAAAGCGACGAGTTTCTCCTTTTTGTCTCAATGTTTTCTATGCTATATTAATTACGAATTTTACCTTTAGTAACATTCATTTCGTCGTCTTCAGCAGCTTTCAAATTGGAACACCCTAAAATTTTGTCGTTTTGGGAGAGAGTTTACCATTTACCAGATGGCTAAAATTTAGACTAATCCAAATTCAAAGATGTTGCAGACGACAATTTCAAGTGAATGGACACAGAAAACATTCTTGGAAATGAAGAAATTGCTTGTCAAGGACACATTTTCTACACATTTTCAAGACCGGACATCAAATTTAGAATGGACCCGCCACTTAGGCCCCACTCCATCTTCAAGTACAGGACCGACCACGGAACATTCTGGAACAGGTATATCATTAACCCTTTACCAAACAGCAAAAAATTGGACTGTTTCAATGTGAAAGCTGTTGCAGACAACAAAATAGATATATTCCCGTGATAAAGAAAGGATTTGTGTACAACATAGGTATGAAAATATTGAGAGAAAAAAGAGAAATAACTGATTCCTAACTTTCAGGCTTCTGCAATTTGAAAGTTAACAACGACAAAATAATTGATATAAACGAAGAGAGTGTGGATGTTATAGCGTTGGCAGTATTGACAGAAAAGTACATTCTGATAGGCAGACACATTTTAATTTGAATGTGGACAAGCCTACAAATGTGTAATTTGGGAAAAGACTGGACTTTCCAAATAAACTTTTTTACCGGGGTCAAAAACGACTAAATTTTAAATTGGTCCGATATGAACAGCAGACGTCAAAATAGCCTACATAAAATTAATTCCTGTAACGGACGCCAAAAACGTCCTTACTTAAGGCCTGGTCATATTCAACATTCCACCTTCATATCACGGCCAGAGCTCGTCTAAATCAGGAGACACGTGCAGTATAATTTTGGACGTGTTGTGGACGCTGTATAATCGCACAATCGTATGTGACCGGGCCTTTAGGAAAGCGTGACTTAGAAATTAAGGTAGTCCACCCCTAATGGGAATCGCATGACGTCGGAATTATTCAGGCGCGATCGAAAACATTCGGCGATGGAACTCTCCACCACCGAATGTTTACGACTGCGCCCGAATAGGTTCGGATACGTAATGACGCCGCTCGAAAAAAGCCTATGTTTTATGAATCTCAAAATCGCGGCATTACGAGTATTCGTATTCTGCCTTAATGGGATTTATTATCATTTATTTTGTCACAGGCCATTATCTCTACATCGAGTCATCTTTCCCCGCCGTGTCCGGTGATAAAGCTAGAATCGTCTCCCCTTTCGTGACGCTAGGTGGCGCAAACTATTCAGTCTCGTTTTGGTACCATATGTATGGTGCGGACATGGGGATATTAAAAGTGTATTTGGAAAAGAAGAACAGCTACGATAACCAAGGTAGTTACCATGGTAACCAGGGCAGTTATTATAAGTAAGTAGCCGTCGTTGTAGAGTTCTATAAAAATGATCACCAGTCTGGGGAAAAACGACCCTTTTAATCCTTTCTCAAACGAGACCTAGGGCCCATATTATCAACCATGTTACAACCACGTTTTTGTGTAAACTTTGAGCAAAAAGACACCAGAAATCTGATTGGGACAACTAGATTGGTTGTTTAGCAAATTTAACAAAACATAATCTTAGGACCGTTGATAATACGGGCACTGATTTTGAATTTGAAGTCTGTAATAGGAATAGTTTGTGAAAACATTTAGAAAAATAAGAAAATGCTGATATACACTAAAAGACACTTCTAACGCAACACTTACCGTTTTGGTAATAACTTGAAATATAATTAATCATTTTTCATCAAATTTTCAACAAAATTAATTCATTCACAATTGCACGATATCTGTAATTTTCATAAGGAAACATTGAGTAGAAATGATTAAATTTGCATTTCATATAATATGACTAGAAAACAAAAAGTCGCAAAAAAGCTGATAACGTAAATTCATGTTATTCACCTAAAACAGCAGTAAACAGACATTCTGCAAACATTTTGTGTGTCCGTCATGGACCTAAATGACACTAAGACACCCCTTCTCATTAATAAAGCATAATTGATGATGAATGTTTGTGGGATAATTCTTAACTAGTCCCTTAACTAGTCCCTTTTAAGTTCCTGTTCCTGTTGTTGAAGAAAAAGGCGAAAATCTAATGTTTGGTAATAAATTAGATGATTTTTTGCAATGCTAACACGTACAAAACAGTAATTCTTAAACAAAATAGGTGCAACTGAATTCTAGAATTGTTAATCACGTGAAAGCATGTTATCAAATCTTATGAAGCAGTGGTTTGAGATATGAGCATGATTTAGCGACGCTGCTTTGATGCCATTGAATTCTGCAATTGCCTGGGGGTTTTGTGACTTTTCATATTTGAGTCTTAGTGAAAAACCTGAATATTTTTCATGTTCGGATCAATCGATTTTGATGAAATTTACAGAAAAGATGTAAACGTAGTTGATTTATATTTGCTGAAACTTTCATAAAATATATTGAAATATTTATTTCATTATGATGAAAATTGTAAGTGTTGCGTTGGGAGTGTCTTTAAGTGTATAGCTTTTTCTTCCTTTGCCTCAATACGTTGAGTGCTGTATTGAACACAAATTTCGTCTTTATCGACCTTTGTTTTGTCGTGTTGGGCAGTTTTCAAACTATAAATCAAACGGTAGTTATAAGAGCGGACTTTTATAGTTAGACTGACAGAATACTGTTGGTACGTCTCGATTAACTTAATAAAATCGTTCCCTATTGGAACAGTCTAAACATGTGGTGCTTTTGCAAGCACCGAAAGGTTTAACCCTTACCCAAACGACAAAATGGTAGGGCAGTCCTTTGTAAAAGCTGCTGTAGACAACAAAATCCCGTTAAAAAGGAAGAAATTTGAGTACAATATAGCACAGAAAATATTGAGACAAAAGGAGAAACTGCTGGTTATCAGCAGTTTCTTCTTTTGTCTCAATGTTTTCTCAAGCCTTTTTAATTGGGGACGTCAACACCAAGGCTTGTTTGGGAAACGGTTAATAATATTTCAACATTTTGCTTATTTTTGTAGTAACCAACGTGGAAATAGCCACTATTCTAATCAGAGAAACTACAACAACAATTACAACAGAAATTACCAAACAGCGGTTTTCAAGGTTTCAGGTACGAATAAACCCTATTTTACCAAAAAGGCACGATTTTAGAGTTGTCAAAGTTTCTTTTAAAATAGGGAGTTGCAAACAACCTTTTCCTTGAATACATTGATTCATGACACACTTAAAACAAGTCTTCTTTGAGAAAGGGTTCTCTGCACCGAGACACCTTTAATTATTAAACTCTTCCTCAAACTGCACAAATTTCATGCTTGTCAGCATATGTACGGCATGGTCTTTCATTCACAGTATAAAACAGTATTGTCGAGATTCGTAGCAGGTAGTAGCTGATTGAGGAGAAATAAAATTGAAAACTGTTTTTTTCTATACAGGTTACCAAAGCAACACATGCAAACATGCTTGTATAGATCTTCAAAGCATTTCAGATATAGTCGACACTCGTTGTGTCGAAGTCGGAGGGGCCGTCAACATATCTCGACATATCCGGAGTTCGACTCATCCGATTTTGTTCGGCTTCGATAAAGTTGATATTTGACCGTTTTTGAAAGTAATCAAGTACAATTATTATTGAAATATAGTAGGAAAAGGAAAGAAATTGCTCGTTTCGAGCAATTTCTATCCTTTTCCTAAAATATTTCAATAGCTATATTGAGTTCAAAATTATTTTGTTTGAAAAAAAAAATATGTCCATTGATGAGGACGGGACCAGATTTGAACTTCGACTTAAGCGAAAATTCGACTTATCCGATGTCGACATAACGAGAGTCGACTGTGCATCTAAGCTCGTGTTTGAAGCCACTGTGAGACAATCAAATACGAGTGTCATTGCTAGTGGCGTCATTTAGCCTAGGAACTTGCCGTTTAAGGTATTTAGGGCCTAATTAAAAACAACACTTTCTAGCCATACGAAATGCACCAAAATACACACACTTGTGAAAACACTTCATATAAGTTGAATCACCGTGGCGGATCTCAAAATTATGCTGTAAGAGGAAAATAATTTACAAATATTATTTTACTCTATATTCATATGCAAGGGAGGTAATTTTGAACATTTTTGTCTATTTTCCAAAATATGCATTAATTCAAAATTCTTATCCGTAAAAAATGCTTATGTTTATATTTGGAATGGAAATGTAACACAGTTAGGGAATTACTAGAATTTTTCAAATTTCGCCGCTGGCTCTTTGGTGCTATTTAGGCCCTTCATACCTTAAGAAAGGGATAGTGGGACAATAAATGATAATAAATCGCTGTTTTTCTTCAGACGTAACGTCAAAAGTTGCGGACCAACGTTGTAACACGCATATCGACCGTTTTCCAACGTTAACGTTACGCGAAGGTGTAAAGAAAGTTATAACTTTCCCCAAAACATGAGAAATGACAAATTTTCAATGTTGGCCAAAAGAAAACATTTTCACAATAATACCAATACATGCATACATGAAAATAGCACCGTACAAAATTAATAATCTCAACTATCAATAAATAAACAACAGAATTATTTCGGAAGTATTGAAAAATCAAGCTCTAATGAATATTGAAAGTGAATATTTTACACATGTAGGAGAAATGGAGCCGTTTCATTCGCTAAATATAACTTGTCAAGTATGCATATTTTTGTTATTAAGATATTTCTACTTGCGCAAATGTAAAAAAAAAAAAAAAAAAAAAATAAATAAATAAATAAACAAATAAAAACAAAAAAAAATGTGAAAATACTTACTAAATAATCGTCTTCAAGTTTACTCGTTAGCAGACAAAAGATAGAATATTCTTTTAAATGGGGTCTACAACAAATGCATTATATGTAGGAAAAATGAAACTCCGAGACTAAATGCTGCAACATATTAGATGAAATCAATGAAATGCTTTACTTAAAATAATGTCTTCTATTATCTTAACGTTTTCTTATGCCTTGGTCAATGCTTTTCTTTCTTTTTTCTGTTACGGGTCTCAAATTTTAACCTTAAGTTGCGTAGACCACAAATAGCAAGATAGTCAAACAAACAACGATAAAACAAGTGGATCTATCTAGAGCATCGATACATGATCGTAAAACGCAATGAATAGTTCTTCACAAATCAACATGACGTCAAATCGTCAAAAACGCGTTTTGTGACATTTTTAAGACGCTACATCACACTCTATATCTTCGCTAGTTGAAGAGATATTGACAAATGCATTTATTTTTTCAAATTTTATCCGAGATGTATGTCGAAAATCAATTCAAATTCAAAATATTTTGATTTTCTTAGAAAAAAAGCTATATATGAAAAAATCACCCTTGCATTTGGGACCGTTTTAGTGAAAATGTGACATTTTTAAAGACGCTACAAACACAATAAAATAATGATTTTCTTCAACTCCAATCAAGACAAAAAAATAACTACAAAAACTAGAGCTCAGATTTATGTCCCAAATTTTTTTATATTGATTTCTAATCGCTATTGGAAAAACGAATTAGATTTAAAAATTAGACATACCGAAAAAATCAACATGACGTCAAATCGTCAAAAACGCGTTTTTGTGACATTTTTAAGACGCTACATCACACTCTATATCTTCGCTAGTTGAAGAGATATTGACAAATGCATTTATTTTTTTCAAATTTTATCCGAGATGTATGTCGAAAATCAATTCAAATTCAAAATATTTTGATTTTCTTAGAAAAAAAATAACTACAAAAACTAGAGCTCAGATGTATGTCCCAAAATTTTTTATATTGATTTCTAATCGCTATTGGAAAAATAAATTAGATTTGAAAATTAGACATACCGAAAAAATGACGTTTTTTTAAGAGCGTGACGCTACTTATCTCTTTCTTTCCATTCCTCCATAGTTTATTTACACTATCCAACTGCCGTAAGATTTACGCTATATCTTCTGTGACATCACTGACGTAATTTGCCAAAGTTTGTGCGCTTTAAAAAGTCTTACTTTTCATTCTATTGGGATTCTCGCGAGTTTGTTTTGTAATTTCTGTTACACGTGACGACGTCATTTTCTGCGTCAGAGTTTATTTATTTTGTTTATCAAATTGTCTGTATTCAAACAATCTTGAAATTCGACATATATTAATAAATTACAATTCAATATCTTTTATATGATACCAAATACATGTGTGTTTCTCAAATAAAAATAACAAATATGCGGTTTTAAACAGAAGTGCATAGCCAATTTTGGCTTGGTCCGCAACTTTTGACGTTACGTCTCAAAAACCACGTATCTGCAGCTTAGAACAAGCTGTAGATACGATGTTTTCGAAGAAAAAAAGGCGAACTACATTTTTCTAAACAGGAAACCAAAACAACACATGGAAACATGCGTGCATAGATCTTCAAGGCAATACAGATACATTAAGGCTCGTTTTTGAAGCGACAAAGGGACTGTCAATTACGAGCGATATAGCTATCGACGATATTCAGTTGATGCCCAATACTTGCGCAATGGCTACAGTTGGAAACAAGACTAGTGCAATCCCAGGTGTATCGACAACAACATCATCATCATCATCATCATTGTCGTCAATATCAACAACCACCACCACTACATCTACCACAAAACTGACAACACCAGTTTCGTTTTCAACGAATGTATCACTGACAACAACAACGCCATCTGCTTCGTCGTCAACTTCCACGCCAACAGGTTTGAAACACCACGTAGTTTTCCCGAGTTTTATTAGACGCAGTTTTCGTGGTTGATTTAAACGGACCGTGGTTACTGCGACATCTTTATTTCAAAGGACAATTTCCGTAATCTTTGGGGGTGATACTCGTTAACTTAAACGCTAGTTTGCAACTGTATTTCCAAGATGGCGGACATGTGTTCATGAAAAAGTAAGCGTCATTTATATTGTTCGAAATTGCTTGAATATGTCATTCTGTAAATAAAACACGGTAATATTTTTTTAGGACAAAAATGTATATAAATGAAAAATCGCTTATAAGTATAGCTCTACTTTCTGTTGTTTTGTTTCATGACAAATAACATAACAGGACATCCCTGGCTGATAGCGAGAGATGCACCATAAGGTCACTTATCGTGATATTTACTGAAGATGTATATTCTTCCATTATGCATACCATTATTAATGTAATTTTGCTGCTTTCAGTTGGTACCTGGTCAGTCTGGTATAATGTTGAATGTCCTGTAACATGCGGTACTGGAACCAGTATCAGAATACGTCAGTGTAGTTCCGGTCACGTGGAAGATTGTGTTGGTAATTCTACGGAACAAATTGCCTGTACAGCTAAACCGTGTCCACCGGGTAATAACACTAGGATGGCACTTTGAGATTGCAATCCATCATTCGATACCAAAAACTTCGTGCATTTTCGTGACGACGGACATTAACGAGAGATACCCTTGTCAATTTTTGCTCCGTTACGGATGACGGCCGAAGATGCACGAAATATTTTGCAGTTAATGATGGGTTGTAATTCTTAAGTTGTTGACGTCATAAATATAGATATATGCAATTCAGTTTGTATTGTATGATGATTACATGTACGTTGACTGACAACGCGGTCAAGAACGAAAGCACCATTGTCCTACTGAACTACTTTCACACGTCACCTTTTAAGTAGGTCAGCATGTCGTATTTAAGCCAAAAGAAAAAGAGAAAAATAGTTCCATATTCAATCAATTTTTTTATCCCACAAGATAACCAGATATCCCTTTGTAAATGACATTTCTTATCGCTGTTTTTCAACAAAAACCTCACGAAGTTTTGCAGCTTAAAGGGACATAACATTCCAATTTATTTTTTAATATACTGAGAGGCATAAATAAGTATACACTATAGTTCTTCCACGTTTTCTGAGAAAATGAGTTTTAGACTATACACGATTTTTAAACTCCACCGAATGCGGTCGTTTATTGATGTAACCTTCTCTGTCTATCCGTCTGTATGTCCTTCCTTCCGTTGCGAAGGTTTTTTCATGTCGCATAGCGCCATTGAAAAAGGGGACTTCATCAATTAATTAATGCAATCATTAAAGTTGACACATCCCTACATTTATGAAGGGATTTGGATAGAATTTTCACAGAAAGCGCCTAGTCACCTAGTACCATGCGTAAATTGTTAGTGCTTTTCCATATTACAATGCGTCATGGCAAAAGGGGACTTGATGCAAACAAGTTATCCGACATGATTCCTTCTTAATTTATGGGCGAATTTTGGTTGAATTTGCACAGAATGTTCATAGTCACTTGTCTAAGTGTTAAATGTGCCACGTTTCTTTCATATTATGCTGCGTCATAGAAAAATGGGCCCTAATGCAAAAAAGTGGCATGCTGATCGATTTATACAAGCCACCAAAATTGTGTTATAACGTTTCAGAAAATTTAAGATTGTGATTTGTTGTAATAAGGGATAAAGAAATCAAATACGGATTAACAGCAAAACCTGGTGCTCCACTAATCCGCACGTGCAAAGTTTGCAAAATCAGCATGTAGCAAGATTAAGGATAGTCAACCAATTTCAGTTGAAGTTTAATAACACTGTATCATTGGTCTGTGCTTAGAAACAAATTATACAAAATTTCGAGTCCATATGATGAAAATTAAGAGAGATATTGACAAAAGAAAAGTATATACTTTCTTTTGCCTCTCAGTATATATGTCTTGTTGCAAAGATTGGTTATTCTAATGCGTATAAATGCTATCCGTTTTTTGAAGTTGTTATTTATAAGCGAAAAATATGCCTTTAAAATTGAGACAAAAAAATGGCAAATTGCATATAAATTCAAACTGTTGTGCCTTGTGGACAACATTTTGATTAATTTTAGGAAAAAAATATATATTTCTCGTAAGGGGCGCAATATTTTGGCTTGGAATTTTCAAAATTTTCATAAGAAAATATGCTCTTTCAGATAAAAACAAAAGTAAAATTTATGAAAAACTATCGTGAAATGTCACTTTAAATCAAGGCTTTTGTTGGGAAAAAATGTGTTATCTTTGAATCTCACAAAACCATGTACATGTATAATTTTCAGCGCTTAACATCGCCAAACATTGTTCGTCTGCTCCGTGTCAAAATGGCGGCATCTTGTCACTACTTTTCAACAAAAATCCCCATAACTGCAGCTTTAAACAAGCTGCAGTTACGAGGCTTTTGTTGAAAAGCGATCTTTAATTCTCACAAAATCATATATACATTATGTACAGTGCCCTCCAAAAGTCCTTGGACAAACTCTTTTTTGGCCTTTTCAGTAAAGTTCATTGCAAAATTCCAATATTTAGGATATTTTTTTGCTTTATTATTATAAAAATAATCAACAACCATGAAAATATTCAAAACCAGTTCTATAATTCTGGCAATTTATTGACAAAAACACATTTTTGGAAAATGAGCGCTAAATAGCAATTATGCCAATAATTGTCAAGACTTAGAATGGCCTGCTGTGGCTTGTAAGAAAGCTTGTATACCATGCGGCATACTTCAAACAAGGTGTTGGCATGTCTCTGGAGTGACTTGGTCCCAACAAATCCTCACATTATGCTTAACGTCTCGAACGTTTTGGCTGCAGGTGTTTCCGAGACTGGTTTTCATTTGTTGCCAACGATTTTCAATCAGATTGAGGTCAGGGGACTGAGTTGGACAATTCAAACATTGGAAATGGTTTTCCTGCTTCCACTCATTCACAATTTTTGCTCTATGACGCAATGCTCCATCATCCTGGGATGTAAAGTCATTTCCATATTTTAGTAGATGAGCTAATGGCACTGCACGATCTTGTAAAATCTTGGTGTAACCCTGAGCATTCAGCTTTCTTTCAACATAAGCCACACACCCAGTATCCCTGCAACTCATTGTTCCCCAATCCATGACACTACAACCTCCAAACTTCACCGTGGGAGCAGTACAGTCACTTCAAAGCTGCTCGCCAGATCGCTGTCTCACACACACTCTACCATCACTCTGAAACAGAATGAGTTTTGATCATCACTGACAAGTACAGCAGACCAATCCAGTCCTGGTGTTCTCTGGCAAAGTCAAAGCACAATTGTCTATGATGAGGGATTAGCAAAGGCTTCTGGACAGCCAAATGGTCATCTAGTCCTGCGGCATGGAGTCTTCTCCATACTGTCAATGTTGATGCAAACACATTTGTGTCTCTCCAAGTAGACTGTAGCTGTGGAACGGTCCCCAAGTGAAGGTCTAACTATCAGTCTGTCATCCCAAGTACTTGAAACACTTGGTTTGCCAATTCTGGGCCTGCCATCATGGCTTCCAGTCATTGCATACCTCTGCAGTAAATCGTCAATCGTCAATCTGTACAAGATAAAGAGCAAACATTTCGAGAAAATGTTACATTTTTACTGTATTTTTAACAGTGAGTTATCAATTCATCTAGTAAGCATTGAAATAAAAATGCAATTGCCTACCTAGGATGTCCAATCTGCCTAGAGATGTCTGCAACGGAGATACCCTGCTCTCTCATGAGTTGGCAACAAACTCTTCCCTCTTTGGACAGCATTTTTTGTAAATTCTTTTCGCAGGTGATCAGAGGCTGTTTTCTGGTCACCAGTTAAATGATGTTTCCATTCGCTTTCGAAAACTGGTTCAAAAGGTTGCATACAGACATGAAATATCTATGCGTCCGTTATTGTGTAAATAATGGATATTTCATAAAATTGATTTATTTCAAATAATCAAAGTCTAATTTCGAGGAAAAGAAATAAAATTATCTTAGATAGTGTTTAATTACCTCCCTGTATTAGAAAGAGTTTGAAAAATCCAGGCATTTTCGCTAAATCCCACGGAAAAGGGCAAAAATGCATAATGAAATATTTGTCAAAGAACTTTTGGAGGGCACTGTATAGGCTACCATAATCTTTACAGCACTAAACACCGACAAATATTGTACGTCTGTACCGTGTCAAAATGGCGGGATCTGATAGGAGTTGCCGGGCAGCTTTAATTGTTTTTGTCCACGTGACTATACATCTTAATGCTACTTTTCAACTAAAAACCTCGTAACTGCAGCTTAAAACAAGCTGCAGTTACGATGCTTTTGTTGAAAAGCGACGTAATCTATTTTTCTCACAAAATCGTGTATATCTCTTCAGCGCCAAACACCAACAAACATTGTTCACCTGCACCGCTTAAAACAAGCTGCAGTTACGAGGTTTTTGTTGAAAAGCGACGTTATCTTTATTCTTACAAAATATTGTATATCATTTCAGCGCTAAACATCGACAAACATTGTACGTCAGCACCGTGTCAAAATGGCGGCATCTTGTCACTACTTTTCAACAAAAATCCTCGTAACTGCAGCTTGTTTAAAGCTGCAGTTACGAGGCTTTTGTTGAAAAGCGATCTTTCATTCTCACAAAATCATACATATACCATAATTTGCTTTCAGCACCAAACACCAACAAATATTGTACGTCTGTACCGTGTCAAAATGGCGGGATCTGATAGGAGTTGCCGGGCAGCTTTAATTGTTTTTGTCCACGTGACTATACATCTTAATGCTACTTTTCAACTAAAAACCTCGTAACTGCAGCTTAAAACAAGCTGCAGTTACGAGGGTTTTGTTGAAAAGCGATCTTTAATTCTCACAAAATCATACATACATTATGTATACCATAATCTTTTCAGTGCTAAACACCGACAAACATTGTACGTCTGTTCCGTGTCAAAATGGCGGCATCTTGTCGCTACTTTTCAACAAAAATCCTCGTAACTGCAGCTTAAAACAAGCTGCAGTTACGAGGTGTTTGTTGAAAAGCGACGTTATCTTTATTCTAACAAAATATTGAATATCTTTTCAGTACTAAACACCGACAAACATTGTACGTCTGCTTCGTGTCTTCGAATCTCACAAAACGATGTATGTTTTTCAGCGCTAAACACCGACAAACATTGTACGTCTGCTTCGTGTCTTCGAATCTCACAAAACGATGTATGTTTTTCAGCACTTAACACCGACAAACATTGTACGTCTGCTTCGTGTCAAAATGGCGGCATCTTGTCGCTACTTTTCAACAAAAATCATCGTAACTGCAGCTTAAAACAAGCTGCAGTTACGTGGATTTTGTTGAAAAGCAACCTTATCTTTGATTCTCACAATAGCATGCGCTAAACACCGACAAACATTGTACGTCGGCTCCGTGTCAAAATTGCGGCATCTTGTCGCCACTTTTTAACAAAAATCCTCATAACTGCAGCTTAAAACAAGCTGCAGTTACGAGGCTTTTGTTGAAAAGCGATCTTTAATTCTCACAAAATCATACATACATTATGTATACCATAATCTTTTCAGCACTAAACACCGAGAATCATTGTACGTCCGCACCGTGTCAAAATGGCGGGATCTTCGAGGAGTTTACCCGGAAACTTTACTTGTTTCTGTTGACGTGATCAAATCGCTGCTTTGCAACCAAGACTTCGTAACTGCAGCTTAAAACAAGCTGCAGTTACGAGGTTTTTGTTGAAAAGCGACGTTATAAATCTTTGAATCTCACAAAACCATGTTTAATTTTTAGCACTGAACACCGACAAACATTGTACGTCTGCTCCGTGTCAAAATGGCGGGATCTGCGAGGAGTTACCGGGGACCTTTAATTGTTTCTGTTGACGTGATCAAATCGCTGTTTTTCAACCAAAACCTCGTAACGGCAGCTTAAAACAAGCTGCAGTTACGTGGATTTTGTTAAAAAGGACATCATCTTTGATTCTTACAAAATCGTGTGTATCTTTTCAGCACTAAACACCGACAAACATTGTTCGTCTGCTCCGTGTCAAAATGGCGGCATCTTGTCGCTACTTTTCAACAAGAATCATCGTAACTGCAGCTTTAAACAAGCTGCAGTTACGAGGCTTTTGTTGAAAAGCGATCTTTAATTCTCACAAAATCATACATACATTATGTATAGGCTACCATAATTTTTACAGCACTAAACACCGACAAACATTGTACGTCTACACCATGTCAAAATGGCGGGGTCTGCGAGGAGTTGCCGGGGACCTTTAACTGTTTTTGTCCACGTGGTTTTGTGGGGCCCACGTGCGCCGAAGATGTGGATGAATGTTTGTATACGAGCACGTGCAGTAATAGGGGTTCGTGTACAAATACATACGGGAACTTTACGTGCGTCTGTTTGTCAGGATTTTCTGGCCACGATTGTGGAAGTACGATATAGCAGGGTTGTCACGCGTCAGGATAAAGTCAGGGAATTCCTTTTTTAAGGTCAGGGAATTTTGTGAACAGTCAGAGAACTTTTGAAAAAAAAAAAAAAAAAACTGCCAAATGTCAGGGATTTGTCAAAGAATTTTGAAAAAAAAAAAAAAAAAAAAAAAAAAGAAAACTGAACTGTTGTCCACAACAATTTGTTTAATTTTAACACAAAAATATATATTTCTCGTAAACGGTTTAATATTTTGGCTTGAAATTACAGAATTTTCATAAGAAAATATGCTTTATCAGATAGAATAAAAGTAAAATCAATGTAAAAATAATCGTGAAATGTCACTTTAAAGATTTCAACATCGCCTGAATACCGCGAAATTTTCGCGACGAAACACGTCAGAGAATTTTCACAGGGAATTTTTTGTCAGGGAATTTAATTTGTCCTGACTTGTGACAACCCTGTATGAAATGCCCATTTGTTTTAGTCAATCGAGGATATTCATAAAGTATAGTCCACGATAAATGGCCCGACAGAGCACGTCTAGCAATCAGTTAGGGATCCTCTGCCAGGTCATTTTATCGTAGGTATTACATATTTCATTTAACATGGCGCAGCTTTAGCTTTATTATCATGAATTACACGCCTGGGCTTTTTCAAATTAACAGTTCAGTAATATTTTGTTGTGTAACGTTACCTGTTAAATCTGTGTACTATGAAACAAGTCTATTTGAAAAATGTTACGCTATAAAATTATGAGAAATATGAACACATTTTTAGTATAGGTCAGTGTCAGGTCAAATGAAATCCGTAATAGAAATTGTAAACATGTGCTATGATATAATGTCTGGACTATACTCGTGTGTTAAAATATGTATTTATTTTCTCATGTTATATAGCCTCATTGGTATGGTTCTAACACAGAATTATATATATTGAATAAAAAATCATGAAATCATTAGTTCGTCTTTTTTATTAAAATTTACTACAGCAAGAAAAACCTTCCGTATACGTGAGATGACCTGATAATACACGACAGGGAATCACGCGATACTAGAATGGCGAAGAATTTTGTGCTAAAAATAGACTAAGTTTACCGTTATGTTTTGATAAAGCGTCTGAGTTGTTATAAAATTTCGTAACTACGGCCGTAGTTGCGATCTTTTATAACAACATATACGAAATACTATTGTTTGTCCGAAATTACGTCACCTTTAACTGGATAAAATCGTTCCCTATTAAAAAAATCTTCATGATCTTCTTTTAATACGAAGCAGACAAAGTGGAAATGCGTCATAGATCTGTTTGGCTTGAGAGACCTTTTAAAGTCTGCTGATAAAAAAAAATTATAGACACGACAAAGTAAAATTTCACTTGGTTGGCATACACTTTTTTTATCGTCAGACTTTGAAAATAAGATCTATCACACACAGCAAGTCTCTGACGCATCTCCCCCTTTTCTACTTCAAACCCTGTTCAAATCGGTCACTTATTAATTGAATAGGTGTTGATTTTATGCAGCACACTGTGGCGTTATTTCTGACAAACAATACCAATAATATTTTATCGGTGTAATTCTGAAACTTCTTTAGTTCTACACATTGATTTATACCGTAGTTACGATATTTTATAATAATGTCGAACATTTATTGGGGAAAACCGGAAGAACCAGTCTATTTTTAGTACAATATTTATTCCTGTTATTTATGAAATAATAACAGATTTAGGGGTCTTTATTTGCCAAATAAAACCCGATGTGCGACGGACTACATGTGTAGGTAAAAACCGAGGCGCTCCGCGCCGAGGTATTTGCCTTAACATGTAGTTCAGAGCACAGAGGTTTTTATTGCGCAATAAAGACCGCTAAACCTGTTATTATCTCCATTATAACACTCTAAATAACAAAACGCACATTTTAAATGTGTTATTTTGTGGAAATTCTGCCATGAACTAGTTTTCGGTGTAGGAAACGCACTGCCGGTTAAGTGACGTCATTGATGACGTCATTTGACGTTACCTTGACGCTAAGTGACGTTTTGGCGCATACACAAAGCATAATTACATAGAGTCTTTATTGGTCAAATAAAATCCGCTGCACTTCTTCTTTCGCTATATATGGATTTTACGGCGGAGTGTTATAATGATTTTTTTTCTAAAGTTTCCTCGTCACGTGATTCCCACCGTGTGATAACTCGGATTTGATGTTGTGTTTTTACTGGTTGCAAGCAAGGCTGGGAACACATGGTTAGGTGCGACAGCCGCCTCAACATAACTAAAAACATTGCGCGAAAGCTGTTTTAAACCCAATATCTACCGAAAGAGGCCGTTAAAGTCTATTACCATCTATCTGATTTGGACTTTTTGGGCTAACTACTTTCAAGATGTCAGCGCCTTAAAATGCATACACGTGATAAATACTGTCACGCGGCACATTTGCTTCACATGCTTGCATCAAATAAAATAAATAATCTGATCTGAATTAATTATTTTATTCGATGAAATTGAGACGAAAAGGTAAACTTTATTTTGTAGTTTTTATTGCAATTTTCCGCTCGCTCCTTTTTGGCGACAGGATGTCAGTGTTATGCGCACTGCGTAGTGATTAAGCCAAAATGTGATAAAGTGATGCGTCAAATCAGTCAGTTCGAAAATAAAAAAAAAATGTTAGACTTGAAAATTTTAGACTGACAGCTAGTCAATGGTGTTAAACTTAATGTACTTAATCAAATGATGATCCTGGTAGATGTCACTGTGTACCTTTAAAGGTCAAGGCGTTTCCTTAAACCCTTTCCAAGACAAGATCCGCTTTTGTCGACCCTAATAAACAAAGATTTGGGAAACATTGGGAAAATAAGAAAAATGCTGGATAACATCATTTTCTCCTTTTGCCACAAAATTTCATGTACGATGTTTTACACAAGTTGTGTCTTTATCAACATCAACTTTATTTCTGCAACAGCTTGGAATTGCACCACCATGAATTTTCTTAAGTTTGGGAAAAGGTAAACTATTAATTTTATGCCCGGATCTGAAAAAATGGGCTTTTATAACATTTATGACTAACATGGATTCAGATCTGACTCTGTATACAAGCCGTAGTCTGATCAGGATCGTCACTGTACTCACAATACGTCTCCACAATTTGATAATGAAGCTCTAGGGAAAAAACAAACATGGATTCGGATCAGACTGCGCGTATGCGCAGACTGATCCGGTTCCATGTTGGTCTTTTTACCAGATCCCGGCTCAATGTTATTAAGTAATGTTCAATGGTCAAGAGTTCATCTTCATCGATAAAGAGAATTTTCTGGCCTAAAAGTTCAGTACAACAAAAAGTGGACAAACACGTAGGTATATCTTTCATGATTTTTTTCAAAGATTATATAGGATATTTATAAAGTATCTATATTTTGATCCTTTGCATCAATGCATTTCTTTTAAAGGGACATAACATTCTAATTACATTTTTTTTAAAAGTATGTCTTGATGCAAAGATTGTGTTTTCTAATGCGTAGAAATTCTATCAGTTTTTGGAAGTTGTCATTTATAAGCGAAAAATCCGCCTTTAAAGTTGAGATAGAAATGACAAATGCCTTATAAATCTGAACTGTTGTCCACAACAATTTGTTTAATTTTGGCACAAAAAATATTTTTATCGTTAACGATTCAATATTTTGGCTTGAAATTTTCAGAATTTTCATAAGAAAACTTGCTCTTTCAGATAAATGTAAAATATATGAAAAATAAATGTGAAATGTCACTTTAAGACATACATGTATAGATCTAGTGCACCAGTATTAATCAGGAATAACTGTAGTGTTGTTGAGTTCAGAAGAGAGTCATAAGAAAACAGTGCCGAAAACGGTCGATTTATAAAACCCAAAGAATCTGCATTAATATTATAGTTTCAAAACCATTTTTTTCGCTTTGCAACAGAAAACTCGTAACTGCAGCTTATAACAAGCTGCAGTTACGAGATTTTCGTTGAAAAGCGACCGTTTTTTCTTTTATCCCACAGTATGAAGTCCCTTTATTTAGCTGCATGTCTCATTTGTTTGGCCATGAGGTGAGTATGCTGTTAACCCTTTCCCAAACGATAAAATTAGGGTGATCCACTTCAAAAACTGCCACAAATGACAAAACAGATGTTATTAAAGATGGGATTTGTATAAAATATGGCATAGAAAATATTGAGACAAAAAGAGAAACTGCTAGTTATCAGCAGTTTCTTCTTTTGTTTCAATGTTTTCCCAAGCCAATTCTATTAGGGACGTCAAAACCAGGTCTTGTTTGGGAAAGGGTTAAGGTAGAATACCCCTAATATGATTAACGCGACGTCGGAATTATTCGGGCGACGTCGAAAACATTCGACGTTGGAACTTTCAAACACCGAGGCAAATCAAGACAGTGCTGTTAATCAGCCCTTTCTCCTTTTGCCTCAATGTTTTTGTGCTCTATTATTGACAAACCTTACCTTCATTCACACACACTTTCTCGTCTGCAGCAATATCTTCATTGAACCTTCCCAAACAACAAAATTTTAGGCTTGTCCAAATTCAAAGATGATGCAGACGACAATTTAAAGTGGATGAAATTGCATTTTTCCCATTATTTCTGTGTAGAAATATAGCGGAAAAAGAAGAAATTGCTTGTCCCTAGCAATTTCTTCATTTATCACGATGTTTTCCAAAGCCTTTATCCTGTGGGGTGTCAAAAGGCGTCAAAATTTCGACGTTTGGGAAAAGGTTAAAGGGACACATGCTAGGTTCTTCAGGGATAAGAGCAACAAGGAGACAGTCAGAGTTTACATTGTTGTGTGGTGTATTGCACTCTACAGAGTGTCCCCAAAAAAAAAACGGAACCCTATTTCAAAGTTAAATATTTCAAAGCGGAAGCAAAAAATTAAATTTTTGAAGTTGCAGTACTGAAGAAACACCATTTTTGCATATGTGTTCTAAATTTCATTTCAAAATATGAAATGGTTCAAAAGTTATGTGCAATTTAATAAAGACACTAAAAAACCGTTTTAACACGAAATCGATTTTTGCGTCTTGTTTGTTCGTAAAAGCGCACCGACGGTCATCTGTTGAATTCTTTACCGCTGTACATGTATGTGCCAAATTTCTCAAAATTCAATATATATGATGCTCCCACGATATTCTGATTCCCGTCAGACAATGAAAGACCATACTCATTTACTAAGAATAGGTTATACTGGTCAAAACGAAATCATATCTATGACAATCAATAATTTTATGTAATATTGATTAGATGACTTTCGCGTTCGTCTCTTTAACATCACGTTTTATAGGTTCAAAGTTTGTTTATAAATAACTGGGACCACTTTAAAAGTGCCGCATGTGCAAATTGAGTCCATTTGGTTGCTTTTTGAAGTAATTTTAAAGTACTTGTCATTTGAGCGCTGATATGGGTCAGTAATAAAATAAGTGCATATGATTACATGTATTATGAATCTGTTATAATACACTTTGATATTATGTTTGTATTCATTTTTTTGTTTTGGTTACATCGCAGCTTTAACAGTTTATTTATTAGCAGAAAAGATGAAATTAATATGCACTATTGTAAGTAAAATGTTTCTAAATCACTCTTGTATTGCATTGAATAAAGGCCTATTAAACAATTGCGACGCGTATGTATTCAATGGGTGTTGGTGCGCGCTGCAAAACGGAAAAATCGATATCGTGTTAAAATGGTTTTCTGGGTGTATTCATTTGATTGCCAATATTTTCAAAAGTAATAGACATATTTCCACCAAATTTTAACTGCTAATAGAAAAATGTCGTTTCTATTGCATATCTAAATTTGGTGGAGATATATTCGTTGATACACGAGCAATTCACTTTCAAAATTGGGTTCCGTTTTTATTGGGACACTCTGTATAGGGCCAAAAAGAAACAAATTTTAGCACAGGAACCAAGTTTTCCACTATCTAGACCCAGTTTCCCATAAATCTTACTATAAATATAAAGTGCGAGTAGGGTAATTATATACAAACTTGAATTAGAAGGACCCAATGAACTTTTATTTGAAATTTCTTTCCACAGAATAGTCTAGCTATGCAGGTTGACAATTACACACGACATTTCTTTAATATATATTTTCACAAGTTTCTATGTACGACAACCTAGCATGTGTCCCTTTAAATTAAATACTGCTATGATTTTCAGTCAGACTGCTCGGCCACTAGACAGCATTATAGCTGATGTTCTCAAAGACACGGATCGGAATCAAGACGGTCTCATCCAAAACTATGAGTTCGCCGAGGAGTTCTTAACCAGATTCTCAAACGGTATGTTGTAGCCATAGGTACTGGGAACCAGACCCCGGTTTCTCTAAAAAACTTAAGTATATTCTCATGAGAACATGCTCAACTTCAAAGAGATACTCTCCAACGTTGAAGGGTATTCGATTGAAGTTCTCGTGGATTTCGTGCGATTTGAGCACGGTGCTCAGATTTGAGCATGAGAACGTACTTAAGTTTTTTCGAGAAACCGGGGCCAGGAATTTTAACAATAAAAATATAGTCCTGTATAATATAAATAAAGCTCGGACAGCGGCCATTGTTTTAAGTAACGGGTGTAGCTGGTTCCTTATTCATATGGGATAAAACTATCCTGTGACGGAAACCAGAGGTACTTGTAACAACATCCGTGACAGTCCGATATTTTCTTTATTTATATTCTACCGGACTATATTTTTTGTAAGTTGTTAAAATTCCTGGATCCAAGAGCCTATGGTTTCGGCCCCAAAGCCACAGATAAATGGATGGAAACAGTCTAAATTTGTTATTTCAAATCCAACCCTATGTTGTGGATTTTCATTACAACCGTCTCTATGAGACGATTTCAATGAGTACCCACGAAGTAGGGTTTGGTGAACATGGAAAGATGAGAACATGGAAAGATACTGACATTCTGAATAGCATCAGTTCTTTCATCTTTAGCGCCGATCCCATTACCAAACGATACCGATACCAAACGAAAAGCTCGCTATCTTCAGTTTTCTAAGCCTCGCCGAATAACCCTTCTCCATTTCGGCACCAAACACTATATTCTCTATATATTTAACCCAGTACCACACAATTACTACTTTTGACGCCCAACAAGAAAACTGCTTAGGAAAACATTGAGGAGAATGAAGAAATTCCCACAAAAGCTGGGTAGATTAAGTCAATTTTTCACCGAAACTGTGCATTTTGCGAAACAAGCGTGAAACGTTGTATGTAAACTATCCGTGGTCCACTCTTATTAAATCAAAGTGCTGAGAGCACTGTAATTGGACGTCTCTGATTGATTGAGCGGGATTGTACATGCACGAAAGATATTTTATTCATTCTTCTGTGTTTAATTCTATAAGATCGGTTTCGGACATACGAAATCGGCTTTAATACCAGAAAACCATTCTCAGGCTTCAAATTGATTTGATTGCCGTTTCAAGACAACTGATTTGTCGCTATGAATAATCACTATTAATTTGATTACCAAATTCAATTAAGGCCATGCGATTAGCACTTTTGTCTTCTTGTTTCGGTTTACTATGAGTATTGTCGTCAGTTATACTTTTTTCATTGATTTTAAAAAGTACGCTACAAAGCAATTTATTCAAAATGTAAGCCAACGCGCTACATAAATGAAAGCCGCGATAGCTCACTTAGCAGAGCACTCACCTTGTACTCTTTACACATGTTATATCCGGAAGGCCCTGGGTTCGAATTCTACTCAGACATTGTTCTTTTTAATCATCTTTTTTATACGCCGCCGGAGGCGGACGTATATTGGCGTCATCTTCTCCGTCTGTCCGTCCGTCCATCCGTCCGTCCGTCCGTCCGTACGTCCGTCCACTTTTCTTGTCAACGCAACTCCTCCTAAGTTTCTGGCTGGATCTTCTTGAAACTTGGTCAATGTTATCACCTCAATTGGTAGATGTGCATGAAGGAAGGATTTTATGGTTCGTTGATTTTTGCCTGAGTTATGCCCCTTAAAAACTTAGTCTCTGGGGCTTATTGAAATTGCAGCCTTGTCAACACAACTCCTCCTAAGTTTCTAGCTGGATCTTCTTGAAACTTGGTCAATGTTATCACCTCAATTGGTAGATGTGCATGAAGGAAGACTTTTATGGTTCATTGATTTTTGCCTGAGTTATGCCCCCTTAAAACTTAGTCTGTGGGGCTTACTGAAATTGCAGCCTTGTCAACGCAAGTCCTCCTACGTTTATGGCTGGATATTAATGACACTTGGTCAATCACCTCAATTGGTAGATTTGCATGAAGGAAGGATTTTATGGTTCATTGATTTTTTCTAGAGTTATGCCCCCTTAAAACTTAGTCTCTGGGGCTGATTGAAATTGCAGCCTTGTCAACACAACTTCTTCTAAGATTCTGACTGGATCCTTATGAAACTTGGTGGATATTATTACCTTAATTGGTAGATGTGCATGAAGTAAGGATTTTATGGTTCATTGATTTTTGCCTGAGTTATGCCCCCTTCAATCTTAGTCTCTAGGGCTTAATGATATTTCAGTCTCGTGAACGCAATTCCTTCCAGGTTTTTGACTGGATATTTATAAAAACCTTTTTGTGAACACAACTTTTTACAGGTTTTTGTGTGAATATTTATAAATCCTTGTCAATGTCATTTTTTTGTCTCAAGTTTTATAAGTGGCGGCGTATATTGTGACCATGGCACTCTTGTTCGACTTCTATCTCCACCATCGTTGGCGAAAAAACGACCGCAGTGATTTAGAATCGATCTTAACACAAATTCAACGAAATAAAGTAATGAAACGCCGATCATTTACATACAATTCCGCTAAATCAATGAAAGGCGTCTAAATATAGTGCTCCAAGCACTTTGATTTTTATTCCTGTTTAGAGTAAAAAAAGAAAAAAACACGGTAGCAGTTTTCCCTGGATGTGGTTACAAAACAAATTCAATACATACTTTTCCTGAAACAAAATACCAGATGAATTGGAGCACCTAACCATGGATTCCTCATACAAGTACTACCGCAGCATCCTTACATCTACAGATGAAATTGGGAACGTGCCGTCGGGAAAATGGCAGTGGAGTACAATAAGCAATTTAAATGTTCATATCATTATCAACGAAAATTTGAGAATAGCAATGTCCCTATCTGTAAACATATTCATACGATCATCCAGGTACCATCTGTTGCAGACCCATTGCTTCATCTTCTTAGCTCAATACACGTAAACGGGTCGCTTAAACGTAATAAA
Source organism: Fragum sueziense (assembly GCA_963680895.1). Taxonomy (NCBI): domain Eukaryota; kingdom Metazoa; phylum Mollusca; class Bivalvia; order Cardiida; family Cardiidae; genus Fragum; species Fragum sueziense. Next base: position 20,115,003 of record OY804610.1, read on the forward strand.
TACAGATCGCTGTCACTTAGTCTTATACTAGTAATAATCATTGTTGTCATGACCATCGATCAGTATGTAAATAGGTCATGATACTGTCAAATATCAGTGATACAGATGCTGGAGAAAAAAAACTCGTAAGAGCAACTATTTTTCTGAATAGGTGGATTTCACTAGTGTCTCATCTGAGGCTGTTCAGATGGAACCCCGATTTGTCATCGAGTCGAACCCGAGTTGCGAAATGAACTCACTCCCCGATAATCAATTTCAAAACCCTGGTTCCAAAGTACGTCTCGTGGAAACCCCGTTCCTTTAAATATGTCAAAGACTTAAACAACAATGATCAAAGAAAAGGAACCTATCATACACAATACGTGCATTAAATTGGGTAATCATTCTAAAATGTGTGTTTTCAGTAAACACATCAAGAAAAACAAACGTTTTACAGAAGAAATAATCCGAACTGGTTTTGAACCAACGGCGTTCCAAATTTCAAACTGAAAAAAGGTTGCGAGGTTAATTCTTTCCCGTTTGAGCTATCGCTGCTGCTGATGATAAAGGGTGTCTGTTTACATTATAACCATAGTGTATGCATGTATCGCTTTCTAAAGATCTTACCCTTTACACAATAAATATTACGAAAGTCAAAAAACTACAAGAAAATGATTAAATCGAAAAAAGATCGTAAAGTTGGTTAAGACGTGGCATGAATTGAATCGGCCAATGAATCTTATAGTCTTTGTTAGAGAACACATAGAAAGTAGGAAAAGATACGACAGTTTTCCTGTATGGTCGCAAAATCTATTTTGAATTTTGGTCAACTGGCAATTGAGTCTGAGAAAGGGTTTTTTGGTAATGAAAACCCATTTCGCCTGTCCAAAAGTGGTTATAAGAATTGTACGTCCTTTCGGACGTCCAATTAAAAATAGTTTGCCACGCAAAAATTCAAAATGGCGGACACAATGGTGGTCGTTTCCAAAAGTGGCCGCCTTTAAATAATAGGTGTGACAGATTTTGGTCTAAGAGTTTTGTATGCACTTTATGCTAAATCTATAATAACTGATCTTAAATTCGTAAATTTGCGATAAGTTGTGCTTCAATCTTCTTTTTAGCCAATCTGAGCACAGAATACTGGACGGGACTTCCTTGGGTTACCTTAAGTTATCAGTCACGTAGCATACATTTTCCTTGGCCAGACTACTATTTAAGAATGTCAATTGAACGCGAACAACATGTTTGCAATATGAAAAACTCGTTCATTAAAATCCGGACATTCTGATTGCTTATTTTTTATAACTCCATGAAAAAAATTGACATTGCCTAAACTACTTTTCCTGTCAAACACACTTCAGGAGTCTACATACAAAGTTTCAGGCTTGTTTCACAAAATGCACAGAAAGATATGTAGGCCTAATATGTAAAATATCATGCTTTTGAATTTGTCGTCTGCAACATATTTGAATTTAGATCAGTAAATAATTGCCGTCTGGTAAAGGTTTAATAATGCTTATTAAATGCAGGCGAGGAAAGAATATCGAGGGCCGACTTTATTTTAACGTGGACGTTAGCGTACGGAGAGGACCCGAAGATAGCTGGACAGTTCTTTGACAATTTGGATGCCTTTACTCCGATAGGAGAGCTCAACGAATTGGATATTCTGATGGACTATCCGACATTAGACATCGATGGTAAGCTTTTGTTGATGGTGATAAAAATAGTAACAAAATAACACCTTAATCACCTGTCAATCGTCGATTTTCAACAAAAAACTCGTAACTGCAGCTTAAATAAAGCTGCAGTTACGAGATTTTCTGTTGAAAACCATCGAAATGTAGTCTGAAATGTCTCCGGTCTACATTTTGATGTCTAGTTTTTCGACTTTTGCGACAATTTGGATGCCTTTACTCCGATAGGAGAGCTCAACGAATTGGATATTCTGATGGACTATCCGACATTAGACATCGATGGTAAGCTTTTGTTGATGGTGATAAAAATAGTAACAAAATAACACCTTAATCACCTGTTAATCGTCGCTTTTCAACAAAAAACTCGTAACTGCAGCTTAAATAAAGCTGCAGTTACGAGATTTTCTGTTGAACACCATCGAAATGTAGTCTGAAATGTCTCCGGTCTACATTTTGATGTCTAGTTTTTCGACTTTTGCGACAATTTGGATGCCTTTACTCCGATAGGAGAGCTCAACGAATTGGATATTCTGATGGACTATCCGACATTAGACATCGATGGTAAGCTTTTCACTGGTGGTGAACTCGTGGTGAACTCGGCGAAAGCATGCGACGTTTTTTCGCGATCATTGTATTCCGTCGGTGTTGTTATAAAATATCGTAACTGCGGCTTCGATAAAGCCGTAGTTACGAGATTTTATAACAACACCGACGGTTTGTCAATAGACTCAATACATATCGGTAAAACCGGTCTATTTTTAGAACAAATTCATTGTTATTAGAAAAACTATCCAATCAGATCTTTAAACTCACATTTAAACGCAAAATATCTATACCTTGTTGTAGCGAAAAACGCCCTCGCTTTGGCCGAGTTCCCCACCAGTGAAAATAGTAACAAAATACCACCATGTAGTAAACAACAACATCAGACAGTTTGTGGCCATCAGTATGTGCAGGCAGTTCTTGTTCTTAATAAGTACCCGTAAATCGTCGCTTTTCAACAAAAACCTCGTAACTGCAGCTTATATCAAGCTGCAGTTACGATATTTTCTGTTGAAAACCATCGAAATGTAGTCGGAAATGTCTCCGATCTACATTTGATTTCGAGTTTTTCGATTTTTGTGACAATTTGGATGCCTTTACTCCGATCGGAGAGCTTAACGAACTAGATATTCTGATGGACTATCCGACATTAGACATCGATGGTACGTTTTTATTAACCCTTTCCCAAACGGCCAAAATTTGGTCTTTTCTGATATGAAAGCTGCTGCAGACGACAAAAATGATGACATAAAGACATGATTTGTGTAAAATATGGCACAGAAAATATTGAGACAAAAGGAGAAACTGCTGGTTATCAGCAGTTTCTTCTTTTGTTTCAATGTTTTCCCAAACCCTTTCTGTTAGAGACGTCAAAACCAGGCCTTGTTTGGGAAAGGGTTAATGACAAAGAAAACAAATCAACAAAACAAGTCGTGTTTGTGAAACACAAAAACGCCCTCGAAATAGTCATTTTTCTAAAATGTTAAGTTGTCGTGTAAAGAATTGATAAGGATTAACAGATTACCTCTGAAGAAGGTCAAATTGCATGGAACAGAGAGATCTCATCGAAAGAAAAATCAAAGCGCTGAAAGCGCTGAAGGCCTTGAAGAATTTGAACACATGCAGATCATTTATATAGACTAAGAAAAGACATGGACAGAGCACTGAACCCTGAGGGACACCTAAGAGAACGGGTAGAGTAGTTGATGAGTGATCATCAATACCTACTCTTTGAGAACGATCCTTTTAGAAGGATTATGTCCATCTTGAGATCAGTGGAAGGACACCCAGCTTATTCAATTTGGATATTTAATTGCTGTGATCAACCTTCTTCTTCTTCCGGTTTAAGTCTTCTTAAGGGTTCTTCATAGAATGTATATTTGACCTACGATGGGATGAGAGAATCACCTCTTCCATTGGTTATGTACAGCTAAAATTATATACGGTACAGTTAAGACTATGTACACCCATCAACCGGTTACTTGCTACTGGGTAGGGCCGCAGCATGCTGTGGTAGGGCGACCCTGAGCCCCTGAGCGTAGTAGCATCTGAGACGGTTATAGGAAGGTGGTTCCAAATCAAATGCCCTACTAAAATCCATTTCAAGTACGTTTGTTGAGCATTTTCAAGAATGTCGTATGCTTCTTGGGTAAGGCTAATCGATTGAGATTCACAGGTATGTTTTGCTCTGAAGCCCTGCTGGTACTGGCTAAGTAGATTATTCTTATCAAAGTGGCCCATGATGTTTGTTATCAGGATGCGCGCCATAATTGTTGATGCTATGCAGATTAAAAAGACTGGCCTATAGTTGCTGGCTTTATACTTTGGACAGCTTTTTATAGACGGGTGCTACTGTTTTACTTCTCTAATCTTTGGGGACAATACCTGTTTCTAGAGAAAGATTGGAGATGACCTTGACAATAGATCAACTGTATATCTTGTAATATTTCTTTACACCTCTGGTAAAATATGTTTTTGGAAAACAACGCGGCATAATTAGAAAATGTACGTTCTGCTCTGTATTTTTTTGCTATATTGAGCACAATTTCAAAATTTATTAATGCCCATTATGTCGTCTGCATTAGCTTTGGAATTTGACAAGTCAAAAGTTTTTACATTTTGGAATGGGTGAGATAATGGTAAATTCCATATTTCATATCTTGTTCAAACAATCAAGATGAAGTAATGGATTGGATAACGATTTATTAAATGAAGTTAAATCATTGCCGACAAATCGTGATGTTATTTCTACACATCTTCACAATATATCATTTAGAACCTTATTAAATCATGAATCTGCCTGTTAAAACATAACTATCTAACACATACAAATACATAGATATATAAACAACAAAGTTTTAAGACAGATTAAAGAATAACAAATCGTTACTTTTACCTACGGTATTGGAAAACCAAATATTTCAAGTGTGTATCGGTAATCACTGACGCGTTCCGTGTGTTCCGGTAATTACTATGCGTTCCATGGTGTTCCGGTATTTCTATGGACCCAATAGTTTTTTCGCGGGGAAAAACGAACATTTACGGAAAATTTTGCAATGAACGAGTTTCTTTAAATATTAACAAGAGATGTTTGTAAAACATATATGCCCCCTCTAGGGCCTACATTTGATGTAGGTCAAAGTCCAAGATCAAGGTAACAAGGTCCAAGGTCATGGCCAAATATGAAAGGTCTTGGTAGGAGGTGTCCAAATGTGAAATATCAAGGCTTTGTATGTAAAAGTAAAATGAAATATAGGCAAGGTTAAAGTTTTTAAAAGTAGGCCAAATGCCAAGGTCATGGTCAAATGTGAAAGGTCTTGGTTGGAAGTGTCCATGTGTGAAATATCAAGGCTGTAGGTGTAAAAGGACATGATATATATGCCTGGTTTAAGTTTTTAAAAGTAGATCAAACTCCAAGGTCAAGGTTGCAATATTCAAGGTCATGGTCAAAAGTGAAAGGTCTTGGTAGGAGGTGTGAAATATCAAGACTGTAGGTGTAATAGAACATAAGATAAAAGACAGGTTAAAGATTTCTTGAAGTATGTCAAACTCCTAGGTCAAGGTCACACAGGCCAAGGTTATGGTCAAATGTGAAATGTCTTGGTAGGAGGTGTCCATGTGTAAAATATCGAGACTGTATAGGTAACAGGACATGAGATATAGGCCTAGTTTAAGTTTTTTTAAAAGTAGGTCAAACTCCAAGATGAAGGTCCAGGGGCATGGTCAAAAGTGAAATGTCTTGGTTGGAAGATACCATGTGTGAAATATCAAGTCTGTATGTTTAAAATGACATGAAATATAGGTCCGGTTAAAGTATTATAAAAGTAGGTCAAACACCAAGGTCAATGTCACAAGGTCCAAGGTCATGGTCAAATGTGAAAGGTCTTGGTCGTAGGTGTCCATGTGTCAAATATCAAGGCTGTATGTGTAAAAGGACATGATATATCAGCTAGGTAAAAGTTTTTTTAAAGTAGGTCAAAGTCCAAGGTCAAGGTCACAAGGTCCAAGGTCATGGTCAAATGTGAAAGGTCTTGGTATGATGTGTCCATGTGTGAAATACCAAGGCTGTATGTGTAATAGCACATGAGATATAGGCCCAGTTTAATTTTTTTAAAAGTAGGTCAAACTCCAAGGTCAAGGCCACAAGGTCCAAGGTCATAGTCATATGTGATAGGTCTTGGTTGGAGGTTTCCATGTGTCAAATATCAAGGCTGTATGTGTAAAAGGACATGGTATATCGACCAGGCTAAAGTTTTTTAAAAGTAGGTCAAACTCCAAGGTCAAGGTCACATCGTCTAAGGTCATGGTCAATTGTGAAAGGTCTTGGTAAGATGTGTCCATGTGTGAAATATGAAGGCTGTATTTGTAAATGGTCATGAGATATATGCCGGGTTTAATTTTTTTTAAAGTAGGTCAAACTCCAAGGTCAAGGTCACAAGTTCCAAGGTCATAGTTAAATGTGAACGATGTTGATAGGAGGTATCTATGTGTGAGATATCAAGGCTGTATGTGTAAAAGGACATGAGATATAGGCAAGGTTAAGAATTAAGTGTAAAAATCAACAAAGGGCAAAAACTCCAAGAATTTGATTGGCAGAGTTACGGTTCTTGTGCACTGCACCTCTCCATAATGAGATCTATCCACCTGTAAAGTTTCATGATTCTACCTTTAATAATTTTTGAGTTATGCTCCGAACAAGGTTTGGTCTACGGACAGACCGACCGACCGACCGACCGACCTACCGACCGTCCGACCGACCTTCCGACCGACCGACCGACCGACCGACACTTGCAAAACAATATACCCCCATCTTCTTCGAAAGGGGGCATAATTAGCATAGAAAGAGATTACAATATGCCGCAATACGTGGAGTGTTTTAAAAATGCATTTGTTTAAATGACAAATTGCCATACCCATATAAGCATTGCAAAGCAAAACCCCAGTGCTTAGAGCTATACATTTCCGTAATTGATCTTACGGGAAGATTCATCGTCTTCAGTCGATCTACGCGTATTAATATACAAGCGCAGAATCGGGGACTTTTCCCAGGGGGGGGGGTCAACACATGCGCAGATCGAGACGGGGATAAAAAAAATCATGAAAATCATTTCATTGCCGCTTGTCATGGACTAATTCGGAGGCTTTATGACCCCGGTCCCCCTCTGAAATGACCAATCAAAATTTAATACCATATAATCATTTTGATAACCCCTTTTTTTCGCCAAATTCTAGAGGGGCTCTGGACCTCCAGACCCAACATCTGGATCCGCGCATAATATATGTTGCAATCGATTTCTTGATTGTAAATATTTTACGATTTTAAATGCCTTTAGTACCACTATCAACGTATGTTTTTACTTCTTTTGTAATGTATAGTCTATCGGCTATAAGAGAAGACTTGTATACAAACACTAAAAAAAAAAAAAAAAAAAAAAAAAAAAAAAAAAAAAAAAAAAATACATAGTTTTAACATTTACCAAACCATTTATCGTGAGGTATACGAGAGAATTAATGCCCTAACTCGTTTATTCTCAAAAGAGAAAGTGTTTGTGTTGGGCCATTTATCAACAACAAGAAGTAAAGTGTTTGTATACAACTCTACATTTATAGCCGATGAGTTATACATGGGTCGAAATTTACAAAATCTGCATAAAGTAGTATAGATATAATCCAGTTCCGATCTACTTTTCATCGCGCAAGAACACTATCTATCTGCGTTCAACTTTTTCACAAGATAAGGCCGACTAGTGATTCTGCACGCCCTGAGAAAAATGGCATGCTAAATTTGGCCTTCTTCAAGGCCAAAAATACATACCAAATTTAAACTTTTTTGCCTTTGTCAAATACTTTTGGACAAAGGCAAATGTTAAGTTTTAAGACAGACAGATGGACGGACGGACAGGCAGACAGACGGACATGAGTAAAATAATATGCCCCGATGTTTCAATACGGTGGCATAAAAACAACATGTAGTGTAGAATAAGATCAAACAGGCTGATCTTGTTAAAAAAGAACAACAACAACACAACAAAAACAACAATAACAAAAACAACAACAACAACAACAACAACAACAACAACAAAAAAAAAAACATCAACTTCAATGCCCAACAAGTAGTGTTGAGTAAGATTAGACTGCATGTAATTGCTGGTCAAGTGTGATCTTTCTCTATCACGGTGTATAATCACGTGACTCAGAATTTCCGAAAATCTTCAATATCTTTTTTAATACTTGACCAATTTGAATTCGGTTTGAAGCAGAGAAGGTCGGAAAATGCCAGGAATAAGCTGGACGTGTTGGATTTTTGAATAATCAACTGATAAAAAAGTTATTGAAGAAAAACCAAAATTTTGGTTTATCTTCAATAACATTTTTATCAGCTGATTTTTCAAAAACCAACCACGTCCATCTAATGCGTGATGTCGGTCAACATCCTTTGCTTCAAACCGAATTCAAATCGGTCCAGTATTTACAAAATTATTGAAGATTTTCAGAAAATATTGTATCACGTGATTATCCACCGTGTCTATGCTACTTGCCAATGTAGACGGGAATGTCGAATTTTTCGAGTTTTGCCTTTACTCCGATAGGAGAACTGAAATAAACTAGACGCTTTATCCTGCAATAGACCTCGATAGTACGTTTTTGTTAAAGACAAAATTGATTACAAAAACCCGACAGATAGTGTAGTATAAATTCAGACAGCCAGTGTGTGAAAGGCTGATCTTGTTCTAAGCTAATGCGTAATAATCGGTCGGAATTTTTCAAAACTTGACGTTAACTACTGATATTGTTACAAATTTGGATGCGCAATGCATGCATTTTTCTTCCCTGTGTGACTGGTCCTTAACATTTGGATCACCTCGCATAATCTAGATCATGCATTGGATGTATGTGTATGAAGAAATGTTAAAAGTAATGCGATTTCTTAGCCGGAAGTTATTACGCTTCATAAAGTAGACGTTCGGATATCCTCGGATAATGTCGACCAAAGATCGAATCATCGACTCGGATGTGTGTGTATGAAGAAATCTTTAAAAAAATGAATTTCTTAGCCGGAAGTAGCTACGCTTCATAAAGTAGTTTTCGAGGTCATCCAAATGCACGACCATGGCAACTTGCTGGACTTGCAGGGATTGATCATTCTAAAAATAGAGAACACTGGAGCTGCACACAATGTATTTCGGTATTATTTTTGGTTCACTGTTTACATTAGTTACGGACAAATGTTTTGTGTTGTTGTTGTTGTTGTTCTTCTTCTTCTTTGTCTAAAAGTAGGCCCACGACTTACCTCCGAGGTATGATTCTATAGAATTGTCCGAGGTGATCCAAATGTGGTCCTTTAGCCACTCTGGTAGACCAATTGGATCACCAAGGACAACTCTATCGAATCATACCTTGGATGCATCTCGTAGAACTACTTCTGACTATGAATAGAATAGAAACAACAATTCAAAACGTTCGTCTGTGACTAATGTCAACAATGACGCGACAGTGATACTGAAATACATTGTTTGCAGTTCCAGTGTCCTCTCTTTTTAGAATTATTACAACCTGCAATTTTCCACAATGTTTTCCAAAGCCTTTATTTTGTGGGGCGTCCAAAAGCGCCAATGTGTGGGAAAGGGTTAAATCGATCTGGACCCGCTTGTATAAACTTTGGTAAGTCTTAACAAAAATGGTAAATAACTATTTTTGATTAAGTTTTCCTGTGTTATTTTAGAAAAATCTAAGCAAAACAGGCACCAGATGATTTAAAAAAAAATCATTCGTATCTAGCGAATCCCTGTCGTTTCCCCACATTTTCTGCTTCAAATCCATTTTAAATCGGTTATGTATCGATGGAATTGTAACCCATCACGTTACAAGGGACCTTATAGGAAGTGTGAGAAATATCGACCCTAGTCAGTCTGCGCAATCCGCGCAGCCAGACTAGGTCCGACACTTTTCACTTGTATGTAATTTTCCGAGTCTGGAATGTTTTCCCTATCTTACTGCATGTTTATTTTTCGCATTCAGTATCTGGTTGACATGTGCTGAGTCTGACAACTTTGTCAACACGCGAAGCTTTTGACTTCTTGTAAGGTCCCTTTTAGCGTGACGGGTCACATAATATGTATTATATGTTTTCCCAATCTAATTACATGTATATTAGTATGGTGCGTTATGTCCATTTTTTTGGTTCTGCTTGATGTAAGTGAAAGAGGTTTCCATCATACGTTTTCATGATCTTAAGACATTGCTCTAATCATTTAACTTTGATGGACAGCTGTAAAATTAAAAATAATAGGAAAAATGGTGACTTAAATTTACAAAATTTCGAACCCGTAATTTTACAAATGGGCATAAATTTTGTAATAATCATCATACCTTTATAAAATTTTACATGTACATTTACAGGAATAGTACACACCGATTGTCATAATTATTTTTCGGCAATTTTCATATTTAGAGGTTGCTCTATAATCAAAGCTCAAAAAGCTCTAATTCGAGTTAAAGCTCGAGATATTGCATTTGAAATAATTGAAATGTCACAGAATATTAGCCAAAGGCCGGACAATATAGAAAAACAAAAAATCGCGACATTGTGTATTGTACTAAGACTGCAATAGAGAGAAAAAAATGGTGGGTGGGGAAATCGTGGTGTTTTATTCTATCAGACGAAAAAAATCCACGTAGAGCTCAAGATATTGAATTAATAATAATTTAGGTCCCACAAAATGTAAGACAAAGGCTAGACCTTGATGAAAAACTAAATCTCATGACATTTAAAAATGCGCATGACCAAATCACAGAAGAAGAAAGTGGTAGGTGGGGTAAATATTTTTTTTGTTTATATAACGTTTGGCCATTATACTTATTCAATAAACTGAACTTTATGAATCAGAACATTAAACGGGTCAATGACAAAACATGCACAAACAATTCACTAAAGTTTTGTTTTGATTGGTTTATATTTGTAGATATTATAGTGAAAGAAAAGTAAAAAGGCAATTTCCCATTCTAGGCCTATATTAACTTTAGATGTGTGATTCCGATCAATAAAAAATGCACATATGCAAGATCAGATGGTCCCCAACACTTTGTCAAAATTTTGTTGAAAGCGGCAATTTTGAAAAATTCAATGGCACATTACTCTAGACGTGACATTGCTATTCAGATGAAAATTTCACTGATGCAAGCTTTTATATGCATCAATATAATGTATAAGTTTTCTTTTTATCAGTCAATATGCGTGGCTGGTACACTGAAAAAATGCTGAAATGCAATTTTGTAAAATTTCAAGAGCAAATTATTCTAAATGTTTGATTTTGATCAAGCTAACAATCGCCCTTACGCAAGCTTCCCATTTCTTATAAGTTTCGTCTAAATTGGTAAATATTTGTGGCTCGAAAAGGCAATTTTGTCAAATTCAATGGCTCATAACTCTAGCTGTGATGTTCCAATTAAGCTAAAGAATCACAAGTTTGAAAGATCTTAAAGTTAAGTTTTATCTCATTGACCAATATTTCTGGCTAAAATAAAGCCGTATATGCAATTTTGTCTAAACCAAGGCACATAACTCTGAATGCTTGATTCCAATCAAGCTAAAAATCGATCGTAAACAAGATCCCACGGTCACCAATATTTTTTTTTTCCAAATTTCGTCTTAATTAGTCAACAGTGTTGGCTGTTATAGTAAATACAAGACAGAAAAACGAATTTAGTCAAATTCAAGGGTTTATAACTCAGGATGTTACGTTTCGATCAAGCTAAAAATCACACTGATGCAAGATCTTATAGTACCCAAATTTCTGTCCAAAATTTCGCTCAATTCGTCCATAAATTTTGTGGATATAAGAGGCAACAGAAAGTTTAGACCTGTTATTTTGATAAATTCAAGGGCACATAACTCCGACTGTTTGCGTCCGATCAAGCTAAATAGAATCATATATATAAAGTCTTAGAGTCAACAACATTTTGTTTAAGTTTTGTCATAATTGATCAATATTTGTGGTAATTAAAGAGAAAAAATGGTTGAAAAGGAAATTTTGTCCAATTCCAGTGCCCATAACTATGTATGTAAGACTCCTACCAAGCAAATATTCCACTTATGCAAGGTCTTACAGTCACAAATGTTTTGTCCAAGTTTTGTTTCAATTGGTCAATATTTGTGGCTGAAAGAGGGAAAATAAAGTCAAAAATGTAAATTTTGTCGCACATAACTCTAGAAATGAAATTGCAATTGAACAAAAAGATTATCTGAAGCAAAGTCCTACAGTCACCAACATTTTGTAAAAAGTTTTGCTATAATTGGTCAACATTTGTTGCTATTATGTTGAAGATTGAGTGAAAAACGGTGGTTTTTGTCAATTTCAAGGGTACATAACTCTAGATGTGAGATTCAGATAAAGCTGAAAGATACATCCATGCAAGGTCTTGTCATGACCAATGTTTTATCAAGGTTTTGTCAAGACATTTCAAAATTTGTAGATGATATAGTGAACAAAAAGACAAAACACTTATTTTTTACATTCAAGAGCAGATAACTCGGGATTTTCTGCTTCATTCAATCAACAAATATGTAATATGGGGAGATCAGATACGGACAACATATCATAGAAGTTTCCATTGATGTGATAATTAGGTGAACACGAAATTATATGGGGAAACTAAAGAAGAACGCGTTAAATAAAAACATAACTTTTATGACGTTATATATACTCGGCAAAACTGCTAACGCATCACTCAGATCTTTGTAAATATTTTTTTCAGCGAATCTACGGAATACCTTCAAAATTTGCACATGCTCACTACCGCCATTTGATAAGATATCTATGAAATTTCATAGTAAATGTTACAGTATTTTGTAAAATATTGAACTTTTAATAAGGACACCCTTAATTCTAAAATTCATAAAGTCTAAAATTTGATTAAAATGGAAAACTCACGCATAACTTTCAAACCTTTTGTATTGGCTGAAAGAGTTTCTGTTTATACAAGTTACCCTATTCAGAGGCATTGTTACATCACTAGTGCCGTTGGTGTCATTGATGGCGTCGACGGCGACGTAGGTTACGTAGACAAAAACGTATCGGTCTATATCTTATGAACTGTATAAGATGCAGTCTTGATATTTCACACATAGACAGGCCCTAACAAGACCTTTCACCTGACACTATAAAATTTGACCTTGTGACCTTGACCTTGAAAAATTAACATTTTCTTTCAAAAAGGTGCATCTATGCGAGCTACGTTGTCCCGGAACAGCCCTTGTTATGTTAGATAGAAAATTGATTTTTTCAGACTTTAATTTCACAATAAACTAGCTTTCAAAATCAATTCAAACAAAAATGATTGAAAAAGATCACAAGTTACAGGAGCCGAAAAGTTGTTTTGGCCCCCTTTGGTATGACGCGGTCACATAAGAAAGAAAACTTAGAAATAGTCTTATGATTGAGTGCAGAAAGCTGTGGGATAAATATTTGCCAAATTATAAATCTAAATCTTTGACAATAAAGAAGTTATGCAATTTTAAAAAGTGATGCGTTAGCTCTTTCGCTGAGTATATAAAGTTCATTTTAAGGCCCACGGCTGTCCATCAAACTTTTTTGGTGATGTCTACTTATCCTTTTTACGAATCCATTTGTTTTAAACCTCTTTCACTTACATCAAACAGAATTACACAACGCACCGTACTATATATTCATTTTCCGCATACAGTATCTGGTTCACCTGTGCCGAGTCTGAAAAGACGGTCAAAATTTGGACTACATTACTTCTGATAAGGTCTCTTTAAGCGTGACGGGTCACAATCATTGAAAAGTATCGAAGATTTTGTTTCACGTGGTTCCCAGCCGTGATAATGTCTTTTTCGATGGCTAAGCGCAAAACAGTTGTAACTGCCTATAAATATATAGGCAGTTACAACTGTTTCGCGCTGAGCCATCGTTTTGTTTTCCAGGTGACGGAATTATCTCGAGTTCAGAATTCACCCAGTTTATCCATAAAGTAAGCCGTAACTTTCTTTCTTTTTTCTTATTTTCTATCTGTTTCTTTCTTTCTCTCTTTCTATGTATGTTTCATTCTGTCTTTTTGTTTATTTGTTTGTTTAATTCATTCATTTATTCTTTCTCTCTTTCTTCTTTTTTCCTTCTTTCTTTTTTCTTTCTTTGACTATCCAGTTTAGAGTTATCTTTCTCTCTTTCTTCTCTTTCTTTCTTTCTGTCTTTCTTTCTGTCTGCCTGTCTGTCTGTCTTTCTTTTCTTTCTTTCTGTCTTTCTTTTTTCCTTTCTTTCTATCTTTCTTTCTTTCTTTCTTTCTATCTTTCTTTCTTTCTTTCTTTCTTTCTTTCTTTCTGTCTTTCTTTCTATCTTTCTTTCTTTCTGTCTGTCTGTCTTTCTTTTTTTTCTTTCTTTCTTTCTTTCTCTTTCTTTCTTTCTTTCTTTCTGTCTGTCTGTCTTTCTTTCCTTCTTTCTTTCTGTCTTTCTCTTTCTCTCGCCCCTTCTTTCTTTTTTTTTCGTCTTTTATTTCGGCCGTTTTCTGTTGAAATTCGATCAAACTGAATTGTTTGTGTTGCACAATTCATACGTCCACAATTGAAGAAAAAAATGGTAGGAAAGGGAAAAGAATTGCTCGATACAGGCATTTTCTATCATTTTCCTGCTATATTTCAATGGCTGCATAGATCTAAAACAAAATCTTGCCTGACATTTCTTATATCCATTGGTGAGGACGAATACAGACTTTCATGTCGACTTAAGCGAAAATTCGACTTATCCGATGTTTAGATTACGAGTATCAACTGAATGTTTTTTTTTGCAGAAACATCCTGACGGAAACAATGTTCAAACTACAACCGGAAGTGTTTGATAGTCACGTGATTTGATGGAAATTTATATTTTGAAGTTACAATGTATGTGTACAATTGTTGGAAAATAAATGAGCTTGGGTCTTGAAAACTCATAATGACATTGGAGACCGGCATGTATCTAGACCAGAGGTCAGCTTAATAAAAAGACATAAGACATATATTTTTGTTTTACCGATGAGTTACTACATCTTAGAACAAGAACCACGTATCACCAATTTATCGACAAGCTGGTGACGCGGCTGCTGCTTTAAGAATTTCGTAGGACAAAAATACGTTTTAAATGTTTTGATGAAACTGGCCCTATAAGTTGGCGCAAGATCGTATGAAACATGTTTACATTTTGTCCAAATGTAAACAAAACAGTGTTGTATAAAAGATGAATATATTCTTTATGATTAGTGACGTAGGCATGTTGAAAATTTAGGTACAGTGATAGAGCCGTCTGTTCTCTGTTCAGAGTTTTCTGTGTTTCACCGAACAATGTTTTGTTTACATTTGAACAAAACGTAAATATGTGCCATACGATCTTGCGCCAACAATAGGATCTGCGTATAAACACAATCTGGTCAACTTCAACATTGTCATCTACATGTACGAGGGTTGTCCCAATAAATCGTAGACACATTCGATAACTTGTCTTATTAACGTTGCACAATGTTTATTTTCCGTATGACCATTGTTTGTCCATTTTTGACTTGATTTTCATTCATTAGCTTTTCATATATTTTCTTTATATCCAGTTTTTCCCAATTACTTTAAGCGCATAATGGTCGTGCGGCGCACGTAAAAAATAATGCCTTTCCCGCTTGTCGTTCCTGATTAACTGTCGTAATAAAAAAAAATTGGTTTCTATTTTCAGTCAAAAAAGTTACACAGCCGCATCGAGTAAATTATGTTTTGTAATTGTGCAAAATTTCAAAGCGTTGACGTTATTAGTTTTCCTACTAATATGTTTTAAAAGAAAATGAATAACAATGTCGTTGATGTAAAAAGACGACGTTGCTGAAAATTGCGGCGCATCGTAAAGTTGTCCGTTCTTCGGTGTGGAGAGCAGTATAACACATTGAATCTTAAATGAAGATGAAACTAATCAAAATACACAGCCACGTGTTTATAGCACATGTATGGACCCTTTTTTTGAAAGTCTCAAAACGACGTTTCAATATTGCCCCCGGAGAAGGCCGAGATTGTATAGAAGAGCGGGCGTTAAATGGTAAAAAGAAGTCACTGATTACGATTAACGGAAAATGCACAAGGGTATGGCGAATAAAACGGACTTTGAGATGACAAATACATTTGGTTGAATTAATTTATCAATTATTGATTTCAAAATTACTAAAAGATCAAGAGTATCTGCGATAAAGCTACAATCATAAGCCAAGAAAATGCCGTTCGGTTTCCCGTTAAAATGTAACGTTGTTACATCATGACGTTGTGACGTGCGCCGCGGGTCGGTGCATGCCTTTGCAAAAAATTCTATATATTTAGTATAATGTAAGCATTTAACTTGATTTTTTGTCAAAGTGGCGTCAAAAGGTGTGGGCTTAAGCTATGGAAAAAATAGAAATATCTATCCAGAGGTTTTTGATTTATCGACATTGTCTACGATTTATGGGGACAACCCTCGTATATTCCGGTCACGATATTATGGCACATGTTTACAACATCTACCTGTGTAAACAACACTATATCAAACTACTGTAATTTTGCATGTGGTGGTTCGAATCTTGCAGGTGTAGCACACCAAAACATGCAAAAGTTTATTGGAAATTACGAACATAATTTTCCTTTGGTTACATACAGGGTAAATTTTTGTAAACATTTTTGATGATATCGTGATTTACAACATCTTCCTGTGTAAACAACACTATATCAAACTCCAAACTACTGTAATTTTGCATGTGGTGGTTTGAATCTTGCAGGTGTGAAACACCTGCAAGATTCGAACCGACACATGCAAAATTGTTTTGAAAATTAAGACCATATAGGTCTTCTAAAATGAGTGGCAGATAAACAATAGATCATTTCATTTATATAGGGATATGTGGCTATTGATTTTAGATAAAAATCGTGTTATGAGATAAATTACCTGTTTAAGACGTTGTATCTATCATTGATACTTAATTAATCGGGTTAATTACGGTGCAGTACAGGGTAAATTTTGTAAAAATTTGCCATAATATCGTGATTAGACTGTAGATGCTTCTTCATTACCTGGTTCAATGGCAATGAATTTTGTGCTAAAAATAGATTAGGTTTAACGTTATGTTTTTATAAATCGTCGGTGTTGTTATGAAATCTCGTAACTACGGCTTGAATGAAGCCGTAGTTACGAGATTTTATAACAACACCAACGAAAATACTATTGTTTGTCCGAAATCACGTCACGGTTTACTTGATAAAATCGTTCCCTATTATGGAGAGCACCAAATATATGATCAGATTGCATTTAGGCACATACTGATCTAGTTCCATGTTGGTCCGAAATGTCGTTAGGATATTTGTCCAGATTCCGACTGAAACTTAAGTTCGTTCTTGTATTTTTATACGTTATCTCAATTGATCTTTTCCCAAACGGCAATATTTTGGATCGGTCCACTTTGTAAACTTGTCCTAATTTTGCATACGGCAAAATAACTGACAATAGAAAATGTGTATATAATGTTGTAGGGCAAGTTTAAAAAAAATGTGACCATTCACTTTTTACATGCCACTGCTTTTACAGAGAAACATATCCAACCCAATCACAGCTAAAAAGATGTGTTATTGTGTCTATATAAGAAAATCGCTTCACAAATAAAAAAAATATGTCATTAAAACATGTCAAAAATGTCAGGAGTGAAACGTTTTTGTGTAACACTTAACAGATTTACCAAGTTTCTAAGCTATGGTAAATAAAAGACAGTGACAGGATACTACAATAAGCACTTTTAATTCATAAAACAACATGTGCATCATCATCTTAAAATTACTTTTTTATCTTATCTTCATTGGTTTAGGATGTGGAGCCTGTTTTATACAATACCCCTCTGAATTTTATGTCAGGAGTGAAACACTTTTATTTTTCAAAATGTGTTCTCATTTTTGTCTATTCAGCCAGAAATCTACCACTCAAATTGTTATAGGAAGCCATCGATCTTGCGGGCATTCTGCACTCTACTTTTTAGTGATTCGTGGGTTACAATTTGTCATATTGTGCATTATACACTCACCCGAACTTCTAAACGGCCACTTTTATTTTTTTAATAAATAAATCATATCAATTCACTTGCATTGTGTATTTGCTTTTTGTACTTAATGAAGTCACATTCTATCTTTTCGATCAAGGAACAGTAGTGTCACGTCGAAAAAGAAGCACGTCACGTCATTTTGATCGAAACGTTAAAATTGCACGTGTGTATTTTGAATTACGTGATAAATATCGATTCTGTTTTGAAAATTTATCCATATGGATAGCCCAGCCAGAAAAACATTTAACATGATAAGAATTATTATTAAAACGCGAAAAATGACCTTTGGAATGTTTGATGTTGGGGCTCCAGTCAGAAAGGTCAATTTGATAATTTCCTTTTCTAACAAAATCTTTATGCAATCGTTCGATTTCTTTTGTTTCTGGGGTAAACAAATCGTTTTTATTGTTTGTCGATGGATCGAATCTGCTTTTTGCAGCTTTTTCACAAATAAGCAAATTTAGGATGAGTGCATGCGTACCGGAAGTGTTCATAAAACAAGACGACGGCCACACTCAAGGACTACTATTCGTCAACAAGATGGACAGCTTTATTAAGCATTTTTTTTAAATAATTTCATGCAAGTACAAATAACGATAGACGAAATTTGGGTAATCCTAGCCACCCAATCCACTACAAACGGCTATGAGGCGCTTTAATAACAGCGATCCTAGGCCGCGTCGTCAACGAAATGTCAAAGCCTTGGCACTGTGAAACATATTTTGAAGCCTAAAATGTACTAAACATCCCCTGTGTTATCGGAAAATGGATTGGACACAAAATACGTTTCGTCATTAATCAAGAATCACGTCTTGGACTTGTTAAACAAACGGATTCCAGCACTGTCAAAGTAGATGATTTTAGAAGACCTGTGTCGGTATTTCCGCACTGTACCATATCCTACAGTATCTTGAAGAATGCATATTATCCACGAAAATAGGATTCTTAGCCATGATAAATGCACACAGAGATCACATGGGATATAAAGTTGCGATATGCGAATTTTTATTTATGGGGTAGTGCACTTCTAAACGTCACCATTTCATTAATTTCAAGCTCAGCTTCGTATAACTTTGTCATATTATTCAAAAATGTATGTATTTTACAAAAAACCAAAACAACATGAGTTTTCATCAGAGATGTTGATTTATAGGTGAAAGAATGAGGTGGCCGTTTAGAAGTTCGGGTGAGTGTATATGCTGTCAAGAGTGAAACGCTTTTTTGTTGTCATTTTGCAAGATTGTGCACACAATTTTAGCTAAAAAGTAGTGAACATGAATTTAAAATATAATTTTAGCACTGCTTAACCATTTAGAATAGTTTTTAGCCACCCTAATTAAGAAATCTGGATGATATTCTGTAAAACTAGCTGTTATTCTTAACATTTAAATGTCACACCTTGGTCACATTTTTTTAAACCTGCCCTGTAGCAAAAAAAATATATATATATAGAGAAAAAAATGGCAGATAATAAGCATTTTTTTCTCAATGTATTCCAAACAATTTCTTCAACGAATGTAATCAGGGAAAGGATTATGGCTAATTAAACACGGTGGGTAACCCACTTGACTTTTGGAAAGCGTCCACACGGAAAAATCGCCCGCTTCAAGGTATGTTTTTTATTAATTTCTCAGCTTATACTCTATTGATTTTGATGAGATGAAGTGCACGAAACGCGCCTTTGAGAGGGCTATTCCTGGCTCTAACTCGCTCTACTCCAAATCCGGTGGTTTCTTCAAACATTCGAGCCAAAGTGTTTGTAAATGCAAAACGAAAGTGGGAAGCGTTCACGTGCACCGAAAAAAACTTTAGTTTTAATGTTTGAAGAAACCACGGGATTCGGAGCAGAGTGAATTACAAACGGGAATAGCCCTCTCAAATGCGCGTTCCGTGCACTTTATCACGTCAAAATCAATAGAGTATAAGCTGAGAAATTAAACAAAACATACATTGAAGCGGACGATTTTTTCAGTGTTAACGCTTCCCAAAAGTCACATGGGTTATCCACCGTGCTAAAGTTAAAGTTTCGGTTTAATGTCTGTTTTTACGAGCTGAGAGACGTAGGGGCCTACTCAACCGACTTTACACTTTAACCCACGATCACTGAGTCTCAAGCTGGCTGTTATCAGTTGGCGCCTTCGGCAGCCACACCACTGTCAACTTTCACGTGTACCCATTTATACAATTGGGTGAATAGGTGCAACGTGGGAAAACTTTTTTGTTCAGAAAAATTCTCCTGGCACCGGCGGGATTTGTACCCAGAATCCTTCGACCCCAAAGCCCGTGTCCTACTACTAGACCACGGCGCCCCACAATTTCGAATTTTGTGCTAAAAATGGAATCGATTTATCGATATGTATTGACAAACCGTCGGTGTGGTTATAAAATATCGTAACTACGGCTTGAATTAAGCCGTAGGTACGAGATTTATAACAACACATACGCAATAGTATTGTTTGTCCGAAATTACGTCACGGTTTACACGATAAAATCGTTCCCTATTGAAACAATGAAGTGAAAAGGTTGATTGAATGGAGTTTTACGTCCCACTCAACTACTAAGGTCATATGGATACGGGACCTCGGTTTAAAGTCTCATCCGAATGACTGGAGAAACGGGGGATCGAACCTGCGACACCTGTGTTTCAAGTCCAACGCGTTACCACTGCACCGAATCTGCCTTTGAAGTGAAAAGGAGGCTACGACTTCAACCCATCAACCAAGCAGTAGTTTCGGCGTTTTAGATTTACACCGACAAAATAATATTGTTTGTCCGATATTACGTCACTGTTTACTTGATAAAATTCATCCCTATTTAACCAGTTTTTTAAATGCATTTGGGAAAGAGTAAGTCAATAACGGTAAAGCGATTTTCATTGAAGAAACCAGAAAATCATGCAAAGATTCAATGTTTTGATAAACACACACCTACGTTTTATAAAACAAGATACGTCGGAAAAAGGGCCAATCGTCGCGTCAGGCGACATGTAATAGGGATATATTTTATTAAATAAACAGAGACGTAGATTTGGACAAACACAATGATGAAACTCTGTCTGTATAGGTAAAAACCGATCTATTTATAACACAATGTACTAAAATATCTCTCCCTATTAGGATACTCGGAACTCTGTTGATTGAGAATACATGTACTCTAATTTTGTCCTGCCGCGCATTTATTTGTGCAACATCTCGTGATTGTGTGATTTGAATAAAAATACTTTTATGGCGCCTTCAACATTTTTCATTTTTCTTGGCGCATTTGAGACACTAGATGTAGATCTAGTCCTTACGTGCATGATTATTTCATTTGTGAAAATAAACGAACTTTTCGCAGAACTCGTGTGGATCTTTATTAGATTTAGGTGATAAAATATACACGTATAAACACGTGCATGTGCATTCTTCTCTGTGGACTACAGCTAGTGGATGTTTTCAGTTGTGTAACATAACTGTTGATTGTATTCACGCCAATATCAAGTTTATGAAAGGAATACTTAGTGATAGGTAAATAATCTTTATCATTTTGTGTTTTCTCGATTACCATCTACATTAATCCGAGTTTTCTCTGGTGGAATTCGGTCTTTGATATGTTGACGTCGCTCATTTATATGAGCGACATCAACATATCAAAGAGCGAATTTCACCAGAGAAAACTCGGAATACATCTACATGTGATCTACCGATTACGATATTATATTCTGTTTTTATTCAGGAGACAGGGCGGAGCCTAGTAAACGGTTTATTCCACTTAAGCTTGGGGAGAAACAGCCTTCTCGATTAGCGGTAAATTGTCGGTATTGTTGCAAAACATTATAACTAAAGCGTGAATCAATCTGTAGTTACGAGGTTTTATGACAACACATTTTACAATCGCACATTCTTTCAATTTCGAAATATGTTCATGCTCGTGCCGCACGTTTTTTCTCTTCTATCAACCAATGTATCGAGAAGTAAACTCGTCGAATAACCTCTTTACTTAGCCACACTCTTTCAGGTGAATAAAAACGAAATATACTTTTGTAAACAACACAATACTGGGGCCTGTTTCATCAAAACATTTTTGCATTTTTGACTTACCGATGACTTACGACAATTTTAGGGCAAGAAACGTGTATCACATTTGCAAGATCAGGAAGATGAGGATCAATGATATCCTAACCGGAATATATTCTCTTAATCTAGTTTCGTTGTATGACATGAATCGGACATATATTCTGATTTTTTTCGGGAGACAGGGCGGAGCCTAGTAAACGGTTCATTACATTTAAGCTTGAGGAGAAACAGCCTTCTCGCTTAGCGGTATATTGCGTTTTTATTCACCTGAAAGGGTGTGGCTAAGCCAAAAGGTTATTCGACGAGTTTACTTCTCGATACCTTGGTTAACATAAGGGAAAAACGTGCGGCACGAGCATGAAAACATTTCGAAATTGAAAGACTGTGCGATTGTAAAACGTGTTATTAAAAAACCTCGTAAATACAGCTTGATTCAAGCTGCAGTTACAATAATTTGCAATAACACCGACGATTTACCGCTAATTGAAAACGCTGTTTCTCCTCAATCTTCAATGTAATAACCGTTTACTAGGTTCCGCCCTTTCTCCCGAAAAAAATCAGAATATACATCGTCGGTATTATTGCAAAACATTATAACTACAGCGTGAATCAGGCTGTAGTTACGAGGTTTTATAACAACTCATTTAACAATAGAACGTTCTTTCAATTTCGAAATGTGTTCATGCTCGTGCCGCACGTTTTTCTCTTATATCAACCAAGATATCGAGAAGTAAACTCGTCGAATAACCTCTTCGCTTAGCCACACCCTGTGAGGTGAATAAAAATGGATTATACCTTGCTAAAATGATTGAATGCGGTTGTGCGCCACTTACAACAGCCTTATGAATGGGAATGAATTCCCGTCTGTGTTGTTATTAAATCTCGTATTATCTGACCACATTAAACTGATACTGATTAATTTTCGTGTGCTAATCCGTTAGATGTGCGTCTTAACAAAACATCGCCGAAGTGGGGTCATTACATATGCAGATGTACCGGGTTAATCTTGCTGGACAATAACTACAATTTTAATCAATATATTATACGTTCAAAGTTAAACGAGAATCGATACAAATATTTTGGTTTATTTTAGGGTTGAACAGGTATCTAGTGTGTATAAGTTGTAACTATAAATAGTCAAATATACATCGTGCCACCCCTACTTTCCGTTATCGTTCTAGTCCCTCATTAGTAAAAGATTTTGAATCGTTTATATTGTCCAGCAAGATTAACCCGGGATATCTGCATATGTAATAACCCCACTTCGGCTTTGTTTTGTTTAGACGCTACACTAACGGACTTTGCGCACGAAAATTAAGTTGTCCCGGGTTAACCGTGTTGGACAATAGCATTCCAACGATAATGTGATGTTTACAAACAAAGAATGACCTCGGCCTACAGGTAAGAAAGACTTGTTAAATACGATTTAAATTTTTTATTTTACGCTGCTTTATATATACATACTCGATAGCTCAGTGGATACAGCACCGGCATTTCGTCCATTTTCTTTTAGCAAACGTGGGTTCCAATCTCATATAGAACGATGGGTAATTGTATTTTATTTTACAAATATATTTTGTTTTATCATTTTAGAAAAAAAGATGAGAAGAAATCAGACTATTTATGATTTTATACAGATTTATAAGATAATATCGGAAAATCACATAGGCCTACATAGTGTGCTATATAGTGGGTTTATGGCCTAAGACAACATTCAAGTCATGAAACATAAAAGATTCGTTTGGCAATGGTTTATATTGAAAATAAAGAATATATCTATTTACAAATGTGAAAGGAACAAAAACAAAAAAGTAAAACGCAAATACGGGAAAAAATACACGGCTGTGTGTGGAATCGAACCCACACAGTTAAAAAAGAACTCCTTTGATAAGCTCAAGCGCCAACTGTTTAACCATTAGACCACAAACACATGTTATTTCAGAAAGTCATACTTACAATATTATCATTGTTTTCATTGCGATAATTGTGATAATTGTGTTTTGATCTATGTAACCTTTCATTATCAAATGGGTATGGTCTATATTTTTGGCGGGAATCTGATTATCGTTGGAGGACTATACAAGCTGTGGTTGTGGGGTTTTGGAAAAACATCGACGAAATATTGCCTGAAATTAGGTCACAGTTTACTTGATAAAATTGAACTCTTTTGCCAGGCTAACTGATATTGCATTCGGGTACCTAACCACGCACAGGCTCCGATTTGGCACAGAGGCAACTCGTTATAATAGCAATGGATTTTGTGCTAAAATTGACTTGGTTTACCGGGGCCTGTAGTCTAGTGCAAAAATCGCATCCAAGTTACCTACTAGCTGCTTTTTCCGACGTAGATTTTATTATTAAGGACTACAACCCATCATTGAGTACAAAACGCTTCGTGTATATTCTGGTGTTATCCATGGCAACGGAAATTGACGAGGACATCCCTCGCCAATTTCCGTTGCCACAGATGACCCCAAGGAATTGACCAAACGCCGACTGTCAATCAAAAACACCGATTAGCCAATGGGCGATCAGAAAATTGTCATGCCCCAATTGTTCTTCGTTGCACGTGTTATTGTATCGATTTATCGACTGACAATCAAAACAATCGATATGCTAATTGCAAAGAATTTTATGCTAACAATAGACTAGGTTTGCCGTATGTTTTGATAAACCGTCGTTGTTGTTATAAAATCTCGTAACTACTGCTTAAATTAAGCCGTAGTTACGAAATTTTATAACAACACCTAAGAAAATCTATTTTGTTTGTCCGAATTTACTTCATGATTAACTGGATAAAATCGTTCCCTATTACCGACCACATGCACATTGTTTGCCTTAAATTCTATGTTGGGCGGAGCGATCTGTCGATTGGCGTTTGGTCAATTGTTGAGGATATCCAGATTTTAAATTCCGGCTACAATCGTAAATTTCCTTTGCAACGGATGTAACTTGAAGATGCACGAAGTGTTTGGTATCTAATAATGGATGGAGTGCCTTAAATAAGCAAATCGATGCTTTTCAACGAAAACCTCGTAACTGCAGCTCGTTTTAAGCTGCAGTTATGAGGGTTTGTTGAAAGGCGAAGAAATATTATATTGCAGGTTAACCCAACGTAAGATCGTGTTAGCGGATGGCCAGCCGGAAGCCCCGAAGACGACGTCTATGTTGATGTTTATCGTTCTTACTGTATGTCGTCATCAGCGTCGTGTTGTTTACGTTAACGTGTTTACATGTTGCCGTACATCTTCAGAATTTTACTGACTGCAGATTATATTACAAATATTATATTGTAGTTAAGCCCATGCAGCGTTAGGCCCTAACGTTGTAACGGATGACCAGTCGGAAGCCTCGGAGACGACGTCTTTACCTGTGTTTATCGTTCCTACTGTATGTCGTCACCAGCGTCGTATTGTTTACGTTTACGTGTTAACATGTTGCCGTACATCTTCTAAATTTTACTGAATATAGATTATTTTAAACCATTGCTAAACAACCAAATTTTAGCCTAGTCCAAACTCATAGGGATTACAAACGACAATTTCCATTGAACAAAATTTAACATGTTTGGTCTTTCTTGGTAGAAAACATTGTGAGAAATGAAGAAATTGCTTGTCACAAGCAATTTCTTCATTTTCTACAATGTTTTTCAAAGCTTTTATTTTGTTGGGCGTCCAAAAGCGTCAATGTGTGGGAAAGGGTTACAAATATTATATTGCAGTTAAGCCCAGCTTTAGGCCCTAACGTTGTCCAGTCGGAAGTCTTGGAGACGACGTCTATACCTGTGTTTATCCTTCTTGCTGTATGTCGTCATCAGTTGGATGTTGTTTACGTTTACGTGTTCACATGTTGCAGTACATCTTCAGAATTTTACTGACTATAGATTATTTCAAATTAAACAAAAATGATATTGCAGGTGAGCCCTACGTCAGATCGTGTTAGCGGATTGCCAGTCGTAAGCCCCGAAGACGGCGTCTATATTTATGTTTATCGTTCCTGCTGTATGTCGTCACCAGCGTCGTGTTGTTTACGTTTACGTGTTTACATGTTGTCGTACATCTTCTAAATTTTACTGACTATCAATTGTTTTAAATATTACAAATATTATATCGCATGTAAGCCCAACGTTAGATCGTGTTAGCGGATGGCCAGCCGTAAGCCCCGAAGACGACGTTTATACCTTTGTTTATCATTTCTTCTGTATGTCGTCATCAACGTTATATTGTTGACGTTTACGTTATTACATGTTGCGGTACATCTTCTAAATTTTACTGACCACAGATTTTTTTAGATATTACAAAGATTATATTTCAGGTAAGCCCAACGTTAGATCATGTTAACGGATGGCCAGTCGTAAGCCCCGAAGATGACGTCTATATAGATCTAAATTATGTCTATATCTATGTTTATCGTTCCTGCTAAATGTCGTCACCAGCGTTATGTTGTTTACGTAAACTTACGTGTTGTCGTAGAGCTTCGGGCGTCATACGTTGCAACGGAAATTAACGAGAGTATCTCTGTTCAACTTCCGTTACCACAGACGACGCCCGGAAATTGACGAGGCTATCCAGATTTTAAATTACGGACACAACCGTCAATTTACGTTCCAAACTGATGCCACCCGAAGATGCGCGAAGTGTTTGGTATCTTATGATAGATGAAATACCCTAGGTAAGCAAAAACATGTATTGCATTGCAATTAATCCCAGTGTTACTGTTATAGCCGATGGCCAACCGGAAGCCCCGTAGACGACGTCTTTACCTGTGTTTATCGTTCTTACTGTATGCGTCATCAACGTCGTATTGTTTACGTTTACGTGTTTACATGTTGCCGTACATCTTCTGAATTTACTGACTATAGATTATTTTTTATGCTCCGCGAAGGGAGAGCATAATTATAGTCGTCGCTTTGTCTGTCCGTCCGTCATTCCGTCTGTCCGTCCGTCCGTCCGTCTGTCCGAAGCGATTTCTCCATAACCCTTGGGCCAAATCAAATGAAACTTACCATGTGAACTCCTTATGACATAATGCAGGTGTACTTTTCCTGGTTTTTGGATTTGAGGCCTCGTCATGGGAAAGGGGGACTTAATGTAAAATACAGTTTTTCTCTAATTTCTCCTAGTCTAATAGTCAGAATTTGATTAAATTTCATATTTAAGTAGCAAATCAGATGCCCTTGACAATAAACTATTTGAAATTTGCGTATTAAATATATGTCATGGAAAAAGGGGCTTCATATTCATTTGTTAGCTTAATCTTAGCTCTGCACAGCATACATTTATTGTGACAATGCCTTATTCGGGGAGCATTGTCCGTCTCTGACGGCTCTTGTAAATATTACAAATATTATATTGCAGGTAAGCCCAACGTTAGATCGTGTTAGCGGATGGCCAGCCGTAAGCTCCGTAGACGACGTTTATACCTGTGTTTATCGTTGTTGCTGTATGTCGTCATCAGCGTCGTATTGTTTACGTTTACGTGTTTACATGTTGCCGCACATCTCCTGAATTTTACTGACTATAGATTATTTTAAATAAAACAAATATGATATTGCAGGTAAGCCCAACGTTAGATCGTCTTAGCGGATGGCCAGTCGTAAGCCCCGTAGACGACATCTATGTTGATGTTTATCGTTCCTACTGTATGTCGTCATCAGCGTCGTGTTGTTTACATTTACGTTTTCGTTTACGTGTTGCCGTACACCTTCTGAATTTTACTGACTATAAATTGTTTTAAATAAAATTAGTATCATATTTCAGGTAAGCCCAACGTTAGATCGTGTTAGTGGATGGCCAGCCGTAAGCCCCGGCGACGACGTCTATATCTATGTTTATCGTTCTTGCTGTATGTCGTCATCAGCGTCGTATTGTTTACGTTTACGTGTTTACATGTTGCCGTACTTCTTCCGAATTTTACTGGATACAGATTATTTACAAATATTATATTGCAGTTACGCCCGGTGTTGTAACTGATGACCAGTCGGAAGCCTCGGAGACGACGTTTATACCTTTTTTTATCGTTCCTGCTGTATGTCATCACCTGCGTCGTATTGTTTACGTTAACGTGTTTACATGTTGCCGTACATCTTCAGAATCTTTACTGAATATAGATTATTTTAACCCATTGCCAAAAAAACAAAACAAAAAAAAAACAAAAAAAAACAAAAAAAAAAAAAAAAAAAACAACAACAAAAAAAAAAAAATTAGCCTAGTCCAAACACATAGGGGTTACAAACGACAATTTTCATTGAACAAAATTTAACATTTTTGTCTTTCTTGGTAGAAAACATTGTGGGAAATGAAGAAATTGCTTGTCACAAGCAATTTCTTCATTTTCCACAATGTTTTTTCCAAAGCCTTTTTTTGTGGGGCGTCCAAAAGCGTCAAGATGTGGGAAAGGGTTACAATATTATGTTGCAATTAAGCCCAGCGTTATGCCCTAACGTTGTAACGGATAAAAAGTAGGAAACCCTGAACACGAAGTCTATTTTGATGTTTATCGTTCTTACTGTATGTCGTCATCAACGTCATGTTGTTTACGTTTACGTGTTTACATGTTGCCATATCTTCTGAATTTCATTGACTAAAGATTATATTAAATAAAACAAGTATTATATTGCAGGTAAGTCCAACGTTAGATCGTGTTAGTCGATGGCCAGTCGTAAGCCCCGTAGACGACGTCTATATCTATGTTTATCGTTCTTACTGTATGTCGTCATCAACGTCGTGTTGTTTACGTTTACGTGTTTACATATTGCCGTACATCTTCTGAATTTTACTTACTATAGATTATTTCAAATAAAACAAGTATTATATTGCATGTAATCCCAACGTTAAAACGTGTTAGCGGATACAAACGACAATTTCCATTGAACAAAATTTAACATTTTTTGGTCTTTCTTGGTAGAAAACATTGTGGGAAATGAAGAAATTGCTTGTCACAAGCAATTTCTTTATTTGCCACAATGTTTTCCAAAGCCTTTATTTTGTGGGGCGTCCAAAAGCGTCAATGTGTGGGAAAGGGTTACAAATATCATATTGCAGTTTTAAAGCCCAACGTTAGGCCCTAACGTTGTAACGGATGACCAGTCGGAAGCCATGTAGACGACGTCTATGTTGATGTTTATCGTTCTTACTGTATGTCGTCATCAGCGTCGTGTTGTTTACGTTTACGTGTTTACATGTTACCGTAAATCTTCTGAATTTTTACTGACTATTGATCTAAATCTTATGGAAACGCATATGGTACACCCTGATAAAATGATAAAGTCGACTTCAGGTAAGTCGACTTGTCATGATAACAAAAGAAAATTAACTCTACCGGTTGTCTACGTAAACTAATCTTTCCGACATAAGTTAGTGCATCATTATTTTAAAATATGTCATGTCGACGTATGCTTTGTCATCTTATCCACATAATTTGTACATCGATCTTCCCTGACTTATCTAGTTTTAGTAGGCATGTTGACAAAAATCCTTTATTTCTTTCCTACATCAATATTTTTGTCAAAAAGAAACAAGTCGCATTCACGTGGTAATCAAGCATCTGGAATATATATTTCCACTACTTGAACATTTAATATCAGCTTTGCGTCATAACCTACGACGACAAAAATGCCCCCTTTAGGGCCTACATTTGATGTAGGTCAAAGTCCAAGGTCAAGTTAACAAGGTCCAAGGTCATGGTCAAATATGAAAAGTCTTGGTAGGAGGTGTCTATGTGTGAAATATCAAAGCTGTATATGTAAAAGTAAAATGAAACATAGGCCAGGTTAAAGTTTTTAAAAGTAGGCCAAATGCCAAGGTTAAGGTCATGGTCAAATGTGAAAGGTCTTGGTTGGAGGTGTCCATGTGTGAAATATCAAGGCTGTAGGTGTAAAAGGACATGATATATATGTCTGGTTTCAGTCTTTTTAAAAGTAGTTCAAACTCCAAGGTCAAGGTTGCAATATTCAAGGTCATGGTCAAATGTGAAAGGTCTTGGTAGGAGGTGTCTATGTGTGAAATATCAAGGCTGTAGGTGTAATAGGACATAAGATAAAGGCTAGGTTAAAGATTTCTAAAAGTATGTAAAAATCAAAGGTCAAGGTCACACAGGCCAAGGTCATGGTCAAATGTGCAAGGTATTGGTAGGAGGTGCCCATGTGTAAAATATTGAGACTGTATAGGTAACAGGACATGAGATATAGGTCTAGTTTAAGTTTTTTAAATGTAGGTCAAACTCCAAGGTCAAGGTCCAAGGTCATGGTCAAAAGTGAAATATCTTGGTTGGAAGTGACCATGTGTGAAATATCAAGGCTGTATATGTAAAATGACATGAAATATAGACAACGTTAATGTATTATTTAAGTAGGTCAAACACCAAGGTCAAGGTCACAAGGTCCAAGGTCATGGTAAAATGTGAAAGGTCTTGGTCGTAGGTGTCCATATGTCAAATATCAAGGCTGTATGTGTAATAGCACATAAGATATAGGCCCAGTTTAATTTTTTTAAAAGTAGGTCAAACTTCAAGGTCAAGGCCACATGGTCGAAGGTCATAGTCGTATGTGATAGGTCTTGGTCAGAGGTTTCCAAGTGTGAAATATCAAGGCTGTATGTGTAAAAGGACATGATATATCGGCCAGGTTAAAGTTTTTTAAAAGTAGGTCAGACTCCAAGGTCAAGGTCACAAAGTCCAAGGTCATCGTCAATTGTGAAAGGTCTTGGTAAGATGTGTCCATGTGTGAAATATGTTGACTTCATTTAATATGTTGTTCAGTTAACACGTTGTTTTGTTGATATGTACTTGTCGTCTAAAACAAAAAATGACAAGGCAGTTAAATCCGACATCTCGACCTATAGCAAGTCATAAAGCCATAAACAACGAGCATAGTCAACATAGCAGTTTTTACAAAATACGTTGTTATTTAGTTATGTCGTTTTATTTTAAGACGACAAGTCGAGTTCTGTTATTGAGTAATGATCAGATTAAGACAACAAATCGTGTTCTGTTAATACGTCATGATCAAATTATCATATTATTCTTTAAATTTTATGACAACTTGGTGTGATCATGTCGTCCTATAAGCACACATCTTCGCATCCAATGACATCATCAGGGTGTACCATATACGTTTCCATAAAATCTAAATCATCTAAATTATTATCTAGATCTAAATTATGTCTTTATCTATGTTTATCGTTCCTGCTAAATGTCGTCACCAGTGTTATGTTGTTTACGTAAACTTACGTGTTGTCGTAGAGCTTCGGGTGTCATCCGTTGCAACAGAAATTGACGAGAGTATCTCTGTTCAACTTCCGTTACCACGGACGACGCCCGGAAATTGACGAGGCTATCCAGATTTTAAATTCCGGACACAATCGTCAATTTACGTTCCAAACGGATGTCAACCGCAGATGCACCAAGTGTTTTGGTTCTAATGAATTGATGGATGAATGTCTTAAATAAGCAAATATCAATTATATTGCAGGTAAGCCTAGCGTTACTGTTCTAACGGATGGCCAGTCGGAAGCCCCGGAGACGACGTCTATATTTATGTTTATCGTTCCTGCTGTATGTCGTCATTAGCGTTATGTTGTTTACGTTTATTGCTGCTCTCGGAGACGCTCAGGTGGACGAATCACAAGAACGTAAACGTCAACCAATCAGACGACGGAATACATTTGAAGGTAGGTATATTTCACGTGGATTTTCTACGTTACATTTCTTACTCGGAAGGTGAATTTGGAGAAATAGTAACGCGCTGATTTTGTTACAGAGGAGTCGTAGGATCGATACACCAGTCTTTCGGATGAGACTTTAAACCACACAACAATGCAAACCCTGACTGTCCCAATGTTGCTATTATTCCTGAAAAACCTCAGAATGAGGAAAATGAAGACTAAACGTGTACTTTCACTTGGTACCAATGGCCTAATAAACTATTTTGTGAATTCATCTTATTTTGATATATCTTCGCTTTTCAATAAAAACCTCGTATCTACAGCTTGAAACAGATACTGTGTTTTTGTTGATAAGCAGCGATATATTTTTTTGATTTTCAGAATTGGGCGTATTCCCGCCATCAGGCGGCGACCTTGAGAAGGATCTCATGTCTGACCTTTCATCCAACTTGACCTCTGACCTTGCCAACATGACCTTGACCGGGGGTCACTACAAGCCACGTGGTGTTGACCCGA
This sequence comes from Fragum sueziense, assembly GCA_963680895.1. Classification (NCBI taxonomy): domain Eukaryota; kingdom Metazoa; phylum Mollusca; class Bivalvia; order Cardiida; family Cardiidae; genus Fragum; species Fragum sueziense. Next base: position 20,147,034 of record OY804610.1, read on the forward strand.
AACACAGAATCGCTGTTATTGTTCCTTACAGAGACAGGGAAACAAACCTACGACGTTTTCTTCGACATATCCATCCGTTTCTACAACGACAGGAGATTGAATACAGCATTTATGTCATTGAAATGGTATGGTATATTCTATCGCGATGTTGCCAATTTGAGATTCATACGGCGCCGTAAATTTTTCGGTGACGATGTTTGAAACGTATAGTCATGTAGACGTTTTGACTCTTTCCCAAAACAAGACATGGTTTTGACGCAACTAGAAGAAGTTATTGGCTTTTTCTGCATTTGTCTCAATTGTTTTAGCCACCTTCTGCACAATCAAAACAGCAATTTTGTTATCTGCAACAGCCTTCAAATTGCATCACCTTAACCCTTTCCGAAACAAGACGCAGTTTTGGCGCAAATAGAAATTGTTTGCATTTTCTGTCTTTGTCCCAATACATGTTTAACTACCTTACACAAGTGCACAAATGATTATACACATCACCTTACTAATCTGCTACAGTTTTTAGATTGAACCATCTTGGATATTTTTTCTGCGGGAAATGTTTGAATTGGAACATATTTAACACTGGGTATACCGCGTTATATGAATCGAACCGATTTCTCGAGAAAGAGGGACCCAATGCCATTTTCCTTCTCAATACAATCTCATATAGCGTACAAACCGCATAGTATTAAGTAAGTTACCTATTTTTATTTTACAGGAACCGGAAGGACTATTCCGGAAGACGGTTTTAATGAACGCTGGTTTCCTGGAAGTGACAAAGCGGGAGAACGTGTCCTGTATTGTATTTCACGATGTGGACATGGTACCAGTCAATGTAAACAATCTGTATTATTGCGATGACACAGTCAGACATCTGGCGGTGGCCATTACTCAATTTAGATACCAGTAAGTGATCTTCTAGTCTTGCAACTCTTTTCTGGAAGAAACAATGGTAGACATGTTATTTTTACTTCGAACCATGGAATTCGTGGTTAATTTCAAAATGTGACTGGCGGTCGCAATCACTCAAGTCAGATACCAGTATATGGACGTATTCTTTTCAACAAAGACTTCGTAACTGCAGCTTTAAACAAGCTGCAGTTACGAGAATTTTTGTTGAAAAGCCACGATTTCTTTGACAGAAAAAAATATTGGCAGGACTACGTATAACTTGAAATTCGAAAAAAAAGTATGACGTATTTTCGCGTTTGAAATCATTTTAATTTTACATTCAATTTTCTAATATGTCGTCACATAAATGGACAAGTTTCCACTAAGACCCCCCCCCCCTCACACACAACAGCCTCCGGAAGTCGTCCTTGGAGGCAAAGGGCGATTTTTTTAAACGGGGAACGGTTGACTGTAAATCCAATAAAATAACCATCTTACCGGCTATTAACGAATTCACCCAATTTCATAGTTTTTGTTCCACTAAAAACATGCGCGTTATCGCTGTATATTAAATGCACGTGCATCGTCATTGTTTTCTCCGCATTTTTTTGGGAGTCTCGTTTTGATAGTGTCGATTTGTTACTATTTATAGTAACAATTCTCATGCCATTGACTAAGCAGCCAGTCTACAATATTTCCAGTCTATTTTTTTATTTTCGGACTGACTCATTTGACGCATCACTTTATCCATTTTTGGATAAAAATCACTACGCGGTGCGCATAACTCCAAAATCCTGTCGCCAAAAAGTAGCAAGCAGAATATTGCAACTACAAATACATTTGCAACAAAATAAAGTTTGATTTTCGTCTCAATTTCATCTAATAAAATAATTAATTCAAATTAGATTATTCATTTTACTCTATGCAAGCATATGAAGCAAATATGCCGCGTGACAGGAAGTCATGAGGAAGTACCACGTGTATGCATTTTATGGGCGCTGACATCTTGAAAGTAGTTAACCCAGAATGCCCACCAGAGATAGATGGTAATCGACAGGTGGCGACATCTATTGGTAGATATTGATTCTCATGCAAAAATGTTAATTTCCCATAAACCCATTGTTTGCCCTCGGAAGTTAATGCGAGTTTTCTCTGATGAAAATTCGCTCGTTGATATTTGGATATAGCTATTCACATCAGAGCGCTGTCCCATTCAAAAAAAAAAAAAAAAAAAAAAAAAAAAAAAAAAAAAAAAAAAAAAAAAGAAAATTCCGACACAAGTTGTGTCATTCTGTGGGAATTCTCTTTTGTTTTTGTATGGGACAGCGCTCTGTTGTAAATAGAGACATCTAAATATCAACGAACAAATTTTGACCAGAGAAGACTCGGATTACCGGAAGTGTTCTGCGGGTACGGACTAAAACATTAATGAAAGGAGTCTATTCATGGCTGTCTCTTTAAAAACTTTTCGCAACTATATGACACCAAAACACCAGAACTTCAAATGAATTTCCGCTGACTGTCGATTGACTTATCTTTTGTTGTTCTGTTTTTTTTCCAGAAAACCGTACGACTGGTATATAGGCGGTGTTTTAGTGTTTCCTTCAAGACATTTCATCTCGGTGAACGGTTATTCTAACTTGTATATTGGGTGGGGTGGGGAAGATGACGATATGTATTATAGGTAGGCTATGTTACAAAGTTATTAAAGTTAAAGTTTTGTTTTAAAGTCTGAATCTATACTGAACCAAAAAAGTAACTTTCATTTCAATGTACATGTAGATATTCATTAAGCGCACGTTAAACTCGAATTTTACGTTTCAAATAAACATATTGGACTTTGACTTGTGGATAAGCTGATATTGCAAACAAAACGAGATTTATAAGCTACTTCATGTATACGAGACGGATTATATATGTGTGTATATCAACGTGGTACCGTTGAACGACTAGCATATACATTGCGGAAGTTTCATTTTTGGTTCAGTATACAAACTGAAACATATTTTACCAATTTTCAGACTTGAAGCTCGTCACATACCCATCACAGAGCCCTCCCCAGATATAGGTCGTTATGAATCGTGGCCTCACAGTCGACAAGATCTTTTGTTGAATATGTAAGTCACAAGTCACCCCTCCCACCAATAATACATTATAATTCTAGACCAGTCCATATGCAAACAGGCCCGTAGGAAGCAATTTCATATGGGGGGCTAAAGCCATTGTCCTGAATATTGGGGGGCTAATTTGGATTTCCCCAATTTTCCAGTGTAAAATTAAGAAAATTTGGCATTTTTGGCCAACATTGGGAGGGGGCTGAGCCCTCCCCTAGCCCCTCCCCCTGTTCATACGGGCGCGGCAAAGTTGCTGCAGACGACAATTTCAAGCGAATGAAATCTAACACTTTGTAGCAGTTTTTTGGTACAAACAAATGTGGAAAACTAAGAAATTGCTTGAGACAAGCAATTTCTTCATTTTCCACAATGTTTTCCCAACCTTTTCTATTAAGGACCTCAAACCCGGTCTTGTTTGTTATAGGTCACAAATCACCCCTCCGACCCATAATGTATTACACAAGTTGTTGTCCAGCAGAAATGTGAGACTTAAGTATTTTATTCCTTTCTCTCAACAATGGCTAAAGGTCGATAGGTCGATAAAATCAGATCGTGTTCAGAGTGTTTTCTATCCCATTACAGACGGCATAATCCAAGGGATTTCCAAAATAAAGGATAGGCTATAAACGCTTTTGGAAATCTGGGGAAAAAATATACTCCTCACAAAAAGTTAAGCAACAAAAGTAATTCTCTCAATATTCTTTTTATACACGGGGAAATTTTTGCACAGATTCGTTATTTGGACAGCCATATCTATGATTTAATAACGAATGTTATCGTCTCCGAAAACAGCTATCACGTGATTAGAACACACTCACCCCCAAAACATGCATGCAAAATGTGTCGCATATACGGATTTCAAACTTGGCATTAGCCCCGTATGTGCTTGAAACGCGTCAATTTGACACCTTTGATGTCATCAACATTTGAATCATGCCAATACGGCACTTGACTCCAACTGAAGTGGCTCAAATTGTTGGAATGCTACAGGGTGGGGCAACCAAGACTGCTGCTGCCATTCACTTTAAATTTCATCGCAGTATTGACTGAAGAGCAATAACCCGATATAATCAAACTGGACAGATGTCAGAGAGACCACGTTCATGTCGTCTAAGAGTAACAACACCTTGTGAAGACCGCTATGTTGCAACCTTAGTCCGTAGGAACTGGCTTACAACGGTCAGATCGCTGGAAAATGACCTTCAGAGGGTGTCAGGAAACAGACTTTCCATCCAAACCGCGAGGAACATTTTTCACACGGAAGGTCTAAGGTCCAGGATACCACTTCAACGGATCCAACTTCCCACAAAACATCGACGGCAAAGATTAATATTGGAACATCAACATCAAAACAGAGGGTCACTCGTTGGCGTCACAAACTCATAGCTGACTCGTCAATATTCTGCCTTGACTCTAATGATGGCATGACACATGTGTGGAGAAACGGTAATGAGCGGTTTGCAGACTGTAACATCGCTGAACACGACCAATATGAACGTGGGAGTTTGATGGTCTGGAGAGGTATCAGTGTTTGCCACAGAACAGAGCTGGTTGTCATCAGACGAGGGTCAATAACTGGTGTAAGGTGCATTTACGAGATCATCACGCCTGTTATCATCCTTCTGGCACAGTAAACAGATCCAACTCTTATGTTATTGGATGGTAATGCCCGTCCCTATCGTTCTGGAATTGTGACTGAAGTTCTGTGGACCAACAACATCAGACATATAGACTGGCCTGCTACGTCTCTAGACCTTATTTCGACAGAACATACAAAGGACATTCTTTGAGGGCGTGTCTATGGTCAGCATGTTCGCCCACAGACTCTGGATGAACTGCAACAGGTCTTGCAGACAGAATGGAGGATCAATCCACAACGGACATTAGACAGACAAATCTGCTAGATGCCAAGTTGTGTTCGGGCGTGTGTTGAACATCGTAGGAGTCATACCAGGTACTTGATGCTCGATCATGGCCCAAAGTGGCCGGAAAACAACTTTTTACACATTCTTAACTGCTGGCGAGTGATGTTTTGCACCAATGTTTCGTCGGGACGGTTTTCGAGGATCTGTAACTTTGTTATTGTTTGATGATTTTCCCAATCATTTAACGTAATTTGTGTAATAAGACCCCAACTTTGTATTGTATAAAACATAGATCATTAGATGTGATAAAACACATTTGAGAAAGAAAAGCATCTTTGTTGCTTAACTTTTTGTGAGGAGTATATGTGGGAAATGAAAAAATATGCTTGTGACAAGCATCTTTTCCTTACAGACAATGTTTTCCAAAGACTTAATATGTGGGTATATCAAAAAATGTCATTTTATATGAATCGGTTAAGCCATTCCGAATTTATACCGTTTGACGCCTCTCAGGATAAAGGCATTGGCAACATTGTGGAAAATGAAGAAATGGCTTGTGACAAGCAATTTCTTCATTTTCCACAATATTTTCAACATAGAAAGACCCAAATATATAGAATTTTATGCACTTTAAAATTATCGTCTGCAACAACTTTGAATTTGGAGCAGTCTTAAATTTTGACGACTGGTAATTGGTTAAAAACACATTGTCTTTTTATGCCCAATATCGAAAGATGGGGGTATATTGTTTTGCCATTGACCGTCTGTCCTCTCACCTGTCCGTCCGTCTTCAGTCCGAAACTTAACGTGAAAACTTACCATATGCCTTTTCAGGGGGCGGGGGGGGGTTTAGTGTTTCGCAAACTTATCTTTTACTTGCAGGAAAGACTACAAAAACAGTGCAGTAAAACGAATGCGAGATGACGGACTGTCTAACGTGAAATACAAACTTATCTATATACAGGAACGGACAGAGTATACGTTAATCCGGATACAAACTGATCCGGATGATATCTTTAATGAAAAATACTTTGAACTACAGCCCATATTTTTGAAGTGGAACTAACCAATTCCAAGATAATGACGTCTTTTGACACCTTGCAAGATAATGTGCTCAGGAAACATCATGGAAAATATGCAGTAAAACAAATGGGAGACGACGGTCTGTCTAACGTGAAATATAAACTTACCTACATACACGAACGGATAAAGTATACGTTTAAATACGGATAAAAACGGATCCGGATGATATCTTTAATGAAAAATACTTTGAACTGCAGCCCATATTTCTGAAGTGGAACTAACCAATTCCAAGATAATGACGTCTTTTGACACCTTGCAAGATAATGTGCTCAGGAAACATCATGGAAAATATGCAGTAAAACAAATGGGAGACGACGGTCTGTCTAACGTGAAATATAAACTTACCTACATACACGAACGGATAAAGTATACGTTTAAATACGGATAAAAACGGATCCGAATGATATCTTAAATGAAAAATACTTTGAACTGCAGCCCATATTTCTGAAGTGGAATAAGTGCATGGTAAAGTGAATCTACTGTTTTAAAATTGTTGTGCTGGTTCTTCCTCAATCAAGCATTGAATTTACAGCCTTTGGAAGGCGCAAGAGAAATCGACTCACTAAATTCGAAATTTTAGCCACTTTCCTTTAATTTGGACCTGGTTTTGACGACTCCAGTTCAAACGGTTTGGAAAATCACTGAAGCAAAAGGACAGGTAAATGCTAATAATTAGCATTATCCCTTTTGCCTCAATATTTTCTGCGCTATATTATACACATTTTTTTTCTGTTGATATGAATATTCTTACGTACAGCTAACTCCTCACTTTTGATTTTTGAATGACTAAGTTATCGCTCAAACAATCGCTTTGATTTTTCATATTTCAGTAGATGACATAGATCTATTTCCCATCAATTGTAGTCAAAAACAAATTTAATTTTACGTGTCATTTACCTCGTCCAACGTGCACGTGCGTTTAACAATTTTGAAATGCATGCACATGCATCTTTACAAAAGCCTGAATAATTAACCATTTCTTTATTCAATGTTGATCGGGAGTAATAAAAACATAATTTCAACAAGTTTTATTATCGAAATTTTATTTTAACAACGTAAAAAAGACAGGTCTAAAACATCACATGGTCGATACGTTGGATGAGACCGAATTTTACACGTGTAAAACAGTTTACCAGTTAATAAAATCTTTGCCTACATTCACAAAGAGCAAAATTAAAACAAAATACGAAGAATTCATTTGATTTACACTTCAACGTCACAAAAGTGACGTCAACGCTATAAAACTAGTAACTCGTATGTCCACCGTTTGCAAGGTATCTGGAGCGCATAGAATTAATGTAATAGACAATGAAAGATTTGGGGATAGCATTCTAAGTTTGCACTGAAGCGTTTCCCAAATCCTGAAGTGTTTGAGGCTGGCATACTTAATTCCTTATCCAACGTCCTATGTCACTCATCCCAAAGGTGCTCAAAAGGATTCAGTTCCGGGGAATTCGATCACCACGAAAGTACCCTGCTGCCGCTACACGTTAGGTGCTTGCTATGAATCGTATCAGGGTATTTCCGTGGTACTTGAAGTCCCCTGATCTGAATCCTGTCGAACACCTTTGAGATGAGTTAGGACGTCGGATAAGAAATTAAGCACGCCGGTCTTGTTACACTTCAGTTGTTGGAAAACGCTTTAGTGCAAACTTGGAATGTTATCCACCAAACATTCTTTGTCAATTAAATTAATTCCTTGCGCTCCAGATGCCGTGCAGAGATAAGAGCAAACAGTGGACATACAAGCTACTACTTTTTATAGTGTTGACGTCACTTTTTTGACGTTATAATGTACGAGGGGTGTTCATTAAATAATGAAAATACACTATCAGCTCAATGTTAAGAATGTGTAATTATATAGTTAATGTTTAATATGTAAGTAACAAGTATGTGAACTTTTTCCAAAGTAACAAGAACCGTGCATGACAACCGTTGCCATGGCAACACTGTCACAAAGTTGCAAAGGTTTCCACTCTGAAATTCTAGTGATTTCCATCAATTTTTCCTCTCAAAAACCAAGAAAACAAAATGGAATCATTCTGACCTTGTACTAATTAATTTTGTGTCTCATGTACAAACATAAAATAGCAGTAAAAGTCACTTTGCTCTCTAAAATATAGAAAAATATCAGTATCAAACACTTTGTATCTGGAAAATCTTGACGTTTTCCCCTGATCCAAAGTATGGGGGGGTCAATACTGTGACGTCATCACACCTTAAATAAAAGAAATTTAATGTTGGGGCATAGCATAATCAAGTTCCATGCACGTTTCAAATCAATGTTTGAAATTAGCATAGTACATATCACAGAGGAATATATGGTTAAAAAGCATGTAAACACCTCCGTTCATATCATTGTATTTACCTAATTCCCTTGATCACAATGCCGAAGATTTCAGTATTGCCACATACATGAACCTTATATGTAGTTTTGAAGTAAAAACATAACACCATCAGACAATAATTTTCTGTATGCAAATTCTAAATAAATACCATGATTCAAGTCTGTTTTAGCGAAAATAACGCGAAAAAACGTCAGACGTCATACCCATTGAGAATGTGACGTCATGCGTTTCCATAGTAACACACGGAACGTTCAGTCTGCATTTTCACAATGAAAGCTTAAAAGCAGTTCTTTGTAAATGTATAAGTATTTCTTAATTATGTTGCGTATAAAAAGACTGGCAGATATGTTTTCATTATTTAATGAAAGCCCCTCGTAAAGATAATGATTTCTTCGTAGATTGTTTTCATATTGCTCTTTGTGAATGTAGGCAATGATTTTATTAACTTGCAAACTGTTGAACACGATTAAAATTCGATCTCATCGAACGTATCGACCATGTGACGTTTTAGACATGTCTTTGCTACGTTGTTTTGATATAATTTCGTTAGTAAAACTTGTTTTTGACTAAAATTAACGGGAAATATGTCATCTACTGAAATATGAAGAGTCAAGGCGATTGATCGAGCGATTACTTAGTTATACAGAAATCAAAAGTGAGGAGTTAGCTGTGCGGTTCAGTATTATGTAACTGGTATGCTACTCCTTTCAATTTGGCTACCATAACATTTGGTAATTTAGGAAAGGCTGAAACTATCATGAATCCATTTTTTGACCTTACATCTGTGCTAAGATATGACATAGACATACATTTTGTCGTCTGTTAAGATATGTCTAGATTATTGACGTTTTGAATAAGTTAAAGTGACATTTCACAGACATTTTTCATAAATGTTACTTTTATTTTTATCCGAAAGAGCACATTTTCTTATGAAAATTCTGAAAATTTTAAGCCAAAATATTGTGCCGTTTACGAGAAATACATATTTTTGTTTTAAAATTAAACAAATTGTTGTGGACAACAGTTCAGATGTATATGTAATTTGTCATATCTATCCCAACTTTAAATGCATGTTTATCGCTTATCAGCAACAACTTCAAAAAACTGATTGCATTTATGTTCATAAGAATAATCAATATTAGCACCAAGCCATACTTTAAAACAAATTGAGAAAAAAATGAAAAGTCCCTTTAAACTTGTTGCATTCAATTGCATTATCAAAATACAAGTACAAATGAACCTTTACGGCAAACTGCCCGTCTTCAAGTGACCTTTTAATCCTTTCTGAAACGACTTAATTTTGACTGTTCCAATTTGAAAGCTGTTGCAGAGATAAAATGGCTGTTATTGGACAAAAGAGTGTACAATGTTCCACAGAAAATATCAAGAAAAAAAGAATAAAATGCTGATATTTGAAATCTTCTTTTGTCTCATTTTTTCCCAGAATCGCATCTAACAGAGACGTCGAAACCAGATCAAACACGGGAAAGGGTTAAAGGAACTCTTGCTAGATAATTAAGAAATAGGAAAACGATGGGAAAGAAATTGTTATGGTGCACTACGTATTAGACAGGGGCTGTATGGTAGATTCTACGCGGGATAAACATTCGCGCGCAGCGCATTGAATGTTTATACCGCGTAGAATCTACTAATCAGACTCTATCTGACTTAGCTAGCGGTTCATATAAGAGTTATGGGCGTGGCTATGTATAGACGTCACATAAACTAGCCGTTAGCTCATTCACGCGAAATATAGCGGCGAAATTTTGAAGTACACTGCAATTTGATTGGTCCAAAAAGTAGAACACTAAGGTCGAACATTAAGTTATCTTTAGTTGAATAAATGTGTTAAAACTCCTAACTAAGACTGCTATTGTCATATCGCAGAGACTAGCGCACCTAGTCATGGGCTCTTTTCGTTTCCCTGATCAGTACTACCAAAACATCAGTAGCCGAGTCTCCAGCTGCTTGAGAGACAAATGTCGGAAAGGGTATTTGCCGCAGCCGAGACACGAAATAGAAATCTCACGCGTGAGAGTAAAGCTCGCCAAACACTGCGCTATTAACGCACATGTTTACAAATTTACCTGGAAATTACCTGCAAGATTTTTGAACCATCGCATGCAAAATTATAGAAGTTTGAAGGTCGATAAATTGTATTGTTTACATAGGTAGGATTTGTAAACCTGTGCAAAAATACCGTAAACGGACTATAGCATATGTCTCTTTAATAACTAGGACACACTCTCACGTAACGACTGCACCAAGTGCCGCTGTAAACATTTGAGCTTGGTTCTGAAAAAGGGCATTTATAGCGTTTAAAAACACTTATGTTACAAGACCAGTCTGTGCCTAAGTGAAGAGTGGCCTAGGTCCACCATTTGCTACAGGACATGATGAAGTTGTTAGAGACCAGCATGGATCCAGATCAGGCTGTGCGTATGCGCAGACTGATCTGGATCCATGTTGGTCTCAAATACCATAAGGGACTATTTTCCAGATCCTGGTTCATTTCTTATCTCTGGACTTTACATGTTACTATATTTAGAATAGTCGTGACCGCCTCAATGGCGGAGTCTAGAATCATGAAGGGGACACTGCTGTTCAGTAAGTTATTTATACTAACCATTTCCTGAACAATAGGCTACCTGGCTTTGAGTACATTGAAAGAGAAACATTTGGAAAACATAGAGAGAAAAGAGAGACTGCTGATGTTCTACATTTTCCAACTTTTCTCAATACTTCAGAAATACTATGATATTTACGAAATGATTTTTTGTCGCGATTAGCTATTTGTAATGGGTGTTGTTTAGGAAAGTGTTTAGCTTTCTATTTATTTTACTTTCGTTCATTTAAATACATAGTCAACCGGTTTGATGCCAAGAGCCTGCTATTCCTTTTATTTATGTTATGAAAACTTAGATCTAGCTTTTATTATTAGGATGATTCAGTGTTTAGTTCTTTTATTTGAACCATCTTCATAATATTTTCAGTTGCCCAGTAACTTCAATCGAGTGCCCTTGGAATGCTTTTGGAAAAAGATGTAGGCGTTCTGGAAAGCTTATAGAACATTTATATAGAAACAAAAAATTCTATCTTTCAGTTGCGACAGTCTTCTGGTCAACAAATTGCGTTCACGCAGGTAAAGTCACGGTGCATAATCACGTGACTTAGAATTTCCGATAATCTTCAATAACTTTGTCAATACTTGACCAATTTGAATTCGGTTTGAAGCAGAGAAGGTGGAAAAATGTCCGAAATAACATGGATGTCGAAGATTTTTTTTAAAAAATTAACTGATAAAAATGTTATTGAAGATAAACCAAAATTTTGGTTTATCTTCAATAACTTTTTTATCAGTTGATTTTCAAAAAATCAACCACGTCCATCTAATGCGTAACTACTGTCCACATTCTCAGCTGCAAACCGAATTCAAATCGGTCCCGTATTAACAAAGTTATTGAAGATATTCAGTAAATATTGTATCACGTGATTATCCACCGTGAAAGTACTAAATTTTCTTCTTTTCTGCATTTTTCTTAAATGGTCTGTTCTAAACGTCGAAATTTGTGGTTTTAGTGAAAGGATATTTTTTTTTGATCCGATGCACCATTTCTATAGTTTGTGACGACGCGACCAAAACGAAAATTCGGTTCATTTGGATCTCGTGTCTTTATGTTAACGGGTCATTACTGTAATTTGTTAGGGAGCAAACTATGAGCCACATCCCTGTAGCTTTGATCCAATGTTTTAATGTTTTGGCGCCATTTCTGTAATTTTTAAAAACCGACAAAGATTCACATCCGTGTCATTTTGACCCAATCTCGTGAAGGGGTAAATCTCCATAATTTGTTTGGAACCAACAATAAAGCACATACCTGTCATTTTGACCCCATGCCTTTATATTAACCCATTTCAAACGACAAACTTTTGGGTTGGTCCAAATTCAAAGATGTTGCAGACGACGTTTGAAAATAAGTGATTTTTTTTTTTACATTTTTTGGACATTTTGTGTAGAAAACATTGTGGAAAATGAAGCAATTGCTTGTCACAAGCAATTTCTTCATTTTTCCAACACTGTTTTCCAAAGCTATTGTCTTTTAGAAAGTCAAAAAGAGTCATTGTGTGGTAATGGGTTACGAGGCGATTTTTGTAAATCAGGAAGTTATAAGAGAACATTCTGTGGATCTTAGTCTATGCGTATGTACAGGTTAATCTACATCTGGGTTTGTCTCAAATGCCAGGTCAATTAAATATGAGTTAAAATCCAGTAGCCTATGACATTAAAGAACAACACGCAGACTATGCGCACAGCTTGATCAGGACCAATATTGCTCTCTTAACAGCTTCTTCGTGGTCTGTAGTAACTTAAAGATAACAACAGGAACCTGGCCAGACTGTACATGGGCTCAGTCTGCTGTTCGAATGTAGTAGTCTCAAATACTATAAAGCTCTCTTTTCCAGATTCTGGGCTAGTTTTCACCAACCCGTCTTATTTCTAGTCTAAGTCTAAACACAAACGTCTGTAACAAGTCGTCTGATTGGCCGAGACATACATTCCGTCCAATCAGATGCATTGTAATGTAATTTAGATTTAGAAAATAGATTTAGAATTGTTCGTGAATACGGCCCCTGGTTTATATTTGTTTACAGTTGACGGAAGCTGGGGTCAGTGGTTCGACTGGGTTACGTCCGTGTAATATTATCGATATTCATTTATGTCAAGGGGCCATTTTTGTCCGTGCCATTGGGACCCCATGTGTTCATGTCAAGGGGCCATTTCCATAATCTAGAAATTATAAGAGAAATAAATTGTCTTAAATACTTTTTCTTTCAATCCCCATCTGAATTTTATATTTGTTTACAGTTGACGGGGGCTGGGGTCAGTGGTCCGACTTCAGTTCTTGTTCACATTCCTGTGGTTATGGTACATCATCACGTCATAGGTATTGTGCCAACCCGGTACCTTCACAAAAGACACTCATATTGTCAGGGACCTAACCATGAGTCACATCAGTGCCACAGAGAAACGTCATCGGTTATGTCCGTGTAGTATTGTCCATATTCATTTATGTCAAAGGGCCATTTTTGTCCGTGCCATTTGGACTCCATATGTTTATGTTAAGGGGCCATTTCCGTAAATCAGAAGCTATAAGAGAATTAAAAGGTCTTGAATGTTTTCTTTCGTAATCTATTTTTAAAATTACAACTGAATTTTATATTTGTTAACAGTTGATGGCGGCTGGGGTCAGTGGTCTGACTTTAGTTCTTGTTCACATTCCTGTGGTTATGGTACATCATCACGTCATAGGTATTGTGTCAACCCCGCACCTTCAAATGGAGGATCGTATTGTCAGGGGCCTAACCATGAGTCACATCCGTGCCACATAGAACCGTCATGGGTTATGTCCGTGTAGTATTGTCCATATTCTTTTTATGTCAAGGGGCCATTTTTGTCCGTGCCATTTGGACCCAACATGTTTATGTTAAGGGGCCATTTCCATAAATCAGAAGCTGTAAGAGAATTAAAAGGTCTTGAATGTTGTCTTTCTTGATCTATTTCTAAAATCCCAACTGAATCACATATTTGTTTACAGTTGATGGCGGCTGGGGTCAGTAGTCTGACTTTAGTTCTTGTTCACATTCCTGTGGATATGGTACTTCATCACGTCACAGGTATTGTGTCAACCCGGCACCTTCAAACGGAGGATCGTATTGTCAGGGGCCTAACCACGAGTCACAATCCTGTTATATTACACTGCCATGGGTTACGTCCGTGTAGTATTGTCCATATTCATTTATGTCAAAGGGCCATTTTTGTCCGTGCCATTTGGACCCCACATGTTTATGTTAAGGGGCCATTTCCATAAATCAGAAGCTGTAAGAGAATTAAAAGGTCTTGAATGTTTTCTTTCTTAATCTATTTCTAAAATCCCAACTGAATCACATATTTGTTTACAGTTGACGGCGGCTGGGGTCAGTGGTCCGACTTCAGTTCTTGTTCACATTCCTGTGGTTATGGAACATCATCACGTCACATATATTGTGTGAACCCGGCACCTTCAAATGGAGGATCGTATTGTCAGGGGCCTAACCATGAGTCACATCCGTGCCACATAGAACCGTCATGGGTTATGTCCGTGTAGTATTGTCCATATTCTTTTTATGTCAAGGGGCCATTTTTGTCCGTGCCATTTGGACCCAACATGTTTATGTTAAGGGGCCATTTCCATAAATCAGAAGCTGTAAGAGAATTAAAAGGTCTTGAATGTTGTCTTTCTTAATCTATTTTACAAACTCCAAACTGAATCACATATTTGTTTACAGTTGACGGCGGCTGGGGTCAGTGGTCCGACTTTAGTTCTTGTTCACACTCCTGTGGATATGGGGCATCATCGCGTCATAGGTATTGTGTCAACCCGACACCTTCACACGGAGGATCGTATTGTCAGGGGCCTAACCATGAGTCACATCCGTGCTACATAGAACCGTCATGGGTTATGTCCGTGTAGTATTGTCCATATTCATTTATGTAAAAGGGCCATTTTTGTCCGTGCCATTTGGACCCCACATGTTTATGTTAAGGGGCCATTTCCATAAATCAGAAGCTGTACAGAATTAAAAGGTCTTGAATGTTTTCTTTCTTAATCTATTTTTAAAATCCCAACTGAATCACATATTTGTTTACAGTTGACGGCGGCTGGGGTCAGTGGTCCGACTTTAATTCATGTTCACATTCCTGTGGTTATGGTACATCATCACGTCACAGGTATTGTGTCAATCCGGCACCTTCAAACGGAGGATCGTATTGTCAGGGGCCTAACCACGAGTCACATCCGTGCCACATAGAACCGTCATGGGTTATGTCCGTGTAATGTTGTCCATATTCATTTATGTCAAAGGGCCATGTTTGCCCGTGCCATTTGGACCCCACATGTTTATGTTAAGGGGCCATTTCCATAATTTAGAAGTAACAAGAGAACTAAATGGTCGTAAATACTTTTTCTTTCAATCCCCAACTGAATCACATATTTGTTTACAGTTGACGGCGACTGGGGTCAGTGGTCTGACTTTAGCCCTTGCTCACATTCTTGTGGTTATGGTACTTGATCACTTCACATATATTGTGTGAACCCGGTACCTTCACAAAAAGGACTCGTATTGTCAGGGACCTAACCATGAGTCACATCCGTGCCACATAGAAACGTCATGGGTTATGTCCGTGTAATATTGTCCATATTCATTTATGTCAAAGGGCCATTTTTGTCCGTGCCATTTGGACCCCACATGTTTATGTTAAGGGGCCATTTCCATAAATCAGAAGCTGTTCAAGAGAATTAAAAGGTCTTGAATGTTTTCTTTCTTAATCTATTTTTAAAATCCCAACTGAATCACATATTTGTTTACAGTTGATGGCGGCTGGGGTCAGTGGTCTGACTTTAGTTCTTGCTCACATTCCTGTGGATATGGTACATCATCACGTCATAGGTATTGTGTCAACCCGGCACCTTCAAATGGAGGATCGTATTGTCAGGGGCCTAACCACGAGTCACATCCTTGTCACATTAAACCGTGTCCCGGTAAGTATATCTAGTCAATCCCGTTCACTGGTAGTGAACTTGGCCAAAGCGAAGGAGGTTTTTTCGCGATCAATGTATTCCGTCGGTGTTGTTATAAAATATCGTAACTACGGCTTTATTATTGAAGCCGTAGTTACGAGATTTTATAACAACACCGACGGTTTGTCAATACAAAACGGTTAACCCTGTCTGTTTTAAGAACAAGTTCATTGTCATTAGAAAAAAATCTATAAACTCACATTTAAACGCAAAATATCTATACCTTGTTGTAGCGAAAATTGTTTTAGTTCACCAAGGTAGTTCGCCCCTAATGAGATTCATGCGACGTCGAAATTATTCGGGCGACGTCGAAAACATTCGGCGGTGGAACGTTCCACCGCCGAACGTTTTCGAGGTCGCCCGACTAGTTTCGGATACGTAACAAATGTTAAACGACGTCATACAAACAATTCCGACGTCACGTTAATCTTATTGTGGGTGATATAGCTTAAAGGGTGATATACCTTAAACAGACATACTACCTGTCTTTCCGTGGAATCTACCAAACGAGTTCCTGTTTGATTGTGTTATACAACGAGTTTGTGTGCAAACCTTGCCAACCTAAATGGTTTTGACCGGAATCTTAATGCGGATACAATCACCACCAACGAAATACGAACTGTCTTGCTTCGGCGACGTTTAAATGTTGTGTATCTGGTTACGACGAAATACGGAATAAAAAGGGTGACGTTTTAGAGTACTCGATGACCAACATTTACAATTTCCTTGTGTAGTATGTAAAACACACAAAGATAGATCCTTTTTCTTAACTTTGATACTATTCAAAGTTGCAGTTCCATATTTCTCTTCTGAAAGAAATGGTAAATGTGTTATTTGAAAAATAGGAAGAAAGTCATCTCTATTGTGATAAAAACATACATATAACAATAACAGGGATGTCAAAAGAAGGCATTCTATTGTGCTAGTATTGATTTGTTGATTGCTTGTTCCCATTTCTCGACTCAGTTGACGGCGTGTGGGGAACGTGGACCGGGTACCAGGCGTGTTCCGTGACGTGCGGGCCGGGAACCAAGACTCGTTATCGGTACTGTAACTCGCCACGCCCACAAAATGGCGGACAGTCGTGTTCCGGTGTGGACTTCGAGAAGGCAATGTGCTTCGAGAAACAGTGTGCTGCCCATGTCGGTCAGGGTATGTTTGTTATAAAACAAAATTTAAGAATTACATCCCATCATTAGGTGCCAAAAACGTCGTGCATCCTCGGGTGCCATCCATAGCAACGGAAATTAACGAAAATACCCTCGCCAATTTCCGGGCGTTACGAAGTTGTCATGTATTTATTAAGGGGTTGTAATCCTTATTCCAGTTAATTAACCCATTACCACACAATGACTCTTTTTGACTCCTCACAAAAGAAAGGCAATTGAACATATTTTGGAAAAGGAAAAAATTGCTTGTGACAAGCAATTTCTTCATTTCCCATAATGTTTTCCATCCAAAAAGATCCAAGAATTAAAATTTCCATTCACTTGAAATTGTCGTCTGCATGATCTTTCAATTTGGACCAGCCTAATTTTTTGTCGTTTGGCAATGTGTTAAAGATTGTTGTCTCGAGTCACATAAACATACGACATACGAATCTGACATATCTCATCTTTGCTTTCTATCGATCAAAACATTTACAACAAATTTGATTGTTATTAATTCTTTAACTATGATTTGTAAGAACAACAGTTTTGTTAAATATTCTTTTTTCGAAAACAAATTAACAAAATGTCCTTGATTTGGACGTCCCCATCTAAGAATATTTTGAGGAAAAGATGAACATTTTCTGTGCTTCTACGTACACATTCATGTGCGATCTGTACATTCATAACATAAAATATTGTCGTAGATTCTTATGTCACAATTTTCGCATTTCCATATGCGCTTGTGAAATACCTTTCAGAAATACAAAACTTAAAGTATACCATCCATCATTATATATACCAAATACTTCGTACAATTTTACAGATATCCCGAGGCGCGTTCTTAGAGCGAGGCTTTTTATGATTCCTTAAGATAAAGCGTTTGTAAGAACTAAATGCTCCAAATGCTCCATATTTCATATGAATGACGTCATAATGACGTCATTTGTATTAGTATGGAGCATTTCCATGGTGCCATGGAGTATTCGGAATAACTCGGTCAGTTCTCTTATATCTACAGAGTTAACCAAGTAGTTCCGCGCGAAGTATAGGACAATGGCGCCTCCCATTGAACATCTTAAAAATCTTGCTCTAAAGACCGCTTTATCCTGAAACATCTATAGAAATCTCATGATATCTTAAGTTATCTCGCTCTAAAGAACGCACCTCGGATAACCATGTCAATTCCCTTGTATGACGACGGTGTTGTATGTAGTGTTTGAGGTGTAATGATTGAAAAATACCTTTACATAATGTCAAAGTTAAACCCGAACATTTATATTTAAAAAGAAAGCTTGCCTATCTTTTAAGTAGTATTTATCACCCCCTCCCCCACGACTAAAACAATTAACTCGTAAAATTATAATGCTTTACTATATTTTTCCCACAGTAAATGGTGGCTGGGGAAGTTGGGGCTCCTACAGTACATGTACACATACGTGTGGCGGGGGAACACAAACTTCTCATAGGTATGTATTCCATATGGTCGACGAAACGACCATGTTTCCATATTTTAACACTAACTGAAATTTATACT
Organism: Fragum sueziense; assembly: GCA_963680895.1. Taxonomy (NCBI): domain Eukaryota; kingdom Metazoa; phylum Mollusca; class Bivalvia; order Cardiida; family Cardiidae; genus Fragum; species Fragum sueziense. The sequence goes on from OY804610.1 coordinate 20,165,633, forward strand.
GTCGATTACGTGGACCAATCTTATCAACAATGTGACGCTTTGGACATGTATTGATCCTTACGACATATGTATCCTCATCACATCTACACCCATATGCCATACATGTATGGTACCATACGGTTTTTAACATAATGAATAATGGGCGGATAAATTCATAATTATTTCACCAATCAGAGTTCGTAAAAAAGTTAAGAAACATCAAGTGGAGAAACATTACCATAGAATCAAATACGTCAAGGCCGCTTTTTCGTCGGTTCATCGGAATATTTTATATAATCAGTGTCGCAGTACGTGAATCATTGTATTGTATTATAGACAGTAACAACCCAAAACCATCAGGCGGTGGTGAATCATGTCCGGGACAAAGTGTAACGACGGTATCCTGCAACAGTAATCCATGTCCTTGTTCTGGAACCAGCTACCCATGTAACGTACATTTACCTACGATAACGTGAATTATTGTTTTATAGACTATGTAACAACCCAAAACCATCAGGAGGTGGTGAATCATGTCCGGGACAAAGTGTAACGACGGTATCCTGCAATAATAATCCATGTCCTTGTTCTGGAACAAACTGTCCAGGTAACGTACATTTACCTGCGATAACGTGAATTATTGTTTTATAGACTATGTAACAACCCAAAACCATCAGGAGGTGGTGAATCATGTCCGGGACAAAGTGTAACGACGGTATCCTGCAATAATAACCCATGTCCTTGTTCTGGAACAAACTGCCCAGGTAACGTACATTTACCTGCGATAACGTGAACCATTATATTGTAGACTTTGTAACAACCCAAAACCATCCGACCGTGGTGAATTATGCCCGGGACAAAGGGTAACCACTGTATCATGCAACAGTAATCCATGTCCTTGTTCTGGATCCAGCTGCCCAGGTAACGTACATTTACGTGCGATAAAGTGAAGTATTGTATTTTAGACTATGTAACAACCCAAAACCATCCGGCGGTGGCGAATCATGCCCGGGACAAAGTGTAACCACGGCATCCTGCAACAATAACCCATGTCCTTGTTCTGGATCTAACTGCCCAGGTAACGTACGTTTACCTGCGATAACGTGCACTATTGTATTGTAGACTATGTAACAACCCAAAACCATCCGGCGGTGGTGAATCATGCCCGGGACAAAGTGAAACGACGGTATCCTGCAACAATAACCCATGTCCTTGTACTGGATCTAACTGCCCAGGTAACGTACATTTACCTGTGATAACGTGATTCTTGTATTGTAGACTATGTAACAACCCAAAACCCTCCGGCGGTGGTGAATCATGCCCGGGACAAAGTGAAACGACGGTATCCTGCAATAATAATCCATGTCCTTGTTCTGGGTCCAACTGTCCAGGTAACGTACATTTACCTGCGATAACGTGCACTTTTGTATTGTAGACTATGTAACAACCCATCACCATCAGGTGGTGGTGAATCATGCCCGGGACAAAGTGTAACCACAGTATCCTGCAATAATAATAACCCATGTCCTTGTTCTGGGTCCTACTGCCCAGGTATCGTTGTTTTAGCAATTACTCGACAATAATCAGTGTCGAGATTACATGATTCTTGTATTGTAGACTTTGTAACAACCCAAAACCATCAGGCGGTGGTGAATCATGTCCGGGACAAAGTGTAACGACAGTATCCTGCAACAATAACCCATGTCCTTGTTCTGGTTCCAACTGCCCAGGTAACGTACGTTTACCTGCGATAACGTGCACTATTGTATTGTAGACTATGTAACAACCCATCACCATCAGGTGGTGGTGAATCATGTCCGGGACAAAGTGTAACCACAGTATCCTGCAACAATAACCCATGTCCTTGCTCTGGGTCCAACTGCCCAGGTATCGTTGTTTATTAATTACTCAACAATAATCAGTGTCGAGATAACATGATTCTTGTATTGTAGACTATGCAACAACCCGAGGCCATCAGGCGGTGGTGAATCATGTCCGGGACAAAGTGTAACCACAGTATCCTGCAACAATAACCCATGTCCTTGTTCTGGTTCCAACTGCCCAGGTAACGTACATTTACCTGCGATAATGTAATTCTTGTTTTGTAGACTTTGTAACAACCCGAGGCCATCAGGCGGTGGTGAATCATGTCCGGGACAAAGTGTAATGACGGTATCCTGCAACAATAACCCATGTCCTTGTTCTGGGTCTAACTGTCCAGGTAACGTACATTTACCTGCGATAATGTGATTTTTGTATTGTAGACTATGTAACAACCCAAAACCATCAGGCGGTGGCGAATCATGTCCGGGACACAGTGTAACGACGGTATCCTGCAACAATAATCCATGTCCTTGTTCTGCGTCTAACTGTCCAGGTAACGTACATTTACCTGCGATAACGTGAACTATTGTATTACAGACTATGTAACAACCCGAGGCCATCCGGCGGTGGTGAATCATGTCCGGGACAAAGTGTAACGACGGTATCCTGCAACAGTAATCCATGTCCTTGTACTGGAACCAGCTGCCTAGGTAACGTACATTTACCTGAGATAACGTGAACTATTGTATTGTAGACTATGTAACAACCCAAAACCTTCAGGCGGTGGCGAATCATGCCCGGGACAAAGTGTACCGACGGTATCCTGCAACAATAACCCATGTCCTTGTTCTGGATCCAACTGCCTAGGTATCGTTATTCTAGCAATTACCCGACAATAATCAGTGTTGGGATAACATGATTCATTGTATTGTAGACTATGTAACAACCCAAAACCATCGGGCGGTGGCGAATCATGCCCGGGACAAAGCGTAACGACGGTATCCTGCAACAATAACCCGTGTCCTTGTTCTGGAACCAACTGCCCAGGTAACGTACATTTGTAGATTTATCAACAAATCACGGGCAACGCCCACTTAAAGAAGTCAACCCCTAATGAGATTCAGGGGAGGTCGGAATTATTCTAGGACCGTCGTAAACATTCGGCGGTGGAACCTTCCACCGCCGAATGTTTACGACGTCGCCCGAATAGACACTGATATGTAACAAATGTTAACAATATTGCACGAAAAATTCCGACTTTGTAACTCGTGTAGGTCATTTATCGTGAGCTTTAAATCAAGAGAATGTTTGTTTACTTTTTAATTTGACGGAGGTTGGGGACACTGGACCGGCTACACTACATGGAGTGTTACATGTGGGTGGGGTACGCAAACTAGATACAGATATTGTAATTCACCGCATCCTGCACACGGAGGCAAGGCCTGTCAGGGTGACGACTATGAGGTTTTTAACATACATTTACGTTTTTGTAGTTGACGGTGGTTGGGGACACTGGACCGGCTATACTACATGTAGTGTTACATGTGGGTGGGGTACGCAAACTAGATACAGATATTGTAATTCACCGCATCATACACACGGAGGCAAGGCTTGTCAGGGTGATGACTATAAGGATGTTTTTAACATACATTTACGTTTTTGTAGTTGATGGTGGCTGGGGACACTGGACCGGCTATACTACATGTAGTGTTACATGTGGGTGGGGTACGCAAACTAGATACAGATATTGTAATTCACCGCATCATACACACGGAGGCAAGGCTTGTCAGGGTGACGACTATAAGGATGTTTTTAACATACGTTTACGTTTTTGTAGTTGACGGCGGTTGGGGACACTGGACCGGCTACACAACTTGTAGTGTTACATGCGGGTGGGGTACGCAAACTAGATACAGATATTGTAACTCACCGCATCCAGCACACGGAGGCAAGGCTTGCCAGGCTTTGAATTTCTAGAATTTTCATAAGAAAATATGCTCTTTCAGATAAAAAATAAAAGTAATATTTATGGTGATACCCCGGTATAAAATTTCCCTTCTTTAGCCTATGTTAAAATGGTCAACTCACCGCAGTCACAGAATTTTCTACAACATTCCACGATTATGAGCATGTTTTTTAACATACGTTTACGTTTTTGTAGTCGATGGCGGTTGGGGACACTGGACCGGCTACACTACTTGTAGTGTAAAATGCGGGTGGGGTGCGCAAACTAGATACTGTATAGTTCACAATAAATAACCTGGCACAGCATTTCTAGCTAGAAGCTAGAGATGCTCTGCTAGGTCATTTATGGTGAGCTTTAACTCGATAAAATCAAGAGAATGTTTGTTTACTTTTTTCAGTTGATGGTGGTTGGGGACACTGGACCGGCTATACTACATGTAGTGTTACATGCGGGTGGGGTACGCAAACACGATACAGATATTGTATAGCTCACGATAAATAACATGGCAGAGCATTTCCAGCTATAAGCTAGAGATGCTCTGCCAGGTCATTCATCGTGAGTTATAACTCATGGAAAAAGAGAATGTGATTTTTTTTTGTGTGTTTTAGTCGATGGCGGTTGGGGACACTGGACCGGCTATACTACATGCAGTGTTACATGTGGGTGGGGTACGCAAACACGATACAGATATTGTAATTCACCGCATCCTGCACACGGAGGCAAGGCGTGTCAGGGTGACGACTATGATAGGCATGCGTGTTTTGTGGTCGGATGTGGTGGAGGTTCTACTACACAAGGTATAGACAAACACATGGTCACATGTGGTGGGGCATCTACATCTGACACACATGTACTAAATAATAGAGCTTGGTGTTCGTCCTAGTTTTTGGACCAATGAAATTGCAGTATATTTGAAAATTTCGCTATATTTCACATAAACGCACTGCCAGTCAGTTTATGTCACGGATATACATAGCCACGCCACCGTTTCCTGTGCAGTTATGAAAAATGATGTAATTTTTGGGAAAATGATGTAATTTTTGGAAAATGATGTAATTCCAGTAAGATCCGCTTGAAAGTATCTTCGGTCGGAGGCGTGGTTTGAAGAATGACAGTAGAAGCGTATGTTTTCATTGGTTGACGAACACTAAGTCAGTTAGAGTCTGTATAGTACAGGGTGTCCCAAAAGTAAGGTAACACTTTTAAATGGTTCTAGCTCTGCTATTTATTAGCCGATTTCTTTCGGAAAACGATCAATATCTGCAGAATTCATTGAAATTTTGTTTACCATACACTTAAACGTTATGCACATATCAAAATGGCGTCGTTTTTGACGGCATCTGTACCACTATCAAAATGGCGTCACAACCTACCTTCCCAAAACGTCTGTATGCGGTAAAGCATATCATTCGTCTAAATGTCCAATATGTGTGCAAAGAAAATTTAAATTTTAACTCAAAACAGAAGATTCACCAAGAATACCCATCTACTCAATAATACATAAATTTGAACGATCTCGGTCAGTTTGTGAAGGACATGGAAGCAAAAGGCGGAAAACATCCCTTAGCGCATAAAGCATCTTATCTTTGAATAAGACTGCATAATAATTATGGAAGTCCAAAAAAGTCAATGAGAAGAATTTCTTCCGATTAAGATTCTTTCAAATCATTAGTACATTGCATTTTGAATTTCTATTTGAAACTTTCACGTACCATATTATATTGTGAAATCAGTCTTTGGGAAATCAAGTCGAACGCTTAGACTGTTGTCAGTGGACACATGGCGGATTTGAATTCACTGGTCCTTTTTTTGTGGAGACATGTGTTGTCTAAAGTGTAATTCCCACAGCAAGAACACATTAAATTGAACTTGTACTATGTTGCTATAAAACATCCAAGGAGAAAGTAGGAACCTTTCTATGGACACACATGGCAGTCATTAGCCTTAAACTTTAAGCACAAGAATAAACAAAGGAGAGTGATAGATGGGACGTAATCTAGAGAACGTCATTTACTATCAAAATGACGTCATTGATAAAATAGGGTGTGTTTGGTTTATCATAGATAAAATACACAAAAAGTATGGTATTTTGATGAAATTTCTTTTATCTATTTTTACACATAACCTTCTGTACAGTCAGTGGTATTAGAAATATATAAGTGATATATTGACCGAGATATATTAGATTTTAAGTGTTACCTTACTTTTGGGACACCCTGTACATTCTACGCGACATAAACGTTCAAAGGCTTCGCCTTTTGAACGTTTATATCGCGTAGAATCTACTACACAGCCTCTATCTAATACGTAATTCTACAGAAGTAGACAAACATGCCCTTAGTCGACCGATAGCCGTCGTCAATCATTGTCCACAAGCCATGCTGTAAGAATTACTGTTTACATTTGAGCCTTGGTTTTAAGTTTTTTTTTGTGTGTCTGAATGTTTATTTAAATACTTCATTTATTTTGATCCTGTATTAAGCTTTATTTACGCATAGAAATGTACGAAATAACGCACTTATGATTTAGGCATTTTTGCTTTGACGTAAAGCCACAAAACCAATATTTTGTATAGTGGAACAGTACCCAATGCATACAAGTGTAAGCATGAGATTTAAAAAGCCGTCAGTTTTGCAGATTCGAATCTCGAAGATTGTGGAATCAAATGTAAACAATGCTTCTTTTGTTGAAAATTCAAACCCACACATTTCCTTCTTATAAACAAGCTTCAAACACATTTTAAACAATTAAATGAGCATGGGTCTGGAAAAAACATGTAGGCTTTTGTGCCCAACATGGTACCAGATCAGCCTGCGTATAAATGCAGTCTGGTGAGGAACCATGTTGTTCTTCAATAGTTTCGGCAAAGTCTGTAAAAACCATAATAAGAGTAACATGGGTCCATGTCAGACTGCACCTAGGGACATCATGATCTTGAAACATGGCTGTCAAATGCTACAAGGGACGTTTTTCCAGATCCTGGTCCAAATGTATTTCAGTAACCAATGGCGGGTGGAGTTTATGGAGTAGTTACACATCCTGTTCCAAGTCATGTGGTTCCGGAACTACGTCACGTCATCGCACGTGCACTAACCCCGCCCCCAGTAATGGCGGATCACCGTGTGTGGGCGTGTCCTCACAAAGCACCACGTGCCATACAAACCCGTGTACTTGCTCAGGCCCAAATTGTCCAGGTAATAAGGTTTTGATATCGTTAATTTGTTTTAAGCAATAAGGTAACCCATCCATCAAACATTAGATACCAAACAGTGATAAACACTTCGTGCAACTTCGAGCGTCGTCCGTGGCCACGGAAATTTGCGACAGTTTCCTCCTTGCATCCACAGAACTAACAGGGATCATGCCAACCCTTCCCACTTAAAATAACCTCTGACGTTAGAAAATTGAAATAGTTAAAAAAGTTATTAGCTGGTAACCCTCATACATGTGTTATTCCAATAAATCGTTCCACCGTAACTACCACGTGAATAAGTTGTACATAATTACTGCAGTTTTCACTGGTGGTGAACTAAAACAATTTTCGCTACAATATGGTATAGATATTTTGCGTTTAAATGTGAGTTTATAGATTTTTTTCTAATGACAATGAACTTGTTCTAAAAACAGACCGGTTTTACCGTTTTGTATTGACAAACTGTTGGTGTTGTTATAAAATCTCGTAACTACGGCTTCGATAAAGCCGTAGTTACGATATTTTATAACAACACCGACGGAATACATTGATCGCGAATAAACGTCCCTCGCTTTGGCCGAGTTTACACCAGTGGTTTTGAACAATGTCTATCTATGTACAGTGAATGGAAACTGGGGTTTCTGGTTGCCGTATTCCTCGTGCTCGCATACTTGTGGAACGGGGACCAAATCAAGATGGCGGTATTGTAACAATCCACGACCGAGTAATGGCGGACAAACATGTTCCGGAAGTTCTACCGATGTTCAGTCGTGCCACCTAGCGGATTGTGTGGGGCCATCACCAGGTAACGTTTTGTAATTTTTTGTCACCTGTCACGCTAAAAGAGACATTCTGGGGTTTGGGAACCAAATCAAGATGGCGGTATTGTAGCAAAACACGACTGAGTAAATGCGGACAAGCATGTTCTGGTAGCTCCACCGATGTTCAGTCGTGCCACCTAGCAGATTTTGTGGGCCCATCACCAGGTAACGTATAACCATTTTGTGACCTGTCACGCTTAAAGGGACGCTCTAGGGTTATAGTCTAACAAAATAAAGATGGCGGTACTGTAACAATCCAGGACCGAGTAATGGCGGACAAGCATGTTCTGGTAGTTACACCGATGTTCAGTTGTGCCACCTAGCGGATTGTGTGGGGCCGTCCCCAGGTAACGTTTTATAATTTGTGACCTGTCACGCTAAAAGGGGCCTTTTGAGAAACGTGAAAATGTCGACCCTATTTAGTCTGGACGAATTGATTTTTTTTTGTTCTTTTGTATTTTTTGGATCTAGATTGAATTCCCTATCTAACAATATATAAACCTGATTGACATTTTGCGTATCTGGTCCTTTTCTTGAAACAGCCGGAAAAACAAATGATAACTCTTGTCATGCTAACTTAACTCCTTTTAGAGACATGTCAACCAGTTTTCAACAAAGTTTGGCTACAACAAGTAGAAGGCAAACAATGTAGCCTAAGATAAGATTGTGCTTAGTATCCATGCTGGTCTGAAAGGCCATGGTGCCCCCCCCCTTTCAAGACACAGACTCCAATTTACCAACGAGTTTTGTTGATTTTCGTACTTGATAAAACACTACCATTGGATTGCTTCAATTGTTAGATGCCTACATCAAATGTAGGAGGGTATATATGTTTTACAAACATGTCTTGTTTTACTTGGCCTCAGTATAATCGTCTCGGTTTCAGTGGACGGTGGATGGTCAAGATGGTCCAGCTACGGTAAATGTTCACAGACGTGCGGATCGGCCACGCACACACGGACACGTACATGCTCGAACCCGACACCTGCTCATGGAGGAAGTCTATGCTCGGGACCCTCAGCACAGACACAGCGGTGCTCGCTACCAGACTGTCCAGCTAGTATGTCTTTATATATATATTAAACCGTCGCTTTTCAACAAAAACTTCGCAACTGCAGCTTGTTCAAAGCTGCAGTTACGATGTTTTTATTGTAAAGCAGCGATATATAACACTAAGTTTTCGTATCAAAATGTTAAAAAGGACCCAATGCTAGTTTGTTGCATGGCAAACAGTTAAAATATAGCCAAGAAGAACACACGGACACGTACATGTTCGAACCCGACACCGGCTCACGGAGGAAGTTTATGCTCGGGACCTTCAGCACAGACACAGCGGTGTTCGCTACCAGACTTTCCAGCCAGTATGTCGTTATATTATATCGTCGCTATTAAAAACCCCATAAAATCCCCTCGAACTGCGGCTTGTTTAAAATCTTTTTTAAATATTATAAATTTTAAAGTACGGTCCTTTCAAATATCTCATTAATATAACCCATCACGCTAAAAGGGACATCATGGAAATCCGGGTCTAGGCTAGGACTAGGGCCGATACTTTTCACTGTAATATAAGTTTATGAATCTAAAACGTTTTCCTTATCTTACTATATGTTCATTTTCCTGATACGTCATCTCTTTGACCTCTGTCGAGTCTTGACAGTTCGTCAAAATTTAGACTAATGGACTTTTTTCAAGGTCTAATATAGCGTGACGGGTCACATTTACATATTTATTTGCACTAGACTTCTGTCTTATATATGCTATGTCGGCAGTCAATCCTAAGTATTCGGGTTACCGTTTTTCAAACACTTTTATTATGATACTTGCATTTTTATTCAGATTCGTGTGGAACTACTTTGGTGAACGGCAACAGAATCGTTGGCGGTTCTAAGGCCCAGCACGGTCAGTTTCCCTGGCAGGTATCGCTACGCTACTGGAACTCTCACATATGTGGAGGCACGTTAATCAGCGATCAATGGGTTCTCTCGGCCGCTCACTGCTTCGAGGAGTAAGTAGGCCTACTGGGACACTTTCTTTAGAGCGATATTTTTCAAAGATATCTTAAGATTTCCTAGGATGTTAAGGGAATAAAGTTTTTGTAGAGTAAGTTTTTTAAGTCGCTGAATGACAGGCGCATTTGCCCATATGCTTCGTACGGAACCCCTCAGTCAATTCTGTAGAACCATAATGTTAAAAATCTATCTACATTGGTATAACCGATCTATATTTAGCAAAATATACTCACAACATTATCCTTGTTTGTCGGGCGCGTTCCATTGGGCTGTCCGTTACTGTTCCTAATGTTCTGTCCAAGTCTTGTCAAATGGAAAGCTCTCGGAACAGAACACATGTCAGTCTAAAAATAACTTTCATCGCCTGCTGGGTGTTGTGTATTGGACATACTTTGGTCTTAAAATGCATAATTACTCATTCTTGCTGAAATAATTTGATTACGGTTGGATTAGAAATATTAATTTATTTCAACACTCCACAGTTGTAATCGAAGGTTGCCGTGCTGGTGACGTCACTGTTCTGCTTGCACCACCTTTTCTTCGGGAACAGACAGAACATGTTTCGAACACTGTTCTGTGTCATTCCATTCAGTACTGGACTGTTCGGCACACTCCGAACAGCCAATGGAACGCACCCATTATTTTGTAGTTTCGGACTCGGATCAAGCCAGTGGACGATTGGCGTAGGACTACACGATATGCAAAACATCTACACGTCCAACATAGTACACGTTAGCCGGATATACGTCCACGAACAATATAAATCCAACTTGGAGAAGAACGATATAGCGCTGATTAAACTCAGCAAGAAACTGGACACTACTGGTCGGTAAGACAGAACGTTACTTTTCAACAAAAACCACGAAACTGCAGCTTGTTTTAAGCTGCAGTTCCGAAGTTTTTTGCTGAAAAGAGATGAAATTTTATTGTTCAATAAATGTGGGCTTCCCTAATGAAATTGCATATTTGGATAATTGGCGTAGGACTACATCTTGTGCAGAATATATACACGTCCAACATAGCACACGTTAGTCGCATATACGTCCACGAACAATATAAACCCAACTCGGAGAGGAATGATATTGCTCTGATTAAATTGAGCAAGAAACTGGACACCACTGGTCGGTAAGAACAACGTTAATTATTCAATATCATGATGCCCCGGTTCGATCCTCGGTCGTGAGATATATCCTTTCCGACAAAATCGTCAGTCACCAATGGTTTGATAATTGTAATGATTTATGTGGGCGAGCAATTGCAGGCTCGGTAAGGGTGGTGTGGTAGTACTAGTATGAGAAACGAGAGAAAGCTATGGTTAGGTGCTCTAGATAGCAGTCGCGATATGACGATGGTACATGTATAACATCATCAATTTCCGTTGCAGCGATTGACGATCGAAGCTGGACGAAGTTTTTGGTGTGTACTGAATGGCACTATGTTTCCCACGCTTATTGTTTACTAAATTTTACTACCAAACAATCAAGCTCTGGCGTTACGATAACTCGTAACGAATTTGGTCTAATCTCAGGGCCTTGGCGGGATTTCATTATCCAATAGTTCGCAGTAAAGTGAAAAACAATTAGAAGAGTATAATACTCTGTTTCCCACGCTTATTGCTTACATTAATCTGCTATGAATCGATCAATATAAGCGGTAAGTACTCTAGCAGAGAGTAAATGATTGATGGAATCATTTTTTTCTTTTTCTATAGGTACATACGTCCAGCGTGTCTGCCCAATCCTCAAGATGTCTATTCGAAATCACACTGTTACGTATCCGGCTGGGGAGCAACATACTTTGGTAAGGCATATATAACCTAAGGTCCTAACGTAACCATAATTTGATACTAAACACTTTGTGCAACTTCGATGTGGAATCTTGCCCTCATCTGTTTTGACGATGTCAAACGAATTTAAAAAAAATCTCGGCAACTTCTTTTGTCACGGATTATAGCGAAGTTACTCGAAGTATCTATCTGCAGTAGGATGAAATATCTTAACCCTTTCCCAAACGGCAAAATTTAAGGGTGGTCCATTTCAAAAATGCTGCAGACGACAAAGTGGGTGTTATTAAAGATATGATTTAAGTAAAATATGGCACAGAAAATATTGAGACAAAAGGAGAAACTGCTGGTTATCAGCGGTTTCTTCTTTTGTTACAATGTTTTCCCAAACCATTTCTACCAGGACTAAAATAGATTGATTTTGCCTGTATAGATTTATATAGCCTATACAATTGAGATTGTTTGAATATGACGTCAATGTTTACTTGATAAAATCTGTCTTCATCGGTCAGTTGCATATTAAGCTAAGCTTAAGTTAAAACTCGATATGGTCATCTTTTCATTTATTCTGTTTAAAGCCACTGTCGACATTTTCTTTTTCATTGACAAGGATTGGACATGATTGACACATTCGATATATCTTTATTATTATATATATTTAGATCTATTATTGTTTATCCGAGATAGCCGATTTCAACATGATAGGAATTCCCTGTTTTCACACTTTTAGACGAAGACGGCAATGTCCCAGGTACGCGATATCTCAACTTTGTACAACTAGACACCATCACTAACAACTATTGTCGAGACGATTAAGATGGGTACCCACAAATAGAATTTGGAATTGAAAGTTAGAAAGTCTTTAACCCCCCCCCCCCCCCCCCCCTCATCTACCGAGCTATAAGAAATCTTTGTTTTCACTCTTCTAGACGAAGATTGCAATGCCCCGGGTACGCGATATCTCAACTTTGTTCAAATGGACACCATCATCAACAACTATTATTGTGTTTTGTTTCTGTTTAAAAGGCCATGGTGATACTTTTATATTCCTTGATTAGAATGGGACGAGATTAGCAATTTCTATATAAAACTTTTTCCGAGCCAGTCGATTTCGATATAGATGAATACAGAGCTACAAATAAGAGGGACTGGATGCTTTTTAAAATGCAATAATTCCTTGATTGTTTATCAAATCCTTTGATGTGGATATTCATTTGAATTGTCTCATCGAGACGATTCAAATGAATACCCGTAACATAGGATTTTGAACTGAAATAACAATTTTAGAAAGTCTTTACTCCCACTCCTTTCTGTTGCTATGAGAACCTATCTGTTGAGCTATGAGAAATCACTGTTTTCACACTTTTCGATGAAGACGACAACGCCGCAGGGACGCGGTATCTTTGTACTACTGGACACCATTACCAACAACTAGAGTCTTTACCCCCCCCCCCCCCCTCCCCTCATCTACTGAGCTATAACAATTCTTTGTTTTCACTCTTCTAGACGAAGACGGCAATGCCCCAGGGACGCGTTATCTCAACTTTGTACAACTGGACACCATAACCAACAACTATTGCAAGAACCTGATGGGATGGAATGCTATATACAACACGAATATATGCGCCGGGGCTGTAAGGGGCGGCGGCAAGGATACCTGTCAGGTAAGAATATTTGTCTAATAACATCTAAGTTGTCGCTATTCAATATCTTAAAACCAGAAAATGAAGTAAACGGTTAGCCTAATGGTATGGAGTGCTATATACAACTCTGATATATGCGCCGGGGCTGTTAGGGGCAGCGGCTAGGACACATGTCAGGTATAAAATACATGTATTTGTCTAAAAGTATATTTACCGCCATGCACAATCTCAAAACCAAAAATGTCTAAGTAAACAGTTAATATGATATGGAATGCTATATTCAACACTAATATATGCGCCGGGGCTGTAATGGGTGGCGACAAGGATACCTATCAAGCATGCATAATAAATACGGAGCCATGTACAGGAAAAAGGTCCCTTAAGGCTTTTGAGACCAACATAGTTCATGATCAAACTGCGTATACACACAGTCTGGTCATGAACAATATTGGTCGCCAATAGATTCTTCGTGACTTGTAGTCACCGTAAGACAGCAACATAGTACCAGGTCAGGCTGCACTTCGGCATAGGCTAGTCATGAAACACGAATGTCTCAACTGCTGTAGGGGACCCTTTTCCTCTATATATTCATAAAATCTTTGTTGACATTGGAATTGATTGGTACGTTGCTTGTATCCGCTCATAATAATAGTCCAATTTCCTAACTACGGGTATGAGGAGTGTTCGAATATTACTGTGGACATGAGATCAAATGGTGTTGACTTTGTGTTTGCTTGGGACATTTGCTGCGCGATAGCTCGAGCGATAGCTTGACTCGAAGTCGGCAATTGTGACTCACTTTGTGAGCCATCACGCTGAAAGGGACCTCACGGGAAATGTGAAAAACATCGACCCTATTCAGTCTGCGGGGACTGCGCAGTCCGCATAGGATCGAAACTTTTAACTCTTAGGTAGTTTTCTGAATCTAGAATGTTTTCTCTATCTTGCTATATTTTCATTTTCAAACACTACATCTGATAGACCTCTGCTGGGTCTGGTCTGTTTCTGGAAATTTGGTTTCATGAACTTCACATAAGATCCCTTTTAGCATGACCACGGTGGATAATCACGTGATACAATATTTTCAGAAAATCTTCAATAACTTTGTGTAAATACTGGACAGATTTGAATTCGGCTTGAAGCAGAGAATGTGGACAGACGTCACGCATTAGATGGGCGTAATTGATTTTTGAAAAATCAACTGATAAAAAATTATTGAAGATAAACAAAATTTTGGTTTATCTTCAATAACTTATTTATCAGTTGATTTTTCAAAAATCCAACACGTCCAGCTTATTCCTGGCATTTTCCCACCTTCTCTGCTTCAAACCGAATTCAAATTGGTCAAGTATTAAAAAAGAAATTGAAGATTATCGGAAATTCTGAGTCACGTGATTATACACCGTGATGACGGGTCTCAGTTGTCATCCACAACATCTCAGATACGACCATTTTTTTTTCAGGAAATGTTACAAACTTGACTTTTGTTTTTTCTTGTTCAGGGTGATTCGGGCGGTCCACTAGTATGTCAGACGAACGGTCTGTGGAACATTGTTGGTGTGACGTCATGGGGTGACGGATGTGGTGACAGCATGAGTCCGGGAGTTTACACGCGCGTGACGTCATATCTTAATTGGATACATCAGAAAATGCAAAATTAGATTAGAATATATTGTTGGTGGGGAGTCAAAACCTCGTAACTACAGCTTGAAAAAGCTTGAGTTACGAGGCTTGACTCCCCACCGACGAATTTTGCTTATTGATTTACACATTTATCGATTTAATTGTTAGTTAAGTTGGTTGACTTGTTACGAATAAACATTGATTTGGAATAAGTCTGATTTCTTGTTGGCCTGTACAGTTGTAATTGTTGATAATTTAGTCTTTTAGTTCGTAAAATCGATGGTTATGTGCAAAACTATATTTTGTAAAATTTTACAGGAGAGGCTTGTGAACTTTCTTTAAGTTAAAGAGAAAATAATTTGTTTTGAATTCTAAAAATATGCTTACTTGTACAGAATTGAAATCCAATATTAGAACACATGATCTATTATTCCTTTCTATAGATTCAGAAAATCTCAAATGAATTTCTTAAAATATGTAGTTACAATGGTTTTGCGCTGAGCCCTCGCTATTCATTTGAAGATGAAAAGTAAGAATTAACTACACGAACATGATCGTCGGAAAACTTATTTTATTACATAAATATCACCACTTGATGTGCATACAAGAATAAACTAATTTCTCTACACTTGACTCTTCAACCGCTGTACCCTGTGTTACTTTGGCCTGAAAATAACAGATTAAAGATACGTAGATTAAAAATGACTTTCTGTATGTAACAGGTATCTTTTTTGTACAGAGAATAAATAAAACAAAGCAGTAAAAGTTGGTTTAAAGTCTCAAATCTACGAACTTGTTTGTATTCAAATGACTTTCCACTTTACTACTCGATCATTGAGTTTCGAGAAATGGAAAAGGGTTAAGTGGACGGCAAATCAAATGAAATTATTAATTTACTGGATGTAATTGCGTATCTTTAGTATGATATATTTTCCTATACTTTTATCAACAAATATGCATGCTTTCTAATTAGACTAATTTATTCTTCCTATTGAAAGACGGTACCCACGGTACCCAATATACTCTCTGGTTTAGTTTGATTACAAAGACCCTCTTATCTTATCAAAGCTGAGAACAGTCGTGAAAAAAGGTATGAATCGCTTTTCAAGAATGTTCTCAGCTTTGACAAGGAACTGAGCGATTACCTTAGTATCAAAATAAATTTGAGGAGTATGACAGTTGCTTTAATAGTAGGTCTTTGATACGGACATTAAAGTATTTAAATAAAAATTAAGAGTTATGTAATTTTTTGACAAAAAGAAAACGAAAATAGGTCAAAACAAAGTCAAATGATTGCCGTCTCTGTAATTGTTTAAGTCGAACGATAACCACCATTATTAACACGGTGGATAATCACGTTATACAATATTTTCAGAAAATCTTCAATAACTTTTTAAATACTGAACCGATTTGAATTCGGTTTGAAGCAGAGAATGTGGACAGACTTCACGCATTAGATGGATGTGGTTGATTTTTGAAAAATCAACTGATAAAAAAGTGATTGAAGATAAACCAAAAAGTTGGTTTATCTTCAATAACTTTTTTATTAGTTAATTTTTCAAAAATCCAACACATCCAGCTTATTTCTGGCATTTTCATACCTTCTCTGCTTCAAACTGAATTCAAATTGGTCAAGTATTAAAAAAGATATTAAAGATTATCGGAAATTTCACGTAATTATACACCGTGTATTAAGCTCATTGCAACTTACTTTCACATTCACACAGCCTGCAGTGTGCCACATCATACTTGATGCACCATGGATGGCAGTTAGGTGGTAATGGTGGACACTGGTCACCTGCAACCACACACGTGACAAACAAATCATTCTTAATACTACAGTAGATCTAAAACCTTTATTGTATGGAAATTATAGATTGAACGTTAGTAGTACAAGTTAATTTTAGATATACTTTACTACTGTTGAAGAATAATGTTTGGTTTATTGGTGTTTTACGCCGTTTTCAACTACTAAGGTAATATCGCGGCGGCTGGAGCACCTAACCATGGATTCCTGTCGTTTCTCATACCAGTACTACCACAACATTCTTATCGGGCCTCCAGCTGCTCACCCACATAGGTTCACGATATCAAACCATTGATGGTAGACATTTTGTCAGTAAGGGTATTTGCAGCGGCCGGGTATCGAACCCGGGACCTCTCGAATGAGATTGCAGAATAATGTACATATAAGATAATCGTAATATGTTTTGGGAAAATATTTCTCTTACTTCATCCATAAAATAAAATGCATTTGAATATACCATATACGGTGTTCGTTAACATCATTTATCTATCCAAGAATGTTCAGTCGGATATGAAATTAATAACAAAAATGATACCCCTCCATGACAGATCCTTCCTTAGAAACCATATTCATTGAGTCTTTATCATCATCATTATTATTGTAATCAATAATGATACTAACCCCCTCCCGTCATTCCTCCGCCACTTCCGCCGGACATCGCTCCGCCACTTCCGCCAGAAGCCCCTCCTCCCATCGAGGCTCCGCCCATAGAACCGCCTCCGGAACTTGATCCACCTGACACAACCTGGACTACTTCCGTTCCTTGTGAAAACGGAAAGGTTATCACATTTATTTCTCTTTTACATTTGTCGCTAAATATTTTTTTCTAAGGGAAAATGCCCTTTTGCAGGGTCAACTAGTCGAAGTTACAGATGGCGATAAACTGAATTAATGACATCTATTATTTTTTTCCTTTTCTCGCAGTTTGTATGAAACAAGATACAAAAAATGTTTGTAGCAGAATTTTTGTCCTTCAAATTTGGTATTGCTTTTAAGGGTGAAGACCTAAGAATATAGCAGCATGAAATAATAAAAACATGAAACATAACGGGAAAATAGGGAATAAGAAATGGTGAAAAAGACAATTTGTTTGTAGATTCCCAGTCGTGAATATACCTGTATTTGTACCGCAGTCAGTACATTCCGATTCACACGAATGGCTTTCACATCCTGTTGACGTCACTACCTGAACAACCTCGTGCGTCGTTTCCTCACATCCGGTATGGCATGAGTCCGCGCATGTGCAGACAGGACATCCGTCGCTTCCGGTTGCTCCTAATTGATAATTACTACAGGATGCCATACACTGGACTACAGAATCACAGGAATGGACGGTAATAGCGGGTTTTTTCTCGCATGTGTCATGGCAAGTAGCTGTACAATATAGAAAATACAACTTTGAGTCATAATTGGACACGCGATCTACTTGTTTCCGCCAAAAAATTAAACCATGCACATTTGTTATGACCAAATTGAAATTATGGCAATGATAACATAGGTTCTAATATATGGACATGACGCCATAAGAAAGGTTTATACACTTTGAACCTTTTAAAAGCATTTACCCATAAGCATATGGCAAAAGTTTTTAAAGACTGATCTAATTTTAATGATGGCGTAAACCACAAAGGCCAGGCTAATCCAATCTATTTATTTTATCATTGGTCTTTCTTTGTAGAAACACTGTGGGAAATGTGGCTACGTTTAGAATCTAAGGAGGTTTCAAGATTTATTTTACTTACATGCAACTGGAGGTTTCAAAATTTATTTCATGTACATGTAACTGGTTTAATACTGAACTGAACAAGCCGAGCATCCATCGTGACCTATTTCCCAAAACGTATATCCGTATTTTCATGGCGATATACACGATGAGAAGGACGAACACTGCTTATTCAAATAGCTACCTTTGGGGTTAAACATGAAACCATAGTGTGTGTGTTCTTAAAACGTATTTTACTTACACGTAACTGGGTTAATACAAGAACAAGCTGGACATCCATCGTGACCTTCTTCACCGAGCGTGAATCCGTGGTCACATGGCGACATACATTGTAAGGTGGGTGGATATTGTTTAATTCAATAGGCCACCATTAGGGCTAAACACGGGACCAACGACTTTTCAAATATTTGTTTGACTTACATGTTACTGGGTTAATACAAGAACAAGCTGGACATCCATCGTGACCTTCCTCTCCGAGCGTGTACCCGTGGTCACATGACGACATACATTGTAAAGTGGATGGACATTGTTTAATCATGGTGGTCACTCCAGTACTGACCTGTGGTCGGACTGGCTGGAGAGGCTGGACATTCGTTACTGAAATGGAAAAGGATACCGTCGATAAAGTGTCATGTGCATTCACAGAAGTCTTCTATATTGAAATTGTCGTTTCAATGGTTGGTTTCTGGAAGTGCTAAAAGGGTACTTTACGTCAATGAAACGTTATGTAACTTCCAAATTTATATAAAAATGCATGTGGAATAGCCTTCCGCGATATAGACAATGGTCTGTTATTTATCTTTGGCTTTCATATTTGCATTTTGAAATTAACATTTATAAATTAATCTAATGATTGATTTGTTGACATGAAATAGTTTCTTAAATAAGGAATTTTAGCCCTATAGATTAAAGAGTAGATCTATAATACAATATTATCGGAAGACACGTGCCTTCTGTTTATTTATTCTGATAATCCTGAAGATAATAGGCAAGGTGTTGATAATAAACCCTGGGTTCTTTATTTATTACCACATAGTTTTGTGTGACTTATTAATTATCTTGTAGCCCTTGAGTTTGAATAATTCTGTATTGGTGTACATAATTACTAAACACGTACAAGACAAGCCTCAGATAAGACCTTTATCGGATTTAACATAAACGATCCTGAATGTTGGCTTTTAAAATATTTAAAATGGTCTTATCCCAAACTTGGAAAATAAAATTGGCTTTATTATGTTCCATTTTCTACATCGATGTGTCCACCATTTCGATTTCAATTATGGTAAAATCATGGAGCAGTCACTTCGGTATCTTTCCAAAATATTGTCGTCTTTATAGGTATATAATGAGATGGCCGCCACTGTTTTTTAATAATAACTAACACATCCCTGTGAAAGAATGGAGGGTATATTTCCAAAGACTTCCTCTGTTCTTTTTTCTAAATATATATATTACAAAATGGACACCGGATACCACTTTGTTTAATCACAACTAATACATCCCTGTGTAAGAGAGGAGGACACGCACCGTCGGACAGACAGGTGCACGTCGGGCAGCCCAGGTCATCCGCCTCGTAACCATGGTCACACGCCCTGGGACACAGAAACTCCTTGTTACACTCCACAGGGCGGGAAAGTATGGCCGACAACAAGGGGGCGTATTCTGAAACAGAATAATATTATCTATAGTTCAGTCATGATAGTACGGTAAATGTTTACAAAGTTTATATGTGCTAGTAGATCTTTGTCAATTTTGGAAAAAAGTTTATTATTTCCAAATAATCCGCATTCATTGGTTCGTATCTTGCAGTTGTGAGATAAATGCAAGATTCAAACCATCACATGCCAAATTACATTAGATCTAGTTTGGGATTCGATATTATATTGTTTTCATAGGAAATTGTTGTAAACATGTGTCATAATATCATGGACCAACAATAACAAATGACAATTAAAGAAATTACAATTCTAATGAATGTCAAAGAAATTACAATTCTAATGAATGGCAAAAAGAAAGAAATAGGAATGATCTTAAGGACAGATCCTCCATTTATTTCCTGCGGTAAGATTTTTTTTATTTTTTCTGTACTGATATTTAAATATATGAGAAGTAAAAAAATGACTTAAAAACTATAGGTCACCAAGCGAATTAAAAAGTTATTGGATTCCAAGGGAGACTACTCTTGTCTAAAATTGCAAAAATAAGGTATCACTTAAATACCCACAAAAAAGGTGTTTGAAATGGCTAGGATAACATAAATAAGTCTTTATTGTGTTAAATATGTTTTATTCTGTCTATATGAGTATCAATTTGAGAACATCAAGTGATGATTTTGAAATTTTTAGTAAAACATTCTTTCAGAATAGCTGAAATTGCTCTTTTTTCGCAACATTTCTGATAATAAAAAATATTCCAGCGGTAAGAATTTTTTCCTTTTTGGTATAGACATAGTGCTTGGTCATACCTACCAAAACAAAGAAAGAAAACTATATCAAACCAAGCGTTTTTCTTAGTTATAAGTAAAATTTGGTTTACTTTTTGCAGCTCTGTCCGAAATTGTTTCACTACTTTTATCCATTTTCTTCCTTATTACCAGCTTTAGATAATAAAAAGTGTCATCTTTTGTGTCCATCTGAAGCGGACTAGCTCATAAAGACACCACTTTGCTTTTGTTGCTCCGTTTCCTATCGCTAACGCAACATGTTGAACGCGTAACAAAAAGCGAAATGTACCATCCGAGTACTATTACCCTTTAATTGACCAAACAGAGAAAATTGAAAAAACCGAAAAGGGTCTTGTCATTTATCAACCAAACATTAACTAAATGTAAAAAATACATTTGCTGAAAAAGGCCAACTACTGAAACAGCTTTATTTCGTTATTTAGGATATGCGCAGTAAGTTGCGCAGTAACAACTGGAGGATCTGTCCTTAATTAACAGAAAAAATGGCAATGATTAAGATAAGTTGGTGTTAAATATCATAGTGTGTCGAGTAAGAATCTATGTGATATATTTCTTTGTTTGTCTTTTAACCTTGGTGTTTAAATTGACGCAAAAAACAACTCTATTTTCTGATTAAATGTGTGTTTTTCTAATAAAACAACTATACAATGAATAAATAGATCAATACTAAATGAATGAATAAATAAGTTCAATTTAACGATGAATATGTAAGCTTAGGACGAACAGTTTTATAATTTTGTATGTGGTTCTCAGTGTTATATTACGAATATGAGACCCATAATATCAAAAGAACACCCCCTGTCGAGGGTATGGCCTCAAAACCAAGCAAAGGGAAACACAACTAAGCATCGGAGTTTAGAAAAATCCTTTAACCTAGTTAAATTAACACGTACCCTGAGACTGCCCGACGCACGTACATGAGGGACAACCGCGTTCATCAGGGGCGTATCCTTTTTTACAGCTTTGTTTACAAATAAACACCTTCTTACAGCCAGGGGCCTGGGTCGCTGCAAATAGCAAAATTCCAATTAATTCATTTTATTCAAAACATCATCGCAAAAGCAGCAATGGATTGAATATATAAATTTACTTCTACTATACAAATCTCAATTTTCTCAAGTATGTCTGTAGGAGTTTAGATACATGACTTACATATTCATTACGATCTTTCTCATATAGACAATGTAGGAACACAATACGCATTTCTATTACATGTAAAAATATAAATGCTTTTCAGAGGTTCTCTTAACCTTTTTGTACGTTTATCACAAATTTCCTATCTCCAACCAAATGCAGTGTGGTTACACATTCTCCATTTCTCTAATTTAACAGAAAACCATTCTGAAAAAATTAAGCCCAATTTTTGATGCTATATAGAAGGCGACGCTTTCGGAGTAGTTGTCAACATATACTTAGTACATTTAAAAACGCAGAGTTTTCAAAGCCTTAAATCAAGATGTTATATGATGTTAAAAGAAATGGAAGTAGTTCCTATGAATCTCCCACAAGTTTTGAAATGTGCATAGAAAAAAATACAGGTAGTAAAATTGGAAGATTTTACGGCGCTATAGCCAAAGCATTGAACACGTTGTCGCTGCGTAAAGTTGACGCACGTGAAACTCGGGTTGAAGTTTAACATGTTTATAAAGTTTGTCTATAGGGACACCATAAAAACAAGTCTCATCGAAAGAATCTCAATTCTATCAGTCTGCCTCGTCTTCTTGAAAATGTGAGGAACCAAGCAATTGGAACACATTTGCTTGTTTTTGTCAAACTCTGACATTTTACGGCGCGTAGGATGCCATCACGGCTAGTGACACGATGGCTAGGCCACATATTGTGGTTACATTCTACTAGCCTGCGTTGTCTTCTGATATGAAACCCTATAGAACAAGCTTGGAATGGCCTTAGGAGACGCGTCTATTGACGTACCCCACCACCCGAAACGTCGCAACAACAGCACATTGCTGTTTTTCAAGAGTGGAAGAAAATGCCAAAGGTGGTCACATTGCGAGAAAAACTCTTTACATTCGACGAAGATGTCGGGCTTTAATTCAAGTTATAGGTGGACACATCCGTTATTAATTGATTTTAACCTTCTCAATTTAAAATAATCAAATGTTTTTCCGATGTGTATTTAAAACATTTTCTACCTTTTGAATTTGATAAAATTAGATAAATCAGTAAAAATAAATTCGCATTACATAGCCTGTGCTTCTTATTTCCGTCCTATCAGCGAACGAAGCACCTCTGTGGAATTAAATGTACTGAGTATATTTATATTACTACATACATGTGCTGAAAGAGTATTTACAAATAACAATGAATTATTTTTTACCTTTCTCTTGTGCGATGCCATTTCCTGGTCTCACGCCGATGGTACTTCCGGTTCCGCCTACGCATGTGCAGATAGGACATCCCCCGTTGGCATCTGTATCGAGGTTGTAGCCGTTCTCGCATGTAGTCATACACTTCAGGACGTCCGGACAGTGCTTTACGGTGTCCACAATATTTGTACTGGATGACCCGGAAGTCGTGCCTGAACTTGGCTGGTTCCCAACAGTAGTAGTTACCCCTGGCTGGTTACCGGTATTAATCCCGGACAACAGCTGACCTGTCTGTATGCCGCCAAATTGGTTTGATGCCCCGCTCCCGAGTCCGCCCATCACGCTAGAACCGCTCCCATTTGGTCCCGAGTTTAGAACAAAGGGACCTGTACCGTACCCGCCTACGTTAGCCTCCAGATTCCCACCCGATCCGTCTGTAGAATGGCTAGGATTTGCCCCATATCCATTTCCGAGTGTTCCAGCTTGCATGTTTAATGGGTAAGAGCCACCGCTCCAGTATGGATTATTACCCTGACCATTACCCGCCCCATTACTACCCGCGGCGGCTTGAGAGAATGGACTCCCGTTACCATTTGCTGCAGCGGCATATGGACTAAGAGGAAGACCAGAGTCGTTACTAGCGGGCCCACCACTCCCTGATGCCATATTGAAAGGTCCACCAGCCGCAGTACCAGGCGCATTTGCATTCGGTCCACCCGCGTTTTGACCAGGTGCAAGATTAGCACCAGTTTGACCTATACCACCAGTCGGCGTCATTCCATAACCATTCCCATTCGTGTTGTGGTACATTCCACTAGACTGACCACTGCCATTGCCATTAGCAAATGGACCGTCCGTACCTCCTGTTGCCCATCCATTCCCGTTCGCAGATCCAGATTGCCATGAACTTCCAAGACCTGATGCAAAAGGTCCTTGATTTGTTCCGTTATTATTTCCTAATTGTGAAAAAGGCCCTTGACCGATTCCACCAGATCCTGTCGAACCACCCGTTTGTCCGGCACCAGAAAAGGGACCTTGACCCGTAGACCCTGAGTTTAGTCCCGTTTGTCCACTGGAAAATGGACGTTGTCCATATGATCCCAAGTTCGACCCCGATTGACCATTAGAGAAGGGACCCTGTCCTTGACCAGAAGATCCAAGATTTGCCCCGGTCTGACCAACGTCGGTACCTACAGAGAATGGACCTTGACCGTACTGACCACTTCCGCTACCAATTCCGCTACCAGACCCTGAATTCGCACCAGAAAATGGTCCAGTATTTCCAGTGTTCTGACCTGGAAATCCTCCCTGTCCTGATGTCATCCCGGACCCAGCTTGTCCTGCATTTTCACCATTGTTTATAGCAAACGGCCCTTGTCCATTTACACCATTCTGACCACCAACTCCGCCGTTATTATTTACGTTGAATGGTCCTTGTCCACTTACACCATTTTGACCACTACCTCCATTATTATTTACGTTGAAAGGTCCCTGAGCAAAGCCGAAGGAATTATCAGTTCCATGTTGTTGAGCATTGTTGTAGTTTCCATATTGAGATACACTACCGGCTCCCCCGCCATTAAACTGTTGTAGTGGACCCCCTGCTCCATTAGCTGTGCTGGCAAAGGGACTCGATCCTGAACCTGAACCCGGTGCAAATGCTGATGACATCCCTCCAGATGACCCTAAACCACCTGTATTCGTCTGGTGGACTTGTCCAGTACCCGCGCTGCTTCCTTGTGCGTTAGATCCAGAGTTGTTATTGTTTGGTAAACAACCGAAAGGTCCACAAGAATCTACAGTTGGTCCGAACCCTTGACCGCTCAAATTTGTACCCATTCCTTGACCTGAAGACCCACTTGTTGAACCAAATGGGCTTGACCCTCCACCAAAACTTGAGCTAGCACTGGATCCGCCTGTCATTGTAACCACCAATATCAATCCCATTATTTTACCAAGGCAGTTATCATTTATGAATAGACATTATTGTGTGTGTCTTGAAATTTAAACTTAGTTTAACTACCCGATTCGCCCAAAAAGTGAGAAAGTTATGACGTGCATCTTTTTGTTAGGTTAGTGGGTGCCTTGTTGTGGGCAGTAATTGCGTGACTTTGTCATTAAAGAGACTAAATCTTACTTTACAGTATAACATGCATTTTTCTAAATGTTTATTTAAATGTCCATTCCCTTTATTAAAAAGCATACCGAATTTTAGACAGAATCCGTATAGTAGATTATACGCGAAATAAACATTCAAATGTGCACATTAAGAAATTCGCAAACAACACAACATTATGTTTTGTCCTACAACGAGTTTATGTAGTGAAGTAGAGAAAAGTAATTAAACAATCATCATTAGAATCAGAATTGATTTATCCTGCCTTGAGCAAATACTTAAATGCATTGCAGAATATCTCGTTTATCTAGGACATCATGTAAACTTAGTGTTCGTCCTAGTTTTTGGACCAATGAAATTGCAGTATATTTGAAAATTTTGGCGCTATATTTAACATAAACGCACTGCCGGTCAGTTTATGTCACGGATATACATAACCACGCCCCCGTTTCCGGTGCAGTTATGAAAAATGATGTAATTTTTGGGAAAATGATGTAATATTTAGGAAAATGGTGTAATTCCAGTAAGATCCGCTTGATAGTAGGTCGGAGGCGTGGTTTGAAGAATGACAGTAGAAGCGTATGTTTTCATTGGTTGGCGAACACTAAGTCAGATAGAGTCTGTATAGTAGATTCTGCGCGACATAAACGTTCAAAGGCTGCGCCTTTTGAACGTTTATATCGCGTAGAATCTAATATACAGCCTCTATCTAATACTTAGAAGTCTATCAAGGCGATGAAAATACCCTCGCCACTACATTTGTCCGGAAAAGCGTTTAAGTCGAATCAAGGGCAGCGATGGGGTATAATTTCCCAGGAGGAAACTGTGTATTTCAAAACTTAAACATGTGATTAATGTCGTTACAAGGTTTCGTTACTATTGAACTTATACGGAATATGCAATGCGAGGCATAAAAATCCTATCATATGAATACATAGAGGAAATTACTATCAAGTTTATGGAAGGTAATTTATGAACCATGGACAGTTGAGAAGTGAAAATTTTGTCAAACAAAACTTAAATTTGGACCAATATGTTCGAAAGATTTTACCATCTTTGAATGAATACTGAAAAGGGAGTCTACGACACAAAATTGTTATTATTATTATGTAGATTCTAAATAAATGGAAGGACGGACATATATTCTGATTCCAGTATACCTCCGAAAGCATTAGTTTTGCGGAGGGTGTAAAAAATTCCATTGACGTTTTCATCAAGTTATTATTTCCTTGTTTTCAAGACTACCTTTGGCTTACACATTTGTAGAATCGTAATTATAATATAAATCGACGTCATGTGTATCTTTTTGTTTGTCGCCATCTTTACTTTGTACCATAAATTAAATAGCCCCATAAAATGTTGAAAATGTGACATACTCGTCATTCTTTTAGAAAACAAATCTTAACTTCGACTAGAACTTAGAGACTCCATTGATTGCTGCTGTAACAACAGTTACTAGCATCGCTTTCCTTGGATAAACTTATAACTGCAGTTCGAAACAAGCTGATGCCATGAGGTTTTTAACGAGTTACCACTCAGAAGCTTCTTTTAACTCCTAGGTTTTGAACAAACAATAGCTCTTTTTAACTTTTATTTTCAATCTTTAAAAAGTCAGACAATCCTTTAAATGTTAAACTTTTCTTTTATATAATTAGTAAGTTTGATTTATTAGCTTTTAAGACCATTAAAGAAAATATGCACTTTGTGCTTTTTTTTTTAAAAAAAAAGTAAATTGCAATTAAACATGACCGGGGTCTGATATTTTTTATCAAAATCGCATGAAAATTACTATGGAAATACATCTAATAGAAATGATTTTTACCTCTTTTATTTACTTAATATTGTATTTCCTTATAACAACAAAGAAATTTATAAAACAAATATATAATTATATATAAAATAGTTGTTCTATTTCTTTTTGAAAAAATATATAATTAAACACCAAACAATGAAAGGGTACTGTTGTGCAAAGTCATTTTTCATTAAAAGGACTTACAATGTATACAATTTAAATTCTCTAAAAACTTTACATATATCAAAAATGTGTAAAATAATCAATTATGCATCTTCTAAACAGTTGTTTAAGATCAGGTGTAGAAAGGGTTAAAAAACCAATGATTCTTATCTCTACCCTGTTTGTTCAAAACCATACACCCTTGACTCTGTCTGAGTGGTAATAGGTTAAGGAAAAGCGATGGTTTCCTATTTTTATACATTACCGGTCTGGACCTTCTCGCAGCATTCACACACCGGACATCCATTATCCCCTCGCCTGTACCCGAAACCACAAGCCTTGGCACATCTAAGGGCTGAATCACACGTCAATGATTGTGTTGTGTAAACCTCCGTTACTGTAGTAACGCCGATTACTGGAGTAGAAATTAGGCACACTTACTAGGAAAATTTGTAAACAAATATATAAACAAAATTGATAAATAAATAAAATAAGAAATTATAAAGGTGATTACATTAAAAGAGAAAGAACATGCACCTACATACATGTACATATAAAAACTTTATCACACGTCGATAATTGTGTTGTCTAAACCTCCGTTACCTTGGTAACGCCGATTACTGGAGTAGAAATTAAGCACAGTTCTTGGTAAAATTTGCTTATTCGTGTTTGAAAAGGGCGAAAAATAAATATATATATATATAACTTATATACAAGTGTAAAACTTAATCAGACGTCAGTGATTGTGTTGTGTAAACCCCAGTTACTGTGGTAACGCCGATAACTGGAGTAGAAATTAGGCACAGTTGTTTGTAAACAATTATTAAGAATTATTTAAACGGTTTTCACATACTTTTTACATATGAAACCCTATTACTGGGTTGTGTAAACACCCGTTACCGGGGTAACGCTGATTACTGCGGTAGAAATTATAAACATAATTTCAATTTGTTGAAAATCATATAAAGGGGGACAAGATTTGATTATATCGCTAGACTAAATACCTACACTACTCGAAAGTTCTAATTGGCTACCTCATATTTTGGGAAGTACAGACTACAACTTTGTTCAAACCATATTCATTTTAATATCACCAGCTGGCATATTCATTTATCATAATTTACACGAAATGTCAATAGCTTCTTATAACAAAACATTATCAAAACAATGGCATCAGATAAACACCCCTACAAATGAAAAGTCACAAACAGAGGCAAATGACTTATTTTCTCCAGGCAAAATACATCATGGCTTGTCATTGCTTTCTAATGATTATTTCACAGACAGGGGTGTATTTCCTTGATATTTTTCTCCATTCGTGAGTAACAACATGATACAGATCGTCCAAAATGTTGCGTTATGAATGGTTGTCTGAATTCTTTTCAATCAACGCCATTATGCTTTATGGGGTTGAAATTTTAGCTTTAAATGATAATGAATGAGTTGAATGTGGTTTGATGCCAAAATGCGGCGATTACCTATCAATTAATGGCACAGGAATGACATTGTTGACAAGAATGTTTTCCAGATATGCCTGGAAATGGCTGGAAATTTGGTAATTTTGCCCGTGGTCGTACAAATTGCGCTGATAACGTTTTTCATGTAGATTACAGTTGAGTCTAGCAATCTAAAGGACCGAAAGGGTAGCCAATGATAATCGGCTTTGTAAGCGTCATATTTACACATCTACTTCCGGTTCTTGGAAATTCCTAGAACAACCCTTTTCAGGCAGAATTGGGAGGACAGAAAATTCTAACAACATGCAAATTATTGTCAAAGGCACCAGAAACCATAAAAGAAGATTACTTATGTTCTGTTAACTAAAGAATGGTCAAATAAATTATTGACAACATACTCCTATAACTGACCTGCTAAATTCGATCATTCCAAGCTTTCTAGCATAGCCGCGTTACTTGGTTTTGGTAATGTTTTCTGTTTTTTCTATGTTCTAGGCTGTTTAAGACATGATGTATCTAACATTTACGAGTTTTGAATAGCGCACGTGTTTTTCGTGCACGTTTGACCAAAATGCCTCTTTTAAAAATAACAAATGCAAAACAAAACAATCGGCGTTATAAATTAGGCATTCGAAATCTTTATCAAATAGATAAACAGCTGTCAAAATTTCAGTTTTTTGTGTTTCAGTCATTTTCTAGTAAAACGAGTTTGAAAAGTGACAAATTAGAACTTTTGAGGAGTGTATATAGATGTAGAAACTTAATAATGCGAAAAGGGTTGCGTTACGTAAATTCCGTTACTGTGTGACGCCGATCGCTGGAACAGAAATTTGGTACTTATTATCAGTGTTTAACAGTATGCATCATAATGACCAAATTGAACAAAAATGAAAATTGGCGCTAGCACAAATCTAAAGCCTGGATCATATGTCAGAGCCGTGTAAACCTCTTTTACTGTTGTAGATCTAAATCCGATTTAAATGACGTTTGGTATACTTGTTTTCCACTTAAGTTGGCACGTCTAGGCGGTCTAGCCTTTGTTTGATTACCTTTAGGTTCTATACATCCGCATGTAGGACATCCATTATGGTCACATTCATATCCGACTGAACAGCCGCGGGAACAAGAGAGGGCTTGTGGGCATTTGACTTCATAAACAATCACTTTTTGTGCTGAAAAAAAGATGATAAAGAAAGTCAACCATATCTTTTTGAAAACATATGATGGGTTATGATCTATTATACTAGTATTATCTATAAACTTAAACGTATATTAAACGATTTTGTCTTATGAATTGATATAAAACGTTATATATAGGAAAACAACCGAACAACGTAGCATATTTCTTTGGCTTTAGAAACTTCGATCATTGGGATTTTTCTGGTGTATGTATATGAAATAGGTCTAATATATCGTATTTATTGTACCTGTAATTAGTCCATTGGCTATAACTTGGCTGCATTACTATAGTTCGTAGACAGGAGTGACGACTATTTGCATGCATTTACTATGTAAACAGTTGGCACTCCCGACTGCCGAACTATACATAATTGTACTAGAACATGTAACTTACGTAAAGGAGCGAGGCAGTTACAACCAAGACATCTGCCAGGCCCGTGCTGCCCCACTTGGTAGTCTTGTGAACAGATCATTGCCTACATATTCATTGCACTAATAGTCAGCTTAATGAGCGTAGATAGCTGCCTAACTGCAATATCATACTCGAACAGATAGGGGGTAGGGTACATTGTGAGTTCTCCTGACCCATGGACGAATAAAACTTACGTGCTGGAGCGAGACAGTTACAATCCGGACATCCGTCAGGTCCGTGTTGTCCAACTTGGTACCCGTGTTCACAATTCATCATACACTCGATGGTCTTTGGACATTCAAGCTTCTTCGGTGGGGGCTCAACCACGAGCACCTCCTGCGGCTTGGGTGCTATGAAAAAAAAAACAACAACTATGTAGCCAGGATCTAGAAAAGGGTCCTTGAAGGCCTTTGAGCCCAACACGATTCCGGATCAGCTTTCGTATACACGCAGTCTGATCAGGAACCATGTTGTTCTCTCCATCGTCTTCGGACATTCAAGCTTCTTCGACGGGGGTTCGACAACAACAACCTTTTGCGGCTTGGGTGCTATGAAAATAACAACAATAATGCAGCCATGCTTTGGAAAACGGTCCTTTACGGCTTTTGAGCCCAATATGGTTCCAGATCAGGAACCAGGTTGTTCTCTCGATGGTCTTCGGACATTTCAGTTTCTTCGGTTGTGGTTCAACGAAGACCACCTCCTGTGGCTTAGGCAATATGAAAAAAACAACAATGACGTACTAAAATATAGCCAGGATCTAGAAAAGGGTCCTTGAAGGCTTTTAAGCCTAATATGATTTAAGATTAGCGTGCGTATACACACAGTCTTGTAAGGAACCACGTTGTCCTCTCCATCGTCTTCGGACATTCAAGCTTCTTTCGTGGAGGCTCAGCGACGAGCTTTTCCTGCGGGCTGCGTGCTATGAAAAAAGACAGAAAAAAATAAAAAGCAAAAAAGTAAAAACAACAACAATGTAGCCAGGATCTAGGAAAGGGTCCTCGAAGGCCTTTGAGCGCAACACAATTCCAGATCAGCCTGCGTATACACGCAGTCTGATCAGGAACTATGTTGTTCTCTCGATGGTCTTCGGACATTCCAGCTTCTTAGATTAAGGCTCAGCGATGACCACTTCCTGCGGTCTGGGTGCTTTGAAGAAACCATCCCAAAAAGAACAACAACAACAACAACAACAACAACAACAAAAAACAACAACATTGTAGCCAGGATCTAGAAAAGGGTCCTCATCGAACGATTTTGAGTCAAACACGATTCCAGATCAGCCTGCGTATACACGCAGTCTGATCAGGAGCCACGTTGTTTTCCTATGGTCTTCAGACATTTAAGCTTTTTCGCTAGAGGAACAACCATAAGCACATCCTGTGGCTTGGGTGCTATGAAAAAAACACAAAGAAACAACAACAGTACAGCCAGGATCTGGAAAAGGATCAATGAAGGCTTTTTAGCCCAACACGATTCCAGATCAGCCTGCTTATACACGCAGTCTGGTCATGAACTATGTTATTCTCTCGATGGTATTCGGACATTCCAGCTTCTTCGATTGAGGCTCAGCGATGCCCACTTTCTACGGTCTGGGTGCTATGAAAAAAAAAACACCCCTAAACAACAACAAAAACAACTATGTAGCCAGGATCTAGAAAAGGATCCTCGAACGATTTTGAGTCAAACACGATTCCAGATCAGCCTGTGTATACGCTTTCTCTAAAATATTCTTGGCACAATAAATACAATTCAAATCAAATGACATCGTGTGTTCTTGTTGTTGTTTATTTGAATAATGGAAATTCCCTGATAAGTTATTTAAAAGTACATTAAATCTTAATTAATAGACTACAGCATAATTATGTAACTTTTTTGGAATTGTGGGTTTGGCCGTAAATGTTAAAGCAGCTCCGACGAAAATATTCTTTAAAAGATCAATTCTACTTAAAGATTTTTTATAATAAATACCAGAACACCATAGTTTAATACAACAACAACAGCAACAATTGCAGTAACTCTTCAATAACTGTGTTACTATGTGACCGATATGAATTTGATTTGAAGCAGAGAAAATGTAAAAAATCTAGAAGTGGTGGGTCTTTTTTATAAAAAAAAACAACACATGATAAAAGAAGGTATTTGATACCAAGCAAAACAACGATATAAATTAGTGACATAGGCTAATAGACAAAATTATAAAAGAGTTTCTGCAACTGTTGTTGTTATTGTTGTTGCCGTTTTGTCACATGATTCTACGTCACGTGATATTTACCCGTGCATTCACATTTCTGACATTTATCATGACATCCATCATTACACGGACTACTAACTGTGTAACCGTGTTTGCACGATAACATACATAGTACAGTCTCGTGACATTCTTCTTTAGGCTTTTCCTGCACGTGAACAACACGTGCTGGCTGTGGCTCTGTAAGAAAATATGTTCATTAAAATACATAAAAAGGGTAATGATAAAAAATATTGATCCGGATTTGTCTGTGTTTACCAACATTTTTTAATAATTTTCGGTAAATGATTAATGACGTAAGATACAGTCTGACTGACCTTGAGTTTTGTAGATTACGTATCCAATGATGAGACAAGAGTCGTCATAGATCAAAAGAAATAAAGAAAACGGTTTGTACAGTATAGCATCTTTGCCGTAACGCAGCCTCAAATTGAGAAACGAAAAAGCATTTTCTTTGAAATGTTCCAGGAAGTTTCACTAAATTTGGTTGACGTGTTGTGGAGAATTGTTAAAAATTTGATCAGCGTAAAATTAGGATGTTTGTGAAATAATTAAATGATTGTTGATTAATCTTGTATTTACAATGAAAAGGTAATGTATTTAAATCGATTAAAATGGCCGTTACATTCAACGACTTTGTAGAAACATATTATCCTGCTGTGACGTCATCTACATACCTGGTACGCATGCGCATGACTGACATCCGTCCTTCCCATGCTCCCCGAGAATGTACTTTCCTTTACACGTGGACATACACAGTTTAGTTCCGGTACAGTCTGGATGAGTCACAGGCTTCTGTACCACGACTGTTTGTACATGCTGGACTTGAGGTTTAGGCTGGGGCTTCTCGACAACTATAGCTAAAAAGAGATAAGTATGGTGAACATTTAGGGTCAAAAATATTTGTTTATCGTCGGACGAATATTCATGAATATTCATGACACCAAAGTGTATACTTCAACTGTTTGCACTTGTTGTACTTGTGGTACAGGCTGGGGTTTCTCGACAACTAAAGCTAAAAGGAGATAAGTGTACATGCTATTACTTTTTTGTCAGCTCTAAAAGTTGTCTAGAAGATGAGCCCTTGGTGTTAATACATAAGATTATGGTGTTCCTTTTGGGCCAACAGTATTAATTAATTTATCATCAGACGAATATTAATATGTCAGGCCGAAGATGAATAAATACTTTTGACCAAAAAGGTAGACCATGTAAGAGATAAAATGTGGTCATTTAGCCCACACATGTAAATATCATAGCAGTATCCCTATACCAACTTACTTTGTGTTTCGTGATGTTCTTTAGGACATGTGCAGGAACGACAACCGTTACTTCCTACTTTATCACTGAGAGAATAATGTCCCTTGCATGTCATCATGCACAGCATCGTGCCGCTACATTCCTGAAAAAAGTTTGAGCCCGGATTTCGAGAAAAAATATTGACGCTTTTAGGCCTAACATTTACATAGTTGTTAAAAAAGATGCATTTCAAGATCAGACACTTTCCTCTGCTATATAATTCTTTGGAAAACTTTTGAATGGAAAATATTTAACAACGTTTTAAGTACAGCTCCGGCTAAGGACCATGCAATAGGCGGTACATCCATAGTAACAGAATTGGTTTATTTGCACCTCAGTGCAACCCTTTTGTGACCAAAAGTCGAAAGCTGAAATATTTCTTGAATCCGTTCATTGTTACCATGGTAACCAAGAATTTTCATTTTCAGCTCCATTATATGCTTTCCTAAGGCGAAAATACTGATTTTTCAGTACTTTGATATACCAAGAAAAGCGAGTAGTGCTTATAAATTATTTATTTAATTGTTTAGTTATGTAGATTCATCTTAGATAGACAAATTGCAACAATAAACAACAAAATTTTCAAACTCTCACACACACACCATGCTAGTGAAGGTGGGTGGGGTAACTGGTATACAGTTTTTAGGCAAAATTCTGAAAAATGGCTATTTTCAAGGTAAATTATCTCTCAAGACCAGAAAGATCTCATGAAATGATGTATTAGGATATGTAAACTGACCTCTATGCTTAAACATGCAAGAAAGAAACCCTTGTGTTTTTTTCTTATTCTCAATATAAATGCATTAAGGTAGTGCATCCGTTCTCAAAATCTAAAAAAATGCGAAATTATGCTTTTTTTAACCAAGTTTTTCTCCCAAGACCAACAAAAACTAAGAAAGTGATGTCTTTGATCAAATAAACTGATGTCTAAACTTAAACATAAAAGAAAGAAACCTGTGTGTTTTTTTCTTATTATCAATATAAATGCATTAAGGTAGTACAACTGTTCTCAAAATCTAATAAAATGCGAAATTATGCACTTTTCAACCAAGTTTTTCTCCCAAGAACAACATAAACTAAGAAAGTGATGTCTTTGATTGAATAAACTGATGTCTTAACTTAAATATGAAAGAAAGAAACCTGAGTGTTTTTTTCTTATTTTCAATATATATGCATTAAGGTAGTACAACCGCTCTCAAAATCTAAAAACATGTGAAATTATGCACTTTTCAACCAAGTTTTTCTCCCAAGACCAACATATACTAAGAAAGTGATGTCTTTGATCAAATAAACTGATGTTTAAACTTAAACATGCAAGAAAGAAACCCGTGTGTTTTTTTCTTATTTTCAATATATATGCATTAAGGTAGTGCATCCGTTCTCAAAATCTAAAAAAATGTGAAATTATGCACTTTTCAACCAAGTTTTTCTCCCAAGACCAACATAAACTAAGAAAGTGATGTCTTTGATCATATAAACTGATGTCTAAACTTAAACATAAAAGAAAGAAACCTGTGTGTTTCTTTCTGATTTTCAATATATATGCATTAAGGTAGTACAACAGTTCTCAAAATCTAATAAAATGCGAAATTATGCACTTTTCAACCAAGTTTTTCTCCCAAGAACAACATAAACTAAGAAAGCGATGTCTTTGATCAAATAAACCGATTTCTAAACTCAAACATGAAAGAAAGAAACCTGTGTGTTTTTTTTCCTTATTTTCAATATATATGCATTAAGGTAGTACAACCGTTCTCAAAATCTAATAAAATGCGAAATTATGCACTTTTCAACCAAGTTTTTCTCCAAAGACCAACATAAACTAAGAAAGTGATGTCTTTCAATAAATAAACATTTCATTTATTTAGCATGAAAGAAAGAAAAATCCATTTTTATATAAATACATTAAGGTAGTACAGCCGGTCTCAAAATAAAAAAAAATATTTAATATTATGCACTTTTCAACCAAATTTTTCTCCCAAGACCAACATTTACTAAGAAAGTGATGTCTTTTCACAAATAAATTGATGTCTTTACTTAACCCTCTCCCAAACAAGACCTGGTTTTGACGTCCCAAACAGAAAAGGCTTGGGAAAACATTGAGGCAAAAGAAGAAACTGCTGATAACCAGCAGTTTCTCCTTTTGCCTCAATATTTTCTGTGCTATATTGTACACAAATTTCATCTATATTAACATTCATTTAGTCGTCAGCAGCAGCTTTCAAGTTACATATCCAAAATTTTCACTGTTTGGGAAAGGGTTAAACATGAAAGAAAGAGACCTGTGTGTGTGTGTGTTTTATTTTTATTTTTTACTTTTTAATCTATAAATGCTAAATGAAGGTAGTTCAACCATTCTCAGAATCGATTAAGATATAGAAATTATACACTTTTCAACTTAAAGTTTTTGTCCCAGGACCAGTATAACCCTTTTCCAAACAAGACTGGGTTTTGACGTCTCTGATAGAAAAGCATTGATACAAAAGAAGAAAATGCTGATGATCAGCATTCTCTCTTTTTGCCTCAATATTTTCTAAGCTCTAAAATACACATTTTCTACCTTTTATATAAACTATTTTGTGGTCTGCAACTCATTTCAAATTGGGCTGGTCCAAAATTTTGTTGTTCGGGAAAGGGATAAACAACGAAAATGATGTCTTTGAACAAATATACCGATATCTTTTCTTAAACATGAAAGAAACATGTGGGTTTTTTTCTTCATCTTTTCTTTATAAATGAATTAAGGTAGTGCAACTATACTCAGAATTTAAGTAATTGTACAATTTTGTCTTGATTGATCAATAATTGTAGATGCTAGAGTGTAAACAATGTCCAAACTAGCTATTTTTTGCATTCAAGGGCAGATAACTCCAGACTTTCTGGTTCGATCTGACCCATAATCGAACTCATCCGAGATCTTATGGTCATACATGTGTTGACCAGGTTTGGTAAAGATTGGTGTATATTTGTAGATGCTAGAGTGTTAACACGAAATTGTGGACGGACGGACAGACGGACGACGGACAAAAAGTGACCACAATAGCTCACCTTGAGCACTTCGTGCTCAGGTGAGCTAAAAATGAAAGACAGAAACAAGTTCTGTTATTGTTTTCTTATTTTGATTAAAAATACATTAAGGTAGTGCAGCCAATTTTAACATCTAAACATTTTAGCTACATTTCAACCAATTTTTTTCTCAATACCAAATTAATGTAAGGAATTTGATGTATAGAGAGATGAAAATGATGCCTATGCTTTAACTTAAAACAAAAATCAATGTCATACTTCTTCTTTTGAGTACATGTATATTAAGGTAGTCCACCCCTTATGAGATTCATGCAACGACGGAATATTTCATGCTAAGTCTTAAACATTCGTAATGCACTCGATCTGGACGGAAACAATACAAATTAGAAAAAATAATAGATACCTTCTACAGCTTAATTTTCACAGTGTTGCCCGCAAAAATTCTAAGTCTGATGAATCTCATTTGAGGTGGACTTCCTTAACCCATTTCCACAATGACATGATGACGCCTTCGGGTGTATAATAAAGGCTAAAAGTTTCATCTTAAAAAAGAAGAAACAATCCATTTCTTCATTTTCCACAATGTTTTTACCCACAATTAAAATTGCAAAATTTCATTCACTTGAAATTGTCTTTTGCAACATATTTGACTCTGGACAACTTTAAAATTTTGCCATCTGGTAATGGGTTAATATAGTACTAAAGGAAAAAAGAAACGCAACAACAAATTAATTTGATCATACGTTTTGTTTTTGTATTTCTCAAAATCACCTGTAATCGAGTACCTTTTTCAGTGCATAGTAAAACTTCATCATTTGACTTTCTAGTGTCAAAATTTCATCAAGGTCACAGGTTGTACGTGCCATCAATATGCGTTAAAATGAGAGCGGTTTGGCGTCAACGTTAAATGCCTTCTCGCACACAATCCAGACTGAAGTTAACAATTCCTGTCTAGAATGTGATTGCTGTACTATCCATGAATAGTATCAACATTTTTCTCGATAAGAGAATTTGTTTCTGTAGGTAAAATAAGCAAACGTTCTAGTCCTGACGTCGTGACATGAGACGTTGACGACCACCTTTCGGGCGGCCGTAAGTTATTCCGTTCGTTCT
Source organism: Fragum sueziense (assembly GCA_963680895.1). Taxonomy (NCBI): domain Eukaryota; kingdom Metazoa; phylum Mollusca; class Bivalvia; order Cardiida; family Cardiidae; genus Fragum; species Fragum sueziense. Next base: position 20,203,600 of record OY804610.1, read on the forward strand.
AAGACGTTACCTCAAGCAATATTATGTATACCAATGTACACAAAAGTCAACAGCAACTGCAGGTTGAGATGTTCCATAAATAAACATCACAATTGCTTCTGGACGACGTCTTTGAATAAGTCGCAAAATGATATGAGGGATTAAATTCAAACATAAAACATTGCCTTTTGTCGAGTCGACGTGCATCTACACAATCAAAAGAGTTTTATGTAAAGTTTGGTTATTTAAAGGTTTGCACGTGAGAAACGTGTAAACGTCTATTTTGACGTTATCTCACATGTAAAACAGGTTCTAAGGTAAACACAAAGATCAATATCAAGATACAGTTCCCTGTAATAATCAGTATCAGCTTTGACTCAATAACATAAAAGAATTAAGAGAAATAACAAAAAATAGTTGTTGCGTTTCTTCTTTCCTCTAGTATAGTGAATATAATGCATATAAGAGGACATCAATCCATGATACTTCTTCACATTTCTAGGTCTTGTATCCACAATGACAAATACTAAATTCATTAATTAACATTCATGAATATAAAAGTCTTGCATTAACCCTTTTCCAAACAAACCATCATTTTGATGTATCTTGTAGAGAAGGCTTAGAAAAAACTTGTGACAAAAGAATATAATGCAGATAGCCAGATAACAAGCAGTTTTCTTTTTTTATCTCAACAGTTTCATTTCTTATTATAGCCTAACCAAAGATCATATTGAACACACATGTATTGTAATCTTTAGCAACATCTACGATAACTGAGAACATGTTAAAAATGCTTTCCTACAATCCATCAATCCATTCAATCATTTTTTCCATATGAGATAGCATTGTTATTATTCCCCCCACAACTGAAGCTTAGGGGGTATACTGGAATAAGCCTTTTGGTCGGTTGGTTGGTCAGTCTGTTGGTAAGTTCCACAAAATCGTATTCATAAAAATCTTACAACAGTTTCTGTCAGGTTTGCTTCATACTAAGCAAAAGCATTTGTTCATAGGGACCTGTAGATGTGAAACACACATTTTCATGAAAATTCCATCACAAATTATTGAGTTAAGGACCCTAATTTGGCTAAAAGACTCTTGTCCACACAACTCCTATAGTTTATGTCTAATTTGTTTTATACTTGGCAGAAGTGTTCGTTTGGATGTAGATGAGAAAGACAATCTCTTTCTTTCCTCCATTTAGTTGTTGAAATAAGCTTTGACCTTGAAAACCTAACTATTCAGATCTTCAGCGCCCACGCTTACTGACAGCACAATCGTCAATGTTATAACTTTTCCCCCCAAATTCACTGTAAGGTGTGAAACTTTTATGGGACAACTGAATTATTATTGTGTTCCAAATCTAGAGACTTATTGGTATGTACTTCTTTACACGGCCATTTCCTCGAACAGTTCAATCTGTTGTGTACAACTACAATCTCCAGAATCTGTTACGTACAATCATGCTTCATTTTGTGGTATTTCATGATCTTGTCAATAAGTGGATAAAAGATGGAAATGTGTCAAATATTTAGATGATCTTGGCAGGCAGGCTGTTTGACTTTAATCATGTATGTCTTCTTCTGCTGTGCAGATAAGTTCTTCACCTGAAGAAAAACACAAAGATACGAAATCATTTTTAATCATCTCTTTCATGCAAATATTTTTTCAAGAATAGAAGGTCGAGGAATTGATACAATTAAATCTCAACAGATAGACATCAGGTCAAAAAAGAACAATATATGAAACAAATTCAAACAGCAAGTATGAAGAGCAATATGGCTAGATCATTCTCAATGAGGTAGCCATCAAGGCTAGCAATAACTAGAGCCTAGAGGTAGCAGTCTGGTGTTACAATCAACTTAAAATATAAATGATCAGTAAAATAGACAGCAATATTATGAAATCAAAGCGTATAACAAATTTGCACACATACCTGGCTAGTATTCAATTTCAGGACAGTTGCATAATTTCAAGCAGAGATTCTACATCATAAAGGGCCACCGGTACAGAGCCATCTGAAAGTAAATAAAGAACAGACTCATTATCTCAAAGCAAGAGGAATGTCACTCAAATGACATTGAGATACATGACAGTTTGAAATTATGGAAGTTTGTTGAATTGCATCAAGAATTAATTTTAATTTTAACCCTTTCCCAAACAAGACCTGGTTTTGACCTCCTCGGTTTAAATGACTTGAGAAAACATTGAGACAAAAGAAGAAACTGCTGATGACCAGCAGTTTCTCCTTTTGCTTAATGTTTTCTATGCTATAATTTACACAAATAAGCTCTTGAAATTGATTGCCCTAGAATTTTGCCGTTTGGGAAAGGGTTAAAAAAGTTTTGCTCATTTTACACTTCACAATATTTCTGGAATATTCTATTATTATTTTTATTTTCTCTTGACAAAAGGGGATCTAGATTTTTAATTTAAAAAAGAGCAGTAATACATGATAACCAGTGCCGAGACAAGATGATTATATGCATAAATCAACTTCAATGGGGGTGAAGAGCGTTTTGCTTAAAACTATAAAAGAGCCACAATATGTAATAAAAGGGCCCATAAGGCTTTTGATACTAACAATAATATGGATGCAGATGTCAATGCATGTGACGTCAAAATTGGAGAAATGACCTCCAGCTTTGAAAACTAGGGGTCACAATGACCAGACCCCAAAAATAAAAAGCACAGGGAACACCCTGACTAATTAGTAGTTTGGGGCACTTTTGGTTGAAAACTTAAAGACACAGGTACGCATGACTGTCAGATTGTTGGCTACCAGTATTTTCTTCTTTCCCCTAAAAGTTTTCCTTAGCCTTTTCTATCAGGGACGTTAAAACCTGGTCTTGTTTGGGAAGGGGTTAAACTTAAACCAGCCCATACACTTAGAAAAACGGTAAAACCGGCCCCAGAATTGTCAAACCGGCCCCATAAATATAATCATTACTGATAATCATGATAATTGTCATAGAAAATTTGGGGCCAGTTTCACTGATAGAAAATCAAGTATGAGGTAAGTTTTATCATTTTGGGCCGGTTTAACCAGGGACCTCTTTTACCATTTTGGGGCAGGTTTAACCATGGGCTGGTTTAACAAGGGACCGGTTTGACAGTTTTTATTATGAAAAAACAACAACAACAACAACCAAAAAAACGTGTAATAATCAGTTTTCTTCAAATTTCAATGACCAAAGACTTTTGGCAAAATTGTTTAGATACATGTGGAATGATATTCAATCAGATTGTAAACACTTTTGAAAATAACAAAGCTATCAAAACCATAGGACCTATCGAATGCATGGGAGGAAAGGAAATTTCTGTTTTTCTACTTTCACTTTGAAATACCCTTTTCCATCATACGTTATACACATTTGACTGAATTTTCAAAGTTTTTATCCGAGTTACCAAACATACCATGATGTATTTAAAGCAGTGTCAGGCTAAAGTAGTTTTTTTGTGTTAGAAAAACGTCCACAGTGCACACTTTCCTGGTCTAGCCTGATGCACAGGTAAACAACGAGCAATGTTGGTTTTCTCATAAAAGTAGCCAACCTCATTGACACAGAACAGAAGGCCAGACTTGCTCTGGTCATAATACTAACCTCTTGTGTCTTTCCTTGCGTATAAATACATAATCATTTCGTGAAAACAAAAATAATCAGATTCTTCAGGTGGTGAGCCATACACAGTCGCCATTTTGGTCTGGGGATAATCAAAGTATCCAAGGTAATAAATCAAAGTACCTAAAGTACTATACAAAGATCACACATATTTTTGCCCTTTACCGTATTTAACCTAAAAAACACAAGGGTTTGACTTTTGATATATGAACATAAAGTCATTTCGCATATGATAGGCATAACACTTTTGTAATAACGTTCTGGTCTTGAGAGAAAAAAACCTTCAAATTTTACAATGTAAAGCAATGGGATTTGAGTTAAACATGTAAAATTTAAAATCGCCGTGGCAATCATAAACCAATGTGCAGACCAAAACAATTGGTCATTTGCTTTGTTTTATGACTAAATCAGTTGGGAAAAATAGAAAACATGTATTTTCTTGACATGCGATGTACCGCCTTTTGCAGGTTTTGCATGGTTCTTAGCCGGAGCTGTACTTAACAAAACTGACAATGTCACGAGGTATCATGTACGGCTATTTTCCTTCTCAGTTGACTTTAAGTATTCTCTAAAAGCGACGTCAAAACTAGACCTTTCTTTGGACAAAGTAAACTGTACACACCTTAAGTGGTTTTTCTTGTGGTTTAGCAGCGGAAGCATGGTGGGACCCACCACCCATAAAACTACCGAATAGATTACCATCTCCCATCTGTCCTGGTTTAAAACTGCCGCCCATCATACCTGTAAATTGATTGATTGATTGATTGATTGATTGATTTATTGATTGATTGATTGATTGAGCCACTGATCCACTGATCATCTGTCCTGCTTTAAATCTACTGCCCATGATACAATGTAAGTGAAACCAGGAAAACGATCTTAATTCATCGTATAAATAATTAGGCCAAGTTTAAGAAAAACTTCATAATTTTAGAAAACCATATTCCAGATCACTTGGTGATCAAATGCAGACAAGCAATGTTCCATTCTTCAAACTGAAAAGGGGTATAGTAAAACAAGAATCTAGAAAACAATATGTAATGAATCTGGAAAAACGGCCCTTAAGGCTTTTGAGCCCAACATAGATCCAGATCAGCCTGTGCATACGCACAGTCTGATCAGGATCCATGTTGTTCTCTAATAGTTTCTTCGTGACCTGTAGTAACTTGAATAGAGCAGCATGAATGCACATTGGACAGCATTTGACAACAGACCAATCTTGGAACTCAATTTTTAAAATTGCTTTAAGGGACGTTTTTCCAGATCCCGGCTCATATGTAATGGATCTGGATCAGACTATCCTTATTCCGTTAGGGGGCTTGTTTCAGATCCTGTCCCATTAATATTTTGGAAAACACAGAAATATGCAGTTTTAAAAACGTGAAAATAATCACAGAACCGGTTTTTATATTAAAAATTTTCAGAAAATATTAACTACTTACCCCCTGGCATGCCCCTATAGCCAGCCCCCGGATGAAACATCATGGGTCCACACGCACACGTTTTACATCCCCTCTCATCTAACTTGACACACCCCGGTATACATTCTACGTGGAACGGACAAACACTGTACGCCGCTGTTTAAAATAAATCAAAGTACTGAAAGAACTGAGAACTAAACAAATGACAATGCACCATATTGGAAATCATGGTCCACAAGTGCTTATTTTTAAAAATAAAACATCCCTCTCATCTAGTTTGATACATTCAACGGACCAACAGTGTGCGCCAATGTTTAAAATAAATGAAAGTACTGAAATATGAAAAAAAATCCACTGTATGCCGTTGTAAAAACGAATCAAAGTGCTGAAAGTATCAAAAGCAAGACAATTACACCATTGGCAAATAATTGGTTTACACGCACATGTTTTACGTTTCCGCTCATCTAGTTTGACACATCCGGGTATACATTCAACATGGAACGGAAATACGACACTTTCTTAAGCTATTGTGAAATAAATTAGTGATGAAAGTATGGAATACTAGAAAGCTGGGGATACATTCCAAAAATTGTACGCCGCTGTAAAATGAACAAAAGTGATGAAAGTATCGAAAGCTAGACAATTGTGGATACATCATGTAGTGAAAATCATGGTCCACACGCACATGTTTGGCATATCCTGGCCATACATTCAACGTGGAACGGACAAACACTGTACATTATTGTAAAATAAATCAAAGCAGAGGAATGGTGTAAAACTGAAATACCATGAATGCATTAGATATGGAAAGAAGTAAGATTATTCGTCGCTGAAAATTAATCAAAGTATCGAAAGTATCGAAAACAAAAAGTTGTAGATATCATTCAATCTGGACGTGACAAATTCTACTCGTCGTTGAGATTAACCCAATGAAAGGAAAATGTAAATTTTCTGCTTCTTGTATTCGTTTGTAAAGGACAAACAATTCTGACTTATGAAACACCTGCTTAAATATATGCAGAATTTCCAACGTTTGACGCAGGGCGCCTGGCTTAGATGGGTAAACGTTTACTTTATGATTAACCAAAACTATCCGCCTTGTATTTTTTCAAAATTTGTAATGTTACTTTTCAAATAATAATGATAAAAATAAGAATATGTTAGGGTAAGGAGGGGCAAAACGCCCCCCTTAAGGAAAGAGCGCTGTAGCACAAAACAAACAAAGTATAATGTAAATGTTTCAACGTGAAATTAAACTTTGCCCTTTGTCCCAAATGTCTATACACGAAACAGCTTTGTCATTTGATATAAAAAATGACTGTCGTTAAAACAATTTTTCTCGAAATTTGGCCTTTTTGCCCCACCCTCGGGGCAAAACGCCTTTGGGGGTGGGGCATGAAGCCCACCACTGGGCTTTATGCCCCATATGAAAAATGGAAAAATTATTTTGAAAATACCTGGGGGAAAATAGGAATGTAATTAGTTTGCAATTAATATACTAGGAAAAATATATTTTGGATGGGTTTTATCATATTTTCAACATTTTTTATCAAGCGTAAAGGCTAGATTTGGGCATAATTTACTTGTCTATAAAAGTGGTTACGTGTTACTGTCCTTTGTCGGCAGCATCTTCATATCAGTCAAATTAAAACATACTGATGTTATGCTCTTTATAAGACCCCTTTAAAGTAGATTAAATGGTCTTATTGTCTCATTTTAACACAAAATCGACGTTTCATGGGCGTTTTGCCCCACATGGATCCATCAGGTGACATAAAAGTTTGATATATTCGCGAAAAATCGGTATTTTTTGCCAGTTTTTCTTTTGTAGACAACTTAATGTAAATGGATTTCGTCATATGTACCAACCTTAGTCATTCTTTGAGTTTAAAGGAAAATTTTAGTACTTCTGAATACCTACTTATCCATACAAGGGGCAAAACGCCCACTATTTAGCCCTTGAAAGGGGCAAAACGCCCAGTCTGGGCGTTTTGCCCCAAAGCAGCATAGGCGTTTTGCCCCAAAGGGGGTGGGTGATTTAATTTGGCCAGAGAAAAAAATGTGTTGATATTTTTTTTCTTTTTATCTTTTTGTGTAGGCGACTAATTGGACATATAAATATAAAATGCATTTTGGTTGATTGAATACTCGGACTGAAATAAGATACACAAGAAAACCCATTACCCAAATATTAGATCAAACATATGCAAAATAAACAATTATTCGCATACTGATAATTGAATGACGTTTAGATGTAAAAATTTCATGGGCATCTTTCTAAAAGAATACTTCAAGTGTAAAATCAAGACAAATATCAATTGACATATTGAGTGACGAAATAATAGGGGTGGGCGTTTGACCCCACCTGGGCGTTTTGCCCCTCCTTACCCTACTTACCAGCTTTTGCTAATACCAAACACAGAACAAATCCGACCAACATGATATCCGAAAAGAGGTTTACGAAAAATTACATTTACAAAACTAAATAAAATCGAAAGGAAAGTTCCTTTGAAGTCCGTTGTAGTACCAGCCCTGCAAGACTAATGATGAAACTCCCGCCTTTAATACTCCAGCGCCACACCTGCTGACACACGGGCGATAACCCTGATAACATATCACATGATGACGTAAACAATGCAGTTTTGGTAGATAAAATAGGCATCGTATCGAACCGTTATATACATGTATTGTCCAGCAAGATTGACCCGGGACATCTGCATATGTAATGATCCCACTTCGGCAATGTTTTGTTAAGGCGCTCAGTAACGGATTTTGCACACGAAAATTAAGTTGTCCCGGTTTAATTTGGGTGGACAACAGCATACTTTGCGGAAACAAACCCGTTGGTTTTGAGGTATTAATTCTTGTTAACATTTGGAAATCAATCAGCAAGTTAAATTTTAAGAAAGATTAAATAAAAAATATGTATACCATCAATATTTTTTTATTTTATCTTAATGTTGTACATGTTGTATTCTGTTTGTGATGCCATTCATTGCATTATTCCAATGTCCCGGTTCAATGCTGTTGCACGAGACTTAGCTTTTTCGGCTTTTGGTTCTCTTAATTTAAATTATTCCTTCAGCAAAGGGTCCAATCAGGGAAGGATAATTTTACAAAAGTATAGTTAAATTGTCAACTTTTTTTAAAATTCATTTCCAAACAATGTTTCTATATGTAGATGCCATTGATAACCATAAAAATTCACACTATCACTTTCCCAAATATCGACAAATAATGTATGGATGTAAAAAAAATAATGGACTAAAGTTCATTTAGTTCAAATTTCGAAATTAAGTTCACTTCGGCAGATAGATATTTTATTTAGATAAGAAATGTCCTCTCATCTTCTTCTGTATGCAACATAATTATATTTAACAAACTTTGAACTGCTCTACCTCTACTGGTTTAGAAATAAGGCGTTTTTTTCTCTTCATTTTCCAACCCTTTCCTAAACGGCAAAGCATTTTGACGCTCATACACATGAAACTTTTGACAAACATTTTGCTAATTGCTAATTGATCGTTCTCTCTCTGACAAGCCTTTGGTGAGGTGAAATTAAAAAAATGAAAGTTATCATATGTGTACATGTGCTCTTTGATTATATTGCTACAATGTCTAGTTTTCCTACACACCGAACTAGATAAATTGTAATCTATATATATTATTTGTAATTTATCAAAAAAAAAAAAAAAAAAAAAAAAAAAAAAAAAAAAAATCGAATTGCAGGATAGGCTTATCTGTGGGTAATTCCACGAACCGCTTGACTTGACCCTTTCCAAAACAAAACTTGGTTTGACGTCCGTAATAAAGGCTTTCGAAAACATTTAGACAAAAGAAAGAAATGCTGATAATCAACATTTTCTTCTTTTGCCTCAATACATTCATGGCTATATCATACACATATACTGTCTATATCGGCACCCATGTTGTCGTCTGCAACAGCTTTCAAATTACACTACCCTAGATGTTTTGGTGTAACTTGAAGACATCAAGTGTCAACTGCAGTTATCTAGTCGTGAAAGTTTTCTATCTTACCTGTTTGTCAATATCGCACACCTGTAGCATTATCTATCACTTCCTCGTATTCGCCTATTTTAGTAGGAATAACCCTTTTTAATACATTAACAGACGACAAGATTTTAGACTTGTCCAAATTCAAACGTGTTGCAGACGACAATACCAAGAGCGTGAAATGTCTTCACATGCCTTTCCTATTAAGGGCATCAAAATCAGGTCAGACACTGAGACAGGAAACAAAAATATTTAACACCTTCTCCGCTCCAAATCGAATTCAAATCGGTCAGGTTTTAACACATTTATTGGTGATTTTCCGCAATCCTTGTTGTTGTTGTTTCATATGATTCCCATCCGTAATTCGATAGCCAAAAAAAATAAATGAATAAAAGAATAATATCACCAAAACAACAACAACAACAACAACAACAACAACAACAACAACAAAAATGCAGCTAGATCTATATCCTTATACCAGGTCAGTCAGATTCTCTTTAAATATCCTTTTTTATCCAGATAATTTCGCCCTTTTCCGTTGTCCCCGATGACGACGAAGTTGCATACTTCTTTGTGCGATGCGTTTTGTATCAACCCATTCCCAAACAATACCTAATATTGGCGTCCCTAAACAAATAAACTTATGGAAACATTGAGGTAAGAGAAGAAAGTGATGAGAAATCAGCATTTTCTCCTTTTGCCTCAATATTTCCTTTGTCATATTATACACATAGCATATCTCTTTTTTATATTCACTATGACATCTGCAGCAGCTTTCAAAATGAAGTAATGTACAATTTTGCAGTTTGTGAAAGGTTTACGCTGCACCTACAGCTTTAGAGACAGTAATGGCGATAACGGTAAAATATTTGGTTGGATGAATGAGATTTAATCCTTTTCCAAACAAGTCATACTTTAGATGCTCTTTATCAAGAAAAGGTTATAGAAAAGTGAAAATGTCGGAGCAAAAGAAGAAAATGCTGATTGATAGTATTTTCTTACTTTTATCAACGTCTAGTTTGTCGTTCGCAGAAGCATTCAATCTGATCACCATGATAAAATAATCAATATAATATTTCGGCAAAATTTTGCCGAAATATTGAATTGATTATTTTATTATAGTCTAGTGATTTTATTCTATTCCCCAAGGAATAATATCGTGATATTGCATTCAATCTGGACAACCCAAACATATTGACATTTTTAGCAGTGTTCCAATCACATTTTGGTCATTTAGTGATCGCATAACCAAATCGATGGAATCCTTTCATTTCTCTTTCTAGTAATACACATAGGGTGTCACATCTTTTCCCGCTTTCAACGCCTCTGACTGCACGTCCAATTGTGGTAGGCTTATTTCGAAAAGGATATTAGCTACAGTCGGGAATCGATTTGATTTAAACGCCGTTTTCAACTACTTTGATCACATCACGGCGGCTGGATCACCAAACGAATGATTCCTTTCTTTTTTCATACGAGTGCTACCACAACACCCTGACAGAGACTCCAGCTACTTCAGTTACGACGTTTTGCAAAAACAACGACGACATGTAATTGTGGGACTAGCAGCTCGTGACATACTGATTTTAATGTTTGTAGCCTACTAGTGCAAGAAATGACAGCAATACATGATAAGGTGAACTAAACTCTGCAACATTGCTCAATGGCATGTTGAACAAAGCGTTAATCTACCCAAATTAAAGTCTTAAGGACTGGGGCCAGTTTCATCACAACATTTAAGACGTATTTTTGTCTTACCGATGACTTATGACAAGTTTCGGACAAGAAAGACGTATCGCCAATTCATCAAGACCTGGGTTATGCGATTGTTGTTTTAAGCTAATTTTAAGACATGTGTAAGTCAAAAATATGTCTTAAATATTTTGATGAAATAGGTCGTATAAACATTCCTGCGTCTAGTCAATACTACATCAACATCGCGTCTAAAATAAGCTGTAGAAGTGGCCATTTTTGGATAGGTACAGTACTTCGGCAGTGGTATGGACGTGGAATCGCGCGTGTGACCTGGCCTATGGACAGGAACATACAAAAGATCTGATTATTACAAAATTTTAATATATAATATATTAATGTATAAACGTTGATTTACACAGATGAACGTTTGACAGACATTGTATGCGTGGAAATGTATTGAGCCAAAGGGATGGGTTGTAATAATACGGTGGATAATCTGGTGATACACCAATTTCAGAAAATCTTCTGCAATTGTGTTATTATATGACCGATTTGAATTCAGTTTGAAGCAGAGGTGGACAGACGTCATGCATTAGGAGGACGGGATGGATTTTTGAAAAAAAAAATCAGCTAATAGAGAAAAATAACTTTTTATCAGTTTTTTTTAACAATCCTGCACATCCATATTATGCCTTGTATTTATCCACTTTCTCTACTTCAAACTGAATACAACTGGTCCCGTATCAACAAAAATATTGATGATTTTTCTGGCATTCTGAATCACGTGATTAACCATCGCGAATAATAACTATTAGCACATTCATTTGCGCTCACAACTTTTAACATCATTAGGACATTTTCGTTATTCGAGCTTATAGACTATTATCATCGCTTTTCAACAAAAACCTAGTAACTGCAGCTTGTTTTAAGCTGCAGTTACGCGGTTTTCGTTGAAAAGCAGTCTTATCGTCTTCTTTCTTTAGCTGCAGTGACGAGGTTTTTGAAGAAAATTAGAGTTATGGTCATTTTCAGCATTGTTACTAGATTTTATATGGTTTTTATATGGCAATGAAATGATAACAGATTACAAAATTCCCGTTCTAAAAATAGATATTCTATAAATATCTTTTGGCTGGTCCCCGGTAGAGCAGAAAGGTTCCCACCATCACCGCCTCTATCAAAATGGTTGATAGGACGAGTAAAGCCGGGATCCAATAAAGCTTGTCCATTGTACAGGGCTCTGAAAAAACAGGAACAAGAAATTAATAGGGATCGATTCTGTCAGGGTAATAGTGACGTCATACTCGAAAAAATCTAATTTGTATAAATAATCAATAAATAAGAGTACAAGTAAAATTAATCAATTTTAGCAAGTTACTCAAAATCATTCTCTATTCACTCTTTCCCAAACAAGTTATGCTTTTTTCACGAATCACCAATCTCAAAATTTTTGAAGAACAACCGGAAGAGAAGAAAAAATGAGCAAGTTTACCCTTTTTTTCTCGCATACTGCTCAAAACATCTAACCCGGCATTTTGGTTTATATTATGATTTTAGAAACGTTTACAGCTATCTAGATGGAAAGATAAATACTTCCAGAGAATGAATAGGCCTAACTTTATTTAAAAAGAATCGTTCATGCAAAATTAAGAGATGATGAATAATTGGATCTTTTAGAGATTATGCCTACATGAATTACAAGATCCCGTATTTTCAAAAAATCACAAAACTAGAAATTCTGAAAGAATTTTAAATATCCGACAAAATTGATTCCTGAAAGTCGTTAATTTCATCTCTCAACACTGTTACTGTACTCATAAAAAATTGCCATTTCCGAATAAAAAAAATCTATTTCTTACCGATACTTTCATGACAGGAACCGATTCTTTGCAAATTACCCAACACACTAAAGTTAACTTCGAAATTAGATGTAGATTATTGTGAAAAAAAAAAAAAAAAAAACGCTTCACATAAATTTGTCCATTACTTCAAACTTTTCGTAGATAAAGTTGTGTGGCGTTTATCATGACACTGCAATACATGTATATAACGTCACTTTTCAACGAAAACCACGTAACTGCAGCTTATTTTAAGCTGCAGTTACGAGGTTTTCGTTGAAAAGCAGCGATAATTACCATTTCTAAAAACGCCGTCTGTTTCGTTACCAGTAGTCTCGGGTAAGAAGTTGAGTTTTGTATCTACGGTTACAAAATTGCCATCTTGACGACGCTTTCTGCCCGGCGTTGTTACCAAACATGACTGTAAATAACGAATAAAACAATAGGTTAGAAGAGATACAAATGCGAGGGAGTTATGGTTTTGAAAAATGAAATATTTCGAACAACCGCACACAAAATCGTATTGAAAATTATGAAGGCATTTTCCCTTGTTTACAAAGTTACAATTAGTGAACATAATTATGTCATAATACCGATACCGTAGTTTGACTATTCAAAACCAATCAAATTAAAACCCAATCTTAACTTACAGCAACATCTGATACTGGCACCGATAATGGGATAAACCCTGGGAAAACCAAATTTTACTCTATTCAATCAAATATTTTGTTATGCGATTTTCTATGACAAGCACGCGCAAACACATGCTTCTTTACTGATATGCGATGTACTCGTGGCCTTGTGAAATGTTTTAATCGCTTTCAGAATTCTGTTAAAAGCGTTTATTTGATTGAAAAGGTCATTACCCCCTACTGGTGCCTGTCAGATGTAATTGTAACTTTACACCAGATACTAATCAGATTGATACATACCATATTACATCTACTGTCAGACAAATCCCCTCCGTTACAAAATCTTATTTCCGCCCGTATGTATAATGGCGGCTCGTAGATGTAAAACGCACCAAAAGCCGGCGAGGTGACCACGTGGAATGTATCGAACATGGGACCTATGTCGGGAGTCCAGGATAGAGGCTGTACCTGGCCGAGGGCCCCGGATGTCCGTGTCGCGCATCTGTAAACATAAAAGTACACGTATGTCAAAAATCACAGGCCGTAAAGGCGTGACATCTTTTTAAGACATGTATACGTTCTTTTATTTTGTCAACATTCAATTTCCTTAAATTTCCAATTAAGAATTACAACCCATAATTAACTACAAAACATCACATGAATCTTCAGGCGTTATCCGTGGCAGCGGAAATTGACGAGGGTATAATCTCGTCAATTTCCGTTACCACGGATGACGCCCGGAAATTGACGAGAGTACCTCTCGTTCGTTTTTTCCCGTTCTCACGGCTGATGCCAAGATACACGAAGTGTTTGTTATCTAATAATGAATAATAATCCTTAAATGCATTATTCTACGTATTAAAATGACCAGTAAGTTGAAGTATCCGCCATATTTTCTGATTTATTTTGATACAAGGATATCCTCTATCACTGTTGGTGAACTCGGCCAAAGCGAGAGACGTTTTTTCGCGATCAATGTATTCCGTCGGTGTTGTTATAAAATATCGTAACTACGGCTTTATCGAAGCCGCAGTTACAAGATTCTTTTTAACAAAACCGACAGTTTGTCAATACAAAATGGTAAACCCGGTCTGTTTTTAGAACAAGTTCATTGTCATTAGAAAATATTCTATAAACTCACATTTAAACGCAAAATAGCTATACCTTGTTGTAGCGAAAATTGTTTTAGTTCACCACCAGTGAATAATAATAAACTGGTTACTGCATATTAAATCTAAATTAGTATTCGACCTACTTTTTGGACCAATGAAATTGTAGTATATTTCAAAATTTCGCCGCTATATTTCGCATAAACGAGAGTGCATCCTGTTTATGTGACGTCTATACATAACCACGCCCCGTCTCCAATAAACCGATAGCGAACACTAAGTCAGATAGAGTATGTATAGAGGATTCTACGCGACCATTCAATGTGTCTCTTTCTAATACGAAAAACGTGAAACTCTTACCCATCTGCTATAAGAGTTATTGTTATTCCGTTCCCCGCGTTAGAAAACTGTGCGTTATTCGAGAAATATAGATAATCCACGTAGATTCCCAGCTCGGCTGAAAAAAAAATCCACAGATATTCGTGATTCGTTTTCCGAACGGAAAAATACTAGACTGATCCAAAGTAAGTCTGAAATTATCATAACCCTATATTCAATTTAGCTAAATAGGCCTTTGTGTAAATTTCGAGTCGAATTCTTTATATTGTATTCAAGTTATTTGACATTATTCTTCAAATGTCATTCTAAAGAAATCACTAAAGTAATATAGATAAATATCTACATGTTTATCATGCTAGGTTCCCACTGCCGACCAAATCAACTCGCTCAAACCCGATCAAGCGATCGAGTACCGATCGAGATCGTTCTGCATGGGTGAACGGGATAAGTCGAGATGATCGAGCCAATTTCCAGATATATCTTGGGATATAAATGGGATTATGAAGTATAATTTATAAATCACAGGTGTATCATTCTTGCTTTTCTAAGTTATTTAGATGCTAATGTCACATTGAAACTTGACATTGACAATAATGAATGATTATTTCAATGTACTAACAGGTAATGTAGGCCAACTGACGACGACACCGACGCTGATATTAACTCTCCGGACATACGATTCTGATTTGCTAAAAGGATGGGTTGCAATAAGGGGTTTTCCATGTATATCTTTTCCGTAATACTCATTCTTCTTTCTTTCGAATAATTTCGCTATTTTTTAACGACCAACTTTACCAAACTATCTCTACACGTTTTATTTGAAACCCGATTTCTATGAAACTTTACTAATGTATTATCAAGATAATAATGTAACTTTGTGTGAAATTTGAAAGGAAAGCGTTGGTCCGTTGTTGAGATATTTGACCTTGACCTTCAAAATGACTTGAAAAATCTGGAAATGCCAAACTGTGATAGTTAAAGCGCCAATTTTATTCATAAGGATTGGAAGTATAGTTTCTTTTTATTGTTCCTAATGAGTTTTGTAGCAATATTTACTTTTTGTATCGTACAACCCATTCGGAAGAATGGGAAAGAAAAGAAATTCTTTTTACTTTTCAGTTTTCTTATCAAACTAAATATTGCACATGAAACATGTCTACACGGAAAGCGCTGTGATTAATATAACTACCACAGGTGAGTGAAATTAAATATTAGCATTATGTTAAGATTGCTATAACTACTAAAGGTTTGAATATATGCAACTTGAATTGTTTAAGAGTTTATATTCACTCATCTAATGATGGACAAGAATTATCAATTTGCTAGGAGAAAACTAATCATTTTCAGATTGTATTTCTTATTATTATGGTTATAAAGAAGACGCATTGTGAATGATTTTACTAAATGATCAAATGTGCTTACAATTAATCAACTTAAACTAAATATTTATATAACGTTATATAATATTAACAAAAAGAAAATAATGTTAAATGTATAGACAGGCCTTAAACAAATATCTGTCTATCAATGATTTCATTAGATGAAATGACCGGGTAACTCTGAGAGGTGACCAAGTTTATTGTATTGAGTATATCAGTTTTAACGGTAAAATCATACAATAAAAACCCCAATCGTGTGTGAAACGCATTCTTTTATGAATGGGCTGTCACATGCCATTCAACCCTAACCATTTTCCCAACAATGTGTAGTTTTAACGGACATTCCCGAATTTGATGTTATTTTGAAGGTCAAGGTCAAATATCTCAACAACGCACCAATTCTTTTCTTTCAAGTTTCAAACAAAAATACATTGATATTTGGATAATAAATCTGTAAAGTTTCATAAAAATCGGGGTTCCAATAAAACGTGTGGAGATAGTTTGGTAAAGTTGGTCGTTAAAAAATAGCGAAATTTTGCGAAAGAAAGAAGAATGAATATTACGGAAAAGATATAAATGGAATATCAAATGTAAGCCCATAAATGTTTAACGCATATATCACAAGACACGCATACAAATTTTCACGCATCTGGGGCTAAAGATAAGAAAGATAAGCGACTTAGAATGACCCCTACTGTGCTTCAGTCCATCTTACCCCACCCACTTTATTTACCCATATCTCGGAAAATAAGCCGAAACCAGATTTTTTACACATACAAATTAAAGATATTATGTAACCCTATCAATCCACAAAATTTAAAGAAAATCTATGTTTTGACCCCTTATTGCAACCCATCCTTTGACTTTTTACTGCTCTTTGTTAAATTTTCAAAATTCCTCCCAAAGCATGTTTGAAATTGAAATATGAAAAAAATGGTCCTGTTCGGGAAAGGGTCGATGTTACTTACGATAAATGTAATTAAAGGCTAAATCTTCGTCTATTTGCCCTGTTCCGTCCGAATCTAAAATGGGAAGAAAAACATATTGAGGTAATCCAAATGGAACGGAATGGGCAACTGAGGGCCCGTAAAGATTGTTGTGGTCATACGACTCCTCTAGATAACCGAAGCGCCGTGGAAGCTTTTTAGTCGAACCTGGCCTTTATATTTGACGCGAGTCAGTTTCGTCAAAACATTCTAAAATCTATTACAAAATTTTAATGTTTTACGAAACGTTTATTCTTCTGAATTCCCTCTTGTCTGGTTTAATTTTTCTTCAAGTCGGCCACGTATTAAAAGAATCATTGAAGATTTTCTGCATGTGTTGTGTCACGTGTTTCCCCCGCGTAATTATGGTACAGGCGTCACTGAGTATAATCACGGTGTATAATCACGTGATACAACAATTTCAGAAAATCTTCAATAATATTGTTAATACGGGACCGATTTGAATTCGGTTTGAAGCAGAGAAGGTGGACAGACGTCACGCAATCGATGAACGTGCTGGATTTTTGAAAAATCAACTGATAAAAAAGTTATTGAAGATAAACCAAAATTTTGGTTTATCTTCAATAACTTTTTATCAGTTGATTTTTCAAAAATCTTCTTCGTCCAGGTTATTCCTGACATTTTTCCGCCTTCTCTGCTTAAAACCGAATTCAAATTGGTCAAGTATTGATAAAGTTATTGAAGATTATCGGAAATTCTAAGACACGTGGTTATACACCGTGATGATTGTTTCTATTGTTAAACCGAAGTGACCGTGCGCTGTGAATATTTATAAACAAACGTAATCGTCTGCAATATTGATAATAATGAGCGCAAGGTAACTCCGGTTCACCAATACTAGCCTGGGTCCAGTCGTTAATATACAATTTGGTCAATAAGATGACAGGTAACAGTTCGATACCCGTTAGATCTACATATTGCGGCACCGGATTTTGATCGTGTTGATATTCAATCATCTTCGCCGGCCAAGGTTGAACCCACCTACAGTTGGCGCAACATCGTATGGCACAATGTTTATATTTTGTTCAAATGTAATTGAACGTTAAACAAAACATAAACACGTGCCATACGATGTGGCGCCAACTGTACGTTTGTATTATAAATCCGCCATGGGTTAATACAGCAAAGACGCTACTTCGTAGATTTCTTCCTTGGCTTGTGAAGATGATATTGAATTTAGCCGGAGAAAGTTTAAGAGGAAAAAAATGATCAGACTGGAACACATTCTATGTCTTTACCTGTATTGTCGCTAAATTCTTCTAAATCTCAATGTTTAGTAGGGGGAAGGGACATATGTTTTATCCCATTCCAACACATTGACGCCTTTTGACGCCATATGAGAAAAAAAGCTTTGGAAATCATTGTGGAAAATGAAGAAATTGCTTTTCACAAGCAATTTCTTCATTTTCCACAATGTTTTCTAACCCAAAATACTGTTATTCTTTAAAATCTGATTAGCTTGAAATCGACGTCTGCAACATCGTTCAAGTTGGAATAGGCTATATGGTACTCAACAATGTTGTATTAAAGTGACATTTCACATTTATTTCATTTTTTAAAAGTATGTCTTAATGCAAAGATCGTTTATTCTAATGCGTAGAAATGCTATCAGTTTTACGAAGTTGTTATTTATAAGCGAAAAATACGCCTTTAAAGTTGAGACAGAAACGACATATATACGGTATTCCATATAAATCTGAACTGCTGTCCACAACAATTTGTTTAATTTTAGCACAAAAACGTATATTTCTCGTAAACGGTGCATTTTTTGTCTTGAATTTTTTTTGAATTTCAATAAGAAAATATGCTCTTTCGGATAAAAATAAAAGTAAAATATGAAAAAAATAAATGTGAAATGACACTTTAAGCATCACTATACCCAGAAAAAGATTATTTATACCTGTATTGTCGCTAAATTCTTCGTCAATCAAACCGTCACAATCATTATCGATGCCGTCCCCGGGCTGTGAGTAGTTCGTAGATCCAAACGGAGTGTTTAGTACGGGGGAGGGGACGCACTGAAGTACAAAAAGGGAGCGGTTTTGTTCAGTAAACCGTGACGAAATTTCGGACAAACAAATATTATTTCGTAGGTGTTGTTAAAAAACCTCGTAACTCCGGTTTGATTCATGTCAAAGTCAACGTAAGTGGTTAGAAGTTTTATGTAGTATATATCGGCAATGTATTATCTGTATACGGATCAACATTTCCTAAGCAATGAACCGTTTTGGTGTGCACAGGTAGGTTTTAATACTTGAGGAAAAAACAACAACAACAACAACAAATGGATGGAAGGACGGAAGTGCTGATCACCTGCATTTTCTTCTTTTCTTCTCAATTCACTAAACGCCGACTGTCAATCAAAACATCGATTAGCCAATGGACGATCAGAAAAATGTCATGCCCCAATTGTTCATCGTTGCACGTGTTATTGTATCGATTTATCGACTGACAATCAAAACAATCGATATGCCAATGGCAAAGAATTTTGTGCTAACAATAGACTAGGTTACTGTTATGTTTTGATAAACCGTCGGTGTTGTTATAAAATCTCGTAACTATGGCTTAAATCAAGCCGTAGTTACGATATTTTATAACAACGCCTACGAAATACTATTCTGTTTGTCCGAATTTACGTCATGGTTAACTGGATAAAATCGTTCCCTATTAACGATAACATCCCCATTGTTTGTCTTAAATTCTATGTTGGGCGGAGCGATCCGTCGATTGGCGTTTGCTCAATTCATTCTGACCGGCGGATTAGTTTTGTCGTGTGCAAGACCTATGGATTTTGGACGGGTCCACAATTTTCTAACGAAAAAATATTACGCTGTTTTGGTCCTTGGAACAGTTTCTTGGATTGCTATTGCATTGCAACTGAACGAATGCTGTCATTTCTTTGGTTTCAACACAATTTCATCATGAAATATTTGATTAAAGGCAATGAAAATAGTCCTTACAAGAGAGCGATTTTCTGATCGGACCATTAACTACACTCACCCGAACTTCTAAACGGCCACTTTTATTTGTTGAATAAATACATATTAACCCTTTCCCAAACAAGACCTGGTTTTGACGTCCCTTATAGGAAAGGCTTGAGAAAAACATTGAAACTAAAGAAGAAACTGCTGATAACCAGCAGTTTCTCCTTTTGTCTCAATATTTTCTTAGCTGTATTGTACAAAAAACCTTTTTTTTTCAATGTCCCTTTTGTCGTCTGCAGCAACTTTCAAATTGGACCATCCTAAATTGTTGTCGTTTGGGAAAGGGTTAATTCACTTGGAATGTGTGTTTGCTTTTTGTACTTAACGAAGTCACGTTCTATCTTTTCGAACAAAAAACAGTAGTGTCACGTCAACAAAGAAGCACGTGACGTCATTTTGATCGAAACGTTAAAATTGCACGTGTGTGTTTTGGATTACGTGATAAATATCGATTCTGTTTTGATAATTTATTCATATGGATAGCCAAGTCAGAAAAACATTTAACATGACAAGAATTATTATTAAACTGTGGGAAATGACCTTCGGAATGTTTGATGTTGGGGCTCCTGCCAGAAAGGTCAATTTGATAATTTCGTTTCCTAACAAAATCTTACTGCAATCATTCGATTTCTTTTGTTTCTGGGGTAAACATATCGTTTCTATTGTTTGACGATGGATTGTATCTGATGTTTGCGGCTTTTTTCACAAATAAGCAAATTTAGGATCAGTGCATGCGTGCCGGAAGTGCTCATAAAACACGACGACGGCCAAACTTAAGGAGTACTATTCTTCAACAAGATGGACAGCTTTATTAAGCAATTTTAGAAATAATTCCATGCATGTATAAATAACGATAGACGAAATTTGGGTAATCATAGCCACCAAATCCACTTCAAACGGCTATGAGGCGTTTTAATAAAAACGATCATAGGCCGCATCGTCAACGAAATGTCAAAGCCTTAGCACAAACTGTTCTGAACATCCCCTATGTTATCGGAAAATGGATTGGACACAAAGTACGTTTCATGATTAATCAAGAATCACGCCTTGGACTTGTTAAACAGACGGATTCGACCACTGCCAAAGTAAATGAATTAGAAGACCTGACTCGACAAACGTGGTATTTCCTCATTGTACCATATCCTATAGTATCTTCAAGAATGCATATTATCCACGAGAATATGATTCTTAGCCATGATAAATGCACACAGAGATCACATGGGATATTAAGTTGTGATATGCACTTCCAAACGTCACCATTTCATTAATTTCGAACTCAGCTTCGTGAAACTTTGTCACAGTTTTCAAAAATGAATGTATTTTAAAAGAACTAAAACAACACGAGTTTTCATCAGAAATGTTGATTTTTAGGTGAATGAATGAGGTGGCCGTTTAGAAGTTCGGGTGAGTGTATAGAATTTCTGTATGCTAAGTAAATGTTTTACCAGCCAGTTGTCCAAGGGATCAAAACAGCGTAGCATGTTTGATACTTTGGTTTTCGAGGATAAATCGCTGCTTTTCAATAAAAACCTCCTTATATCAGCTTAAATCAAGCTGCAATTACGAGGTATAATTATGTTGAAAAGCAACGAAATTCATGAAACGTTTTGGCACATATATTTAATTAATTATATTAGTATTTAGAAAACATGGGACAAAAGGAAGAAAATGCTGATTACTAGCATTTTCTTCCTTTTGTTCAGTAGTTTCTTTCTAGACAAAAGAGAATTTCATTCTGGTTTTCAGATTTTTGTCTGAAACACGTCTGAGTTTAGACAGGTTCAATCTTTTGTCGTTTGGAGAAAAGCTAATCCCCACCCCCCATAAATGAAATAAAAATAAGATAAATAAATAAATAAACAATAAAATAAATAAATAAATAAATAAATAAATAAATAATAAATAAATGAATAAATAAATGAAAATGTAAATAAATAAATAAGAACGAATAAATAAATAAAGAAACGAATGAATGAATGAATAAATATATATTTAAAAATGAATAGATAAAAGATAAAACAACAACAAAAAACAACAAGAATCTTACCGGATTAACGGTGGGTAATCTAGTTCCAATAGACATATACTGGATGTTTTTGTTCGAGCTTATTACCGATTGTACAATGAACAGGAACGGACTGTTTCGAACTCCCGACTTCAACTCGATTAATACCGGACCTCGATTGGACTGTGCCGAAATCGTTCTCGTGAAGTATTCGTACTTTGCCGTTTCTCCACTGAGAGCTGTCAGAAAAACGTTACGAATTAAGTAAATTTTCTCTTTCAAAAAGTATGGTTCTATTCCATTCCTTCTACCTTTTTAGATCATAAAATACATGTATACTAGTAGTACAAATACAGAAAAGATTAAAAACAACTAATATTAAAATATTGAAGGAAAAGAAAAACAATTGCTGATAATCAGCATTTTCGTTACACCTTCTTTCATGTGTTCAAAACGTTTCTCTTTCAAACCTGTCAAAATAAGGTTTTGTTTGGATGATATGGTAAGAGAGTGTAAGTGCTTATATACTTTCGTCATCCGAGTAACAGCCAATGGAAATAGACTGAAAACATTTAGGTATTCCACCGAGCGTCTTCGGGTGCCATCTGTGACACCGGAAATAGACGAGCGTATCCGGATACCCACGTCAATTCCCGTTGTCAAGGAAAACGGCGAAGTCGTTGGCGGAATTGCACAAAGTGAATGGTAAGTAATGATGGATGAAATACATAAAGACATAAAGCACAAAACAGAAGTCTAAACAATGTTTCTTGATAGTCATTCATATAACTGTTCAGTATATTTCTTTACACGTTCGCCGCGTTAATTTGCATTTTGCAACACGTTGTAGAGAACGTGGTACTACATTTAATTTAACTGTTTGACTGGCACATAAAAATATCTAGACAAACTTCAAAACTCACGGTTAACAGTTGTCGTCGAGAATCCCGCAATGGCGCCTAAAGTTGTCGTAGTTCCGGCGTCCGTGATGGCGTAGTCATCAATGTACTCTATCTTGGTGAGGGTACCAATCCGCGCCACAACAACAACGCTGTAGGACTCGCCGGGAACCACGAAGAAATAATGTTGAATGGCCCATTGATGGTGGGCGGGGTAAGGCATTGTGAAGGGCGTCGTAGCTAGAAAACAAATAGATCTATACAATACACGTATTTATCCGTTTTTGCATGAAATAGAATTGTATAGTCCAGCAAGATTAACCCGGGACATCTGCATATGCAATGACCCCACTTCGGCTATAATTACTTGGGACGCTCAACTAACGGACTTTGCACACGAAAATTAAGTTGTCCCGGGTTAATTTGGGTGGACAATACAAACAGTATTTTCAGCGATACAAGGAACTGTTTGAAAATTGAATCGTCAATACAGTCAACGACCAACGAATCTGATAGACAGTCAGGAATAAACAATAACAATTCACAAAACATCACATAACAAATTACTATGCAAGTAAACCCCGTTTTGCGATATCACATGACTTTCACACACTTAACCCTTTCTCAAACAAGACCTGGTTTTGACGTCCCTATTTGAAAGGCTTGGGAAAACATTGCAACAAAAGAAGAAACTGCTGATAACCAGCAGTTTTTTTTGTCTCAATATTTTCTATGCCATATTTTATTGTCATTTGTGGCAGTTTTTGAAGTGGATCACCTTAAAATTTTGCCATTTGGGAAAGGGTTAAACATTCCAGACATTAGAAGACTGTAAAACAAAAAATTGGGAAAACAGACTGGATATAGATATGGTTGTCTCGCATTTCGAAAAAAAAAACAACAAAAAACAACAACAACAACAACAACACACACACACACACACACACACACACACAAAAACAAAACAAAAAACACACACACACACACACACACACACACACACACACACACACACACACACACACACACACACACAAACAAATAGCAAAGGGAAACTAATATAGGTCTACAATATCTGTTGTTAATGAACCGCGTGAAATCATAAGTTTGTAAAATAAACATAATTCTATTAAAAACTGAACAAAATCGTAAAAGTCGAAATCCAGATATCTCGAGACTTAATGGCGTTCCTAACTACTTCGACCTACCGTTTGACGTCATCATCAGCATGACCTTTCTCGTAAACGAAAATTCCTCCGCGCTAGTGACGTCATCAATGTAGGTCCCACTGTTTACGTTGTTAATCGTGCCAGAGTTTCTAGTGTAATTAACTGTCGTCACTGGGTCTTCCAGTATAATCTGATACTGCACGGAACTACCAAACAATGACCCCGGAAGTAGAACGTAAGAGTCCCCGTATGTTGATACCGGAAATAGCTGAGACACGTAATGGTCGGTGGCCGCGTCGGCCGTCTCGATCTTAGCGTTTTCATGACCGGCGATAACGCCAACGGGTTTGTTTGAGGTGATTTGAAGGAGTCCACAGTCCGATCCACAACGTAGGTTTACAACCTGATTCTCTTGGAGGTTGACGTTCGTCGTGGTTGTGATGGGGGTACCGCTTATCTGAGATAGAAAAAGAAGAGAATTGGTACATTTTTCAAAACAACATTGGTGTAGACATACTCAACTTGAATTTGTAAACACGACGAAATATACTGAGCAAAAAAAGTTTAGCACGTTTTTTAACACCTTATTTTTTCAGTTTGTGATAATTAAATGAAGATTGCTTTGTGATGTTCGGTTGTCCCGATCGACAACCATTACGCATACAGTGCATGTGTAGAGTGAACATTCAGTGTATTGGACAAAGTCCAGATAAGCAAAAGTCACGTGCGGCACGTGTGCAGTGACATCGATAATGTCTAGCTTGTACAAAAACACACGATTACACAGATCTGTTAGCAAAATCAATTTAACTGTTACAAATTCTTTGAAATTGATTATTGGAAGGCGAGAAATGATGACGTAAGTTCGACGTCAGAGAGCTCTTTGCATGCTCCAAGCAGGTGTGTCTGTTAGAGATGTCGCTTTGCATTTCAAGTGTCTCTAATTGACAATTACGCGCCTACGGCACTTGGTTTATGCAACTTGAGCCACCAACGACCGATCTAAATCTTGTAGACCGTCTAAAACGACGTTCAGGGAGGACCGTTTTACAGCGACGTCTTGACGACGTTTCGAATTCCTGTCTAGTAAGAATTTAGTGATACTCCTCCAGGACGTCACAATGTATACCGTTAGTGACCAGACTGTCCGGAACAGGCTCCACACAACTTGCATCCGGGTCCTCCGATCTTACGCCAATGACGTTAATCATCGACAGGCAAGGCGTCAGTGGGTATTGACACATCGACATTGATTCAGGAGACATTGGACTGATGTCCGGACGAATCTCATTTTACGTGTCATTAACTGACGGCAGGATTTGTGGTTGGAGAAGATGCGTAAAGCTCGATACCAATAACGTCATCATTGAGACTGTTACGTCGAGTGCAGCGTCATTTTTAGGCAGGAATAGATGAAAACATTGAAACAGACCTCATTTCAGTTAATGGCAACCAAACGGTGCAAGGGCACTGCAATGAAACCATCCAACCTGTCACAGGACCGTCTTACAACGACACAACGTTGTGATATTTCAATGAGATAATCACCACCCACTTACTCCAAGGAACATACAGAATGATCTACGCCTGAACTGCTTAATCACCAGCAAAAGAACACACAAAGAACATTGTTGGACGTCAGGCTAGAGAAAGTAATGACGTCTGTAACGTCAATGGCAATGAGCGTCATCTGCAGTATGAATGGGCAAAGTTCCTTTCTGTGTGATCAGGAAGCTTTTCTGCAACATGGGAAGATATTGAATGGCGGCCCTAGCTGCTTATGCTGGACATTCGCGTCATTGAAAATTGCTTGACTTTCGATATCTGACCCCTGTGCACTTTAACTTAAGATACCTAACTAACGCTTAAAAATTTTGAAACAAAATTTTCAGGAAGCGCCAGAAAATTGAATTTTCAAACACATTAGAGATTTATTTTTGTGGATTTTGGAATAGTTTTTGACTAGGAAAGGACATTTTCCAAGTGTGCTAAACATTTTGTGCACAGTATATAACAAAAAATATAGTGTTATTAAAATGTTCTGATTGACAAAGATGAATATTTTAAACGAAAATAATTGTTGTTTTAAAAGGAGTTACTCTTTAAGGAATCTTATAGTCCTGCATTTTGACGGAGAACGACGATATTGAGCTTGGATATTCGTAAAACATACTATTTCATTTTCCTATTACATTTAGATGGGTATACGTAAATCAGAACATTTTTGTCAAACATACTTTTTATCATTTCCATTGAAGAGGTACGAACGTTATTTTCATTTAAAAGACTAAAAGTATAACACCAATATTGTGATCATTTTGAGATTCACGCGACGTCGGACCTTTTTGGCTGACGTCGTAAACGTTCGTTGTTATCCATTAAATGCAGATAAGTTACGAAGAGGAAAATATGAATTACATGTCTTCTGCGGTCTTATGATAGCGACGTTGTCCAAAAAGTGTTGACGTCATGAAAATCTCTATCACTGGTGTTCTTTCTTAAGGTAGTCCACCCTATAGCGATTCAAGCGACGTCGGAATTTTTCGTATGACACCATTAGCACTCGTTGCATAGGCTTTTTCGAACCTATCTTGGCGATGTCGTAAAAATTCGGCGGTGGAACAATCCACCGCCGAATGATTACGACGTCGCCAAAAAATGCCGACTTCATGTAAATTTCTATTACGAGTACTCTACCTTAGCCCATTTTAAGACGGCAAAATATTGGACTATTCCAATTTGAAAGGTGTTGCAGAAAACAATTCCAATGAATTATTAAAATCTTTCCATTTTGGGTCAGAAAACATTGTAGATAATGAAAAATTATTTGTCACAAGCATTTTTTTTTCATTTTTCACAATGTTTTCCGAAGCCCGAAGTAAAGGAGTCAAAAGGCGTCACTGTGCAGTAATGGGTTATGCCGTAATTGAACGGATGTCGAGATCATACGTACATTTATTCCGGCGATGGGGAATGCGTTAAAATCTACCGTAACGACGGTGGATGCTTCGATGCCGTATACAAGGACACGCCCACTGTTCTGACCTGAAAAGTACGTTTGTTTACATGTATGTCTCGCTGGTTTTCATCGAAAACCTCGTAACTGCAGCTTAAATGAAGCTGCAATTACGGGCTTTCGATGAAAAACAACGATATATAGCCCGTTAGTCTAAAAGGGACATTATCCTAAATCAAAACTTCCCACTCTAATATGGTTCTTTAAACGTAGAATGTTTCCTGTGTCTTATTACACGTTCATTTTCCAAATGTGACATTAGATTGACCTCTTCTCGTCTTTTTCTCCAAATTAAGTTTTATTGGCTTCCCTTACGGTCTCTGTTAGCGTAACGGGTCACTTAACATCCTGAGCAATCTTGGAACTGAGCACTTTTGAAACTGCTAAAATGTTACGAAACTCAGTAAAGCTATTTCAAAGTTCAGTGGGAATGTGAAATAGTATTTACGAAATTGCTAAAAGACAAAGATGCGCACAACATGTAGATGTATTGCAATATGTTCAAATACTCATCCTTGTCATGAGGAAGACATATGTCAGCGTTGTTGACATAAACAATGTATAACGACTGGTAGACCCTAACGAAACGTATACTTTGATTGGTTTACACATACGACCAATGAACGCCCTGGCCAATGAAAAAATCAATTTAAGCATTCGACCAATCAGAACTGCAGTTTTAAATTAAAGGTAAAATGCGCACTTTTATCAAGGGATGTAACTCTAAGACACTCATAATTGCGCCTTTATAAAAGGGCGTTGCACCAAGCTATTTTTCAAGTTGCCCTGTTATAGGTTCACGGTCACATTTCTGTCCGTCTGTCATTATGTGAATTAAGATTGTACCGGACCTAAATCACGTAGTACTTTTCAGGGGCTGTAACCGTTCTATGACACCACTTACCAGTTGATCCGGTGTAGGCATTATATTTCGTCCCGAGTACATCATCCGGCAATGCTATAAAAGATCCGGCGCGTGAATTATCCGGCTGTTTACTGACCAGCTTCACCGCTATCTCGCCACATTGGGAAAATGATGGGACTTCAACCGTGACTGCTCGCAGGGATTTAGTCCATGAGTTACTGCTGCTGCTTCCATGTATGTATGCGTTCGGTATGGTTATGAGAGTCTGAAATATTTATAAACAAACTATTATTATATTATGGTACATATTTATTTACAAGATGTAACTACAGTCGACACTCGTTTTGTCGAAGTCAGAGGGGCCTTCAAAATACCTCGATATATCCGCAGTTCGATTTATCCGATTTTCTTAGGTTTCGATAAAATTGATATTTGACCGTTTATGAAACTAGTCAAGTTTGATTATTATTAAAATATAGTAGGAAAAGGATAGAAATTGCTCGTTCGAGCAATTTCTATCCCTTTCCTACTATATTCCAATGGCTGCATTCAGTTCGAAATAATTTTGTTTGAAAAAAATATGATCATTGATGAGGACGGGACCAGATTCGAACTTCGACTTAAGCGAAAATTTGACTTATCCGATGTCGACATAACGAGTGTCGACTGTATAGATGTAAAAAGCTACTCCTTTCAGCCGCCTCTACTATGGATGTAGGCTCTATCGTTAGTGGGGAGTCAAAACCTCGTAACTACAGCTTGAATAAGCTGGAGTTACGAGGTTTTGACTCCCCACCGACGCTATGCTTTTCGGATGGTTATGAGCGTCTGAAATAATTTTAAACGAATCGCTAGTGACACTCGATTAAACTGTTTTCCAATTAAGCAATACGTTGGCTGATTCTAAACATAACTGTGTCAATTGCTCCAAGAGGCCTTTTTCCAGATCCTGATTATAATCTTTTCTTCGGGTTAGACTAGAACGAGATTTTTCTGTCGCACAATGGGAACATGTGCACTCTATAGATAGATCTGTTTCATACTGAACACCTCGGTAAATTCTACAGAAACATAAGAAAAAATGATCGAATTCGAAAACCACGGAGTGCGAATGCGCCATATTTTCAAAATAATTTGACGGTAGATGTTGAAATGGCGTCATTTCTACAGCGTATGGACCATTCGTCAAACTTCAGTCAGGATAACGTTCTAAAGAATGTTTCATCATAAACATTTTAAAACAATTCTAAGAAATCGTTAGAAATATCGCTTTATAGAATGATCCTCAAGTGTTAACATCGTAAAAGCATGGTCAAATACACCATTCCACGTCTACATCACAGCCGGAGCATATCTGAAACAGCGGACCCGTGCCCCCACAAGGTATTAAAGGTGTTGGAAAACATTGTGGAAAATGAAGAAATTGCTTGTAAAACACTATAGATATACCTCTGTGTCCATAAAAACACGTGCCAATTTCGTAAACTCGATACCGGGAAGTACCCCCGTCACTTTAAAAGCTGTAGGCCTACCCATGTTTCGAGTCACAACTCAAACACGTGCCCACTTCATAAACTCTTCAGTCGGGAGTATTCCCGTCACTTTAATAGCTGTACCCTGATTTCGAGTGACAAGATAACGACGTTGGAAAACATTGCGCAAAATAGAGAAATTGCTTGTGTAAACACTATAATCATACCTCTTCGTCCCTAAACACACGTGCCCACTTCGTAAACTCGTGACCCGGGAGTATCCCCGTCACTTTAACGGCTGTACCAAAATCTCGAGTCACAACTTGTAAATATACCTCCACCCCGCTATGCTCCAGTATGGGAATATGGGGAAAAGGCCCATTGGCGCATATAAGAAAAAGGATTTGGATGTAGAAAACATGTAGAAAATGAAGAAATTGCTTGTGACAAGCAATTTCTTCATTTCCCACAATGTTTTCTATGCCAAAAGTCGTAAAATTTCTTCAAATTGAAAAATGTCGTCTGCACCATCTTTCAACTTGGATAACCTTAAAATTTTGCCGTTTTACGTTTTCTACCCAAAAGTTGTAAATTTCGAAATTTCTTTACCACTGCAAACATACCTCGTCCCTAAACATACGTGCGTATTTCGTAAATTCATTACCCGGGAGTATACCCGTGACTTTAACAGCTGTACCCTGATTTCGAGTCACAAGATAATGAAATTGGAAAACATTGTGAAAAATAGAGAAATTGCTTGTGTAAACACTATAATCCTACCTCTTCGTCCCTAAATACACGTGCCCACTTCGTAAACTCGTGACCCGGGAGTATCCCCGTCACTTTAACGGCCGTGCCAAAGTCTCGAGTCACAACTTGTAAATATACCTCCGCTCCGCTATGCTCTAGTATGGGAATATGGGGAAATATGCCCTTTTGACGTATACAAGAAAAGGGTTTTGGGGGTAGAAAACATTGTGGAAAATGAAGAAATTGCTTGTGACAAACAGGTACTCCTCTGCCCTACTATGCTCTAGTTCGGGAATATGGGGAAAGAGTCTTTTGACGCCCTACAAGATATTAAATGCGTTGGAAAACAATTGTGGAAAATGAAGAAATTGCTTGTGACAAACGGGTACTCCTCCGCCCCACTATGCTCTAGTATGGGAATATGGGGAAAGAGTCTTTTGACGCCCCCATAAGATATTAAATGCGTTGGAAAACAATTGTGGAAAATGAAGAAATTGCTTGTGACAAGCAATTTCTTCATTTCCCACAATGTTTTCTATGCCAAAAGTCGTAAAATTTCTTCAAATTGAAAAATGTCGTCTGCACCATCTTTCAACTTGGACAACCTTAAAATTTTGTCGTTTTATGTTTTCTACCCAAAAGTTGTAAAATTTCGAAATTTCTTCAAATTATAAATGTCGTCTGCAACTACTTTGAACTTGGAACAGTCAAAAACGTTGTGGTTCGGAAATATGTAAACACTTTAAACCTACCTCTTCGTCCCTAAACACACGTGCCCACTTCGTAAACTCGTGATTCGGGAGTATCCCCGTCACTTTAACGGCCGTACCAAAGTCTCGAGTCACAACTTGCAGGTATACCTCCGCCCCGCTATGCTCTAGTATGGGAATATGGAACTTTGTAAACCAGGTATCAGGCACTGAAAAGTATTACATCAAATATATTCCATCCACAATCTGATTCAACTCCAGTATTAACTTTCAGCAGCCTAATATCTGACAGGGACCACTAAGGGGTCATCTTCTATGACCTTTTCCTCTGGCCAATAAAATAAACGTTTTCAAGATTTGGTCCTCCACTGAATATTTAAGTAGAATGGCAATTATTTGGAGCAGTTCTCCCAGCATGGTGACAAAGTTTTCTTACTGAATTAATTGGACAGTTGTAAACATGAGATTTTTTTTAAAAATAAAAAAATATGAAGGAAAATGTGACTTAGTAGGCGTATTCGACTGCAACATTTTCGTTAAGTAACGCTTAGCTCCGCCCACCTGCGCAGACCATCACCATTAGTCAACGTTTTTCGTTCAGTCGAATACAAAGGTCCCAGTCTACAGTAGTGGGTGAAATATTCGAAGTGGCCCTGGTCAAAATCAGAAATATTATGAAAATGAGAGTTTTGAGGTGGCAGTTGATGTTAAAGAAAGAAAGTGGTTCTTTAAATGACTGCAAAACATGATTTTGGGACCATTTCCGGAATGCGCAAAGAATGGTAAATAGCTTTACACTTATTTCCTGCACCCGGTGAGTTTAGAAACAGAAAGTGGGTGGGGTAACGGATTTTTGCCTGCTGCAGAGGGTAAAATAGTGAGGTAAGAGTTTATCAAACAATTGTGAAAAAAGTAGACGGAAACCATATAGTTTTTGATGCACCAGCAGACTTTGTACTGTTTCTACTTTACAGAAAGCAAGCCATTTATGGGCCATCATTTCCCTTGTGGCTACCACATAAGATTGAGTTTTGTGTAAAACGCGTCATTTTTCAGCGAAATTGGCAGCCATGTCAAATATCTGTGATTGGTAAATTTCACACTGACTTCATGTATTTATTTAAATCATAGCATTTTTGTTCAAGCTTTACACTTCATTTATGCTAGAAAAATGTTCCTTTCATTGCAGGTTGTTGTTTGGGGGAGCTTAATCGGCTGTGAGGTGATAGGTGTGTTGACGTCAAGAATTCAGACAATTTTACTGTAGTCTGGGCCCAAAAGACGGAATTAGTTAACGAGAATGCCGCCATTTTGAATTCTGTGCATTGTCGGCATTTCTCGTAACTGTTCGGTAACGGAAACACCCGATGAAACCTCTTCGTGTACATCCGTAAATGAAGCACCATCTTTCTTGTTTTTATCTTTTAATATCCTTTAAATTCTATCAATATTTGGTCAAGTTTGTCCATAAAATTGCAATAGGTACATAATGAAATGAATTTAAGCTACATTATCAGTAGATTTGTCTACTTGTTTTGTCACGTGACATACTTAACGCTGAATTTTTTTCGTTAAGAAATTACTTAATTTAATGACGTCATTCTGTCAGTCGAATGAAAATAGTTAAGTAACGAAAAATAATTAGGCAACAAACGGCTCAGTCGAATACGCCTAATGTAGTCTATCTCTAATGAGATTCAGGTGACGTCAGAATTATTCGAGTGACGTCATAACCACTCGGTGGCGGAACTTTCCTCTGCCGAATAATTACTACGTCGTTCGAATTTGTTCGGATACGTAATGAATACATCAACGACTTCTCATGAACAATTTCGACGTCGCTTGAATTTTCTTCAGGACAGGACTACCTTAATCCTTTCCCAAACAAGACCTGGTTTTGACGTCCCTAATAGAATAGGCTTGGGAAAACATTTAAACAAAAGAAGAAACTGCTGATAACCAGCAGTTTCTCCTTTTGTCTCAATATTTTCCATGTCATAATTTACACAAATTGTATCTTTATTAACAGCCATTTTGTCATTTATGGCAGTTTTTGAAGTGGATCACCCTAAAATTTGTCGTTTGGGAAAGGGTTAAATCACGACATACCGTTTCCTTTGTGTTCCTTATCCAGAATGGCTCTAACCCGAAGCATCTCTCCGAGTCGGGCGAACAATACGGGGATCCTATTTCCGTCTGCATGGAGCAGTTGTAAACAAATGTCTTTCGGGTTTTCACGATGTATCAACGTGTCAACTAAATTCCTGAAATCGAGTGAAACATCCAGTGAGATTCCATTATTGCGTTAAATCACGTGACACAACAAATACAACAATAATGAGGAAGACAGGAGTTTATCTGTTTCAAGAAAATCTTTAATATCTCTGATATAAATTTGGTCTGAAGCAGGGAATATGGAGGAACGCCAGGGATAAGCTTGATGTGGTGAATACTTTCAAGGACAGAAAATCTCTAATGATTTTGTTAATACTGTACTGATTTGAACTCGATTTAAAGCAGAGAAATTGGACTTCACGCGTTAGATTAACGTGTTGGATTTTTGAAAAATCAACTGATCAAAAAATTTCTTGAAGATCAACCAAAAATTTGGTTGATCTTCAATAATTTTTTATCCTGTTAATTTTTCAAAGATCTCCAACACGTTTAGCTTTTCCCTGGGCTATGGTTTAAACCGATGGCCCTAGTGCCGCTCTGGCCCCAACGTTCTTTGAGTACAATTCAATTTCTTTTGGCTACGCCCCTGGTTGCTACATATACCTGTCGTATATTAAGTAAGATGAACCACCATGGATACTATGGTAATACTATGGTATTAGCAAAGGCTAATCTGGATCTATGTTGGTTTAAATACAACAAGGACAATATTAAATTTTTGGCCTAAATATCTACCTTGTTTCGAAGGTGGTAATATTGAGATTGGATGGAAAGTTGTTGAGATGACAATGCTAAGAAAGCAGAGTATGGATCCAGATCAGACTGTATGTATGCACAGAATGATCAGAGGACAGTTTCATCAAAACATTTGAGACGTATTTTGTCTTACCGATGACTTACGACAAGTTTAGGGTAAGAAACGCATATCACCAATCTATCAGGGCCTGCATTATGCGGTTGTTGATTTAACCGATATTTAAGGGGGAATGCTCCAGTTTTTAGGAACACTCGGTCATTACTGTAGAAAATTAAATGTTTCGTACCAATATGTTTCGCTACCATATTTTCAATTATATAACACATCATTACAATTTACCATTTTCGACGGTAAAAGTGTATTTATTATGCGAAACTGATTTCCTCAAGATGGAAATCGATTATTTAGAGCAAGACAGTCGTAAGTGTGTATGCAATTACCACTGTTTTGTGTCATTTTATTCATGTGCAGCTGATAAAAATTGCTGTAATTCACTAATAATAGCGCTGACCTTTATATTTTCTTTTTGAATTATTACCAGGACATGTTGCTGTTACAGTTCCAGTTACAACGAGGGAGTTTTATCAAATTCTATTATGTAGAACTTGAAATTTTTCTAAAAAATATGCAAATTTTGACATAAAACACTCCAGCTTCGTTGATCTAACCGAACACGTGAGCATGCTGTTTTATACATTTACGCGTTTATAATAGAACATATTTTTGGGGTTTCTGTTCTTATTAAATGTAAGACGTTACTTTAAATCCGTTTTCGGGACTAAACGATGAATATACATCATTTTATTAGCATTTTAATGACCTTGGACAGGTGCAAGAAATTGTGCATTTTTTTCGATGTAGGGGTATATGATACGAATGCCTATAAAATTCAACCAAGATCGCTGACCATCCATTTTTATTTTATTTTTCAATTGGTAATAACATGTAATATCAACATACAAAATATAGATAAATTCTATTATTGGGAAAGAATTCAGGAAACTGGAGCATTCCCCCTTAATGTATCCAACCCCTCAAAAGCACCAAAGACCCAGATGCGAAATTTGAAAATTGCCAGTAATTCCTAAACTGTGTAACAATTCCATTCAAGATAATAACATAAGCATTTTGAACGGTTAAAATTTTGAACGAATGCATATTTACAGAAATATTTGACAAAAATGTTCAAGAATATCTCCTTTGCATATGAATAAAGAGTAAATTAACATTTGTAAAATATTTTCTTCTCGAAGCATAATCTTGAAAACCGGCACGGTGAATCAACTTATTTGAAGTGTATTTACAAGTATGTGTAATTTGGTGCATTTCGTATGGCTAGAAAGTGATTTTTTTAGGGTCAGTGAACCTTTAGACCTCGATAAGTCAAAAATGCGTCTTGTTTTGATGAAACAGGCCCCTGGATCCATGCTATTTTCCAATGCTTAAAGGCTCCCTAAGTAGACCACGAAATATTTATGACTATAAAAATACAACCCGTCAAGCCTAAATGGACATTCTCATAAGTGTAAAGTATTGTCCCTGGTCAATCTGCACGGACTACGCAGACTGATTAGGATTGAAACTTTTGACTCTAAGATGAATGTCTGAATCTAGAATGTGTTTCGTATCTCGTTATATCGCTGCTTTTCAACAAAAATCTCGTAACTGTAACTTGTTTTAAGCTGGAGTTACGAGGTTTTCGTTGTAAAGCGACGAAATAATGTGACGTCTTGTGCATGACTGCTACGTCTAACCACTTTCTCAAAATTTGGGTTTCATCCATAACCACACAATGACTCTTTCTGACTCCCTTCTAGAAAAGGTTTGGGAAAACATTGAGGCAAAAGAAAAAAAAATGCTGGTAATCAGCATTTTCTCCTTTTGCTTTAACATTTCCCTGCTATATTGTACTGAAATTGTACTTTCACCAGCATTCATTTTGTCATCTTAATCAGTTTTTAATTGGACCTCTCTAAATATTGTTGCTTGGTAAAGGGTTAAACGTTTTCAAGATGGTTCTTTTAAAGTGACATTTCAGAATTTTTTGCCATCAATTCCACTTTTATTTTTATCTGAAAGAGCATATTTCCTTACGAAAATTCTGAAAATTTCAAGCCAAAATATTACGCCGTTTACGAGAAATTTATATTTTTGTGTTAAAATTGAACAAATTGTTGTGGACAACAGTTCGGATTTATATGCAATTTATCGATTATGTCTCAACTTTAAATGTGTGTTTCTCGCTTATTGGCAACAACTTCAAATCAAAGTACTGACAGTACTGTTTGGAAGCAAATTTTTCAAAAATGTAGGCCTGTCCAGGCCCCAGTTTCTCGAAAAAAACTTAAGCATATTCTCATGAGAACATGCTCAACATCAAAGGGATACTCTCCAACGTTGAAGGGTATTCCATTGAAGTTCACGTGGATTTCATGCAATTTGAGCACTGTGCTCAGATTTGAGAACATACTTAAGTTTTTTCGAGAAACCGGGGCCAGAAATAGAGTAGTTTGATTAGGTACTTTGATTATCCATTTGAATACCTTGAATACTTTGATTCGTAGAGTATTTTGATTAAGTACTTTGATTATCCAGAATACCTTGCATACTTTGATTTCATGATGGAGTTGTATTTATTTTTAGCACAACTTCATGCATATTAATCGTTTGTGTAAGCTGAATATATTTCATAGTTCAGTAAACTTGACTGACCCATTTACAAGGAAGGCCATTGGACTAATTCTTTGAACCATAATAAAGCAAATTACTACGTGGATCTTTTCATCTCTCAGAGACATGATTAATTGAATGTTTCATTTTCAGTCACACAATTCAATATCTACACATAACTTCAGACTTACATATTGAATATTCGAATGACTGTTACCTCATTAATCTTTGCTTTTGATAGAACTATTTATAGTGAGGAAGACCGGAAGATGTTGTGTGGTATGCAGAGAATGGTAAAGTGCAGAGACGCATGGCTGCTAAGAGAAGCAAATTTGGAAAATTTGCTTCCAAAAACTAAAAGTATTTATACTCATTAGAATAATCAATCTTGGCATCAAGACATACTTTAAAAAATTGAAATTGGAATGAAATGTCCCTTTAAAGGGACATAACATTCCAACTTCATTTTGTTTAAAATATGTCTTGATGCAAAATATTAATTATTCTAATGCGTTTAAATGCTATCAGTTACCATTTATAAGCGAAAACTACGCCTTTAAAGTTGAGACAGAAATATAAATCCGAACTGCTGTGGACAACAAATTGATTAATTTTAGCACCAAAATATATATTTCTCGTAAACGGCGCAATAGTTTTGCTCGAAATTTTCAGAATTTTCCTTAGAAAATATGCTCTTTCAAGTAAAAATAAAAGTAAAATTTACGATATATCTGTAAAATGTCACTTGAAGCGTGGCAGATAAAATTTTACAAATATTTACCCTGTTTCGAATGTGGTAATATTGAGAAATGCAGGGAATGACTGGTCATAGTTTACAAATATTTACCCTGTTTCGAATGTGGTAATATTGAGAATTGTAGGGAATGACTGGTCATAGTTTACAAATATTTACACTGTTTCGAATGTGGTAATATTGAAAAATAAATGTAGGGAATGACTGGTCATAGTTTACAAATATTTACCCTGTTTCGAATGTGGTAATATTGAGAAATGTAGGGAATGACTGGTCATAGTTTACAAATATTTACCCTGTTTCGAATGTGGTAATATTGAGAAATGTAGGGAAGTTGTTTAGGTTGGCTCCAACGATGCAGGTTATCTGGTATGCTCGGTCCTGTGTACCATCGATAGCAAAAATCAACGTGTATTCATTTCCACTCTGGAAAAAAATAACAACAACAACATTTTATTGTTCGACCTACTTTTTGGACCAATGAAATTGCAGTATATTTTAAAATTTCGCCGCTCTATTTCGCATAAACGGGCTGTCGGCTAGTTTATGTGACGTC
Organism: Fragum sueziense; assembly: GCA_963680895.1. NCBI lineage: Eukaryota > Metazoa > Mollusca > Bivalvia > Cardiida > Cardiidae > Fragum > Fragum sueziense. The sequence continues at coordinate 20,241,418 of OY804610.1, forward strand.
TATCCATAGCCACGCCCAATCTCCAATGAACCGCTAGCGAACACTAAGTCAGATAGAGGCTGTATAGTAGATTCTACGCGATATAAACATTCAATGCGCTGCGCGCATTTGAATGTTTATTTCGCGTAGAATCTACTATACAGCCTCTATCTAATACGTAATCCGGGATCTAGAAAGAAGAGATATATCTCTGAACAGCCAAGTGCTGGATAGTTCAATTCAAATCTTTTATTGGCCTTTGGCCATGACATAAAAGTACATAATGAAAAATAATGTAAATTATACAACGTCATGCAAATAATACAAAATATGAAAAGGCAGTTCGAAAAAAGTATACATTCCACTAAATGATTACATGTTAGATTAATGAATCTTTGCATAGAGGCTGATATTACGGCCACAGAGACGTCTGCAAAGTTTCAGAGCAATTATACGAGGGGTCAGTGCAACACTATTGTAAGTACCTATGTTTTTATAGGCACTTACAATAGTGTTGCACTGAAACCTCGAATAGCATGAGCAGAAACAGAGATATGGCAAACTTGGATATAAAAACTTAACCAAAGCAATAGAAGAGTGGTTGTCCTAAAAAGACCAATGTAGCGTTTGAGACCAACATGGTTCTAGAGAAGTCTGTGCATACGTACAGTCTGATAAAGATCCATGTTGTTCTCGAATAGCTTCCACATTGCCTAAAATCGCTGGTGGTGAACTCGGCCAAAGCGTGGGACGTTTTTTCGCGATCATAGTATTACGTCGGTGTTGTTACAAAATATCGTAACTACGGCTTCGATAAAGCCGTAGTTACGAGATTTTATAACAATACAGACGGTTTGTCAATACATATCGGTTTAACCCGGTCTATTTTTAGAACAAATTCATTGTTATTAGAAAAACTATCCAATCAGATCTTTAAACTCACATTTAAACACCAAATATCTGTACCTTGTTGTAGCGAAATACGTCCCTCGCTTTGGCCGAGTTCACCACCAGTGGAAATATCGATCCTCATAACAACGCATTTGACCACAGTCTGATCTAGAAACTGGGTGGTCTTTTTAACCCTTTCCAATACGACGAAATTTTGGGGCGATCCACTTCAAAAACTGGCAAAAATGACAAAATGGAAGGTATTAAAGATATAATTTGTGTAAAATATGGCATAGAAGATATTGAGACAAAAGGAGAAACTGCTGTTTATCAGCAGTTTCTTCTTTTGTTTCAATGTTTTCCCAAGCCGTTTATATTAGGGACGTCAAAACCAGGTCTTGTTTGGGAAAGGGTTAAATGATTTTATTTTCCGGTGAGACCAATTCAAATGCAGTATCTACCGCCAAATTGCATCCAAATATACCAATCTATCTAATTTAGGCATCCTGGGATAGGTGTTTGTCAACCTACTTTCAAGATGTCAGCGCCCTTGAAATCCAGACTATCAATATTGACGTCATCGCAAATAATCAGACGTCAAGTAACATGTCATGAAATAACCTGATTTATAAACTCTTTTATTTAACACATTTGAGGCGAAAAGCAAGATTTATTATGTAGTAGATATTCCAAATGTAAGCTTTTTATTGCAATTTTCCGCTTGCTACTTCTTTGGCGACAGAACTTCGGAGATATGTCCACTGCGTAGAAATAAGCCATATCTGGATAAAGTGATACGTCAAAGCAGACAGTCCATAATTCCAAAGGATTAGACTCGAATACATTGGTATCTTTGGGACAAATTCGTTACAAACGCGTTTGAACTAAAGAGGCACTAAACCATGTTCAATCAATATTAACCAAAGCTTGATTCTACAGAATTGACCGATATTTTTCGAAAAGTTTCTTATTCTCGCTATTCCACAAGGAAGACCAGCAGTTTAATCACGGTGGATAATCACGTGATACAATATTTTCAGAATATTTTTGCGAAAAAAGTCCCTCGCTTTGGCCGAGTTCACCACCAGTGTTACTATGTAAACGTCGGTCACTCCCGTTTAGCCCACTATATAGCGGATATAATAGCCTAGACGGATTTTCTGAAATTCTACCACCAAGTAGGCATTTTCTAATAGAAGCAGTAACTTAAATTAACTTTAATAATACAAAGATGCTGGATTTCATGATGCCCAGTGCAACTCTGAAATCGACCATTTTCACAAAATTTCGACCATTTTACAAATATATAGTAATAAAACATTATAATTGCATCCCTGTTTACGGTTTTTAATCTTTAACAATCAATTACATACAACAAAAGCTTGATTCTACTGAATTTACCGAGAAGTTTCAAACGGAATCTTACCCTGGCTATTCCACAAGGCAGACTCGCCGCATCGCCGTCAACAGAAAAGCTGAGCTCCCAAACACCGTTAGCATCCGCCATCGTGTCCACGCATTGTGCTAAAAAACAAATGAGCCAGAATCTGGAAAAACGTCCCTTATAGCATTTTTGAAAATTGAGTTTGAAGATCAGCCTGTTGTCAAATGCAGTTCAAAATGCATTCATGCTGCTCTCTTTCGTTACTACCGTCACGAAGAAGCTATTATAGAACAACGTGGGTCCTGATCAGACTGTGCGTATGCACAGGCTGGTCTGGATCCATGTTGTTCTCAAATGCCTTAAGGTACGTTTTTCCAGATCCCGGCTCAAATATAGAGCTACAGATAAGAGGGGTGATGGGTTTTCAAAATACAATACAATATGTATTTCTTTAATTGTTCACAAAAATATGTAAAATTATATTCTTTTGAAATCGTTTACAACCTTTTGAATAAAAAACAGTCTAAATGTTGTCGTCTGGTAATTGGATAAGCAATAAATAATAGCCCCCCCCCTAACTGGCTAGTTTCAGTTGGAGCCACATTGGCATTATAGTTACTCAATCTCTATTTTCGAATCGGTAATGTACGAACTATTAACATAATTGTTGAAACTTATCTCATATGTTGTTTCACGTGATTCCCCGCAGTACAAGGATTAATATGGGACCTGTGAAGAAATTTGACCGATGTACTTCAAAATAACAACAAATATGCTATCTTGCTCATTTACGTAAAATGGCATATGATTTCTTTTGGAATTTGCCGGTTTTCGTAACTGGTCAATTAATTCCAAGATTAGGCACAACATAAACAATAAAGCCTACCTGGTGAATTGATGACTGTACTCGTTTCAGTTGGAGCCTCACTGGCGTTATAAAAGGCTATTTGAGTTACTGTATTCCCTCCCGCCGGTTTAAATCGAAATAAGAAACTGAACTCATCGCCAGCAGCGGTGGGGGGTAAACACTTTGCAGCACCTGAAATAAAAGTATATTGTAATTTTGCATGTGATGGCTCGAATTTTGCAGGTGTCTCACACCTGCAAGATTTAAACCATCGCTTGCAAAATTGTTTCAAATTTGCAACAATTTTTCCTCGCTCAAAATTCATTAAAAAGCTTTATTTGAGTTAAATTGTATTGCCACCGGCTGAAAATAGAAACTGAACTCATCGCACGCGGCCGTGGGGGGTTAACACTCTGAAGCACCTGAGAAATATATGGAATAGAAGTGATAGTATTAACCCTCATCCTACCAACTGGGGTCAATCTGACCCCGCGCATCATTTTTTTGCGTGTCATATATTTACCGCATGCACTCTGGTGTCCAAATTTTAGGAGTTTGTTGGTCTACCACAACCTTCTTCGTGTCAAGCAACATTTTCAGAATTTAGCATAATTTGAGTTTGAAATATTGATTTTTTTGCTGGGGTCCGTTTGGACCCCACTATAATTACTCTTTATTACAACTATTTAAACTTATTTAAAACTTTTTAGAAAAAAATCTTCATCTAAAAAACCACTGGATGCATTTCAACCAAACTTCACAGGAATAATCCTTGGGCGACCCTCTCTAAGATTCCTTCAAGGAACTTTGATTTAACAAAAATACCCGAGTTATCTGCCCTTGATTGTCCAAAATTGCGGGTTTGACTATTTTTTTATTATCTTACTCTCACATCATCAAATTTTGATTAATCAAAAGAAAACGTGAACAGCATGTTGGTGACTATGATACTTGCCTGAGTGCAATTTTCAGCTTGATCGAAATCTTAGATCATGAGTTATGTACCCTTGAATTTTATGCAAAAAATGCATAATATAGTAAAATGAATACATGCCTATTGAGCGATTCAAGCCCTTTAGTGCCTTCTAGTTTTTCATTTCCGTATGTTTTTGTGCTATTATCATTTGTTAGTAACCAATATATTATTTAAACAAAAAAACATGTCTTTTGTGAAAATTATTTTTGTCATGAATTTAATAATTACGTGTGGGGTCCAAATGGACCCCAGTTGGTAGGATGTGTATGTAAAATATGTTGGTAGGATGAGGGTTTAAAATAATGAAAATGATAAAAATGATAATAATAATAAAAGAATAAAGATAAAAACCAACGATAAAATTGAAATAAAGATGTCTATTAGGAACTGAACTCATCGCTAGCGTCCGTGCGCGTGCGTGTGTGTGTTTGTGTGTGTGTGTGTGTGGGGGGGTAAACATTTTGCAGCACCTGAGAAATAAAAGTATAATGCGGTCACGATATAAAAACACATTTCACAAAATTTACCTAAACAACATAATATCGAACTCCAAACAATTGTATTTTTGCATGTGACGGTTCGAATCTTGCAGGTGTCTCACACCTGCAAGATTTAAATCATCGCTTGCAAAATTGTTTCGAAAATTTGCAACAATTTTTCCTCGCACGAAATTCATTAAAAGGCTACATTTGAGTTAAATTGTGTTGCCAGCGGCTGACTTAAAACGAAAATAGAAACTAAACTCATCGCACGCGGCCGTGGGGGGTAAACACTTTGCAGCACCTGAGAAATATACAGGGAAAAGAAGCAATAATAAAAAAGAAACATTGGAACAAAAGGTTGATTATGCTTGAACACATGTATTTGTTGTAAGTACAACTTGCACAAACTCCACCACCTGCGAAATTAAAGTATAATGCGGTCACGATATAACAACACATTTCACAAAATTTACCTAAACAACACAATATCGAACTCAAAACAATTGTATTTTTGCATGTGATGGTTCGAATCTTGCAGGTGTCTCACACCTGCAAGATTCAAGACATCGAAATTAAAATTGTTTACATGGGTAAACTTTGTAAACGTACATGCTCTTATATGAATCATTACTTGACTATAATTACCAAAATGAGAAAAAAAACGAGCATAGTTCAATAAAAAGACCTACATGTATTTGAGTTGCTGTGTCAACATTTCTTCTCTTGCTTCAATGTATTGACCCCTTTCCATTACCGTTTTAGTCCGTACCCGCAGAACACTTCCGGTAATCCGAGTCTTCTCTAATGAAAATTCGCTCGTTGATATTTTGATGTCGCTATTTACATCAGAGCGCTAGACATATCGACATAACTTGTGTCAGAATTTTCTTTTTGAATGGGACAGCGCTCTGGTGTAAATAGCGACATCCAAATATCAAAGAGCGAATTATTATCAGAGAAGACTCGGATTAACTTCCGGTGGCAAACAATGGGTTTATGGGAAATTAACATTGTATTAGATCTTTAGGGAATCGAAATGGTTTTAAACTGCATCGTTTATCAATGCAAGAATCGGAAGATGAATGACGGAAGTAAAGAGAATCATCACTTTTCCCGATTTCAACAAGATCAACGCAAGCGCAGAGCATGGATAAAGGCAGTGAACAGGGATAAATTTCGCCTTTTGCTTCTAAGAACGACTTCCAGTGGCCGTTGTGTGTGTGTGTGTGTGGGGGGGGGGTGTCTTAGTGGAAATAAGCTTATTATCAAGCATTTTCTATCAGGGACGTCAAAATACGTCTTGTTATATAAAGCAGCAATAACACAAAAAGTCTTGTTTTTCGAAAATCAGGCCTACTTTTTTCAAAAAACATTGTATAAAACAAAAAAGTGGGATGAAAGCTTTTTCCATGCGGTGTCTCTTTTTGACACGCATTAGTGCATATGCCTACTGAAGCTTTGGGAAAAAAATTGAAGAAAAGGAAAAAATGCTGGTTAATGCAATATTTTCTCCATTTTCCTCCTTGTTGAACAATCCTATAACAGAGAAAGGTCATTCTGATAGACAGATTGATTGTTGTCGCCTGCAATGCCTTCGTATTTGGACAGTTCCATTTTTATGATTTTGAAAGGGTTAGAAAACCTTAACCCATTCACGCACATTGACTCTTTTTGACTCCCGAAAAGATAAAGACTTTGGAAAACATTGTGGAAAAAAAGAAATTGCTTGTGACACGCAATTTACTCATATACCACAATATTTTCATAAACCACAATGTTGTCTGTCACAAAAGACCAAAACATGTTAAGTTTCATTCACTTGAAAAAGTCGTCTTCAACTTTTTTCTTTAATTTTTACAAGTGTCTAAAACTTTGCAGTCTTGTAATGGGTTAACCCTTTCCCTTTCCAAAACAAGACCTGGTTTTCACGTCCTTAATAGAAAATGTTTGGGAAAACATTGAGACAAAAGAAGAAACTGCTGATAATCAGCAGTTTCTCCTTTTGTCTCAATATTTTCTGAGCTTTATCTTACACAAAACTTATATTTGTCAACGTTCATTTTGTTATCTGCAACATCTTTCAAACTGGATTACCCTGAATTTTGTCGTTTGGGAAAGGTCTTGCAATGGGTAAACCCTTTCTCAAACGGCAAAATTATAGGGTGGTCCACTTCAAAAACTGCCACAATTGACAAAATGGATGTTAAAAAAGATATAATTTGAGCAAAATATGGCATAGAAAATATTGAGACAAAAGGAGAAACTGCTGGTTATCAGCAGTTTCTTCTTTTGTTTCAATGTTTTCCCAAGCCTATTCTATTAGGGACGTCAAAACCAGAGGTGCGTTCTTTAGAGCGAGATTTTTTAAGATTTCTTAAGATGCTTTTGATACAGCGTTTTTGAGACCGAGATTTTGAGCGAGGTGTTCCGAATGTTCCATACTTCATACATCATCATTACGTCATTTGTATGAAGTATGGAGCATTCGGAACTCCGCGGTTTATAAATCATGGAGCATTCGGAACAACTCGGTCAATTCTATCCCATATAGATTATACAGAATTTACCGAGGGGTTCCGAAAGAAGTATAGAGCAATGGCGGCTCCCATTGAGCGTCTTAAAAATCTTGCTCAAAAGAGCGCTTTATCCTAAAACATCTTAAGAAATCTCAAGATATCTCAAGAAATCTCGCTCTAAAGAACGCGGCTCAGGTCTTGTTTGGGAAAGGGTTAAGCACACCCTATTACCGGCTATCACTACAGCAGTTGCTAACCTTGGGCAGTATCATCTATAAATAGCGGGTGTACTGGGTAGGTCATACTTTTTCCATCTTTGCTTTTGTGTTAAAGCCTTTCTCAGCTATATTTGTAGTGCACTTGGCTGGCCATACATTTGAGCACCTACATGATAAATATTAGCCCAAAGAATCCCTAAACAACAAAATTATTCAGCGACAAAGTCGTAACTTCACATTTTTTTACGTAAAATCCAACTTTCGGTCCATATAATGAGAAAATGATAAGAAGATCATTAGAATTAATATAACTATTAAAATAGTCAATCAATTTTCTTACACTGTGTAAATTTAGAGAACTGTCTGAATTGAATTAACTTCAGACTGACCGATGAAAACTAAACACTGATGCCGATTTGGCTATCACGAACAGCATATTGAAAATTTCAATGGCAAACCCGGACATAAGTTGATGGCAACACAGAACAATATGTCTTGTTGGAAAAGCGACATTTCTTTCAACAAGAAGTTGCCTGAAAGGAGCATAAATAATGAATTAACACCATTTCTTGATAGACTAGCCAATTTCTGAATTATAGACATAGAAATCATCTAGATATGGTTGAAGCTGAGTAACACAAAATTGAAGGACGTATGCAACCATTAGTTGTGGATGATAGTTTGTCGGTTAAGGTTTACATGCCATCATTAAAAACACCACTATTTAGCCGTACGAAATGCATCAAATTACGCACATTTTTACATACACTTCTTATAAGTTGATTCAACATGCCGGATTTCAAGATTATGCTTCAAAAGGAAAATAATTTACAAATATTACTTTACTCTATATTCATATGCAGCGGAGGTAATTTTGAACATTTCTGTCATATATTTCCGTAAGTATACATTGATTCAAAATTCTAAACCGTTCAAAATGGTTATGTTTAGAATGGATATGTAACACAGTTTAGGAATTACTGGGCCGTGGCACTTATCAAATTCACCTCTGGCTCTTTAGTGCTAATGATGGGTTGCAAACCTTAAAAAAACTACACATACTTTACAGTGAAAATTGTGGATTTTACATCATGTCGTCGCTGTTTCAGGCACACAATATGACTGTAATATTTTTAATGGGGTTAAATTTCATTTAGTCAGACTTAACTTAAATAGATGGAACCCACGCAAATATATGTGACCCGTCACGCTAAAAGGGACCTTATCCGAACTATAAAAATCCAAATTTTGACAAACTTGTCAGACTTAGCACAGGTCAACCAGATCCTGTGTGCGAAAAATGAACATATGATAAGGTAGTGAAAATATTCCGAATTTAGAAAATTATATAAAAGTGAAAAGTGTCGGGCCTAGTCTGGCTGCGCGGACTGCGCAGACTGACTAGGGTCGATATTTTTCACACTTCGTATAAGGTCCCTTTTAGCGTGATGGGTCACATATGTATATGAATCCTGCTATTTCAAAGTCGGTCAATGAATCTTCAAACATTTCGATCGAATATTTTGCGCGGTGCAAATTTGTATTTTTCATTGCGAAACGATTTGGTTTATTGGGGTTTTACGCCGTTTTCAACTGCCATGGTTATATCGCGGCACCTTGAGCGCCTAACCATGGATTCCTGTTGTTTCTCATACAAGTACTAACACAATAGACTAATCGAGCCTCCAGCTGCTCGCCCACATAGGTTAACAATATCAAACCATTGGTGGGTAACATTAGTTAGAAAAGATATTTGCCACGGCCGGGGATCGAACCCGGGTTCTCTCGAATGAGAGACAGATGCGCTATCAATGTTCAGCGTTTTGGCCTCATTGCGAAACGAAGAAGAGATATCGGTGATAACGGATTATCAAGCAAGAATCTGTTGATATCGATAAAACATCATGGTTGTCTACATAAAGCACGTGATTGCAAATAGCCTAGGTAAGTGAATACAGAAACTAGTGAAGGATCAAAGATCAGTCAGCTAGGTAAGGATCTCTATGGATAAGGCGAGAAATCTCCCTAAACGTCTGAAATGGAAAACTCAATTTTCAAAACACGAAAATTGATAAATATCTCGAGCTGTGTTGTTAGATCTATACCTAAAGCATATGAAAATTGATTTTGTACAATCAAAACGATCCGACATGTACAGATAACTCCGTAAAAAGAGGCATTTTTTTGGAAATGGTTAAAAATGTTTATTTCTTTATTCTGTGTTATGTTTCACCTTGCATGGTGAAGTAAAGCCGAGTGGTCATTGGACAAATAGACCTCTCAATAAAAGTACCCAGCCTCCAGCTGCGCTCTCACATAGATGATTCACACCCATTGGTGAGAGACAAATGACTTTTGTCAAATGTTACACATACGATGAGATTTAAATCGGTCCTTAATCGGTAAATTATTTCTCTCATATGATCGGTTGTCATCGGTGTCAGCATTTCAGACTTTATGTGTAACAGGGTATCGGCGATAAATAGCTTATTGATCAGTAACTGCAAAGTAGATCGGTTGTCCGTAGGCGACAAATAGATGGCCAGTAGGAGGTTGGTCGGTGATGATTGCTCATTTGCTTAATTTACCATCGGCTGCCGTCGCCTTTACAACCGTTGTCAATCGGTCAGTCGGCGATTGATCGGTGTTCGACCAGAGGTCTATCGCTTTCCATCGGATACAACCGGTGATCCGTATGCGTTCACCGGTCAAAGATCGGTCATGTCGGTGATGAATAGCTGGCAAATCTTTGTTCAGCAGACTGCCGTCGGTTTTTTATTAACCCTTTCCCAAACGACAAAATTTTAGAGTGATCCACTTCAAAAACTGCCACAAATGACAAAATGGATGTTATTAAAGATAGGATTTGTGTAAAATATGGTACAGAAAATATTAAGACAAAAGGAGAAACTGCTGCTTATCAGCAGTTTCTTCTTTTGTTTCAATGTTTTCCCAAGCCTTTTCTATTAGGAACGTCAAAACCAGGTCTTGTTTGGGAAAGGGTTAAAATAATATGTAAGCGATGAAAACCGATAAATTTTAGTTCTGTGTATCATATAATGAATGCCGGAAGGGCAATCCACATTTTGGTCTATTGCTGCAACAGCAAGCTCTCTTAAACCTCGGGCATTGCATTCACTTGGGCCCCCGAGGCGGAAATAGTCGCCGCCGTAGGAGACAAAGACGATAGTGGACGAAGCAATGGCTAACTCCAGAAAGAAGACTTCAGTTTGGGCAATACAGCACTATACTAGCCGAACTCAGAGAGGGTGACATCAGTGCGTTCCAAAACTATCTGAGGTAGAATCCCTATAAGGCGCCATTTTGAAATCTAAGAGAGCAAAAGGACATGTAATAATTTTTCAGTTACAAATTTTAGTTTTAATCTGAAAATACCTTATCTTTTCCCATCGCTTATAGATATTTGTTAATTGGTTGCTTTCACTGACCGATCGGTGATATCGGTTATAAATAGCTTGTCAATCGCTTATTCGTTTGAAATTTTCACCGATCGAGAATTTTAAACAGTTTAGAAATCCCGATCGGTTAGTTTTCACCGATGAAACTCATCTTTTCCAAATAGTTTGTGGTGAGTGACAAATCGTCTGCCAATCGGAGACGTCGGTTGTGTATCGGTTTTGGTCGGTTCCGTCCTTACCTGGATAAAACGGACAACCGATCTATCACCGATTGCCATGTGTAACTGCCCCGTTATGATGGATACTGGTCGGCCTGGGGTTCGAACTCGCGACCCCTGGATTGACAGACTCCGACGTTAACTGGACTCGGCTTAAACAGATACATGTTGCAGCAAATACTCTTTATAAAGCAAACCGCACGGAATCTCGGACAAACCAAACAAAAGAGTTTTGTCCGTATGATTCTAAAACCACACAACTGCAGCTTGAATGAAGCCGTGGTTACGAGATTTTTAACAGCTAAAACCGCTTGGACCATTCTATTTATAGCGTAAGATTCAACCCTATTAACCATAAGATTCCATTTCCTATATTATCAATAGCAATGAACTCTGCGCTAAAAGTACACTAGATTTACCGTTATAAGTATTGACAAACCGTCAGTGTAGGCCTAGTTATAAAGTCTCGCAACTATGGCCACATACGAGATTTTATAACAACACATACGATGCACTATTGTTTCACCAAAATTGCGCCACGGTTAACTGGATAAAAACATTCTCCATTTATCTGATTTTATACTCCGTAAATATTGACCTGAACCTGTTGAATATGCAATGAGCAATTGTAATGCCAAATAATCACTCTCCAACATATTTCGACACGAGAAGCATGTGCAGAATACAAAGTCATGATGCCTATTGGAAACTAGCGACTCTGCTCGACAGTGAGAATTGCTGGCGAGTATTGATTAATCCGTGTCACAATTACTCATTTCATATTCATCGGGTTCAGGTCAATGTTTATAGACTATAATATCAAATAAATAACAACGACATGGCTGTATTGTCCACCCAAATTAACCCGGGACAACTTAATTTTCGTGTGCAAAGTCCGTTACTTGAGTGCCTTAACCTTAACAAGTGGGGTCATTACATATGCAGATGTCTCGGGTTAATCTTACTGGACAATATAAATGACCATTCTGATATTTGGCTAGTATAATTACCCGTTCAAGGTCAGTAATTATCCTCCAAATAGTGCTCATAATTAAAACTCTTATTAAATTCCCCTGTAAATAATCGAGTTCATAAGCAATGATTAGATAAAGCGGAAACTCGCAATTTTAAAACTTATATTTATATTGCTATAATAGACGAATAACGCAATGGTATTTTGAGCATAGGATCTAATGTTGAAGGTATTTTTTTAAAGTTAGTCTGTACCCGATTTTATAAACGCCGGCTAGAGTTAACCAAATGGCCAAGCATCTGTTTTGGTTATTTTTCGATTATTCACATCGGAAAATTTGAACAAATCAGTGAAATATTTTGTTTGTGCTAAACAGCGTTGATACAATCGGGCCTATGATTTGATTTCATGAGATGTAACGCCGTTTTAAACCGCTATGGCCACATTGCAGTGGCTGGAGCAGCTAACCGTGGATTCCTGGAAAGTTCTTGCTTCATATATAGCTTATTCTTATCTGATGCTCTTTTATCAAACAAAAGTACCAGCATTCATGTATTGTTATAATTATCATCAGCAAATTTTAAATATTTCACACCATGATCACTTGGATAATGAAAAAGAATTGTACATAGACAAGCAAAATAGTATCGTTTATGCTGTCTGTGATTGCCTATTTCAAGTACGAATCTCCTGTCGGTGATCCCCCTACGTGCTGTTCGTGATTGCATAAATTTGTGGCTCACCAAACTTTGTTTGACTATAACGACATAACGGAATAGTTGATTGTCTTCACAAGCAATTAGTTGGTAGATAATATACTAGATATCCGTTTTGTAATAAAATTTCTAACATTTGCTTCAGTGTTTTTCTGCTATTTGCATGGAAAGATAAATTTTATATGCAAATGTGTGAAGTTTCGACTTTGTTAGTGAATTATTTTTTTGTTTGAGGACTCTCTGTGCTAATATTTGACATGTAGGTGCTCAAATGTATGGCAAGCCAAGGGCACTACAAACTATAGCTGAGAAACGCTTTTACACAAAACAAATATGAAAAAGTATGACCTACCCAGTTCACGCGCTATTTATAGATGATACTGCCCAAGGTTAGCAACTGCTGTAGTGATAGCCGGTAATAGGGTGTGTTAAGGTATACATGTACTTACCACTTTGACCGAAGACCACTGTCCCTTGTATAGCTAGTAAGGCCAAAAGCAATAGCTGAAAAAATAAACCAAAATTAACCCATTACCACACATTGACTATTGTTGACTCCCCGAAAGGTTAACGCTCTGAAAAAACATTGTGGAAAATGAAGAAATTGCTTGTGACAAGCAATTTCTTCATTTCCCACAATGTTTTCTACCAAAAAAGACCAAGAGAAGTTTGAATTTCCTTAACTTGAAATTGTCGTCTGCAACATCTTTGAATTTGGACCAGTTCAAAATTTGTCGTTTGGAAATGGGATAATTATTGTATAGATCTCGATAAATGACCTGGCAGAGCATCCCTGGCTAATAGCTAGAGATGTTGTGCTGGGTCATTTATCGTGAGGTATAACATTTTCCCAAAAATAGAAATCTTCGTTCGCCCAGTTAAACCTCTCCCAAACTAATAGATTTTTGAACTCAGTCAATTGGAGGAGAGTTGCAGACGAGAAAATGATTGATTTCAAAGGAGGATAAAATTTTGTATATTCAGCATCGAAAATATATTTAGAGGAAAGGAGGACATGTCGATAATTAAGATTTTTTCTTTCTAAGCTTTCAAAAAGACGTCAAAAATGGTCTTGCTTTGGGAAAGGGTTAAGAAGGGTTAAGAAGCTATTGCAGACATTAAAACCGTGTGTTAATGTAAAATGGATTCATATCATATCATACATGTACATGAGAAAATTTTAAGGAAAAGGGAGAAAATACTGGTTATCAACGTGCCTATCCCTGGATTTATTCGGGAACGGGTTAATTTTGACTAGTTCTAATTGCATAAGTTCAAATTGATAATTGTTGTATGCTATATCATACAAAACATTGAGAGAATACGAGAATATGCTCTTCATCCACATCTTATTTATCCACAGAATGTTTGTATTCCAAAATCATTTTCGTAATTTTTTTCATGAAAATCCGTTAAAGTGACATTTCAGAATTTTTTGTCATAAATTTTACTTTTATTTTTATCTGAAAGAGCATATTTCCTTATGAAAATTCTGAAAATTTCGAGCCAAAATACGATATTGCGCCGTTTACGAGAAATTTATATTTTTGTGTTAAAATTGAACAAATTTTAGGCAATACTAGGAAAATATAAAAAGTAAAAGAAGATACGTTGTATATGCTGATAACCAGGATTTCCACTTTTATCTCAATGTTTTATGTGCCATATCGTATATAAATCTTAGGCTATCTGTTTTAAACACATTTTGTCATCTGCACCAGCTTTTAGCTTGGAAGGTTTTAAAAATTCGGTGTTTCTGACAGGGTTAACTAATAAGAAATGCCAGTCTTTTTTCCTGTAGATATCATTGAATTTGTATTTAAAAAATATTGTTACCATACTTTGACAAATTCTATGATTTTAAGCTTAAACTCTGGACATTGAAATTATACATGTATGAAGTTCAGCAGGCAATAAGGTAATTGTTTCGGCAAAAATCTATTGAATAATGTAGATCTATTGCCTAGAAAATAAACTCATGCCCTATTGTGTGAAATTTTACGCCAAAATACAAATTATTTAGTTGTGATGATTTCATTAGAGATAGAAACAAAGCGATTACCTTATAAGCGGCCATATTCGATTTGGGTGGAAACCTTTTTGCGAAAGTTATTCGATTTGCATGGCTGCGTTTTTGTTCAAGCAAACGTATCTAAAGGTCGTATACGTTATTAAGTTAAGGTGTAAGAATTTAACAAATCCTCAACGAAGCGTATCGGACCGTGAATTTGGGTACACCTAGAAGGATGATATCCCTTAAATCGTGATTTTTAAGTTATTTTTTGACAAAATACAAAAATAAATCGACCGATAGCTTTGTCATTAGATTCCTCTATGGCATTTCACAAAAATTAATAGGCGAATCGTATAAGACAAATATAAACATCGTTAGAAAAGCAGATAATCATCTTAATGTAAACCCATTCCCAAACAATGACACATTTTGACGCACCAAATTGAAAGGGCATGGAAAACATTGAGACAAAAGAAGAAAATGCTGAAAACCAACATTTTTATCTCAATAATTCTCAATATGCATAATTATAGATCTATCTAGTGCATAAATCATATCTTTGTCAAACACCCATTTTGTCGCCCACAACATCTTTCAAATAGGAATTGTCTATGTTTATGCCATTTGGTACTGAGTTAAATTTAGATTTTTGTTCCAAATGATTTGAAAATATAAGTTTTCGTGTTCAATAAGGAACGATTTTATCCCGTTAACCGTGACGTAATTTCGGACAAACAATGATAGTTCGTAGTTGCTGTTATTAAATCTCATATGGCTTGATTCAAGCCGCAGTTAAAATAAGCAATAAAAAACGTTAAACCTAGTCTATTTTTAGCACAAAAATCATTGCCATTCGCTTCGGCCATGGCACGGTTGATAGGACGAGGGTATCTAAATGACTTCCATGGTCCAATTGCCAGTCGCGGCGGATAATTTTTCTGACATTTTGTCTCAAACCAATGAGTGGGTAATCGTATACACGATAGGCAACCCACACGAGTTTTGGGAAGCGTTCACACCGAAAAATCGTCTGCTTTAAGTATGTTTTGTGTAATTTCTCAGCTAATACTCTACAGATTGTGACGAGCTAAAAAGCACCGTACGCATCTTTTAGAGCGTAATTCCCGGTTCTAACTCACTCCGCACCTAATCCCAAGATTTCTCCAAACTTTCAAAACGAATGCTTTCGCTTGAATGTTTGAAGAAACTATGGAAATTGGTGCAGAATGGGTTAGAACCGGAAATGACCCTCTCAAAGGTGCGTTCGGTGCAATTTATCTCGTCAAAATCCGTAGAATATAAGCTGAGAAATAGATTGGATTGAATATGGAGTTTACGCCCAACTTAACTACTAAGGTCATATAGAGACGGGACCTCAGTTTAAAATCTCATCCGAATGACTATAGAGAAGAGGGGGATCGAATCAGCACCCCTGTGTTTCAAGTCAATCGCGTTACCATTGCACCACCTCCGCCCACTGAGAAATAGATCAAAACATACTTAAAGCAGAACGATTTTTCGGTGTGAACGCTTCCCAAAATTCACATGGATTGCCCACCGTGGTAAACCTGTTTGAAGAGTAGCAGGAAAGAATGTTGTGGTAAAAAATCGTGATGCCCTCGTCAATTGTCGTTACTAAGGAAAACGCCGAAGATGCAAGCGAGATTGCACAAAGTGTTTGGTGTTCTAATGATGGCTGGAATACCTTAGACCTAAGGTAAATTGAGAAAATGGTTGTAAACGTTTTCTTAAACGCCATCCAAGTGAAAATCATTCATTGCTTGCTGGACTGTGTAATTCGTAATATTTAGCCCTTTCCCGACAAAATTGATGTTATGTACAAAGGATCGACAACTTGTGTGATTGTGATACTGCATTGAAAATGCTGATGATCAGATTTTTCTTCTTTTGCTCTTAAGTTTTTCGAGGCATAATCCCCTGTTGCGCCAGATCGGGTCCTTTCGGAAATAGACAACTAACTATACTGACGTCAAATAAAAACGCCTCAGCCCTAATAAATGTCCGATTATTCAGTATATCTGATTTGAAATTACAAAAACTGATTTCCATCTGTAAATTTGATTATCTGTTGTTGAAATATGATGACAAAGAAATTATCAAACTGTTACAGTTTACAAAAAACGGCATATTTAAACAGGGTGGTATCAGAATTTCCATTTGAAAAGCAGTAGCGCGTGGTTCAAACTGCGACGACAAAAGATACCATAAAACATCTTATTTGGTGGCCACAGTTAGTGAATACTTAAACCGACGTCGATTTCAACGTCTCAAGCCTGAAACCCATGCGTTACATGAGGTCTATCTGACTTTGACCGATTGGCAAATGTTTCTGTAACTCTTACTCGTCGACCAAGGTGCCTAATCGTGCAGTGCAAGACGTCAAAACGTCAGGTGGCTTGTTCTTGAATTTCCCGTATTCGAAAATGGCTAATCTACGAGCTCTATTTTCCAAGCAGTGTGCCTATTTCAGATGTTACTTGCAACAACAACAGTTGCCAGAAAAGCGCTTATTTGGCCACCACATTTACCGACTATTCGACAGAACGTCGATCAAAACGTCACAAACCGTTAACGTGGAGAATTATCTTGCTTTACAGGCGTTCTAGTTGAGCGTGGCCGATCAATAAACGTTCGCAGAATTCTAACGCGTCGATCAAGACACCGAATCGAGAAAAAACAATATGTTAAACTGTCCCGCGACTTGTTTGTGCATTCGTCGCATTCAAAAATGGCTATATTACGAGCTCCTTTTTTTTAGAATTTAGTCTTGGAATCCTTCAATTCGGATGTTTCATAAGAAAATCTTTGAATTCGTGGTTGCCTATCCACTAACACATGTTACTGTTTAAAATGTGACAAATTTCATCACGTGATGTACATACACGAAGCGCACGTAGAAAACGAGACCGGTCACCGGAAATGGGCGTGTTAATGGATAGAAACTCATCTTTTATTGTTATTGTACATGTATTTGACTGGTCTAAATTTATACAAAGATGTCGACAATTTCACGTGTATGTAATAGGCTTCGATTTTCCGTGTGAACAAATACGTCATCGTCACGCCTCACTGGTCTAAAAATAGATTGGGAATCCCTTATCGTACAAATATGGCTGTGAATCTCGCGAAGATTTTCCACCTTCAACTTGCCGGAGATAACATTCTAAGAGCTTGATTGCTGTAATCATTTGTTGAGAAACATTCTAATTCCGAGTTGAGAAGGTTGTTGCACTGTCGTGTACTTTTTAAGATCGGTAACTATGAAATAAGCAGTTGACAAGTAATGTTTACACATACGGACATGTCCTGACTTCATCGTGCCGCTCGTGCGTGCTCGCTTACCCTTTCCAAAACGACATAGCCTAATGTCATGTTGGGCTAAATTGAAAAAAAAAAAAAAAGTCTGCAGACGACAAAACGGATGTGAATATCTTTAGTGTTTTATCTCGGAGAAAATATTGAGGCAAAAGAAGGATGATCATCAATATCCAAAGAAGTTATTCACACCCATTTTGTCTGCTGTGCATGCCTTCTCGATTTTGTCGATCATCATTTTCTTCTTTTGCCTCAATGTTTTCCCAAGAATTTTCTGTTGGGGACGTCAAAACCGGTCTTGTTTGGGAAAGAATTAATATAGAAAAAACTAGAATTTGTCGCTGAATGTGATTTGATACCCCATAGGCTTTCACTAAAACAATGGACAATCTAACTCACAAAATAAGCAAGATAGAGTTATGTTCCTTGTACGTTGCACTTCTCCTTGGTGAGATCTATCTACCAGAGAAGTTTCATGATCATAGGTACTTTACTTTCAGACTTTTCGATGTTTTTTCTGGTTAAGCTGCTGAGGAATCTCAAGAAAAAACGTTTGTCATTTCTGGTCTGTCTCCGTATCTGGAAGCAATGTTGCATGTTGCATATGCGCAATGTTTCGTAGTTTTAGTTCCCGCCTGCATTATCTATGATCGACTAATATCGCGCTTGAAAATAATATTTTTCTGCTAACACGGTTACGAAAAATTGTCCGATTCATTGACCGATAAACAAAATATTAGACTGGCACCCGGCAAACGTTGTTGGGGTATTCCCATCGGAAATCTATTTTTAGCACACGAACGCGGGAAAACTGTTCGCTATTTTAACCCACTACTGCACAATGACGCCTTTTGACTCCCTCGCAACAAAAGGCTTGGGAAAACATTGTGGAAAATGAAGAAATTGCTTGTGACAAGCAATTTCTTAATTTTTCCACAATATTTTCTAACCCAAAATTGAAAGATTCATAAACTTGAAATTTTCGTCTGCAGCATCATTGAATTTGGACAAGTCTAAAATTTTGCCGTCTGTTAATTGGTTAAACCGTTGGTCTTTCAGTGTAGATCACAGGGAATTTTAGCGATTTTGACTCTTCCTTATTCTTTAATTAGGAAGAGGGAAGGGACACCACCAAAATCGCTAAAATTCCCTGTGGTGTAGATGACATTGTAGGAAATGACGAAACTGCTGGTCAAAATTTTTCCAATGCCTTTATTTTGCGGAGCGTCAAAAGGCGTCATTATGAGAAGGCGTTGACAGAGTTTTTCTTTCCCTTTCTCTTCAACATTTCGTCGTTGCAAATGCAAAACCTCGTATCTCGATTTTGGAAAATTTAAAGGGGAAGGAAAAAAGTGCAATAACTTTTCCCATACTAATAGTGGGGGAGCTTATCCCAAAATACTTCACTTTGTGATACAAGCACCAAATTTGGCACAAATGTTGGTCAGAGGATACTATTTTCAAAACAAATGGTATCCACGATGAAAAACCAATATGGCGGCCATTTTTCCAAGATGGCCGCCATCTCTGGAGGTAAAAAAATCAGAAAAAATACTTTATTTCGAGACACAAGCACCAAATTTGGCACAAATGTTCCCCAGAATATACTCTTTTCAAAACATATGGTATCCACCATGAAAAACCAACATGGCTGCCAATTTCTAAGATGGCCGCCATCACTATATGTAAAGAAAATCAAGAAAACCCTTCTTCTTGAAGATACAAGCACAAAATTAAGCACATATGTTCATAAAAGTACACTATCTTCTAAACATATGGTATCCACCTTAAAAATCCAACATGGCTGCCATTTTCCAGAATGGCCGCCATCTTCATAGAAGAAAAAAATCTGAAAAAATCCTTATCTTTGAGATACAATCACCAAATTTGACACAGATGTTTCTTAGAGTGAACTGTTTTCAAAAAGCAAGTTATCCATAGGTGAAATAAACCTTGTGGCCATTTCTCAAGATGGCCGCCATTTCTATAATCAAAATATTGGAAAATATTTCTTTTTGTAATATAAGCACCATTGGCACTCATGTTTCTCAGAGTATACCATTCAGACTGATTTCCACCAAGATAAAACAACCTCATAGCTGCCATTTTCCAAGATGACTGCCATCTCTGTAGATCACATATGGATCAAAATAATTTCCTATGTTATAAGCACCATTTTTTTCAAGTTTTTGTGGATCAGTTATTCTTTGTGAAATATGATTTCTTACATAGCCATATTTTTGTCATAACTTGATAAAGACTATGACAATTTATAGCAAAATTGTTCTAGTGCTCAATAACAAAATAATTTCCAAATTTGACGGACTTACTAGAATTCACTGTTAACCAAACAATTTTGTCAGTATTGCTGTTCTTGTGAAATTGTCTTGGTCAAAATTTTCACCATGGTGTGTTAAAGAACTACTTGGCTACCACTTTAAAAAAACTTTCCTTTAATTTGTAATTGACGATTTAATACAAATAAAGCCACAATTATGTATCAACAACTTTTAAAATATTAAGCTGCAACTTAGTGTCATTGGGATCATTTTGTAGACCTTTCAAATATTTGAACCTTTAAAAATTGTATACAGTTATCTCACAAATTTTGCAACAGCTTTGTTAAAGTTTCATGGCAGATACTATGAACGGTATTTTGAAGAAAATATAATCTAAGAAACATTTGTGCGAAATGGGGGCTTGCATGACAAAATCAAAGACCACTAATTTGACTTTTGTAAATGTGGACTTATTTGAAATCAAAAAGGTGTTTTGACTTTCCAGGTCGATACCATGCATTTTGAAGAATGCATGTTCTACGAATTATATGTGACTATATATCAAAGTATACGGTAAGGAATATTTTTGCGTGCACATTTTTATTAAGTGGAAGATTTGTCAAATATATCTAAAAAGGCCCAAAACTGTTTTTACATAGAATGTTAAGCATTATTAATTCCCTATTGGACTGACAACAGGGTTCGTTGTTTATTTTCTATTTTAAAAATATGGAAAACTATATTATTCTATCATCATTTTATGTTCATTCTTTCAGAACTGTATTTAAGGCCTCTCAGCCCATTATATATTTTGTACAGAATAACGATATACGTAGAATACATAGAACGAATAAGTTACTTCCTTTATATTGCAGAAGCAATCTATATTTTGTATTTCATAGTTTGTAGTTTATGATTTGTCATTGGCCATGAAGAACCCATGATGATGTCTTTAATTTTATACTTAGACAACTATTTTAGTGAGAAGTAACTTTTTACAGTGACAAAGCTTGTTAAGAGATTATTTCTTGATGTTTCAACGACAATTTAAGTAGGATTGAACACTATAAATTTGGTTATATTGAATTATAGTTTAATACTTGTATAGATGATAATCGAAATGGCCACCATATAGGCCTTTTGAAATGTCAGCTGTTTTGTCTTCACCTACAAGGATAGTATTCCATGAACATAGGACCGCGCTATTAACATGCAGAAACTTTTTATGCGCATGGCAAAAAAACAAAATGGCAACACATTTAGTTACAATCCTCTCAAAACACAAACATAACCAACAGCAAAAAACATTACAGACATAACCCAAACTAAACGTTACAACTGCTATGCAGATGTTATCAAAGTCAGGTCATACATGATTTTTTGAAGAAATATGTTGTAATGAATGTCAAAATGAATGTTGAAATAAGGCGAATTGAAAACTAGACTATCTATATGTATAAACATACTAAAGCGATTTTGAAAAAAAATGGAAGCAAATTCTGATACCTCACGTATGATAACATTTTTTACAAAGAACATCTACTCCACAAAAAAACGTTTGTGTAAAAAATCTGTTTTTTTTTTACATCGAAAATGTTTTTTACGCATATTGAGATCTATATATAGATGGCAGCCGCCTTTGAAAATGACAGCCATGTTGTAGTGTTTTCACAGTGGATACCATTATTTTTGAAAATGGGACAATCTTAGGAACATGTGTGCCAAATTTAGTGCTTATATCACAAAAAGAAGCTTTTTCCAATATGTTGAGTTACAGAAATGGCGGCCATCTTGGGAAATGGCCACAAGATTGATTTCACTGTGGATTTCTTGCTTTTTGAAAACAGTTCACTCTAAGAAACATCTGTGTCAAATTTGGTGATTGTATCTCAAAGATAAGGATTTTTTCAGATTTTTTTCTTCTATGAAGATGGCGGCCGTTCTGGAAAATGGCAGCCATGTTGGATTTTTAAGGTGGATACCATATGTTTTGAAAATAGTATACGTTTATAAACATGTGAGCTTAACTTGGTGCTTGTATCTTCAAAAATAAGGGTTTTCTTGATTTAGGGATGGCGGCCATCTTAGAAATTGGCAGCCATGTTGGTTTTTCATGGTGGATACCACATGTTTTGAAAAGATATATTCTGGGGAACATTTGTGCCAAATTTGGTGCTTTTATCTCGAAATGAAGTATTTTTTTCTGATTTTTTTACCTCTAGAGATGGCGGCCATCTTGGAAAAATGGCCGCCATATTGGTTTTTCATCGTGGATACCATTTGTTTTGAAAATAGTACCCTCTGAGCAACTTTTGTGCCAAATTTGGTGCTTTTATCACAAAGTGAAGTATTCTGCCACTTTTTGGACTTAAGCTCCCCCACTATAAAAGGTTGTTCTTGAAATTTGGATATATTGTTCACAAATAATGTGTCATTATACTGATCAGTAAAAATATCTCTAAACAAGCCAGAATGATCTTAGGTTTCACTTTGAAAATCGCAAAAATGGACATTTATAAATACGAGGTTTTGCATTTACAACGACGATTTGCTTTCCCATCGAATCTTTGTCCACACTTTTTAACCCATTCCCACGCATTGACTCCTCTTGACTCACCTAAATAAAAGGGCTTAGGAAAACATTGTGGAAAATGAAGAAATTGCTTGTGACAAGCAATTTCTTCCATTTCCCACAATGTTTTCCAGCCAAAATGTCCCCCACCGCCGGCCAAAAAATAAAAATAAAAAAAATCTGATTTGACGTAGGCCTAATTCCTGTATTTTCATTGAAGTCACCTGCATGGATTTGAAGAATTCTTGGCTCGGAATTTTGTGAATTTGTAACCACGCGAATTTCAATGATTCAGATAAATTAATTTTATTGGGAAATTATTGAATTGAAATATCCGTGTTAACAGGGCCATTTTAGCATATCTGAACTTAGCCCTTTATCAAAATCGGTTTATGTCGGACTTTATGTCGCTATAATAATTGATAGTTCGATAATGTTCATATATCCAATTCAGCCCCTTCAATAGTCAGACACTGGCCTGGACAAGGGCTTGACCCCCCCCCCCCCCTCCCCGTGGGCCTGAATTGTGCGTTTTAACCCTTTACAAACGACAAAATGTAGCTTGGGTCCAGTCGTCAATATACAATTTGGTCAATAAGATAGCGCATAAAAAATCAATACCCGTTATATATTGCGGCATCCGTTTTTGATCGTGTTGATCTTTAGACCGGAGAAAGTAAAAGAGGGAAAAATGATCAGTCTGGAACCCAGTCTAGGCAAAATGGGACTTTTCCCATGTTAAAGCTTCTGCGAATGACAAAATAGGTAGGCCTATCGATAAAGATGGGATCTGCATACATTAGGCTATAGCAAAGAAAATAATGAGACAAAAGGAGAAAATATTGATTATCGCTATTTTCGTCTTTTGCCTCAATGTTTTCTCAAGCAATTCCTGTTAGAGACACCACAAAAGCAGGTCTCGTTTGGGAAAGACCCGTCTATCTAGAACGAGGGTGGAGCCCACTTCTGACCCTTTTCCCAAACAAGACTAAGTTAATATTTTGACGTCCCTAACAAAAAAGACATGGGAAAACATCGAAGCAAACGAAGAGAATGCTGGTTACCAACAATTTCTCCTTTCGTCTCAAAATTGATTTTTTTTTTGCTATGATATACAAGCATTATTTATCATAATTATCAATTTTGTCGTCTGCAGCGACCTTCAATTTGGAAAACTCTAAAATTTATTGTTTGGGAAAAGCCTTCAAAAATGAATAAAGAAAAAATATGAACTTTTTTTTCATTTTTTCGCTAAGTAATTCTTGTAGCGGGTCTAGTGTTGAATGATGATGCAGACGAATCAATGTATATTTTTTTCATTTTTAGTGAAATGTGATTTCAAAGAGCTCTGTACGTGTTCTCTTCCTAGGTCTCCATTGATATCATTTTTAGAAGAGGAACATGTTATCATTATCCGCATTTTCATCCTTTTGTCGCAACGGTTTCACAAACTTTCATTACTAGAAATGCTATAAGTACACGTATCTTTTGAAAAAGACATAAATATGGTCGCAAAATTCAACGATCAAGTACTTGTAAACTTTGCAGTGTTTTTTTTTTTTTTTAAAGTACATTCGGTCTTTAGTATTCTTTGGGCTCGGTTAACCAAAGTACACCGCCAGAAAGTAATCCCAGATATTAAAAAGAAATTCATTTATTGAATAAATATTTAAAAAATATTTGCATCCATGAAACTAAATTGAATTTATATCACAATTTCAAGCCTCTGAATTAAAGTTTACATGGGTAAATCTGTTTTTGTAATCGAAAAAAATAGTTCCATGTATCCGGTGATCCGGGTTCTCAAAATTACTTCCGGTGAATTTTTGGCGTGGGTTAGAACATATTTCCGCAAATATAGTGGGCAAATTCGTCCTCTAATGCTTTACAGGCGTTCCTCGTAAGTCTTTATGGTATTTAGTTTTATTTCCACTTATTCATTTCTTCAAGAACGGAAGTCCGTTTCCCCATATCCGTTTTACTTTTGCTACTTCCGTTTCCGCGATAAACAAACAGAGCGGAAGATGCCTAATGCTGACTTGTGCCAGAAAATTATTTCCGAGATGAGTTTCAAAGACGAATCTAATCTTCAAATTTGCGTAAGAAACCTTTATATTTTAACCATGTACAGCTTATTCAAATGTTCTCTGCTCTTGCCACTAGATAATTACATTAATTAGACTCTAACATCCAAAAAAAAGGGTTTCCAGTGGCGGATCCAGAGCACTGTGTTGTGGAGTTAGGTTAGTCTACCTGTGAAGTCATGCCTATAGTTTTATCAGTACTGGACTATAGCATAGCAGGGTGTCCGATCACGTAGAAATGTACGTGAATCACGTAATTTGAACGAAAATCACGTACTACTTTCTCACCCAAAACGTCTAAGAACGTACGCGAAATGAACCCGCATCAATTACAAAAATAAGATGACAATTATCCCCATTATTTACGAAAGAAAAAAGAAGTTTGATAGCCGAGTAATAAAACCGAAACTGCCAAATTCGGTCATTCTGATCCCTCTAATTTTTCTGCTAATTGTAGTTGGCCAAGATATTGCGTTTTGGGGGATCTATTCAACCAAACGCTGTATCATTGTGAGCGTCTGCATGATCATGGCATCTACTAAACAAACTGGATTTTTTTTAACTTCGATCGGTCTTTAATTTCAATCAGAATCAACATAAATATAGGCGAAACGACAAAGAAAACACTCAGTAAGGACCATCATCCATTGTTGAATCTAAAATCAAAATTCATGGCTCTGCCAGTTCGACTGGCTTTGTTCCGACGGAGAAAAGGGAACAATGTAGATATTTATTATTAGAGGCTCAGCTGAAAACGGAAACTGCTTCATAGAACTTACTTTGACATCTGAAAAGATTTCAATCTTTATAACTTTTCAAATTTGATTGATTTGCAGAGATATTTTTACAATTTCAAGACTGCGAGTCCTGGAGACTCGCTAGATTCCATATCAATGAGTCCAGCTACTAGTTTAGTGAGTCCAATACACTATTTTTAATAAGAAATCTGTAAAAATTGTTGCATCCTGGGACTCGCTTGAATTAAAACTTTGCATCCCAGAGACCAAATTATGAGTAAAAGTAGCAGGATGCGCAGGTAAAGAAATCACTGGATTTGTAATTAAAAGAAAAAATGCTGAACAAAATGCCTCCACCCTTTCCCAATCAATACCTAGAGTGAATAACTGTTTAGATTTAGTGTTAATTTTCTTGTACCCCCAATTTATTTTTTGTACCCCCAACTTTAAAGGGGGAATAACACTTAGCATCTTGCAAATTTTCCGAGAACTTCGTACAAAAAAATAAATATATATTATTAAAATATGGTCTTTAAATTGCATATATGCCAAATCTTAGCTTTCTACCTTGTGTATTGGCTTAGATGTCGACGGATTTAAAACCCCATGATTTTTTGTCGGGGGGGATAAAAATTATAATAATAAAACATATGGGGTTTTAAATCCGTCAACATCCTAGCCAATACACAAGATAGAAAGCTAAGATTTGGCATAGATGCAATTTAAAGGCCATATTTTCATAATATATATTTATTTTTTGCACGAAGTTCTCTGAAAATTTGTAAGATGTTAAGTGTTATTCCCCCTTTAACCACCAAGAGGTACAAAAACCCCCAGTCAAAATTTTCAGTGGACACACTGGCATAGTAACTCAGTTCATGCATGACTGATCATGGGTAGACTGCTATATAAACAGCTCAGCTACACAAGAAGTCCCCAGTTAGTATTGATGAG
Organism: Fragum sueziense; assembly: GCA_963680895.1. Classification (NCBI taxonomy): domain Eukaryota; kingdom Metazoa; phylum Mollusca; class Bivalvia; order Cardiida; family Cardiidae; genus Fragum; species Fragum sueziense. The sequence goes on from OY804610.1 coordinate 20,268,013, forward strand.
TGTTCCATGATGTTCATGACATAACCTGTTCGACAGGCGGTTGATGGATCTTGAATGCTGTGCTGCAACTGAGTCTGCCTCACCTAGGCTGTAGGTAAGTATGACCAATTGTACGCACACTTCGGCTTCACAACAACTGTTTTAGAGGGGAAAGGGGGGGGAGTGTCAAACAAAACCTGCTCTGTAGGTTGTTTACTCTAGTTTCGTGCAAAAATTCAGCGGAAATTGTGAAATAAGTCAAACAGGAAAATTAAACCCTCTTTTTGCATGTTCAAGCCCGCATCACAGAAATCATTGATCTGCCTCATGTTTCAATAGGGCAAAAATGCACAAGAATCAATGACTTGTGGTCAGTATCCTAGGAGACTGAGGCCGACTTTGATGGCATTATGGCTCGGGTTATATTGTACGCTATGGCTCGAATCGAACACCAATTTGTGCGAGCTATTTGACATCATTTCCATAACTGTTGTCCTATCACTGGAAGAACTGTGGTCGGACCATTGCAGCCATTACGTCATTTGGAACCCTCTGATAAACAGTGGACCAATCAGCAGACATGGCGAAGACGTGGAAATTTTTGTCAGACATTCGGACTGACAATTCTAAATAATCTGTCAGACCGAATGAAACTCTGTCAGATAAAAAGTTCAGAATAAAATAAGACACATTTTCAATCTTCAGATTATTCAAATGAATACGGACAACTGCTGATAACTTTTTTTCATAATTAGTAGGCAAGTTTTTTTTTTAGAAATGCAGACTAAGACAGATCCACAAATTTATATATATTGAATAAAGAAAAGACAGGTGTAAAGGGATACATCTATGTTTCATCCAAAAAAGAAAAGGGTCAACTCACACAATGTTTTTGGCCCGGTGCCAACACTTCCGCGGTACAGTCTTTTGATGTCTGATTATACCCCTGCTTTGTAACATGACTGGCCCATTTTTTGGTGACTCACATTAGTTAAGGGATGGAAATTCACTAGATTTATAGCATGGATTATTGAAAAAAAGGTATTTATCTTTTAATTTATATTCTTAGTTCTTGTTAAGTAAAATGTCGATCTTTTCATATAAACAAACCTCAAAATTAGCGTCGGACAGTTGGACTGACAGAAAGGAAAAAATATCGGACATAGCGTAATTTCATCGGACAGGTCCGCAGGTCCGACGGTCTTCCCATGACTGAATCAGTGTCAAGTAAACAATGATTTTGATTAGCTGAGTGACATTTAATGGGGGTGTGAATCTAATAGATAGAACTGCGTTGGTTCCCAATGATTGCGCGAGCCATAATCATAATGCCAATTGAAGTCAGGGGTCTTGCTTCCAATTTTTGTTTGGGGCCAGGGGCCAGTGAAATTTGGAAAATAGCGACGTTTTTAACTAAATTGGGAAAAACTAAAACAAGTTTGTATTCATACTGCCACTCACTTTCAGCTGCAAATTAGACTGTAGTGATGTAAAATGCATTGCACAATACTCTTGTTTAAGAATCTACTCTGAAACTGTCTTTAAAATGTTTGTAAATGAAGATGAGGTGAACATGGGGCATTCTGGGTCCTCATTGGGAATTTATACCAGATAATTGGGAAAAAAAGATACTTTTTGCCATTGGGAATGGGGCCCAATAACGGCCCCAAATTTTGGCAAACGAGACCCCTGGAAGTCGACCTAAGAGTCAAATTGATTTACGAAAAATCTAAATAATTAATTTTACCGGTCAGTCGTCCTAGTATGTACCGGTAATGGTAAGTTGATTTAATAATTATCCCCTGCCAAAAAAATTTTTGGGGGGATATTGTTATACGCCGCCGGAGGCGGACGTATATTGGCGTCATCTTCTCCGTCTGTCCGTCCGTCCGTATGTACGTCCACTTTTCTTGTCAATGCAACTCCTCCTAAGTTTCTGGCTGGATCTTCTTGAAACTTGGTCAATGTTATCACCTCAATTGGTGGATGTGCATGAAGGAAGGATTTTATGGATCGTTGATTTTTTCCTGAGTTATGCCCCTTAAAAACTTAGTCTCTGGGGCTTATTGAAGTTGCAGCCTTGTCAACGCAACTCCTCCTAAGTTTCTAGCTGGATCTTAATGAAACTTGGTCAATGTTATTACCTCAATTGGTAGATGTGCATGAAGGATTGATTTTATGGTTCATTGATTTTTGCCAGAGTTATGCCCCTTTAAGGTAGAATACGCCTAATGGCAACTTTAGAAATTGGGGTGACAAACACTTCTGTCTGATAGTACATCATATTAGACATCTATATGTGCAATATGACAGAAATTCGTCCAGAGATTACCTAGAAATTTGATTTTCCCTTAACCCACCCCCAACTTACAAAATTCCAATATGGCGGCCACCACTCAAAGCAAAAAAGTATCTGAATTTTGGACATAAACACATTAAATGTGTCTAGATTTTGGTTTTTATTATCAAAAACATGTTTACTTATCGTCTGATGTGAAATGATATGACCCTTGTGCGCATATGAGAGACATTTTGTTAAATTACTGCGTGCTTATTTAAAAATTAAGCCTCTTTATTTCCTAGTTTGAAATTTATGCCTCTGAAACAAATGTTGACAGTTCCAGAAATAAGTTCACGCACTCTCTAAAACCGATATCAAAATTATTCTTATATGTGTAGGAACACGATAAAATCCACATATGACCATTTTATCCGTCAAAACTTGAATATATATAAAGGTAATTCTAGTGTCTCATACTTTGGAACGCACTATTTCTTTCACAAAAGAAGTCAATGCCCCAAATGAAGGGAACCGTGGCCCATATCTAATTATATGATTATAACTAAATCCGAAACGTTGTATTAGACTTTCAGAAGTTGGCAAATGATAACATATCAGTTGTGATTTCGTATGACTTTCACCATTTTAACCCTTTACCTAGTAACCAATTGAACATCGCTACTTGTAACAAGTAATGCAAGTTCTAAAGACAAAATTGTACTTAATCTTTTTTATAGTCTATTACAGCTTCCTTATACCACTTCTTCTGGATTGCATATTGAATCTAAGGATTTAAATAGAAAAATAATCTAAAAAAGAGATCGAATCACGCATCAAACCACGTTACAATTAACTGACAACGAGTTTGCACATTTGAATAAGGATCGCCGGCGAAGAAGTGATGAAAATGGAGTGCGAATGTCTGAACAATGATGATCTCATCCACACGTGGTTCTCAAACGATAGGCGTTTGATCACCACATCATATATTTCATTAGAATACATGTATGTGTCTTCCACGGTAGGGTTTCTTGGTATATTGAGCCAAACAGTATCAAAGGAAGAAACGATTATTATACATACTGCAATTTGTTTCCTAAATAGGGAGTTTCATTAAGTAGACTTCTATCAAAGTTTCAAATCACATACAAACTGGTGATATCAATCAAAATCATATAAAATTACACGAAAAATGTCTCTAAAAATTTATGTTAAACGGAGAATCAAACCAGAAAAAGATATTCGGGGTGTATTTTGGGAATACTATTTACAAAGGGAAGTAATATTTAGCAATATTGTTGCTAAAAATAGATGAAAAATAGATACGGAAACTGTCGACATTTGTCGAAAATATACGACAATAGTAAATATGCATTAGAATTATTCTACCTTAAAACTTAGTCTCTGGGGCTTATTGAAATTGCAGCCTTGTCAACGCAACTCCTCCTAAGTTTCTGGCTAGATCTTAATGAAACTTGGTCAATGTTATCACCTCAATTGGTAGATGTGCATGAAGGAAGGATTTTATGGTTCATTGATTTTTGCCAGAGTTATGCCTCCTTAAAACTTAGTCTCTGGGGCTTATTGAAATTGCAGCCTTGTCAACGCAACTCCTCCTAAGTTTCTAGCTGGATGTTAATGAAACTTGGTCAATGTTATTACCTCAATTGGTAGATGTGCATGAAGGAAGGATTTTATGGTTCATTGATTTTTGCCAGAGTTATGCCTCCTTAAAACTTAGTCTCTGGGGCTTCAGGGTCCAACATTAACTTTTTTGGTTACCAGACAGTCGGGCTTGTTGCTGCCAGATGCTGCTAGCCCTGACCTAATATGTACTGGTCCTGACCAAATATTTGGATAATTGGGAAAAGATGTAAACCACAATAATCCTTTCATAAGTTAAAAGACAAGTTTTGAATCACAAATGAAAGAAAATTTGAAGGGTCCATGTTCTTGTTGTGTCACATATCCGGTGTTTTCATTATGTTAATAGTGACTGAGATTTAAAATGAGGCTGACCAGTCGGTCTTACATCTTAGGGATCTAACTAGCCCTGACCAAGCAGCAGGCAGTCAATGTCTGTCGGGCACAGGTTAATGTTGAACCCTGGGCTTATTGAAGTTGCAGCCTTGTCAACGCAACTCCTCCTAAGTTTCTAGCTGGATCTTAATGAAACTTGGTCAATGTTATTACCTCAATTGGTAGATGTGCATGAAGGAAGGATTTTATGGTTCATTGATTTTTGCCAGAGTTATGCCCCTTTAAAACTTAGTCTCTGGGGCTTATTGAAATTACAGCCTTGTCAACGCAACTCCTCCTAAGTTTCTAGCTGGATCTTAATGAAACTTGGTCAATGTTATTACCTCAATTGGTAGATGTGCATGAAGGAAGGATTTTATGGTTCATTGATTTTTGCCAGAGTTATGCCTCCTTAAAACTTAGTCTCTGGGGCTTATTGAAATTGCAGCCTTGTCAACGCAACTCCTCCTAAGTTTCTGGCTAGATCTTAATGAAACTTGGTCAATGTTATCACCTCAATTGGTAGGTGTGCATGAAGGAAGGATTTTATGGTTCATTGATTTTTGCCAGAGTTATGCCTCCTTAAAACTTAGTCTCTGGGGCTTCAGGGTCCAACATTAACTTTTTTGGTTACCAGACAGTCGGGCTTGTTGCTGCCAGATGCTGCTAGCCCTGACCTAATATGTACTGGTCCTGACCAAATATTTGGATAATTGGGAAAAGATGTAAACCACAATAATCCTTTCATAAGTTAAAAGACAAGTTTTGAATCACAAATGAAAGAAAATTTGAAGGGTCCATGTTCTTGTTGTGTCACATATCCGGTGTTTTCATTATGTTAATAGTGACTGAGATTTAAAATGAGGCTGACCAGTCGGTCTTACATCTTAGGGATCTAACTAGCCCTGACCAAGCAGCAGGCAGTCAATGTCTGTCGGGCACAGGTTAATGTTGAACCCTGGGCTTATTGAAGTTGCAGCCTTGTCAACGCAACTCCTCCTAAGTTTCTAGCTGGATCTTAATGAAACTTGGTCAATGTTATTACCTCAATTGGTAGATGTGCATGAAGGAAGGATTTTATGGTTCATTGATTTTTGCCAGAGTTATGCCCCTTTAAAACTTAGTCTCTGGGGCTTATTGAAATTACAGCCTTGTCAACGCAACTCCTCCTAAGTTTCTAGCTGGATCTTAATGAAACTTGGTCAATGTTATTACCTCAATTGGTAGATGTGCATGAAGGAAGGATTTTATGGTTCATTGATTTTTGCCAGAGTTATGCCTCCTTAAAACTTAGTCTCTGGGGCTTATTGAAATTGCAGCCTTGTCAACGCAACTCCTCCTAAGTTTCTGGCTAGATCTTAATGAAACTTGGTCAATGTTATCACCTCAATTGGTAGGTGTGCATGAAGGAAGGATTTTATGGTTCATTGATTTTTGCCAGAGTTATGCCTCCTTAAAACTTAGTCTCTGGGGCTTCAGGGTCCAACATTAACTTTTTTGGTTACCAGACAGTCGGGCTTGTTGCTGCCAGATGCTGCTAGCCCTGACCTAATATGTACTGGTCCTGACCAAATATTTGGATAATTGGGAAAAGATGTAAACCACAATAATCCTTTCATAAGTTAAAAGACAAGTTTTGAATCACAAATGAAAGAAAATTTGAAGGGTCCATGTTCTTGTTGTGTCACATATCCGGTGTTTTCATTATGTTAATAGTGACTGAGATTTAAAATGAGGCTGACCAGTCGGTCTTACATCTTAGGGATCTAACTAGCCCTGACCAAGCAGCAGGCAGTCAATGTCTGTCGGGCACAGGTTAATGTTGAACCCTGGGCTTATTGAAGTTGCAGCCTTGTCAACGCAACTCCTCCTAAGTTTCTAGCTGGATCTTAATGAAACTTGGTCAATGTTATTACCTCAATTGGTAGATGTGCATGAAGGAAGGATTTTATGGTTCATTGATTTTTGCCAGAGTTATGCCCCTTTAAAACTTAGTCTCTGGGGCTTATTGAAATTACAGCCTTGTCAACGCAACTCCTCCTAAGTTTCTAGCTGGATCTTAATGAAACTTGGTCAATGTTATTACCTCAATTGGTAGATGTGCATGAAGGAAGGATTTTATGGTTCATTGATTTTTGCCAGAGTTATGCCTCCTTAAAACTTAGTCTCTGGGGCTTATTGAAATTGCAGCCTTGTCAACGCAACTCCTCCTAAGTTTCTGGCTAGATCTTAATGAAACTTGGTCAATGTTATCACCTCAATTGGTAGGTGTGCATGAAGGAAGGATTTTATGGTTCATTGATTTTTGCCAGAGTTATGCCTCCTTAAAACTTAGTCTCTGGGGCTTATTGAAATTGCAGCCTTGTCAACGCAACTCCTCCTAAGTTTATGGCTGGATATTAATGACAATTGGTCAATGTTATCACCTCAATTAGTAGATGTGCATGTAGGAAGAATTTTATGGTTCATTGATTTTTTCCAGAGTTATGCCCCCTTAAAACTTAGTCTCTGGGGCTGATTGAAATTGCAGCCTTGACAACACAACTTCTTCTAAGATTCTGACTGAATCCTAATGAAACTTGGTGGATGTTATTACCTTAATTGGTAGATGTGCACGAATTAAGGATTTTATGGTACATTGATTTTTGCCAGAGTTATGCACCCTTCAACCTTAGTCTCTAGGGCTTAATGATATTTCAGCCTCATGAACGCAATTCCTTCCAGGTTTTTGACTGGATATTTATAAAACCCTTTTTGTGAACACAACTTTTTACAGGTTTTTGTGTGAATATTTATAAATCCTTGTCAATGTCATTTTTTTGTCTCAAGTTTTATAAGTGGCGGCGTATATTGTGACCATGGCACTCTTGTTTTTGCCCTGTCCGTACGTCCGTCCGACATTCGTTTCTGCGCTATTTCTTGAAAACTATGGACCAGATTTCAATGAAACTTGGCACACAGCTTCACTACAAAGAGGACATGCGCATATCAACGGGGTTATCCGGTTCGACCATTGAATTCAGAGTTACTGCCCCTGACTGTTTAAGCCATATACAGAGTGATATTCGTTTCCGCGCTATTTCTTGAAAACTATAGACCGGATTTCAATGAAACTTGGCACACAGCTTCACTACAAAGTGGACATGCGCATATCGTCGGGGTTACCCGGTTCGACCGCCGAATTTAGCGTTACTGCCCCCGACTGTTTAAGCCATATACATACAGAGTGATATTCGTTTCCGCGCTATTTCTTGAAAACTATAAACTTGATTTCAAAGAAACTTGGCACACAGCTTTACTACAATGAGGACATGCGCATATCGTCAGGGTTACCCGGTACGACTGTCGAATTTAGAGTTACTGCCCCTGACTGTTTAAGCCATATACATACAGTCTTCGCGAAATTGAGAAAAAAGTGCCTGACATCTGGACAGGCAGTTTGAAATTTTGGCCGGACCGAAAAAATTTTGGCCGGACCGGACATATGAAGTAAAATGGAAAATGAACCCGAAATAACAGTCTAATAAATAAATAAAGCATAGAAGAGAAACAGGAAATGCTTAAAACCTAAATTTCTCCTTTTTTCTCATTTGTTGTTAATCTGTTATGCTTTATTACATAAATATTTCTATATTTTGGAGCATTGATCTTCTAATATGCATCTGCTTTGAATTTGGAAATTTGATTTGGATCTGAAAAAAGCATATTAAAAAGGGTTAAATGGTATGCAAAAGTGTGTTTAATTAGAAGGAAACCTTCTAATTCAAATATTTGGAGGAAAGGAGAATAATAACTAAAAACTAAATTGTCTTTTTTGTCTGTGTAATTTCTGTGGGAAAAGGGATAAAAGTTGGCTACATTTCAAGTAAAGGGTTATACTTTATGCTAAGTAAAGTTACCCATGCCTGTAAATTATTGATTTTTCTGGTACAGGACTCCCGTCATATTCTTGGCTTCAAATTCAATCAGTTACAGTTTACTTCAGGATAGCGATCTTTAATAAGTGATATGAAATTAATTGGACTTGAAAAAGGTATGTAGACTTTTATCATAAGATTCTTCAGAATTAAATACGTCGGACATTTGGACCGGTCTACTCAAAATTTTGCCGGACCCCCTTGAATTTGCCGGTCAATGACCGGCGGTCCGGCGCTTTCGCGAAGACTGTACATACAGTGATATTAGTTTCCGCGCTATTTCTTGAAAGCTATAGACCGGATTTCAATGAAACTTGGCACACAGCTTCACTACAAAGAGGACATGCGCATATCGTCGGGGTTACCCGGTTCGACCGTCGAATTTAGAGTTACTGCCCCTGACTGTTTAAGCCCAGGGTTTTCCCTGGATCTTGTAAAGAAGGAGTCCTTGGGACCCTCAGCTATGTTTTTTGAGAGTCCTTGTGTTAATTTTAAGAGTCCTTTCTTAGAAAATCAGTTAAATATGAACACCAAATATTGGCCATATTTAAAAAGACTGCAGCAAACTCAGACCCATTATTAGTATAATTTGGCTTTGTATGTTTAATAAAATATAGGCATCCTTTAATAAAATATAGGCATCCAGCCTGTCATAGGGTTTGTATTGACCAAAATGGTGGAATCATTCTGAATAATATCAAAATCAAATTTAATTTATAAATGTAATTTACAAAGAACACTTAGGACTGGAATTTGATGATTCAGAGTTCCAATGCTACCCAGAATACAGGAATATGTTTGGATTTTCGTATAAAACTTTCTCCCATCTGGAAGTAGTAAAAATTATGAAAAGTCACAGAAAAGTACAAAACAATTTGGGTACAAATCCCTTCTAAACCCCCCCCCCCCCCCCCCCAGATTATAGGAGTATTTCTTATTGTGAGTAATAAAAATGGAACCTTATGCAAGCGTCTGTCAAGAATGTGTTTGATGTCATGCACATAATGTCTGCTTAAAAATTCCTACATGAATGTAAACAGGCGGTCACACTAAAACTCGCCATATGAGGAAAATACGCCCTATGGAAGCCATATGAAAATATTGACGCCATATGGAAATATATGTTATATTAACATGTATTTTGGTCATATTAAGATTTTATTTACCATACTTTTTCACTTTCAAGTAGTACTTAATAGAAGTAGATGATTTTAGGTGATACATTTTGGAGCTGATCGCCGATGCCATACCACTTTGACTGTTCGCCACAAGGGTCAAAAGTTGAACTTTTTTATATGAAATGAATAAAATGGACAGATCGTTATTACAGTTTGTTTGATTAGTTTCAGTTTTTAAAATGTATACTTTTTTATTTTCAGATTTTAAAGAAGAATATAAAGAAACTCAAAACTTCAAAGGGAGCAAACTACAGACATTTTAGACTGGATGAATTTATAGACTGGAAGCCAAAAATATTTTTTTTTTGTGCGCTTTTTATGTTTTTGTTTTATCTATCATTAGATCTAGAATATTTATTTTATTTTTGTCGTCTGCTATAATTTTCCATGGAGAAGATTTTAGATTGCACAGCTTAACCTTAACCTCATACGTTTTGAATGATAAAATGGGATATCGACAAGGTGAACAGCATAATCCAATTTACTTTAACTTTTGGCGTCCCTTGAAAATTTTGAAAACATGAGAGAAAGCAAGAAATTACTGATAATATATAATCTATGTTTTGACACCACATATTCTTAACCCTTTCCCATGTATAATTCTAAATCACAGACCAGAAAATTTAAGATTATTTATTCTACATTTCTGATTACATCAATCTGCGTTTATTTCTTTTGACTCAATATTTTCCTAACCTTGATGGCCAGGTCAAATCAGGGACTTGTTTGTGATAGGGTAAGGAAGTTTGCCCCTTTGGCCATTTTGGAGGATTGAAATACGCACATTTTAATGTCATGTTCTTCCAATTCTTTCACAGTTTCAAACACATCATCCTTGATCTTTCTTGGCATGGCCTGGCTTTGTATGTCATTCCCTGACGGTCGGCATCTGGGTTGAAGGCTTATAGGGACTGGAACAGTTGTCTGTCATATCTGGATGCGGTCATTACACAATTTCTGTTGCCATGGATGACGCCCGAAGTTGCACCAAGTGATGATATTGATTGTTGGAATACCTTAACACTTTTCCAAACAAGACCTAAATTTGACGTCCCTAATAGAAAGGCTATGGAAGACATTGGGGAAAAAAGATAAAATTCCGGTAACCAGCATTTTTCCTTCTGCCTCGATATTTTCTACATGATGTATTTTACACAAATCCTGTCTATATCAGCGCCAATCTTATCGTCTGCAGCAGTTTTCAATCTGGTCCAAACATTTTCTTTGCCATTTGGGAAAGTGAATAAGTACGAAAGTAAATTAACCTGGCTGCATAGATTTACATGTTCTCATTCTAAGATCTTGTTCTGACGTCACTATTAGAAGTTTGAGAAAACGTAAACAATCAGATATGTCCAAGTTCAAAGACGTTGCAGACGACAATTTAAAGTGATTGAAATTTTAACTTTTTTGGTCATTTTGTGGATAAAATATTGTGGGCTGAAGAAAATGCTTGCCACAAGCATTTTTATGCATCCCGAAAAAATTTCGGGGGAGCATATAGTCGCCATGCTGTCCGTCCGTCCGTTCGTCCGTCCGGCTGTCCGTCCGTCCGTCCGTCCGTGTGTCCGTCCGTCCGTCCACAGCCAGATCTCAGCAACCCTTGGACCAAATTCAATGAAACTTAACATGTGAATTCCCTGGGATAATACCTAGGGAATTTTTTCTCCGTTTCTTAATTTGAGGCTGCGTCATGGAAAAAGGGGCCTTAGTGTAAAAATTAGTTTTTCTCTTATTTCTCTTCAACTAATGGGCAGAATTTAATGAAATTTTGTACTTATGTAATAAATAGGATGATCTAGACCATATTTCATAAATAATGTGTGTACAAAAAGGCTGTCGTAGGAAAAGGGGGCTTAATGTATGATAGTTTTTATTTTGTGACAAACACTTATTCGGGGAGCATAATCCGTCTGTGACGTCTCTTGTTTTTGTGTGTGGTCTGGGTTAACCATTCCTCAAAAAAGACCTGGGCCCCGTATTACTAAACATTTTACAATCAAGTTTTTGTGTAAACTGTGTAACAAGAGAGCTGATTGAATGTAGTTTCGGTAAACTAGACGATCGTAGCACTTCAAGTAAGCTAGTACTTGTACTTTTATTTGGGAGTCCCATGGGACGCACATAATATATTTTTAAGAGTCCTGAACCCAATTTTAAGAGTCTAGGACGCAATATCCTGCGTCCGGGAAAACCCTGAAGCCATATACATACAGAGTGATATTCGTTTCCGCGCTATTTCTTGAAAACTATAGACAGGATTTCAATGAAACTTGGCACACAGCTTCACTACAAAGAGGACATGTACATATCGTCAGGGTTACCCGGTTCACCCGTCGAATTAAGAGTCACTGCCCCTGACTGTTTAAGCCATATACATACAGAGTGATATTCGTTTCCGCGCTATTTCTTGAAAACTATAGACCGGATTTTAATGAAACTTGTCACACAGCTTTACTACAAAGAGGACATGTACATATCGTCGGGGTTACCCGGTTCGACTGTCGAATTTAGAGTTACTGCCCCTGACTGTTTAAGCCATATACATACAGAGTGATATTCGTTCTGTTGAAGCCATATACATACAGAGTGATATTCGTTCTGTTGAAGCCATATACATACAGAGTTATATTCGTTTCCGCGCTACTTTATTGACAATGAAAATATGTTCGGCGGGGGATATCAATTCAACGAATTTGCTTGTTATTTATTAAGGGCTACTGTGTCATTATGAACGCATTTTCTTATTATCTTTGTTTGCATCTATTTCTTCACTTCAGATTGTGTTGAGAAAACGGCAGAATCGCGATGTCCCTGGTTGACCTAGGAAAGAGATTGTTAGACGCTGCTAAGCGTGGAGAAACCGATGAAGTTCGACAGCTGATGTCAAATGGAGCACCTTTCACAACTGACTGGGTAAGTTTGTAATTTTTACAAGACACTTTTCGCAACAAAATCTTGTTTGAACTTCCCTGACGAAAGGCTAGGAAAAAATAAAGGTGAAAGAAAAATATGAAGGAAATGAAGAAATTGCTAATGTGACGAGCAATTTCTCATTTCCAAAATGTTTTCTACACAGAAAAACAAAAAAAATGTGAAAATTCTATTCATTCACTTGGCATTGTCATCTCCAATCTTCAACATCTTTGAATGTGGACAAGTTTAAAAATTTGCTGTGTCACTGTGATACTGATTTAATCCATTTCCAAACAGCAAAATTTTGGACTCTTCCAATTTGAAAGGTGTTGCAGACTATTTCAAGTTGATGAAATTTTAAAAATGTTTCCTTTTTTGGTAAAGAAATATTGTAGAAAATGAAGAAATGGCTTGTGACAAGCAATTTCTTTATTTTTCACAATGTTTTCCAAAGCCTTTTCTTGTGATGGAGTCTAAAGGCGTCACTGTGGTGTAATGGGTAAGTTAGAATCAGACTAAAGGTACATGCTCTTATTGAGTTTTATTTTGGCAGTCTGCACAATTTACTGCAATGGATGAAAGAAATGATTTTACCTGTTTCAATTAATAATCATCTGTTTTACTTTAACCTAGCTTGGAACGTCACCGCTACATTTTTCTGCCCAGTACGGTCATGTTAGTATGGCAGAAGTGTTGTTGAGGGCCGGAATCAGTCGTGGCAGCACAAGAGGGGCATGTGACCATTGTCGATCTACTGTTACAACATGCTGCGGACATTGATGCTATTTATCATCAGATTGTGATAAAAAAAGGAATGAAAGAAATGTTAAATTACTCCATTCCTGCACATTGATGATCTTTGCCTCAAGATATAGGCTTTGGAAAATTTTGTGGTAAATGAAGAAATTGCTTGTGACAAGCAATTTCTTCATTTCACACAATCTTTTAAACGAAAAAAGTTGTATAATTTCTCAATTTTATCAACTGAAAATTGTCATGTGCAGCACTTTTGAAGTTGGACAAGCCTTAAATTTTGCTGTGTGTTTTAACCGTTATGGGTCAATCATTCTGTTGTTCCTTAACCTAGCTTGGAACGTCACCGCTACATTTTTCTGCCCAGTACGGGCATGTAAGTACGGCAGAAGTGTTGTTGAGGGCCGGAATCAGTCGTGACGCTCGGACCAAGGTTGACCGAACGCCTCTACACGTGGCTGCACAAGAGGGGCATGTGACCATCGTCAATCTACTGTTACAACATGCTGCGGACATTGATGCTATTTATCATCAGATTGTTGAAAAAAAGGATGAAAATTAAAAAAAAAGGTGTTTGATCCTTTCCCAAACAGCAAGTTTTTGGATGGTTCCAACTTGGAAGCTGCTGCAAAAGACAGAATGTATGTTGACCAAGTTTAGATTTCTAATCAGTACAACATAGTTAAAAATATTGATGCAAAAGTAGAAACGTTTTTACAAATCAGCATTTTCTTCATTTGTCTCAATGTTTTCTCAAGTCTTTTCTAAGAGGGATGTCAAAACTAGGAGCCATATTATCAACAATCATAGGACCAAGATAGATGGCAAATTATAAATGTGAATATGTCTACGATTGATGATCATAGACATACAGACCTGAGGTTTTGTTTTCGAAAGTGTTAAATAATCATTGTTTTTCAATTTAGCTTGGGACGTCACCGCTACATTTTTCTGCCCAGTACGGGCATGTAAGTACAGCAGAAGTGTTGTTGAGGGCCGGAATCAGTCGTGACGCTCGGACCAAGGTTGACCGGACACCTCTACATGTGGCTGCTCAAGAGGGGCATGTAGCCATCGTGGATCTGCTGTTACAACATGCGGCTGATATAGATGCTAAAGATATGGTAATAAACATTTTAAATTCTAAAGCATTATGATTTGAAAAAAATAATTTGTCTCTCATCAATGGATATTTATCATTTACTAGCAGTGGTTCTGAAATCTTTAAATTGGCTTCTTCAATCTTATCCTTGCTTGTTTGTTTGACAAAAGTCACTTGTCCGTATGAACAATAAAGAGCAAAATGTTGGCAAATTCTACTTGTCTGTAACCCCTTTGGGGACAACCTGGGCAACTGGGACAATGGATTTCAGAACCCCTGACGAGGGTTAATTCAGAAACTGCTGAAGGCTAGGAATGTATATTTGTGATAGAATTAATCTCCATGGTATTTAGTTTGGTATAACCCAGGGCTCCGGAAAACCGATAATTTGCCGGTTTTGACCGAATTTTGAGTACGAAAACCGATTAGAATCACCAAAACTTGACAAAAATCGGTCCAAAAAAATTTACCTGTCAATCAAAATCAGATAAAAACCTAGCATGTTCAAGGACAATCAAGGGTTTCACACATTACCTGCAGATAAACAAGTGTCAAAAACCGATAATTTACCTTCAGGCACAAGTCATTTGTGTAATCATCGTGTACACATCATCCAATTAAGCTTCATGCTTGACTTGACATATTTACGATAATCCAATATGGATGTGCTAGGATTTATTCTTATCTTGGGAAACCCTATCTTGTTCTATTTTTAGATATCTGAATATGAGCATTTTCGGTCTTTTAGAGTGGATACAAATTTGCATATTGTGATATTTATGCTCTGACTTTTTGTTGTTTCAGACCCTTACCAAAACTTGCTTGAACAATAAAATAATAATTACGTAAAAATAATACCATAATCCAATCAAATTAAATTGATTTTTTTAAATAAAACATAACATTGGAGTTATTACTAAATTTACAGTGGTGTCATGCTCGAAAAGTATCTGCAGGTCAAAGGTCACACAAAATGAAAATGGATGCCACGAGTTTGATTTCCCATGACTTTTTACTTTTTAAAGTGTAGAAATTTTCCCTATCATCGAACAATAAGGTAACTCCCGAATGAATAGTCAGTCTATACATGTTCAAACTGGAAAGCTAAAAACGCCGTGGGGGGGGGGGGGGGTAGTCTGGACCGATTCAGAATCCAATATTTCCGGAGCCCTGGTATAACCCATATGAAATTCAAATAATTCTTGTTGTCATGATAATTTGTGCTCGCATTAGAAAAAAGCCTAATTCACTGATAAAGCAAGCCCGTCTCTGGCATCACTGGATTCGCTTTGCAAATCTCTTGTTTGTTTATATCATTAATGAAGTTCACCCCTATTGAGATTCATGTGACAATGCAATTTTTTGTGCAACGTTGTAAGCGGCAGCATTCTTTACTTATTCGAACCTATTGTGACAGTGTCATTAATATTGGTGGTGGAATTCTCCACTGCAGAATGTCTATGACACAGTTTGAAGAATTCAAACATGTTGTGGAGTCGTTTATCTCATTAGGTGTGGACTACCTTAAATCTTTCAATTTTCAGCTGAAGATGACTCCTCTTCACTGGGCCACGGAGAAAGGTCACATGGGAGTTATTGAGACGTTATTGAAGGCGAACGCGGATGTGCAGTGTGAGAACAAGTTTGATCGTACACCACTAGATATAGCAATAATAAATGGGAGACCTGACATAGTACAGACTTTACAGTTAGCTCAGGTAAATAAATAATGAATGAATTAGTCTTTTCCCAAACATCAAAATTTAGGATTGTCTAATTTGAAAGCGTATGTAGACAAAAATTGATGTAGATAAAGATTGGATAAAGATTGGATTTTTGTAAAATATGTCACAGAAAATATTGAGGCAAAAGAAGAAAATGCTGGTTGTCAAGTGGGCGAGCAGCTGGAGGCTCGGTAAGGGTATTGTGGTAGTACTGGTTTGAGAAACAACAGGAATCCATGGGTAGGTGCTCCAGCCGCCGCGATATGACCCTGGTAGTTGAAAACGGCGTAAAACCCCAATAAACTCAAACTCAAACTCATTGGTCACATGGGAGTTATTGAGACGTTATTGAAGGCGAACGCTGATGTTCAGTGTGAGAATAAGTTTGACCGTACCCCGCTAGATATAGCAATAATTAATGGGAGACCTGACATAGTGCAGACTTTACAGTTAGCTCAGGTAAATAAATAATGAATGAATTAGTCTTTTCCCAAACAACAAAATTTAGGATTGTCTAATTTGAAAGCGTATGTAGACAAAAATTGATGTAAATAAAGATTGGATAAAGATTGGATTTTTGTAAAATATGTCACAGAAAATATTGAGGCAAAAGAAGAAAATGCTGGTTATCAGCATTTACTTCTTTTGTCTCAATCTTTTCCCAGGCTTTTTCTATAAGGAGTGTCAAAACAAGATCTTGTTTGGCAAAGGGTTGTTATACCCCCTACCCAAAGCTATGTGGGGGAGGGGTATAAGAGTCAGCTTGTTGGTCCATTGGTCATGTGGGAGTTATTGAGACGTTATTGAAGGTGAACGCTGATGTTCAGTGTGAGAATAAGTTTGATCGTACCCCACTAGATATAGCAATAATTAATGGGAGACCCGACATAGTGCAGACTTTACAGTTAGCTCAGGTAAATAAATGAATAAAATTATCTTTTCCCACACAACAAAATTTTAGGATTGTCTAATTTGAAAGCTTATGTAGACAAAAAAATGGATGCAAATAAAGATTGGACTTTTGTTAAATATGTCACAGAAAATATTGAGGCAAAAGAAGAAAATGCTGGTTATCAGCATTTTCCTCTTTTGTCTCAATCTTTTCCCAGGCCTTTTCTATTAAGGATGTGGTAGCGTTTGGGTCAAAGTTTTTTTGTGCCTTCAAACTTCTCATGCAGAAAGGTAATTTTATGGCAAAAATAAAAATGATGAAAAAAATTGGGGTAACGGTGGAAGTTTTTTGATAAATGCAGTTTTTCTAATGTAACCATAACAACAATATCTCTGGATTTAGAAAATTTGCAAAATGGGCTAGGTATCATTATTTTGTATTAAAATAAGTAAACTATTATAAAAGAAATGAATGAATATTTATTTTGCAGCTTAAAATATTGTTTGTGACTAATAATACATTAAAACAAACTTTGAATGAACAACAACCGTCTATTTTGATCATTATATTCAGATTAGTATTTTTTGTTCGTGAACTTTACATTTTACTTGTTAAATACATGGGTTACATTCTTTGATTTGTGTTTTTTTCGTTGTTAAAGTATTTTTTTCTACACTATCTTCTACTATGATCTTGATAATAATAGTAACAACAAAATAAAGCGAAGAAATTGAAAGGTCACCGTGGAAATTTTTTCACAATATCGTCAGAAAGGTACGACATTTCACTCAAAACAAAAAGAAAAAACACAAATATCAAGCAAGACTATAAAACCTTTGATATTTCAGTAGGTATTCTTTTTATTGTGTGTAATTTGGCAGATTTACTCCAAACTTCATAATAATGCTACCCTCTATGGGTTGGTCTCTACCAAAACAGCAAACAAAAGTGAAATTCATTCAGAACCCTGGTTGCTATAGCAACAACGGGAAAAGCCAGAACTTTAAATGTGAACTCCTCCTTAACTATAACGTTGATCTTTTTCAAACTACAGCAGACTGTTGCACTGATTAATTTCTATTTAATAAACTTTAAAAAGAAATGAAATTAATTGAGAATTCTGGTTGCCATGGCAACAAATAGTGAAAACAAGCCAGAACTTTAAATGGGAAGTTCCAAAAAAAAATGCAGCAAAAGCGTGACATTGGGGGTTGAAATTCAAACCCATTTCGTCAAAGTTTTCTCTACTGTATTTGATCCAGGAAATGTTGAATTTTGAGAAACTAGTAATGGTTTTAGGGTAGAAAATGAGCAAGATACTAAAATTTTTAGATTTTTAGCAATTTTGAAATTAAATTTTCACTGATATTAGATTATTTTAACTCAATATCTGAAGTCAAATATCAAGAAGAATATGAAAATTTCCCCTGCTATTAATGAGGGATATATGAATACATGTTTTCAAACAAATCTTTCAAAGATAACATGCTTATTTATGTTTTTCAAGTTTTTTTCCTGAATATTTGGCCCAATTTTTTACATGTGTTCTTACAAAAGTTTTTCTGTAGGAAAAAATGCACAACTTACAGCAAAAACAAGTAAGTTTTATTAGACTTATGACCTTTCTCATATCATTTGCTAAATTACAAAGGAATTGGACCAGGGTGACTGAAGTTACTATGTGACCAAAGTTTTCACAGAATGTGTTTCACTTGTGACAATTTCAGTGAAGTCAATCTAGAATTCCTTTACATTGAATATTATCAAGACAAAACTTAAACAAAATGTTTGTGACTTTAAGATCTTAAAAGAGTTTGACTTTTGACCTGTTTTTATTTGCATATCCTGAGTTATTTGCCATTGAGTTTGACAAAATTGGTGTTTTTGACTGTTTTCACTGTAGCACCCTTAAATATTGAGAAATCAAGACTAAACTTGGAATATTTGGTCATATTGAGATTTCTGATCAGCTTAACTTTGAGTCTGACTGATCTTTCACTGTCAGCCTGATAAATGTAGCACTTCCTGAGTTATGGGCCCTTGAGTTGACATTACGACAGAATTGACGTTTTTTCACTGATGCAATAACAAATATCGGCAATTCAATTTCTCTTTGCTGTAATTTAGCAATCATAGATATTGATCATTCAAGATGTGCTTGACTATGAGATCTGGTGGACTTTGACAATTCTGGCTTGATCAGGGCTGAAAAGCATGAAATTTGAACAATTGGCTTACACAAAACTAATGTTTTTGACTTTATTTCACAAGACTCTAGCACAAAGGAGTATTAACCAAGTCAAAAATTGGATCTGATATTAAATTACAAAAAGTTCCAAAAAGATTTAAACTTTCAGCCTTATCAGAAACACATATCCTAACTTACATGTAAAGGCACATATTTTTGACAAATATTTTTTTAATTTTGTTTTTGTTCTAGCACCCACAAAATTGGCCAATTAAAAAAATAATTCTATGTAACGTGTTGACATTAAAACCATGGAGAAACAATTGCACAAATTATCATAAAATGTTTATCATTACAATTTTTGAGACAAAACTGTTGTTTTACTCTAACTTCAAATAATGTCCAGTGATGATCAAGAAAAAAAAGTTATTAACAAAAATTAGTGACCAGACCCTGGATAAGTTTGATATATGGCCTGATTAGAATCATACATGAAAGTATCTTAAGTTATTTGCCTTAGAATGACAAATTTCTCCCTTTTAACTTTGATTGCACTTTAGTATCCAGAAAATTGATATTGACAAATCAAGCCAAACATCTGTAAGCCTAAGACCTCTGATGAGATTGATTTTTTGGTCTGCTAGGAATCTCATCGTTTTAGACAAAAAAGTGCCCTTGAATCAGACAAATTTGCTTGTATATTACATAAATTTGTTCTTATTCTGCATTCCAATATATTCTTTATTGATGGCCTTGATGCCATGTAGCATGTTGGTGTCAGGTAAGCCACTTAGGGCAACCATTATCTTCTGATTTATTAGTTTTTCTCTGTTTTTTCTTAAAGAATCCCTTTGAGTTTAAATACCTGCTATTTTCACTAATATTTCTGTATGAAATCCTACAAATGATACATTTTATTTCGGGCCTTTACTGTCTTTTCAATACGAGGGCTGATCAAAAAGTTCGTATAATTTCATCATAATTTTTGTATCTTTCATCCGATTGCATTTATTTTTTCACACGAGTAATTTTACTATACTAATGATGCTCTGATAAAATATCATAAGTGTCAATTTATTTTAACGATATTTTTTCGCCCCTTAAAAAGGTCAAGGAACGCTACCCCGGAGCACGCCGTAAAATCATGGTTATAAAGCTCCACAGAACGATTATTTTTAAAACTTGCACAAGCAAAACTTCCGAAATTTTCTCTGCTTGAGATAAGACATCATATCAGATACTTGGTAAAGTTTCAAGGCTCAATGTTGTAAAACAATGATGTAGCTAGGGATATGGTGCGACGCACCGCCGTGAAAAAAGAGTAAAAACGGCACTTCGCGAATTGGGGAAATTGGCTGTTGAAATTAGTTTTTATTATTTTCGGTTCTTACGCAAACCCAAATGTAGTTAATTCAAGAAATATTGCAAGGTCAACATCATAAACAAATCATGGTCCGTAAAAATGGCATGTCTTTTTTATACAAGAGAAATAGAGAATCAAAAAGACAATCAAATGAAAGAACGCGCAAAAGATTTGCGTAAATAAATTTCGATGTTCGTCAACGACGACTATAGAAAACCCGGCGCTACATGAATATGAGAGAATGCATTCTAAAACGGTTCGGCTTTTTATATGAAATATCGAATTCTATGTTAATATGAGTAGCTTCATATGTTTGCTCGATGCCTAGCTTATGGCGGATGAGGAACACCAATAATCAAATATTAGAAACCAGTCTTTATTTCGGATTCTCGCTGATAAAATGTATATTCTTCGTTATTCATTTATATTTTTACAATTCATATTCTGATTATATAAATTTCATTTTGTTCATATCAATACTTGTGTAAGTAAGTATAATTTTGAATTGAAAATGGCATGTTTTTAAAGAAAGTTTTTAACACAATGATAATACGTCTTTCGGATAATTTTTGTTTAAGTGAGAAAAAACAGCTACTCACCTCTTTTTCTCTGGCTACAATGACATAAATATCTACAAATTGATCCGTTAAACAGTGAATATTTGTAACAGTTCAAATGTTTTCGAATAATAAACAAAACAATTGCACAAATCAAAGGAACAGTAATGATGTGCTATAAAATAGTTATATCATGTAGCGTCAAACGACGTTAATAAAAATGGCGTAAACATCACGACGTGCTCCGGGTATCCGATTCCTCCTATTTTGA
This sequence comes from Fragum sueziense, assembly GCA_963680895.1. Lineage (NCBI taxonomy): Eukaryota > Metazoa > Mollusca > Bivalvia > Cardiida > Cardiidae > Fragum > Fragum sueziense. The sequence goes on from OY804610.1 coordinate 20,289,153, forward strand.
AAGAGTCTTAGCAACATCATTTTTCAATCAATCTCATTGAAACTTACAACATATATTTGAAATAAATAATTCCGAAACATATCCAAAAATGAAATGCTTTGCTTTATAAAGTAAAAATTTATGAATAAATTATACAAACTTTTTGATCAGCCCTCGTATATATCTTGTCTAAGAGAAATAAAAAAGAATTGTGCAAAAAAAGTAGAATTTTGTAATTTTTGTCACAAGTGAAACACTTATAGTAAGGTTCAATACTTGTGTACAATATTTCCTGCATGTTTTTCTTTTTGTGCTTTTAATTACAATCTGAAAATAAATATCCTAAACTATCATTTGGTGGTAAATATGCTTACATTACATGTCACACAAATACAATATGCTAGTCTAAAATCACATAATTGAAAAATTTCAATGTTTTTCTTGAAATATTTTTTCTTGAATATGTTTTCATGGTTAGAATTGTATTAAATCTATTCCTTTATCATATTTGAACAACTAGAAAGAAAGAAAAGTGCAAATCTTTTGGAAAAACCCAAATTACATGTGTTTAATTAAGGTGCCAAAAGAGCGTTTCACTTGTGACGGCCAAAAAACTCAGATGGTGAAGCTATTACCTCAAGTTATTTATTGATCTTCTCTCCAGATTTTCTTTAAACCTACTGGATCTAGAAACTAGTAAAAGAAGATAAATCTACCAATGATTAACAAAATACTGACACCTGAAACGCCAAATGTTTCACTTGTGACAATTCCACCATACTCTAATGAATTGTGTCTCATGTTAAGATTTTTTATACTTCTGATACTTTGTGAGATTTACATCATAGCTAAGTGAATATCAGTTATATCAAAACCATTCTTTTAGCCATATACTTTATAATAGCTTAAATATGACACTTGCAATGCTAACCATTGGAAAATTTACATGAATTTAAGTTCAAGGGGTATGCTCAAGATATATCAACATATGTGAATATATCACACCATATTACCATAAAAACCAGTCTCTCTTACAGCTAAAATGTTAAAGTTTTACTGCAAAGAAAATTATACTAGTAAAGCCATAGGTGCATTTAAAATCCAATGTTGAATTGAGGAGTAATTTCAAAATGTCACGCAAAAAGTGTTTCACTTGTGACATTTTGACCACCTTTTTTGCTCATAACTTTTGAATGGCTTGTGATAGAGGCATGAAATTTTCCACTCTTATAGAGAACTACAAGATACAGTTTCTGGTGCATAATTCAGTTATTTTTGTGCCAAAACCATAAAGTTATTCTCTCTTATTAAAAAGGATGCATTCTTTTTGGAACCACCCAAATGTGAAGTTCTCCTAAACCATAATGTTGATCTTTTTCAAACTTCACCAGAATGTTGCCCATATCAATTTATATTTAACTGTACCGTTTACGTTTGTGAGACAGAAAGGGAACTAAGGGGAAGAATGGTGGAACACCTCCGAGATGTACGGTTAGGGAAGGATAAGCCTATTAATGGGCACTTTGAGAAAAATCGCACACATGAAGATCTTCGGTTTGTATGCTTAGAAAGGCTATACGGTGCGGAAAAGATTGAAAGACAATTACGGGAAAGTATTTGGATCAATAAACTTGTAACAGGACATCCACAGGGCTGTAATGTCAAAGATACGTATAACGCTTTGACGTAAGTATTGATTGACGCGGGAAAGACGTCGTGTTGGTTTGGCGGCGACTTCGTGACGTCAACGTTATACGCCGCCATTACTGTAAGCGTTAACGTAAAAAATTGTATGATATTATAATGTAGCGTTAATTTTTTACAGTTTTTTCTCTACAAAAAGGCGTCATGCCGAAATATTGAGATAAAACAATCTTTTAAAATTTGTTATATTCATACCATTTAAAAAATATTTTTAAATATATAAAAAATCTACTTTACGACATGCCGTAATTACTACCGATTTTCCAAACGCTACAACATCCTTAAGAGTGTCAAAACAAGATCTTGTTTGGCAAAGGGTTGTTATACCCCCTACCCAAATCTATGTTGGGGAGGAGGTATAAGAGTCAGCTTGTTGGTCCATTGGTCATGTGGGAGTTATTGAGACGTTATTGGAGGTGAACGCGGATGTTCAGTGTGAAAATAAGTTTGATCGTACCCCTCTAGATATAGCAATAATTAATGGGAGACCTGACATAGTGCAGACTTTACAGTTAGCTCAGGTAAATAAATGAATAAATAAAATTATCTTTTCCCAAACAACAAAATTTAGGATTGTCTAATTTGAAAGCGTATGTAGACAAAAATTGATGTAGATAAAGATTGGATAAAGATTGGATTTTTGTGAAATATATCACAGAAAATATTGAGGCAAAAGAAGAAAATGCTGGTAATCAGCATTTTCCTCTTTTGTCTCAATCTTTTCCCAGGCCTTTTCTATTAGGAGTGTCAAAACAAGATCTTGTTTGGGAAAGGGATGTTATAACCCCTACCCAAATCTATGTGGGGGAGGGGTATAAGAGTCAGCTTGTTAGTCTATTGGTCACATGGGAGTTATTGAGACGTTGTTGAAGGCAAACGCGGATGTTCAGTGTGAAAATAAGTTTGATCGTACCCCTCTAGATATAGCAATAATTAATGGGAGACCAGATATAGTGCAGACATTACAGTTAGCTCAGGTAAATAAATAATGAATGAATTAATCTTTTCCCAAACAACAAAGTTTAGGATTGTCTAACTTGAAAGCGTATGTAGACAAAAATTGATGTAAATAAAGATTGGATAAAGATTTGATTTTTGTAAAATGCATCACAGAAAATATTGAGGCAAAAGAAAATGCTGGTTATCAGCATTTTCCTCTTTTGTCTCAATCTTTTCCCAGGCCTTTTCTATAAGGAGTGGCAAAACATGATCTTGTTTGGGAAAGGGTTGTTATACCCTCTACCAAAATCAATGTGTGGGAGGGGTATAAGAGTCAGCTTGTTGGTCCATTGGTCATGTCGGAGTAATTGAGACGTTATTGGAGGCGAACACGGATGTTCAGTGTGAGAATAAGTTTGATCGTACCCCACTAGATATAGCAATAATTAATGGGAGACCCGACATAGTGCAGACTTTACAGTTGGCGCAGGTAAATAAATGAATAAAATTATCTTTTCCCAAACAACAAAATTTTAGGATTGTCTAATTTGAAAGCGTATGTAGACGAAAATTGATGTAAATAAAGATTGGATAAAGATTGGATTTTTGTAAAATGTGTCACAGAAAAAATTGAGGCAAAAGAAGAAAATGCTGGTTGTGAGCATTTTCCTCTTTTGTCTTAATCTTTTCCCAGGTCTTTTCTATTAAGAGTGTGAAAACAAGATCTTGTTTGGGAAAGGGTTGTTATACCCTCTACCGAAATCTATGTGGAGGAGCAGTATTAGTCAGCTTGTTGGTCCATTGGTCATGTGGGAGTTATTGAGACATTGTTGAAGGCGAACGCTGATGTTCAGTGTGAAAATAAGTTTGATCGTACCCCACTAGATATAGCAATAATTAATGGGAGACCCGATATAGTACAGACTTTACAGTTAGCTCAGGTAAATAAATAATGAATGAATTAGTCTTTTCCCAAACAACAAAATTTTAGGATTGTCTAATTTGAAAGCTTATGTAGACAAAAATTGATGTAAATAAAGATTGGATAAAGATTGGATTTTTGTAAAATGTGTCACAGAAAAAATTGAGGCAACAGAAGAAAATGCTGGTTGTGAGCATTTTCTTCTTTTGTCTCAATTTTTTCCCAGGCCTTTTCTATTAAGAGTGTCAAAACAAGATCTTGTTTGGCAAAGGGTTGTTATACCTCCTACCCAAATCTATGTGGGGGAGGGGTATAAGAGTCAGCTTGTTGGTTCATTTGTCATGTGGGAGTTATTGAGACGTTATTGGAGGTGAACGCTGATGTTCAGTGTGAGAATAAGTTTGATCGTACCCCACTAGATATAGCAATAATTAATGGGAGACCAGACATAGTGCAGACTTTACAGTTAGCTCAGGTAAATAAATGAATAAAATTGTCTTTTCCCAAACAACAGATTTAGGATTGACTAATTTGAAAGTGTATGTAGACAAAAATTGATGTAGATAAAGATTGGATAGAGATTTTTGTAAAATATGTCACAGAAAATATTGAGGCAAAAGAAGAAAAACAGAAAATATTGAGGCAAAAGAAGAAAATGCTGGTTATCAGCATTTTCCTCTTTTGTCTCAATCTTTTCCCAGGCCTTTTCTATTAGGAGTGTCAAAACATGATCTTGTTTGGCAAAGGAATGTTATAATCCCTATCCAATTCTATGTGGGGGAGGGGGTATAAGAGTCAGCTTGTTGGTTCATTTGTCATGTGGGAGTTATTGAAACGTTATTGAAGGCAAACGCGGATGTTCAGTGTGAGAATAAGTTTGATCGTACTCCTCTAGACATAGCAATAATTAATGGTAGACCAGACATTGTGCAGACTTTACAGTTAGCTCAGGTAAATAAATAATGAATGAATTAGTCTTTTCCCAAACAACAAAATTTAGGATTGTCTAATTTGAAAGGGTATGTAGACAAAAAATTGATGTAGATAAAGATTGGATAAAGATTGGATTTTTGTAAAATGTGTCACAGAAAATATTGAGGCAAAGAAGAAAATGCTGGTTATCAGCATTTTCTTCTTTTGTCTCAATCTTTTCCCAGGCCTTTTCTATTAGGAGTGTCAAAACAAGATCTTGTTTGGCAAAGAGTTCTTATAACCCCTACTCATTTTTGGTATTGTGGGAGGAGGTATAAGAGTCAGCTAGTTGGTCCATTGGTCATGTGGGAGTGATTGAGACGTTATTGGAGGTGAACGTAGATGTTCAGTGTGAAAACAAGTTTGATCGTACCCCGCTAGATATAGCAATAATTAATGGGAGACCCGATATAGTACAGACTTTACAGTTAGCTCAGGTAAATAAATAATGAATGAATTAGTCTTTTCCCAAACAACAAAATTTAGGATTGTCTAATTTGAAAGGGTATGTAGACAAAAAATTGATGTAGATAAAGATTGGATAAAGATTGGATTTTTGTAAAATGTGTCACAGAAAATATTGAGGCAAAGAAGAAAATGCTGGTTATCAGCATTTTCTTCTTTTGTCTCAATCTTTTCCCAGGCCTTTTCTATTAGGAGTGTCAAAACAAGATCTTGTTTGGCAAAGAGTTCTTATAACCCCTACTCATTTTTGGTATTGTGGGAGGAGGTATAAGAGTCAGCTAGTTGGTCCATTGGTCATGTGGGAGTGATTGAGACGTTATTGGAGGTGAACGTAGATGTTCAGTGTGAAAACAAGTTTGATCGTACCCCACTAGACATAGCAATAATTAATGGGAGACCTGACATAGTGCAGACTTTACAGTTAGCTCAGGTACAGTTGAGAACAACCAATCCCCAGTTGCAGCATATATCCTTTCAGATAAATTGTCACCCACCAATGGTTTGATATCTTAAACCTATGTTGGCGAGCGGCTGGAGTCAAGGCTCAGTATGGATGTTGTGGTAGCACTGCTATGAGAAACGATAGGAGTCCGTGGTAAGGTGCTCCAGCTGCGATGATATGACCATAGCAGTTGAAAACGGCATTAAACCCAAATAGATCAAACAGTTGAGAACATTTTCAAATTTTTAGATTATCTTATCTTACTAGGCAGCAGCCATAGCGCAGTTGGTATCACATCTGGCTCTCACTTACAGGTCCTGGGTTCGATTCCCAGCTACAGCAAACATGCGGGCAAGTAGCTGGAAGCTGGGAAAGGATGTTGGACTTGTTCTTGTAAAAGAAATAACTAGAATCCATTATTAGGTGGGCCAGCCACAGGCTCAGCGATATAGCCATAGCAGTTGAACAAGGCTTTAAACCCAATATGATGGACCTATCTTGAGATCAAACTTCAAGCGTTCACAAACTCGATTCTTGGGTAACGCCTGCTAAGTCTGATCTGTTTCTCGAAATTTGGTTTTATGGACTTGTCTTCCTAGAAGGTCCCTATAAGCATGACATGTCACATAATAATGTGACCTGTCACGCTAAAAGGGACCTTATCCGAATCCCAAAAATGCAAATTTTGACAAACTTGTCAGACCCAGCTCAGGTCAACCAGATCCCATATGGGAAAGATTAACATATAGTAAGATAGGGAAAACAATGGGGACTTAGAAAATTACATAATAGTGAAAAGTTTCGGCCCTAGTCTGGCTGTGCGGACTGCGCAGACTGACTAGGGTCGATATTTTTCACACATCCGATAAGGTCCCTTTTAGCGCGACGGGTCACATATATTTTTTTAGCACACCGCAGTTGGGAACTTGCAGCCGACAGAAACAGTAACGATAGAGACATCACAGATTGACGTAAACACGGAAGGTGCGATCATAGACGGGTCCGAGGGAATCTCCATGGAAGAACATACGATCGTGTCCGACACAGACGAGGGAAATATACTGCTACAGAACATGCAGCAGATTAAAACAGAAGCTGTAGGTTAGTGTGAACAAAGCAATAATTAGTGGTGTTGGAAGAAGGGCTGAAACAGGTACAAAATTCCTACCTGGGTACCCTTCTAACAATTGACCAAACGCCGACTGTCAATCAAAAACATCAATTAGCCAATGGACGATCACAAAAATGTCATGCCCTGATTGTTCATCGTTGCACGTGGTTTTGTATCGATTTATCGACTGACAATCAAAACAATCGACCTACCAATGGCAAAGAATTTTGAGCTAACAATAGATTAGGTTAACAGTTATGTTTTGATAAACCGTCGGTGTTGTTATAAAATCTCGTAACTACGGCTTAAATCAAGCCGTAGTTACGAGATTTTATAACAACAACTACGAAATACTATTTTGTTTGTCCGAATTTACGTCATGATTAACTGGATAAAATCGTTCCCTATTAACGACCACATGCACATTGTTTGCCTTAAATTCTATGTTTGGCGGAGCGATCTGTCGATTGGCGTTTGGTCAATTACCCACAGGTACCTGGATACCCACACAAATGGATAATTCACAAAAATAGATAGCTCTATCGAATTATAGGACATTATCAATTCACAAATGGGAACATCCTGGCAAGTTGACTCGGCTGAGTCAACTGGCCAGCATGTTTCCATAGGTCGATTTCAAAATGAGTGTCCCTATCTGTTGTGATCATTAACAATGTGCTGTACACCAGGGGCCCGTTTTACTAACGAACTTACGCAAGAATTTTTCGTAGATTTGAACGTAAGTTCAAATTATTTGCGTAAGTGCGTTTTACTAAAAATGTTCGCAGCTAAGATTTGCGTAAGTTTTTGCGTAACTCTACGATCAGAAAATAGTTGACGTAAGTATTTTCGTAACTAATTCCAGTGCCTCAATTTACCTTATAAAGCCTTGTTAACTAAAGAATTACCGAAAAAATTCAAAATATATATCAAAAGAAAGATTGAAATTCAAAAATCCACGGAAAATGTATCTTTATTTCGTTGTTTTTTCTCACTTTGTTTTGTGTTACTATTTATAGAATAGGAAAACAACAACATGACAGCTAGTATTTCTCACGTTTTCCCGATTCTAATGGACAACTTTGAACGTATAAAATACGTTGAGTGTTCAGCACAATTATATTTCAGCAAACCGCCTAAAATTCCGAATTTCTGTCATCTTTATAAGGAGATTTACGTTTATTATTGCATAAAAACACAATATGAACAGAAAACACAATTATTATATATTAATATTTACTAGAAACTAGACCGAGGTGAGAGCACATTGTTGATTTATTTTTAGCCTCTGTTGTTCTATTTTTAGAGTTACGACAATTTTTTTCTTACGTTCAAAATTTTCTTACGATTGTTTAGTAAAACGCACTTAAGAATTTGCGTAAGTTATTTTTGAACGTAAAGTTACGCAAAAACTTACGCAATCTTAGTAAAACGGTACCCAGTTTCTTACAGCACTAGTTTTGTCATTGCATAAGTTTTTGACTGTCTAGATATGTTTGCAGGGTTTACCACTAATGGGATTCTTTGAGTCTGAGACTCCCTAAGGCCTAAAAATGGGTTAGATGCCCTGGTTTTCAACTCAGGGAGTCTGTCTTACTTTTAAAAAATACTGCCCAAAGATGATGTAGCATAATAAACTAGATTAAAATGACAGAATCTATTGTTCTGCATTTCTCCAGTTTTCAAGATTGATTAATTGATTGATTGATTTATTAGCTCGCCCGGGACGATAGTCTCGGAAGAGCTATTGTCATACCCCCGGATGTCGGCGTCGGCGTCAGTGTCCGCAAAAACTTTAACCTGGCCCATATCTCATGCCCTGTTAGAGATACAGCCTTCATATTTCACCTGTGGGTACCTCTAACCAAGACCTTTAATTTGAGACCATGTCCTTTGACCTTGTGACCTTGACCTTGGAGTTTGACCCACTTTTTGACCGTTTTAAAAAACTTTAACCTGGCCCATATCTAATGCCATATTACACCTATAGCCTTCATATTTCACATGTGGATACCTCTCACCAAGACCTTTCATTTGAGACCATGACCTTTGACCTTGTGACCTTGACCTTGGAGTTTGACCTACTTTTAAAAACTTTAACCTGGCCTAAAAAAAACTTTAACCTGGCCTATATCTTATGCCCTATTGCACATACAGCCTTCATATTTCACATATGGACACCTCCTACCAACACCATTCACATTTGACCATGACCTTTGACCTCATGACCTTGACCTTGGAGTTTGACCTACTTTTAAAAAACTTTAATCTGGCCTATATCTCATGTTTTTTTACACCTACAGCCTTGATATTTCACATATGGACACCTCCTACCAACACCATTCACATTTGACCATGACCTTAGACCTTGTGACCTTGACCTTGGAGTTTGACCTACTTTTAAAAAACTTTAACCTGGCCTATATTTCATGTCCTTTTACACCTACAGCCTTCATATTTCACACATGGACACCTCCTACCAACATGATTCACATTTGACCATGACCATGGACCTTGTGACCTTGACCTTGGAGTTTGACCTACTTTTGAAAGACTTTAACCTTGCCTATAGCTCATGTCCTTTTACACCTACAGCCTTCATATTTCACATATGGACACCTCCCACCAAGACCTTTCATATTTGACCATGACCTTGGACCTGATGACCTTGACCTTGAAGTTTGATCTACTTTTAATAAAACTTTAACCTGGCCTTTATCTCGTGTCCTTTTACACCTACAGCCGTGATATTTCACACAATGACACCTCCTACCAACACTTTTCACATTTGACCATGACCTTGGATCTGGTGACCTTGACCTTGGAGTTTGACCTACTTTTAAAAAACTTTCACCTGGCCTATATCTCATGTCCTTTTGCACCTACATCCTTGATATTTCACACATGGACACCTACCAACACGGTTCACATTTGACGGTGACCTTGTACCTTGACCTTGGAGTTTGACCTACTGTCAAAAAACTTTAACTTGGCCTATAACTCATGTCCTTTTACACCTACAGCCTTGATATTTCACACATGGACACCTCATTCCAACACAGTTCACATTTGACCATGACCTGTGACCTTGACCATGGAGCTTGACCTACTTTTACAAAATTTCATTTTGGGTCATGACCTTTTTACCTTGACCTAGGAAATGACTTTTCTTTGTGACAAGCTCTCGTTTGGGCGAGCTTTATTGTCCGCGGATTTTAGATGATGTGACTGAAGATGAGGGTAACAGCACATCAGTGTTGGCTACTCTAGTAGGCCAGTCACTTTAGCCGAAAAATAGGCCCAACCCACCACTAATTCTAACAGAAACGAAACCAACATTTTTATAATCTACAACCATCTACTCATTCCAGAAAAAAAGTCCTCAAATGTTACTCGAGGGGAAATATGAAAAATATTGATCTTACGAAGAGACCCCTACAAGGCAAGCCAAAAGAATGGTTTTCCGTGTAGGCTTAAAACCCCATCTTTTAAAACCAAATATGTTATTGCGGATGAAACATATTATAGATAACGTAATATTAGGGGTTTATAAAGTAAAAAAACACAGACTTTTATTTCAATTAGACATGGAAAATAAGTTTGCATGTGAAATTACCCCACCCACTCATTTACTAAGGTTAACTTACCAAATACATTTAAACCGACATCTTAACGTAAATATTAGACTTCCCATTCTAAAGCTGCTACAGACGACAAAAACAATTTGCAAAAAGATCGGATTTGTGTACATTATAGCAAAGAAAATATTGATACAAAAGGATAAAAATCTGATTGTCATCACTTTCATCTTTTGTAGTTTATTTTAAGATTCGATTCTCTTCACAGACCGCAAATCAATGATTGTTTTTCATTATTGATTGATTTTTGCTATCTAGAAAGTCACCGGCCAATAATGCATACAAGGAATACTTTTATCCAGTTAACCGTGACGTAATTTCAGACAAACAATAGTATCTCGTAGGTGTTGTTATAAAATCTCGTAACTACGCCTTGAATCAACGGAAACCGAGTCTATTTTAGCACAAAATTCATTTCTATCACTTTGTAATGGATTTCGAGTCATAATAATAGTAATAAATAATAATAAAATCGTTTGTTTTCAAATTATGTGCAATTCAAGGTTATGTAAGACAAAATAGTATATCTATATGCATATTTGATGTTGTATATACCCCAAAGACAAAAACTGCTTTATTAGATATATTTGAGTGTTTGTGTGGATCTGGATAAGCGACCATTTTAATCCTTCAGACTACCGAATATGTAGATCGAATTGTGCCTCAGTAATGTCTGATCAAGGTCGACAATATAAAAGACGTTATAGGACACGAAAAAATGATATAGGAACAACGGGCTTTGTGATCAGACAGTGCCTACGCACAGCCTGACCCTGATCTAGATCTACAGTGTGTTTGTATTAAAATGTTATAAAGGCCTTTTTCCAGATACATGTTCATCTGGATGGCACTTATAAATTCAATCCATTTCGAAATCTTCATTAATTAAGTGCACATTAGTGCAGCTTACACCACGACACTCTCCACAACCTGCTGAACAGGATAGTCCATGTTTCCCACATGTGCACATTTTGGAATCACAATTAAGTTTGCAATTTCATTAATCATTTTGAGCAGGCGTTCGGTTGCAGCAGACAAGTGTGTTTTAACTGTATTTAATTTGTTGTTGAATTTGTTCCAGCCCATTCAGTTGGTTCTATCGTGTTTCCTACCCACGTTTGGACTTGAAGATAGGCTCTAAAACTGTGGTATATGGCAGCAACTTCAGTTGGCGGAAGACTTTTAATTTGTACAAATATGGAGCCTTTATAAATATTATCATTTTACGAATTATGGTTATGTATCTGTTGGTTTTTCGTAAAGTTAGTACCGTTAAAAATCAGAAAAAGTCATAACCATGCTTATCATCACTTTTCTCTCGTACAGGATGCTTAATGTAATAGGCTAAACAACAACTTGTACATATAACGATATGCATATAACTGCATAACCAGTTTTAGAATTTTGAAAGTTTAGTAAAACTGCATTTGAAATTGATTACCACCTAATGGCATAGCGGGTGAGTTACCCCCCCCCCCCCCCCCCCCCCCCCTTTTCCCCTCATTTTATTTTAATGAATTTTCAAAACCAATGCTTCGTTTAAGTGGATACTTTACTTGCATATGGTCAACAAGTTAGTGGTTAATTTATCGAGAGAAAATGTGAAGATATCCATTATAATAATTTTCGTCCTTTACCTCGATATTTGACAAGAGCTTTGGCAAGAGCTTCGCAGAGCGACGCATATACGCCCGAGAGGGGCTTGTCAGCAAAATTGGCCATTCTTTTCAATTCAAGGGCAGATAATTCAAACATGAGAAGTTATCCAAATTACGCTTCCACACCCAGACACCATAGAGATTCATTGTGGCTAGTTTGATTGAATTCTGGTCGAAACTGTAGGAATTGCGACACGAGAAAATGGGCATTTTTAAGGACACGGGAATTTTTCCTTGCATTCAAAGGCAGATAATTAAAAAATGAAAACAGTTATCTAAATTCTGTAAGCGGTATGTATAACTTGACACCATGGAGATTCGTTGTGGCTAGTTTGATTGAATTCGGGTTGAATCTGTAGGAGTTGCGCACACGAGAAAATGGGCATTTTTGAGAAAATTGGCATTTTTCCTTATATTCAAGGGCAGATAATTCAAAAACGAAAACAGTTATCTAAATTCCGTAAGAGGAGTGTACAACTAGACACCATGGAAATTCATTGTGGCTAGTTTGATAAAATTCTGATTAAAACTGTAGGAGGAGTTGCGCACACAATGCGCACACAATAAAATGGGCATTTTCTTTATTCAAGGGAAGATAATTCAAATACGAAAAGAGATATATGAATTTCGTAAGCGGTGTGCACAACTAGATACCATGGAGATCCATTATGGCAAGTTTTATCAAATTCCGATCAAAACTGTAGGAGAAGTTGCGCACACAAGAAATTGCTAACGGGCGAACGGACAGACAGACGGATGGACAGACGACCGGGCCATGACATAATACGCCCCTTTCGGGCGTATAATAACAAAAAGCATGAGTGGACTTCAAACCAAGTGGTTGGGGGCGAGTAAAGGATGGTTTACTCGCAAATTGTGTAATTCCGATTTGAATAATCTATATCTGACAGATGTAATAATACCATAGTCACATTGAACTTCCGTACTTTTAAAAATCGATCGAAGATAATTTTATTTTAAAGCGAAAATATTTTTACTTATTCGTTATATTTATCCTTTTAAATTTTTATTTATAATGAATACATTTTTCAATTTTCATATAAAATTCAACCAAATTAAAAATGATATGTGAAAAGTACAGTGTAAGAGAAGCACGTGGTACTCGAGAAAATGTATGGTGGTTAGGATGGACCAGTGTATTACGATCATATCAAGGCATCTTTTGGCGTGATTTAACACCATTTCCCCCCAGATTTGCTTTGAGGACTTTTGATATGTTGATCATGATATAAAAGACTTTCGTTCAGTAATAAAATTATTTCTGTTAGAATTAGTGGTACCCTAAATGCTAAAGTGACTGGCCTATAGCTGCCCTGGCTGAGACTACAGCTCAAAACTATACTGCGAGTGATTGATTAGTGATTGATTAATTGATTGATAAGTGATTGATTGATTGATTAATTGATTACAGTTGATGTGACTGAAGATGAAGGTAACAGTACATCAGTGTTGGCTACTCTAGCTGCCCTGGCAGAGGCTACAGGTCAAAACTCTACTGCTAGTGATTGATTAATTGATTGATTAATTGATTGATTGATTGATTATTTAATTGATTGATTGATTGATTTCAGATGATGTGACTGAAGATGAAGATAACAGTACATCAGTGTTGGCTACTCTAGCTGTCCTGGCTGAGGCTACAGCTCAAAACTCTACTGCTAGTGATTGATTAGTGATTGATTACTTGATTGATTGTTTAATTGATTGTTTAATTGATTGATTGATTAATTTCAGACGATGTGACTGAAGATGAAGGTAACAGTTCATCAGTGTTGGCAACTTTAGCTGCCCTGGCTGAGGCTACAGCTCAAAACTCTACTGCTAGTGTTTGATAAGTGATTGATTGATTAATTTATTGATTGATTGATTATTTAATTGATTGATTGATTGATTTCAGATGATGTGACTGAAGATGAAGGTAACAGTACATCAGTGTTGGCTACTCTAGCTGCCCTAGCTGAGGCTACAGCTCAAAACTCTACTGCAAGTAAGATATATACGTATTCTGTTAGTTTTCTTCAACTCTTTCCGAAATAAGACTGGGCATTGACATTTTTGAAGGAGAGCAGGTTAGAAAACATTGGAGTTACATATGTAAGTAATTGGAAGTAGATACAAAGATTTATTTTGATCTGATCTATACAAAAATTTATTTAAATATCAACTTTAAAGTGAAAAAATTGCTTCTCATGTCAATTTACCCTACCCTCTTTGTCAGCCATTATCCCCAAAACCACACAGAATGTAAAGAACACCTATATTTTGAGCCCTTATTGCAACCCATCCTTTGGGGTAGATAACCCCATTTGGGGGTTTGGGGGGACCCTGAATTAAACATTGTCATGATTTATCTGCAAAATTATAGAAAGCAATGTAATGTGGGGTATAAACACATCCTTCTTTTTACTCTACAGACAGTAACACCACAGACGCTATTAACTGGTTAGAAAGTCAGGGTATTACAATGATTTCAACAGCTGATGGCAACATTATAACATCCGCAGTGGAGAGTGGACAAACTATCTCACTTACAGGTATATATTCTTATGTTTTATGTCCCATTAAATAATAGAATTAAAGTTACTCTTACAACCGGTTGTAGGTGCTCCTGTGAGCGGTCTTGCGTCTGAAATTTAGGCCTAGTCAGTAGTGACATAGTTATGTGTTGCACGCACATGCAAAGTAGTTCTTTGGTAAACGTAAACAGGACGCAGAATGGACTGTCTGTCTGAAAACTTTCCATTTGCCATTTTGGAGGGGGGGGGGGCATAAGTGTTGCACAAACATAATTTGTTTTATTGGGTTATCATTATAGCACTCTGAATTATTTAAAGCATCACTGGAGAGGCTAATTGCAGGCAAAGGATTCTTGTATATCTCTGGCCATGATGATTTTCATTTCTCCCATAAGTTGAAAGAGAGACACCCTTACATTCCGGGGCCGAGCCCGGATAGCTCAGTCGGTTACGTCGGAGTCTGTCATTCCAGGGGTCTCAAGTTCGAACCCCGGCTCGGCAAGTATCCATTCTTACATTTGACAAAAGTCATTTGCCTCTCACCAATGGGTGTGAATCATCTATGTGAGAGAGCAGCTGGAGGCTGGGTTTGGATATTGTGGTTGTACTGGTGTGAGAGATACCAGGAACCCACGGTTAGGTGCTCCAGCCGCGCGATATGACCATAGAAGTTGAAAACTGCGTGAAACCCCAATAAAATAAATAAATTACATTCCGGGTAGGAGGGGGAGGACCAATTTTGTACTTGTCCACAGACAAGCTCGATTGAAAAATCTACTTGTCCACTGTCGCAAATGTTCATTTTTGACATATATTCCACATCCCTGGTATAATGATAATTCAACTGTATTTATAGAGGCTGGTAAAATAGCACTGAACATCATCAAACAGCAGGGGTTGGCAACAGAGGATGGAGTTTTATCAAACGTTGTGGAGGAAGGAGAAGAAGATAAAGATGAAAGTCAGGTATGTTACAATACAGGTTTTCTGTGGAATAGTAAGAAACTGTAATGGCAAATTGTATAATTATCACATAATGTTTATTCAAGCAATTGTGAGTTCATGTAAAACTTTCTGGAAAAAGAAAAAAAAAAATGTTCATTTTGAGAAATACCTTCTTTTCCCATAATGTTTTATATGAGTACAGAAATATTACATCATTACAATTATTACAATGCATTATTGATCAGTTTTTGATAAGAAAAACTTCAAAATTACTCTATTTGGTTAACCATTTTGAAGACATTAAGCTGTGGGGATGGGGGTACTTTTGAGGCTATAGGGGCATTACTTGCCTATTTGGTTGGGAAGAAGTCTAAATATAGCTCAGAATATTTTGAGGCAAAACAAGAAATTGTTGACTCTTGGCATTGTCTTCATGTGCTTCTATGGTTTTTCAAGCTTTCTATGTTAGAGACGTTACAACTAGGTATTGTTTGGGAAAGGTTAAACCATTACCAGAAGACAAAATTTTAGATTGTTTCAAATTCATTTGTTTCTTGTTTGATTTTAGAAGGTGATCACATATGTAACATCGGACGGAGGAGAAATACACCAACATACAGAAGGTCTATATATCACATAGTGACTTCATTCATCCATCCATTTATTCTTTCATTCATTCATTTGTCTCCTGTCTGTTTACAGAAGGTGATTACGTATGTAACGACAGAAGGAGGAGAAATACACCAACATACAGAAGGTCTATATATCACATAGTGACTTCATTCATCCATCCATTTATTCTTTCATTCATTCATTTGTCTCCTGTCTGTTTACAGAAGGTGATCACGTATGTAACGACAGAAGGAGGAGAAATACACCAACATACAGAAGGTCTATATATCACATAGTGACTTCATTCTTCCATCCAATTATTCTTTCATTCATTCATTCATTCGTTTTCATTCATTCATTCATTTGTCTCTTGTCTATTTGCAGAAGGTAATCACATATGTAACGTCCGACGGTGGAGAAATACACCAAGACACAGAAGGTTTACATATCACATAGTGACTTCATTCATCCATCCATCCATTTATTCTTTCATTCATTCATTCATTCATTCATTTGTCTCCTGTCTGTTTGCAGAAGGTGATCACATATGTAACGTCGGACGGAGGAGAAATACACCAAGACACAGAAGGTTTACACATCACATAGTGACTTCATTCATTCATCCATTCATTCATTCATTCATTCATTTGTCTCTTGTCTATTTGCAGAAGGTGATCACATATGTAACATCGGACGGAGGAGAAATACACCAACATACAGAAGGTCTATATATCACATAGTGACTTCATTCATTCATCCATTTATTCATTCAATCTTTCATTTGTCTCCTGTCTGATTACAGAAGGTGATCACATATGTAACGTCGGACGGTGGAGAAATACACCAAGACACAGAAGGTTTACATATCACATCTGTGGCCACTATCGGTGGTGAAGAAGCTGGTGATATGGTCATACATCCATGTAAGTATTGCCACAGTGTATAATCACGTGACTCAGAATTTCAGATAATCTTCAATATTTTTGTTAATACTTGACCAATTTGATTTAGGTTTGAAGCAGAGAAGGCTGAAAAAATACAAGAAATAAGCTGGGCGTGGTTGATTTTTGAAATATCAACTGATAAAAAATTCATTGAAGATCAACCAAAATTTTGGTTGATCTTCAATGATTTTTATGGGTTGATTTTTCAAAAATCTACCACATACATCTAATGTATGAAGTCTAATCACCTTGTCTGCTTCAAACTGAATTTAAATTTGTCAAGTATTAACAAAAATATTGATGATTTTCTAAAATTCTGGGTCACATGATTATCCATCGTGATTGCTATTGTTAACCCTTTTCCAAACAATTGATGGTTAATAATTGGAAAAAAAATGCCATATTCATACAAGTATTTTTATGCCACCGTATAAAAGAGATCGGGGGCATATTGTTTTACTCATGTCCGTCTGTATGTCTGTCCATCTGTCTGTTCAAAAACTTAACATTTTGCTGTTTCTCCAAAAGTATTCGACATACAAAGCTGAAATTTGGTATTCAGCTTCCTTTCAGTGATATCCATCTGTTCCATGCAATATGACCTTTCTCAAGGTCATCTGGTAACCGTTATCAACCCTTAACACGAAAACTACATTTTAGAAAAATAGCCATAATAGGGGCATTCATGTTTCACAAGTTACACATCTTGTTCTATTAACTCTTTTCTGATATGTCTAAATTGACTTCTTTAATTGAAAACTGCTGAAGACAACAAAATGGATGTTGATTATAAAGAAATGATTTTTGTAGAACATGGAAGATTACTTCTTTTGTCTCTGTATTTTCCCAAATATTTCCTATGAAGGTTGTCAAGACTAGGTCTTGTTTGGGTCAGGTTTGGATAGAAAGAAATCATCAAATAGACCTTACCAAAAGACAAACTATAAGACGGATCCAATTTGAATGGAGGTGCAGACAAAGTTATGTTAAAAATACTAAATAATTATCATGTATGTTACTATTGTTATAGCATGAAAAATATTGAGTGAAAAGAAATTGCTGGTTATCAGCAGTTTCTTTTCTCTCAATGTTTCCCAAATTATTTCTGCTTTGAATGTAAAAACCAAATCTTGTTTTGGAAAAACAGACAGTGACTCATTTTGAATTCCTGCAAGATATTGGCTTTGGAAAACATTGTGTAAAATTGAAAAAGTGCTTCTTACAAGCAGTTCATTCATTTTCCTCAATGTTTTCTACATCAAAAGACCAAAAATTCCATCCACCTTAGATTGTTATCTATATCATCTTTCAATTTTGACAAGATTTATACTTTGCCGTTTGGTAAAAGGTTAGTTTAACCCTTTCCCAAACAAGACCTGGTTTTCACGTCCAAAATAGAAAAGGCTTGGGAAAACATTGAAACAAAAGAAGAAACTGCTGATAACCAGCAGTTTCTCCTTTTGTCTCAATATTTTCTAGGCCATGTAGTATATAAATTATTTCTTTGATAACATTCAATTTGTCATTTGTGGCAGTTTTTGAAGTGGATCGCCCTAGAATTTTGTCGTTTGGGAAAGGGTTAATGAAATATTTCAGTGACGGAAATTGTTGAAGAAGATGAGCCGGATGTTAAGCGAGCTAGACTGACGGATGACGATGATGTAGCAGAAGTTTCAACTGTTATAGATGTCGACTCTATGTTACAAAAAGTAGGTAGAACAGGATAATAAAAGGCACTCTTCCACTTGCCCTTGCCAATTAAAAGTCTTACCAGGACAAGTGAATACTCAAGCTTTGTTATTCTGCATCGTGAGTGAAAAGTCAACTAAAATTGCGTCAGTTAGAGTGTCATATCTGTAATTTTTGTGCCCTTGTATCGAAAGATCGGGTGCCTGTTCCAAATAACTGGAGCATTGTCCCTTAAACTCCATTCAATTCAAATTAGAATAGTATAAATATTCAATGTTTGTAAAAGGTTTAAGACGAAAGGATAGATGCCAGTTTAGCGGTCCCTAAGCAAAATGGCCACCTTTCTACCACTGCATTTTAAGAAATGAAATGTTACAAAATAGCATAATTTTTCATCAATAAAAAGGAAAATAAGCTTTTAAATTGAAATGAAGCAGGGTTGTGGAGGTGGGGGCCGGGGATTTCACCCTCCTATTTGGGTATCATCCCCCTGCTACTTTTGAAAATATTACATTGGTTTAATAAGGGAACTATAGAATATCCCCCGCCTACTTTGCCTTGATTGCCGTGTGCCCCAAAAGTTATTGAAACCCCTGTACCCCCATAAAAATTTTAAAGTGGGCAAAGAGAATGGATGCCATTTTTGTGGGGACTGCTAAAATGGAAGTGTTCCAAACAAAATTTCATTCTTGATTTGCTTGTTCTTGTGGTTTGCTTTTTCATCACTTCCTCTTATCTGTAGCGCTCATTTGACAAAAGTCATTTGTCTCTCACCAATGGGTGTGAATCATCTATGTGAGAGAGCAGCTGGAGGCTCGGTTTGGATATTGTGGTTGTACTGGTGCAAGAAATACCAGGAACTCACGGTTAGGTGCTCCAGCCGCCGCGATATGACCCTGGTAGTTGAAAACGGCGTAAAACTCCAATTAACTCAAACTTATCTGTAGCGCTGTTCTTGTTTTGTAGATTGGCTCAGTACGTATTAATCCCCATTGAATTCAGATAGTTCAGATATTCAATATTTAGAAATGGATAAGAACAAAATTTTGTTCTTTATTTCATCGCTTTTTCAACAAAACCCTTGTAACTGCAGCTTGTTCTGAGCTGCAGTTACGATGTTTTTGTTGAAAAGCATTGATTTGCTTGTTCTTGTTTTTTAGACTGGCTCGGGAGATGCTACAACGTTAGTAGACAACAGTGATGTCGAAGAAATAGAACGAGAAAAATTACGGAAAGAACTTGAAGATTTTAAAAGACAAGCGGAGGAGTTTAAAGAACAATTAAAACAGAAAGACAGAGACTTGGAAGAATATAAAAAACAATTGGGAGAAATCTCGGATAAAAGTGACGATCTTAAAGATTCATGATAAATTCATCAATTAATCCTTTCCAAAACGGAAAATAGGGTGACTAAATATGAAAGATGCTGCAGACAGCAAAATGGATGTTGATAAAGATAGGATTTGTACATAATATAGCACAGAAAACAATTACAAAAGGACAAAACTGCTAGTTTTCAGCAATTTCTTCTTTTGCTTCAATGTTTTCTAAAGCATTTTCTTAAAGGGACATTTCATTCCAATTTCATTTTTTTAAAGTATGTCTTTATGCCAAGATTGGTTATTCTAATGAGTATAAATACTATTAGTTTTTTGAAGTTGTTGCCAATAAGCGAGAAACGCGCATTTAAAGTTGAGACATAATCAATAAATTGCATATAAATCCGAACTGTTGTCCACAACAATTTGTTCAATTTTAACACAAAAATATAAATTTCTCGTAAACAGCGCAATATTTTGGCTTGAAATTTTCAGAATTTTCATAAGGAAATATGCTCTTTCGGATAGAAATAAAAGTAAAATTCATGACAAAAAATTCTGAAATGTCACTTTAAAGAGATGTCAAAATCGGGCATTGTTTGGGAAAGGGTTAAACAATTACAACAAGTCAAATTTCAGACCTGCACCAGTCCAATTAGAAAGGAATTACAGATGATAAAATATTTGATGTCAAAAGAAAAAAAGTGCTATGCATAATACAGAAAATATGGAGGCAAAAGGATAATCAGCATTTTCTCCTTTTGCCTCAATATTTTCTTTGCTATATTTTACACATATCCAACCTCTGTCAACCCTCATTTTGTTACCCAAAGAAGTTTTAAAATTGGACCACCCTAAATTTTTGTCATTTGGGGGGTAAATGGCAAAATTTACACCACTTTGACAGCTGATACAGATAATTAACTTGTATTATTGAAAATAGAATATGTTTGTTATTATAGCCAAGAAAATATTGAGGCAAAAGAAGAAATTTTTGGTTATCAACATTTTCCTCTTTTCTTTTAATGTTACTCAAGCCTTATTTTAATATTAGGGATGTCAATAGCAGGTATTGTATAGAAAATGGTTTAACATAGTTCAAACATACAAACAGAAATGCATGCTTGTAAATATTCCATTATCACTGCTGTTTTCACAAATAAACATGTTAAAAATGATGTAAAGGATTAATGATTTTTAGCGAGCCGGGACTTAATGTTCCGGGAGCTAATCAGTAATGTCACAGCCCTAGTATCGGCGCTTCCCGTCGCGTCTTCACTTGAAAAACTTTAACCTGGACCATGACCTAGTGACCTTGGAGTTTGACCTACTTTTAAAAAAACTTTAACCTGGCCTATATCTCATGCACTATTATAGATAGAGCCTTGATATTTCACACAAAGATACCTCCTGCCAATACCTTTCATTTGTGACCATGACCCTTGACCTTGTGACCTTGACATTGGAGTTTGACCTACTTTTGAAAAATTAGCTGTTTTTGCGACAAGTTCCCGTATAGGCAAGCTATGTTGTCCACGGACAACTCTTGTTATGCCCCCTTATTGAGAGATCGGGGCCAGAGAGCGGTCCATTATTGTACATGAAAATAGAACTTGAGACAGACTCAATCTGACATAGGATGAAGTTGTTCGGAAAGACCGTGAGATTGTTGGACTGACAAATACCAACCCTAGTGATCGCCAGATGTGGAGAGGAAGACTGATCGAGACTAGACACCCAGGCCCCACCCTTGGCAGAGGACTAATCAAACTCCTGGATAATCAAAACAGGATGATGATGAAAATGAAGCAATTTCATTTCCCACATTTTCTACCATGTAAGACAAAAAAAAAAGCAATGTAATTCCATTCATTTAACCCTTTCCCAAACAAGACCTGGTTTTGACGTCCCTAATTGAAAAAGTGTGGGAAAACATTGAGACAAAAGAAGAAACTGCTGATAACCAGCAGTCTTTCCTTTTGTCTCAATATTTTCTATGCCATATTTTACACATATTTTACCTTTGATAACTTCCATTTTGTCATTTGTGGCAGTTTTTAGCTCACCTGAGCACGAAGTGCTCAAGGTGAGCTATTGTGGTCGCTTTTTGTCCGTCGTCCGTCCGTCTGTCCGTCCGTCCGTCCGTCCATCTGTCCGTCCGTTCACAATTTCTTTCAACATCTTCTCCTCCTAAACCATTGGACCAATTTTGACCAAACTTGGCAGGAATGTTCCTTGTGTGATACTTTTCAAAACTTGTTCGTGAATTTTTGATTTGTCAAAAAATGTGAGCGTGGCAGGCAGAAAAGGGCTTATCAGACTAGAAATCATAAGAAAATTCTTTAAAAATCAACCATTGGGCCCAATTGAACCAAACTCGGCAGGAATATTCCTTGAGTCACTCTTTTCAAAAATTGTTCACAAATTTTTATATTTGTCAAAAAGTGTGGCCGTGGCAGGGAGAAAGGGGCTTATTAGACTTAGAGAAAACATTAGAAAATTCTTGAAAAATCAACCATTGGGCCAATTTGAATCATACTTTGAAGGAATGTGCCTTGAGTCATTCTTGTCAAAATTTTTTTACAAATTTTTTCATTTGTCAAAAATTGTGGCCGTGGCAGGGGAAAAGGGGCTTATCAGACTTGGAGAAATCAGAAGAAAATTCTTTAGAAATCAACCATTGGGCCAATTTGAACCATACTTGGCAGGAATGTGCCTTAAGTCATTCTTTTCAAAATTTGTTCAGAAATTTTACATTTGAAAAAAAAAACATGGCCGTGGCAGGGATAAAGGGGCTTATTTGACTTAGAGAAATCATAAGAAAATTCTTTAAAAATCAACCATTGGGCCAATTTGAACCAGACCTTGCAGGAATGTGCCTTGAGTCATTCTCTTCAAAATTTGACCACAAATCTTTTTATTTGTAAAAAATTGTGGCCTTGGCAGGGAGAAAGGGGCTTATCAGACTTGGAGAAATCATAAGAAAATTCTTTAAAAATCAACCAATGGGCCAATTTTAAGCAGACTTTGCAGGAATGTTCTTTGAGTCTCTCTTTTCAAAATTTGTTCACAGTTTTTTTCATTTGTAAAAAACTTTGACTGTGGCAGGGAGAAAGGGGTTTATTAGACTTAGAGAAATCATAAGAAAATTCTTTAAAAATCAACCATTTTGCCCAATTGAAGCAGACTTTGCTGGAAGGTTCCTTGAGTGACCCTTCTCAAAACTTTTTCGCGGATTTTTGATTCGTCAAAAAATGTGGGTGTGGCAGGGAGGAAGGGGCTTATCGGACTTAAAGAAATCATAAGAAAATTCTTTAAAAATCAACCATTGTGCCCAATTGAACCAGACTTTACTGGAATGTTCCTTGAGTTACTCTTTTCAAAATGTGTTCACAAATTTTTCCATTGGTCAAAAAATGTGGGCATGGCAGGGAGGAAGGGCTTATCAGACTTACAGAAATCATAAGAAAAATCTTTCAAAATAAACCATTGGGCCAATTTTCTATTTCCCTTATCTGTTGCTCTGGCTGGCCCCATGTTTATCTTATGTAAACAACTAATGGATTAGCTTTAGCTTATCAGATGGTAATCTTTCACTATATTCTATCAATCACAGACAAAATCTTGTTAATTGAGCCTATCATAAATGATCAATCTCTAACAGATCAGTATGCTTTGAAAATTAGCCCTATGTTGTATATTGCGAAATCATGAAATAATTGTTGAAAATTAACTAACTCAACAATTGTGCTAATTCATACCCAACCTTACAGGATCGATCGGAACAAAATTATTTTTTAATTGTTTCCAAACAGAAAGTCCTTATAAGTTTCATGCCTTTGAATTTGACAAAATTGCCATTATCACTCTTGTCATCTTGATTCAGGTGAGCGATTTAGGACCATCATGGTCCTCTTGTTGAAGTGGATCACCCTAAAATTTTGCCGTTTGGGAAAGGGTTAAAATTGCCGCCTGCAACCTCTTTGAATTTGGACCAGCCTAAAATTTTACCATCTGGTAATGGGTCAATCCTTTCCCAAACAAGACTTGGTTTTGAAAAAAGGTGTGGAAGACATAGACAAGAACATTCAGATGATCAGCATTTTCTCCTTTTGCCTCAATATTTTTGTGCCATAAAGTACATATATTTACTTTAGTTTCAACATTGTGTGTGTGCAGCAACTTTCCAATTTGAGAATAATTTGAAAGATGCTGTATATGACAAAGCAGATGACAATAAAGATAGGATTTGTTTACAATATAGCATGGAGAATGTAGAAGCTGCAGTTTCTTATTTTGTCTCAATGTTTTTCCAAACCATTTCTATAAGGGACGTCAAAACCAGGTCTTGTTTGGGAAAGGGTTTATATTGGGTAATTGATCATGGGTCTAGAAAAAGGGGTGGCTATTTTGAGACTAACAGGGATCAAGATCAGCCTGCACATGTGCACAGTCTAATCAAGGTCCATCATGCTGTTCTTTAATAACTTCATCATCACATAGCTAGTGTAAGAAAGCAGTGCTGGTCCCGATTAGCCTGCACTAAGGCAAAAGATAATCCTATTCTCCATTATTCTTAACCCATTCCCTGAATTTCCCTCACAGTGATGCTTTATGATGCTCTTCAAGAAAAATGCTCATGGAAAACATTGAAGAAATGGCTTGTAACAAGCAATTTTTTCATTTTCCAAGTTTTCTAATCCAAAATTGTAAGATGTTTAATGTGATGTATCTGCAACACTTTTCAAATTGAAACAGTCCAAAATTTTGTCGATGGTTTGATATCCTTAACCTATGTGGGTGATCAGCTGAAGGCTGGGTTAGGATGTTGTGGTCGTGCTGGTATGAGAAACGACAGGAATCCATGCCTAGTTGCTAAAGCTGTGGTGATATGATCATAGCATTTGAAAACAGCGTTAAAACCCCATTTAAGATAACTTCATTTTGCATATTGTCGATGGTGTCAAACCTGGAAACTTCAGCTTGTTCAAGCTGCAGTTACAAGAGTTTTGACCTCCCACTACACGGTGGAGATTGTGCATGATGGGATGGATAACGACTACCGACAATAGCGAACAATTTTATCGAGTAAATCGTGACGTAATCTCGGACAAACAATATTTCGCAGGTGTTTTTATAAAATCTCGTAACTACGGCTTGAATCAAGCCGTAGTTACGAGATTTTGTAACAACATCCACGGTTTATCAAAACAATACTACACCCAGTCTATTTTAAGCACAAAATCCATTGATATTTCGCCTCTCTTCAGGTAAGACATTTTGTAATAACTTTCTTATTTCTTTATCAATTTTCAAGCTGTTTCTTGCATGTACCCTGCCTTACTGAATTCTTTCCTCTGATGTATGACTTACCTGAAACATCCTTATACTTTTTGCAAAAAATGATCCCAACCGACCCGAAAAACGAAAAATTGCCGTGGTAATGTGTAGGCCTACGGCCGTTAATAAAATCAACTCAAAAATCACTACTGCAGGGCATTTCACAAAATTTGATTGTAACATTATTAATCTACACAAATCTGAAGGTCGAGGTAAAAATAATATCAGGTTCAAAATATTAGGGATGGTCCCATTTGAAAGTTGGAGCAGATGACCAAATGGATTTAAATGTAAGTGCTGTGTACAATATAAATCTAACATGAAAAACATTGGGACAAAAGGTGAAATGTTTGTTATCAACATTCTCTTCTTTTACCTCAATGTTTTCCCAAGCCTTTTCTATTATGGATGTCAAAATCATGTCTTATTTGGGAAAGGGCCATCTTCATTGAGGAGTGACACCTTACAATTTACGACAGTCAGATCCGTATAATAAACACTACTTGAGAACAACTTCCGGGAATTTTTTCGCCGATTCACTTTTTTATGTTTTGGCTGTTTAACGTTTTATTTTCGATACACAATGGCTAGTAACTATCGAGTTATAGAAACTGATGCAGAGTTTGACCCAGAACTCTCGAGCGCAGGGACAAAACTGGTTGTTGTTGACTTTTCTGCTTCATGGTACGTTCGTCACCGGGTTCTTTCATCCCGATCTGTGTTTGGCTGCGGTGTTTTCTCTACATTGCTTCGATATTTTTAACGTTAAATGTCATATGATCTAAATTTTATTTTTGATATCAGCTGAGGCTGAAGGTTGGCTCAACATTTTCCTCATATAAATATACTGTACTAGTAAGTTTTTGACTTCCTTCATTTATTTGAAAATCAAGTTGAGTTTTGATTTTGGGCTGCCTCTGGTTTACCGAGCACTAATCCTGTTGTTTACTATTTTATATGCCATAATGGGTTCGGTTAGGGTTTGAGTCTCCCGTTATAAATTATCCCAAATCAAAGCACAACATTTATTGCACCTGATAAATCGGAGCCTGAGGTGTGTTTTGTTTTGAATTTGAAATAACTTTTAAAATGAATATTTTATATTATTATTAATTAATTTATATTATTATATTATATAAACATTTGTATCAGATGCTATGACAATAACTTTCCACTATTTACAGGTGTGGACCCTGTGTGCTTATTGCCCCTGTATATGAACAGTATGCAGCTAAATACCTGAACCCTTTCTCAAACATTACAAGACTGGTGTTGACGTCCTTAACGTTTTCCCAAAAAAGACCTGGTTTTGACGTCCCTGAAAAAAAGGCTTGGGAAAACATTGAGACAAAAGAAGAAATTGCTGATAATCAGCAATTTCTCCTTTTGTCTCAATATTTTCTTTGCTATAATTTACACAAAATCTATCTCTAACAATAACCCTTTTGTCATCATATGCAGCTTTCAAATTGAATAGCCCTGTAAGTTTGTTGTTTGGGAAATGGTGAACTGTAATTTTCCACTATTTTCCAGGTGTGGACCGTGTGTGCGTATTGCCCCTGTATATGAACAGTATGCAGCTAAATATCCTAAAGCACTTTTCCTCAAGGTGGATGTTGATAAATGTCCGGTAAGTCAGAACAACTGTTCATCTAAAAAGTTTTTGCCTTAACCCTTTCCCAAACAAGACCTGGTTTTGACGTTTCTAAGTGGTAAGGCTTGGGAAAACATTGAGGCAAAAGAAGAAAGTGCTGGTGGCCAGCACTTTCTCCTTTTGCTTCAATATTTCCTAGGCTATAACATACATATTTTCTCCATTAGGTATTATTTATTCTGTTATTTGTAACTCCTTTCAAATTGGATAACCCTAAAATTTTGTCGTTTGGAAAAGGGTAAACCCATTACCAAAAGACAAATTTTGGACTGGTCCAAATTCAAAGATTTTGCAGACGACAATTTGAATTAAAGAAAATTTGAAATCTTTTGGTCTTTTTTGGGAGAAAACATTATGGAAAATTAAGAAATTGCTTGTTACAATGTTTTCCATAGTCATTTTATTGTGAGGAGTCAAAAAGTGTCACTGTGCGGTAATTGGTTAAACACTCGCCCACTGTGGTGAAATTAATTTCAATCAGAAAATCACGGTGATTGCATACTTGGACCCCCTTGAAAGAGAAGTGATGATCCAAGCAAAACATTGTGATTCAGGGGAAAAGGATAACGGTGATTCCACAGATTCCCTTACCCCCTGGCCTCTTACATAACATGTCAGGGTTTTTTTCCCTACTATAATTAGTACCTGTAAAAGGAACCTTTCCCAATGACTACAGGCTCTTTCCCAATTTTAGTACAGGCCGTTTCCCAATCTCCATAACTACCGTTCCCAATGATCTTATGTGCCGTTCCCAATGGCCAATCATGCCATAGTATGTGTATCAGATTCACTAAGGCACTTTTCCTGAAGAATGATGTAGATAAATGTCCGGTAAGTCAGAGTAAATTACTAATAGTACATATAGATTGTTTTTGCATAAAACACTCACCCACGACGGTAAAAATAAACATGCCTGCTTTTATCTTTTACCGCAACAGAACGAAAATCGACATTTGGATGATTCCAAGTTGTGCAGACATCAAAACCAGGCTTTGTTTGGTGAAGGGCTTATTTAATGTTACAAGCCACAAATGTATTTCAGGAAACTGCATCCAACGCTGGTGTTTCAGCCATGCCTACTGTCATCTTTTAATGCAACAGAAACATAAATGGACATTTGGGTGATTCCAAGTTGTGCAGAGACATCAAAACTAGGCTTTGTTTGGTGAAGGGCTATTTTTACAAGTCACAAATCGTCACTTTTCTATGAAAACCTTGTATCTGCAGCTTGGTTTAATCTGAGGATATGAGGTTTCCGAAGAAAAGCCATGAAATGTATTTCAGGATACTGCATCCAATGCTGGTGTTTCAGCCATGCCTACATTCATCTTTTACCGCAACAGGACGAAAATTGACAGTCTACGAGGGGCCGACCCAAATGCCTTGGAGGAGAAGATTAAAAAATGGTACGGAGAAGGTGAAGATGAGAATGGGGAAGAAGTGTTGGTGAAAGGTCATGTAAGTGTTACAGCATTCTGTAGGAAATGATCAGGGACTGGGTACAGAGCTGGATTTGATTGATTTGGAGCTATAGTTGAAAAGTATCATTAAATATTTATACATTTGTCAAATGCATGGTGTTCATCAAAATGATTATGTATATGGGGAGGGGAGGATTGGTTTGAGCACACTTTGAAACCAAAAATTATATTAAATAGCTCATGTACCAATTGTTTCCTTTTTTGGGGTGGGGAAATACATGCATTTAAACCTGTTTTAATGATGTGCATGCATGCTATGGACAAAACCAAAACCGCTAATTGGTTTCAAAACCAATTGTCCTTGCATTTGTGGAAACATTCTTCAAATTAAAAACTTTGTTTTAGTTCAATGAATACCAGCAGTATAAGCAATATTGGTATAAGGAATTGGTACTGTAACCAAATATTATCTGCACATTAAATGTGCAAAACAGAGTTTCATATGATATAGGTACTATTATATAACTTTCCATAAGCTCAAAATCTCTCCATTTACATATGTTTTAGAAATTGACCATTTGATTTGAGCCTTTTAGTGAGATTTTTTGCCTTATGTTGTTATGCGTATAACTCCTATGATTTATCAACAATATTTATAATGCTATGGCTCAGCATGAAACGGTTGTAACTGTCTATATGCTTATAGGCAGTTACAACCATTTCATGTACGCAGAGCCATCGAATTGTTGTTTGTAAAATTTGGAAAGAATTAAATTATAATCAAATTCTCTATTCAGATGGACTTGTCCAGTTTTATCAACAAATCAGGCTGTGAATGTTTGAACGAGGCTGATGACCATCCATTGGCTCATTGTTTAACTACCAAGGGAGGTTACCTAGAATCTGACTGTGATGAACAAGTGAGTTATCTCCCTTTCTCCATAGTAACTTTACTTTGACCATTCCCACACATTGACGCCTTTTGACACGCTTTTAGATAATGACTTTGGAAAACATTGTGGAAAATGAAGAAATTGCTTGTTACAAGCAATTTCTTCATTTCCCACAATGTTGTCTATGTAAAATGACCAAAAAATGTAAAATTTCATTCACTTGAAATTGTCGTCTTCAACATCTTTGAATTTGGACCAGCCTAAAATTTTGTCATTTGGAAAAGGGTTAAAATAACCCTTTATGAAACAAAACCAGGATCTGTCATCTTTCATTGGAAAAGCTTTAGAAAACATTGAAACAAGAGACGCAGCAAACATCCTTTCTGACAATATTGTCTCCCACCAATTGTTGGATAATCGTAAACCTATATGGGTTAGCAGCTGGAGGCTTTGTAACCTTGGATATTGTGGTAGCACTGGTGAGAGAAATGAGATGAATTCAAGGTTAGGTGCCCCAGCCACTTTAATATGACCAAAGCAGTTGAAGATGGTGTTAAACCCCATCCAATTGATCTCGTGAAACTCTTGAGCTAGAATTATCCATGATAATTTAGATATACATATATATAGAGGCAAAATTGCTTTTTAGTAGGTTGTTTGTTTCATTATCTTTCAAAAGACAAGACCAGAGGCGCGTTCTTTAGAGCGAGATTTCCTGAGATTTCTTAAGATATTTTAGGATACAGCGTTCTTTAGAGCAAGATTTTTAAGATGCTCAATGGGAGGCGCCACTTCCCTATACTTCGTGTGGAACCCCTCGGGCAACTCTGTACAAACAATATAAAAGAGATTTGACCGAGTTGTTCCGAACACTCCATAATTCCTAAACCGCGGTGTTCCGAATAATCCATACTTTATACAAATGACATTATTTGTGTAAATATGGAACATTCGGAACAGCTCGGTCAAAGTCTCGGTCTTAAAAACGCTTTATCCAAAACACCTTAAGAAATCTTAAAAAATCTTGCTCTAAAGAACGTGGCTCTGGTCTTGACGTGTCTAGTGAAAGAGGCTTTGGGAAAACATTTAGGCAAAAGCAGAAAATGCTGATAATCAGCATTCTCTTCTTTTGCCACAAAATTTTCTGTGCTAAAAATTGCACATATTATATTTTGATCGACAAGCACATTGTCATCTGCTGCACTCATTGGAACAGTTTTGCCATTTGGGAGAGTATTAATGTACCTTGTCCTTTTATTTTCAATTTCAGTTGCTGATTAGTTTAGAATTTACACAGCCTGTTAAACTTCATTCATTACGTCTTCAAGCACCTTCAGGTAGAGTTAACTTTTATCTTTCTTAACCCATTACCAATCGGCAAATTTGAAATGGTCCTAAATGCTGAGAATACATCATTTTGTCCTTTTGCCTCAATATTTTCTGCATCATGTTGTGAGTAAATTCTATCTTAGATTGGTCATCATCTGCAAATCGTACAAATTGGAACAGTCCAATTGTTTGGCAAAGTGTTACCGGCATAATTATTTCTATTAAATACCCATCCCGGGAATCTCTTGAAAATCTGCATATTTCAAGCACAGTGTAAAAGATAAAGGGTGACTCTAGTAAACGCTCATTCCTTCATTCAGGATTTAAAAAATAATTAAGTCATAAACAAAGATCATTTCCATTTAAGAAATAATTTCCAGTCCCCCAATCTGTTTCAATGGAAGGAATTTTATCCCCCAAATTATATTTAGCAGTTTGTACAAATGTATAACAAAACTTTGCAATACTGTACTTGCTTAACTTCTAGTTCATGAAATTACACTTGGTTTGCAATTTTCGCATAACAAAATATTAGAATAATTAGGGCATTTGCCATTTGAGAAAGGGTTGAATGATTATGTCATGTCGCTACTTTTCCACGAAAACGCTGTATCAACAGCTTATTGTAAGCTGCAGATATGAGGTTTTCAATGAAGAGCAAAGATATTTGGAACATTTCAGACAAAGGACCAAAAACAATCAAAGTGTTCCAGAATCAACCAAGATCGTTAGACTTTGACTCTGCGGACAGTATGGAACCCACACAGACATTAGAGTAAGTATACAAGGTAGATAATCACATGATCACATGATACAATATTTTCAGTACTTTCAACAATTCTGTTAATATAAGACTGATTTGAAAATGATTTTCGGAGGAAAAAGTCAAGGATTTCATGGATTTTGTTGATCCTTTTAACAACACCTTATAGGAAAGTTATTGGTCTCTTGCCACATAGTTTTTTCTTCTGGTGCTTTTTAAAAGTTCCTATGCAATCAATAAATCCCTGGAGTTATCCCACCTTCTGTATGATCCATCTCTGCTTTAAACATTTTTACAAATCGGTCATATATTAACAGAAATTTTGAAAAAATATCAAAAATATTTTGTGTCAAGATCATTACACTTTTACTCTGCATACAGTATGGAACCCACAAACACTATCTAAGTAAGTAAAGTTAACCCTTTCCTGAATGACAAAAATCTATACTGTTAAAAGGTCCTGCAGACGAAATGGATGTTACAAATGCACAATTTGTGAATAATACAGCACAGAAAACATTGAGACAAAAGGAGAAATTGCTAGTTATCAGCATTTTCTTCTTTTGTGTCAATGCTTTCCCATGCCTTTTTAGCGAGCTGGGACTTTATGTCCGGGGACCTAATGTCACAGCCCTAGTGTCGGCGTCCCGTCCCGTCTTCACTTGAAAAACTTAAACCTGGTCTATATCTCAGGCACTATTAGAGATACAGCCTTGCTATCTCATACATGGATACATCTCGACAAGACCTTTCATTTTTGACCATGACCTTTGACCTAGTGACCTTGACCTTGGAGTTTGACTTACTTATAAAAATTAGATGTTTTTGTGACAGGCTCCTGTATAGGCGAGCTACGTTGTCCACAGACAACTCTTGTTCTATAGGGACGTCAAAACCATGTCTTGTTTGGGAAAGGGTTAACCCTTGCCTGAATGGAATAGATATAGATTGTTGAAAGGTCCTTCAGATGACAGAACAGTGTTGCATCCAGGGCGCACGATCGCGCGATTCCTGCTGATTTTAATTTCACTCCCGCAATTTCAAAATTTCGTGGGTGGCAACTCCCGCAGAATAGGGAATAATCGCCCACTCTTCAAAAGTCAGTGCGCAGCCAAAATGCATCTCACAAGAAAATTAAACCATGTTTTCAAAAAGATCGGTGAAATTCGCTGAAAAATTCTGATCCGAAAAAGGGTTTTCTCTCTACCTGGGAAATTCCCTAATGACGCAGTTGAATTAGGGGAAGTAACCCTGTTGGTAATAAGACACTCGCCTATTTCGGTAAACTGCAACCTAATCGTAGATTGGCCGAGAGAAGTTCCGATTGAAAACGACTATCCCTCGGCCGATCTACGGGGAACGGAAATAGCCGAGAACTGCTGTGACTGTCAAATGACGTCATTCATTGGATTTCAAGTGTGTAAACACGGCGTGTTGAAAATTAGGAATGCGAAGTTCGTTTGAAATAGTAGAATAGATTGAAACCATATTTCTTGGGTTAGATAGATGCCATCTAAACGGATTACGAACTTTTCCAAGTCCGGTACTGACTGGCAACTGACGATTTGTTGGTCAGGGATGAACCGGTACTACAGGAATATGCCCCCCGGTCACGAAAAAAAGAAATAAAACGTCACAGATTAAGGAATCGTGGAAAAAGACAATATTAATGTGCTGAAAGGGTATGTTATGTAAGCCATCTTAAAAATCGAGTAAGAGAACCCCATGTACCACCCCCCTTATCAGCGTGTAGCTCTACCATACGGTGTTTTACACATGATTTTATTTGCTGCGTGCTCAAAATTTTTACTCCCCCCTTTTTGAAAATTTGATGGGGGATCTCCCCCTCTCTGGGCTCATCCTGGATGCAACACTGCAGAATAGTTGTTAACTAAGAAAGGACTTGTTCATAATTTAGCATAATATCGAGGGAAAAGGAGACAATGCTGTCAAGAGTCTACCACTCAAGGGGTCATTGGTCACTAGTCAGAACCAAGCTCAGCCAATATCTTCAGGGTTAGACATTATTCATGATAATCCATTACTGAAAAATATAGTCTGCCTATTGCTTGGCCAATGGCCACACTAGCTATTCAAGTTCAAATCTTATACACTTATATATCACACTGTAAAAATGTCATTCACTTATTCATCTTGTTTCAGCATTACAGAATCAGATTTGAAGGAGGGCAGTTTGATATCACTCAGATATGTAAAGTTCCAAAATGTTACAAATGTAACGGTAAGCAATCAACCAGTTGTCATAATGTCGCTTTTCAATGAAAACCTTGTAACTGCAGCTTGTTTAAAGCTGCATGCACTAGGTTTTTAGCTCGACTTTCCGAAGAAAATGAGAGCTTATACTGTCACCCGGGCGTCGGCGTTGGCGTCGGTGTTGGCGTTGCAACAAAGTTAAAGTTTTTTCAAACATCAATAACTTCCATACTATCAAAGGGATTCAATCCAAACTTGGAATACTTATTCACCATCACACCCTCTACCTTACTAATAGGGCCCATGACCCTGGCTCCACTATATTTGGAGTTATGCCCCCTTTATACTAAGCAACTTAGAAAGTCGAGCGCGCTGTCTTCGGACAGCTCTTGTTGTTTAAAAGCAGTGATATGTTTACATTAAATAGTGTAACAGTTTGTGAAACAATATTGAATTATAAGAGTCAGATTTGAAGGAGGGCAGTTTGATATCACTCAGATATGTGAAGTTTCAGTCTTTCAGAATGTCACAAATGTAATGGTAAGTATAGTTTAAGTTTTGGTTTAACCCTTTCCCAAACGGAAAAAAATTAGGGTGATCGACTTCAAAAACTGCCACAATTGACAAAATGGCTGTTATTTAAGGTAGGATTTGTGTAAAATATAGCATAGAAAATATTGAGGCAAAAGGAGAAATCAGCAATCGTGGTTATCAGCAGTTTCTTCTTTTGTCTCAATGTTTTCCCAAGTCTTTTCTATTAGGGACGTCAAAACTAGGTCTCGTTTGGGAAAGGGTTAAATACTTTGGGCGACACTGTAAACATTTGACAGTGGATTGTTTCATTGTTGAACGTTAATGACATCACCCAAAAAGATTCAGACACATACGCAATGTAAACGATGTCACACTAAATATTCAGACATTGTGGGAATCTCATTAACCTATTACCGGATGGCAAAATTTTAGACTTGTCCAAATTCAAAGATGATGTAGACGACAATTTCATGTGAATCATATTTTACATTCTATGGTCTTTCTGGGTAGAAAACAATGTTAGAAATGATGCAATTGCTTGGTGCAATATTTTCAAAGCTCTTGTTTTGCAGGGCATCAAAGAGCATCATTTTGTGGAAATGAGTTAACCTCTATATCTATAAATGGAATCATTTTCTACCAACTTTACATTGTAACCCAGATCATTTGAATTAACCCTTTCCCAAACAAGACCTAGTTTTGACGTCCCTATAAGAAAAGGCTTGGGAAAACATTGAAACAAAAGAAAAAACTGCTGATAACCAGCAGTTTCTCCTTTTTTAGCTCCACTGGCCGAAGGCCAGCGGGCTATTGTCATGGCGTTGTGTCCGTCGTGCGTCTGTGCGTCCGTCCGTTAACTTTTTCTTTAAACATCTTCTCCTCTTATACCAGTGGGCCAATTTTGACCAAACTTGGCAGGAATGTTCCTTGGGTGACCCTTTTCAAAACTTGTTCACAAATTTTTGATTTGTCAAAAAATGTGGGCGTGGCAGGGCGGGGCTTATCAGACTTAGAGAAATCATAAGAAAATTCTTTAAAAATCAACCATTGGGCCAATTTGAACCAAACCTGGCAGGAATATGCCTTGAGTCATTCTTTTCAAAATTTGTTCACAAATTTTTACATTTGTCAAAAAATGTGGCCGTGGCAGGGAGAAAGGGGCTTATCAGACTTAAAGAAATCATAAGAAAATTCTTTAAAAATCAACCATTGGGCCAATTTGAACCAAACCTGGCAGGAATGTGCCTTGAGTCATTCTTTTCCAAATTTGTTCACAAATTTTTACATTTGTCAAAAAATGTGGCCGTGGCAGGGAGAAAGGGGCTTATCAGACTTAAAGAAATCATAAGAAAATTCTTTAAAAATCAACCATTGGGCCAATTTGAGCCAAACCTGACAGGAATGTGCCTTGAGTCATTCTCTTCCAAATTTGTTCACAAATTTTTACATTTGTCAAAAAATGTGGCAGTGGCGGGGAGAAAGGGGCTTATCAGACTTAAAGAAATCATAAGAAAATTCTTAAAAAATCAACCAGTGTGCCCAATTGAACCAAACTTTGCAGGAATGTGCCTTTAGAGTTCTATTTAAAATTTGTTCACAAATTTTTATATTTTTCAAAAAAATGTGGCCGTGGCAGGGAGAAAGGGGCTTATCAGACTTAGAGAAATCATAAGAAAATTCTTTAAAAATCAACCATAAGGCCAATTTGAACCAGACTTTGCAAGAATGTTCTTTGAGTCTCTCTTCAAAATTTATTCACAAATATCAAGATTTGGCTGCCGCTGTGTAAGGCTTACAAGAAATCATGGGATAATTCTTCCACTTTAACCAGTGGAGCGATTCAGGCCCTCCTGGGCCTCTTGTTCTCAATATTTTCTGTACCATATTTTACACAAATCCTATCTTTGATAACACTCACTTTGTCTGTTGTGGCAGTTTTTGAAGTGGATCAACTGAAATTTTGTTATTTGGGAGAGGGTTAAATAGGGCAGTCATCACCTTTTGCTGCCACAACACTTTTGTCCTTCAACTCTCGTGTATATATGCCCTTGTCATAATTTTTCACCTTGCGCCGAAGCCGCGGCCATAGCGCAGTTGGTAGCGCATCTGACCCTCATTCGACAGGTCCCGGGTTCGATACCCAGCCGCGGCCAATACCCTTTCTGACAAAATTGTCACCCACCAATGGGTTGAAAATCGTTAACCTAATTGGGCGAGCAGCTGGAGGCTTGGTAAGGGTGTTGTGGTAGTACTGGTTTGAGAAACAACAGGAATCCATGGGTAGGTGCTCCAGCCGCCGCGATATGACTCTGGTAGTTGAAAACGGCGTGAAACTCAATAAACTCAAACCCACCTTGTGCCATGGCAGTGCAGGTGAGCGATTTAAGACCATTATGATCCTCTTGTTGTAAATTTCAGCTGTTTATAAAAGATAACCTGGGAGGAGAAGAGGTCACACAGTTGGATTACCTTGGTTTTATTGGGTCACCTGTATCTGCTACAAATATGTCAGACTTTAAAAGGGTAAGCAGTGATATTTTTACAATTTTAAGACTGTGAGTCCTGGGGACTCGCTGGATTCCATATCAATGAGTCCAGCTGCTAGCTTAGTGAGTCAAATACACTATTTTAATAGGGAATCTGTACAAATTGTTGCATACTGGGACTCGCTAGAATTAAAGCTGTGCATCCCAGAGACTAAATTATGAGTAAAAGTTGCAGGATGCGCAGATAAAAAAATCACTGGTAAGAATAGAATAGAGCAACGGATGAGAGAAGGTGAAGATATTCTAAAATTGTTATTTCAAGTCCAAACCCTATGTTGTGGGTACTCATTGGAATCGTCTTGAAAAGACAATTCCAATGAGTACCCACAATGTGGAGTTTAGTGTACAGTATATGAGAAAAAACATTTTGAAAAGCCATGACATCCTCTTATATTTATTGGGTCACCAGTATCTGCAACAAATATGTCAGACTTTAAAAGGGTAAGATCATCTTTTTCATAGAAACCAGGCCCCGGTTTCTCGAAAAAACTTAAGTATATTCTCATGAGAACATGCTCAACTTCAAAGGGATACTCTCCAACGTTGGAGGGTATTCGATTGAAGTTCACGTGGATTTCGTGCAATTTGAGCACGGTGCTCAGATTTGAGCATGAGAACGTACTTAAGTTTTTTCGAGAAACCGGGGCCAGGTTGCCGAAAAAGTTTTGAAACTTTACATATAGACTTGGTATCTGTCAAATATGTTCATATCAAATTTTGATAATGGTTCATTGATTTTTGACGGAACTATGGCCTTTTGTTTGAAATAGGCTTTTTTGCATGATCAACCCTTTCCCATAACAGCCATTTTTGGACCATTCCAATTTGAAAGCTGCTGCAGACAACAGAATGGATGTTCATACATACGAGGGCTGTTCAAAAAAATTGTAGACTTTTGTTATAACTTCCATGTTTTACAAGGTTCATCAATAAAACTTCACAATGTGGTAGAAAATAACCTTCCCCAGTCTGATTAATCAAATTTCGCAAGTTTTGCGCAACTAGAATTCCGATACGGGGTTGCTATAGAAACACACTTTTGCTTAACCGGGGCAGGGGGTAAAATTTATATCTTTGCTTTTATAATTTGCTCTGTGGAATGGCTTTTCAATATTTCAAACATCAGAAAAATGTAGAAATTTGATGCTCAGCAATTGACCAACAGAATTACAAGTCGTTGTATGAATTTAAATTTGATTATTAAAATAAACAACATTACAATTGAGCAGCTTGGTAAACAAATGTGAACGTCGTGACGTCGCTTTGAGGATACCAAAATGTAAGCTTCGTTGAATTTTGTCTAGAAAATATAAATACCACATCAAAAATGAAAGTAATCTCACTTTTCAAATATGTAACATGTGCCTATATTAACCTTTCAATTGTATAGTTACATTTTGGGTTTTGGTACGAACAGAAACGGGTCATAGTAGGCTCAGTCATATAGCAGATACAAAGAAAAGCTAGATACATATAAAAGCCATTTACGTTTATAGCACTAGTCATATTATCATCAATATTCACACTTAAAAAATCATGAAAATGATTGTTTTAATCTATAAAAAATAAAAACAAAATGCATAATATATGATAAGGGTACATATATTCAAGAATTATGAACGTTGTGCAATGCTTGAGAGCTAGAAACATTGCTTGCATCGTAAAATATTAGACCTGACGTCGACGTCATTGTACACCTGCCCCGCTTTGATGTCAATGGATGTTTTGAAAAGTCAATTAAACACAAACCGTATAAGATAGAAAGTTGAAATTTTCACAGTCTCTTCTCATACAAATGTTTTGTCTAAAATTGGTTGAATTATAGAATTTTGTTCAGCTATATGGACGCTATGCCTAGAGTCTTCGAATTATTTGAACGGCCCTCGTATAGTATTTTAGTAAAGTAAATATAATAATTTCTGCATTTTCTGCAATGTTTTCCAACCAAAAATATTTTTAAAATTTCATCAACTGTCGTCTGCAACACGTCTGAATTTGGATGGAAATTTTGCCATCTTGTAATGGGTTTAACCCTTTCCCAAAAGACAAACTTTTAGGGTGATCCACTTCAAAAACTGCCACAAATGACAAAATGGAAGTTGTCAAAGATAGAATTTATGGAAAATATTGCATAGAAAATATTGAGACAAAAGGAGAAACTGCTGGTTGTCAGCAGTTTCTTCTTTTGTTTGAATGTTTTCCCAAGCCTTTTTTATTTTTATTAGAAGCTTTTCTGCAAATGTTGATGCTATTGTTTGTGTAATATTTTATCCCACCGTTATCTTTCCTTGGTGTTATTACGAAACATTGTAACTCCAGCTTTTAACCCATTACCAAACAAGACCTGGTTTTGACGTCTATCTATTAGAGATTGTTTTGGAAAACATTGAGACAAAAGAAGAAACTGCTGATAACCAGCAGTTTCTTCTTTTGTCTCAATATTTTCTATGCCATATTTTACACAAATCCTATCTTTGATAACATCAATTTTGTCTTTGGTAGCAGTTTTTGAAGCGGATCATCCGAAAATTTTGCCGTTTGGGAAAGGGTTAATCCAGCTGGAGTTACCAAATTTTACGATAACAGGACGATATGTTAATTATTCTCTGATTCTTCACTCTGTTTCAGGTGGCAGGAAAAAAAGGAGAAAGCCATTGACGATCAGACTTTGTCTGCAAACTACAGAATTATTCTTTGTTACTCATTTGATGCATGCTTTTTCACGGTGGAGATTGTGCATGATGGGATTGATAACGAATACGGATAAATTTGCCTCGCTTCAGGTAAGAAATTGTTAATAATAATTTTCTTATTTCTGCGTCAATTTTCATGAGGTTTGTTGCATGTACTCCGTCTTACTGAACCCTTTTCTCAGATATATGACTTACTTGTAGAATATTTGTACTTTGTCCAAAAATTGATCCCAACCGACCAGAAAAACGACAAAAAATTCAGTCCCTTTTTCTAGTCGGTTGGAATCGGTTTTTGAGAAAAGTACAAGCAGTTTCCAGATAAGTAACACACCTGAGAAAAGGGCTTAGTAAGACGGAGTACATGCAACAACCCGCATGAAAATTGACGTTAAAATTTATAAGAAAGTTATTGCACAAATTCTTACCTGAAGCGTGGTTAATTTGGCCGTATTCGTTGCCATTTCGCTTTCTGGTCGGTTGGGACAATATTTCGGAAAAAGTACCATGAGTTATCTAATATGTCATACATCCGATGAAAGAGCTCAGTATGGCGCGGTACATGCAACAAACCTTTTGAAGATTGATGCACAAATAAGGAAGTTATTGCAAAATATCTTACCAGAATCAAGATTATTTTGTCCGTATTCGTTATCCATCCCATCATGCACAATCCCCACCGTGTTTTTGAATATGAATAATATCTCACATGAATTTTTATCCCCCCCCCGTCTTTGTCGAAAGCTTGGCAGCCTATTTTTTACTCTTGACTGTCTGTCCACCCGTCTGTCTGTCTGTCTGTCTGTGTGGAAAGTTAACATTGGCCATTTCGGGGGCATTCATGTTTCACAAACACATCTTGTTTCATGTCAGATACTTCCAACCCTTTCTCAAATAACAAAATTCTAGGATGGTCTTACTGTCTTAATTAAAAGAAATGATACCAAATATGTGTGATAGTTTGAAAAAGTACTGACAGAAAAGAATAAAATGCTGGTTATCAGCATTTTATTCTTGTTTTGCAGTGCTTTCAAAGTTGTCTTGATTAAGAATATCAAAACCATGTCTTGATACAAAGTATACATTAATGCAAGTTCTGCTCTAGAAATGAAGAAAATGCTGAACAACACTTTTTTCAAGCCATGCAAACTTTAAGACCAGTCCCATTTCAAAAATATTGCAGATGACAATTTCAAGTGAATGAAATTTAGATTTTTTGGGTAGAAAACCTTGTAGGAAATGAAGAAATTGCTTGTTACAAGCAATTCGTTGTTGTAAATGCAAAACCTTGTATCTCGTTTTTGGAAAATTTGAAAGGGGTGGGAAAAAATGTAATTACTTTTCACAAACTGAAATGTTTTACTTGAAATTTGGACATTGTTCACAAATAATGTGTCATTACTAGTAATACTGATCAGTAAATATATTTTAAAACCTGCAAGAATCGTCTAAACTGGACACACAAGTTTGTATTTGAAAATCGCAAAAATCAACATACGATGTTTTACACCGACAAATTTCTTCATTTTCCACAATGTTTTAATTTCCAAAGCCTTCATATTATGAGGTGTCAAATGGTATATAATGTTGGTATGTGTCAAAGCCACTGTTATGCTCTTTGATTTGAATGTAATTTATGTTGGAGCATTAAAGATAGAAAAGATGGAAAAGATTTATTACTCAGATTTGTTTTGGTATGCTGCCTTTTGAGGTCCTTACAGAATCAAAAAAATTATGGAAAAAGGAGGGAAATTAAAATATCAACATGTTATTAAAAAAGTTTGCTGTATTGTGGTCATTAAAATCAGACTGTGTTGGAAATGAATAGATACGATACATGTGACCTGTCATGCTGAAAGGGATATTCTGGACATTAGAAAAACCCTAACCAGATCAGACTCGGCAGAAATCGCTCTACTGTCACATTCGCAGAATCAATATAATTATGAACCAGGATCTGGAAAAACGTCCCTTATAGCATTTGAGAACAACATGGTTCCAGATCAGCCTGCGTATACACGCAGTCTGAC
The DNA here is from genome assembly GCA_963680895.1 of Fragum sueziense. Taxonomy (NCBI): domain Eukaryota; kingdom Metazoa; phylum Mollusca; class Bivalvia; order Cardiida; family Cardiidae; genus Fragum; species Fragum sueziense. Next base: position 20,330,443 of record OY804610.1, read on the forward strand.
CAGGAACCATGTTGTTCTCCAATAGCTTCCTCATTGTCTGTACATAGCAACCATTTGAGAGTAACATGGATGCTGCCTAGACTGCATCTAGACACAGTCTGATTTACCTGGTTGTCTCAAAAGCTTTAAGGGACGTTTTTCCAGACCCATGGCTCAATTATATTAAAAATCTAGATCCAGATAATTACCATAGAGGAAATAGTTTCAATACAGCAGGTCCTTTTTACACTCACCAGAAGGTTCCTTTTAGCACAACAGGTTACATGTCTATATTATTTATGTTAACTCATTTCTAGACAAAAAGTAAAGACTGGTGCAATTTGAAAGGTGTTGCAAATGATAAATATAATATATAGGGTAGGAATCTGGACATTTAAATTTCTTTGCTTAAAAGGCATGGAGGGAAAAAGAGACCCTTTTGAAAAAATCAGCTTCTCTCCTTTTCCCTCTTTGTTTTCTAAAGCATTTTTCTACAGTAGTCAGGGCACGAATTCAGAAAAGTTATCACCCAAAGGCATTTTGTGAAGAAAAGGGTTTGAGATCAGTTCTAGGGGTAATTTGGTATGCTGAATCCGAAAAACAATGTTGCCAAGCTGAAAAATGGCTTCTTCGTCATCTAATTTGCATATTTTCAAAATGGCCGCCAAAACCTCAAATATGCAATAATAATGTTGTTTTTTACTCATTTTTTGACACGTTATGTTCTAAAAATCACACATTTTATGTTTACAGACTAAAACTAGTTGGTTTACTAGGAGAACGAGGAACAGAAATGGCTCTTTTATCGTCTAATTTGCATATTTTCAAAATGGCCGCCAAAAAATCAAATCTGCCATATAATATCAAAGTTTTTGGCATAATCTTAACCAAATTGCTCAGATATAATGCTATAAATTGTTTAAAACTAATGAGTAAATAATTCTAAAAGTAAATAGAACCTCTTTGGCACTATTTTTGATAATCTTTTACCGTATCACGGGCAATAAAACCCTTTTAAACATACAGAATATCACTTTCATGTTGCATTTTTTTAAAATGCGCTATTAAAACACACAACTTTTGTCAACAGTACCATTTTAGATGTTTACATTTACAGTTTGGTTAACCCAAAAATTTTGGACAATTTAATTTTAGCCTACGTAAGATGATTTGTCATTTTCAAAATAATGCAAAGCTAAAATATTTTAACAAATCTTGGGTACTTATGACTCGTTTGGAAAGAGCTCCGTAATCCCACTTGCATTATGGAAATTTTTTGTCTGAATTCATTGATACCAGAATTGACTTTATAACATAAAATGTCATAAGAGCTAAATACCCTACTTATTCCAATAAAGCCAATAACAAACCCTATATACGGTTTATAACAAACCCTATATACGGTCTTTGAATTGAGTTGCATGTTTAAGAAAGTGAATGTGTCCAATTTTCAAATAGGAAATTGTTGCGTTCATATAATCTAACTGTAAGTGCTAGCGTATAACGATCCTATACAAAATTTATTTTTGTCGCTGTTGATTAGACATCTCCCCTTCTATTTAATGGGGCCATGCTAGATATTTCAGGCATCAGAACAACATGGGAACATTTACAGTTAACTAAGAGGTATGCACATCATATTTTCTGTGCCAAAAAAAAAGGATTATATAGTTGGTACTAAGATTTTCATCGAGGATCAGTTTCTTGTAAACGTTATTAGAAACTAACAATGTTGTAAGTAAAGTTAAATACAGACATTATTTAGAACTAAATAAATTTGATGCAATTTTTTATCATACAGTAAGTATCTACATATACAGGTTGACCAATCCATACGATATTTTTTTTAAAATATATTTTACCTGTTTTTATGTTTGACATACTAGCATGGGCCCCTGTTTGGACGTCGAACAGTTGTCTAGAAACACACATGAAAAAATGACAACTACACTGATCTCAAGGAGTATTAAAATGAAACTTTTGAATAGAAGATGTAAGTCAGATGTCTTCATCAGAAATAACGTAGGCGATGTCAACAAACACAACATTTTTGATACATGCAGATAAGTCGATTATTGTATTTTCAAGAATACTAAAAGCGCATCTTAAAACTTACCGCATTTAAATACATTTTACAAATCTTTGGTCAGCAACGAAGTGCAGCAATATCAAAGAAATTGAACAGAATATTTGTATTCAGTACAATAGCATTATATGAAATATACCTAACTTTCGTTTCCAAAAATGCCATTACAATATTTCATTCCGTGTACATATCTGATTTTTCCGTCACTCGGAATAAACTTTCTTAACAGATGGAGCTGGATATTGAGACTTAGTGTACCTATTTGAGATTATTTATACATGAGAACCGATGAAATGACGTAAACATATGAAGAATATGAGTTAATACTTGAACATAAGCTTCAGACTGTATTCTTCAAACTGATTATATGACAAAGCAAACTTGACATGTCAGCATTTGATTCCTTCATGTCTATGATTGTGAAGCTATCCATGTCTCTGTGCAGCATCAAGCGGAAAACCACTTCTCTATTCATAACCATTTCCTTCTTACTTGCCTTTAAGTTGAGGTTACCCTGTGTGAAGAAATGTTTTAAAAGTCTTGAAGATGCAAATGCCCCTGTCTAAGTCATTCTTATCAAAATATCTGGTATGGCAACCATATTCGACCCTTCATTTTAAACTTGATGTATCAACTTTGAAAGCATGGAGGTATACACCAAGAAATTCATATTTTATATGTATGACAATCCATGGCAAATGATATGGCCCTTACCACGAGTATAGCTAAAAAGGGGACTATTTTTTAAACAAATGTTTCATGTCTATCCCTCGACAGCGTACATCTTACGATAGGGGTTCTCGATGAAACTGTAAATAATTTACATATTATTATTAAATAGATGATGTTGTCCTAACAGTTTCGTATATAGCTGCGATACTTCAATAAATAACATCAGAGACTATCTATACAGGGCTTACTGGTTCGAACCCATGGGTGTCAACTTCATTTTTGACGTATTGCAAAAAAGATTCTGTAACCAAAGGATGAATCGCTTACATATTATCTACATGTACGTGTGATAAGCAGCTATTGACTTTGATTGGATCTTGTACTTTACCTGTGCGAAAAATATCAGGAACATAATGGAAATGTGCACCAGACACTGTAATCATACTGAAAATTTAACCCAATTCAATCATTAACGTTTATGTGCTGTGCATTTGTTGACTAGAAAATCTGTATTATATAGTATATTAGTGACTATATCCAAATTCTAGTCTTCTCTTTGTCGTAGTTAGATGAATAAGTTGTCTCTTTGAAATATAAGTTAACAACTAGTTTTTCCTCTGAAAGCTCAACGTGCCATAGTGAATTAAGTTTGCCACACTCAATTATTTTTTGTAATTTAACAAAATTTGAAAACCTAGGATATTGGTACTTTTTTAATATTGTCCAATGCCTAAGTTGATTACCTGTTTAATATGTGTTCGATTTCAAATATACACGTTTTAATTTCTAAGGATATCAAAAATGTAAATTAAAATGATTTTAGTTACTATCTCTGAAGCAGTTTGGAATCATGAGTGTATGTATATGAAAGTGCGAAAAGTGGAATTTCCCACAAAATGAAATTTTCCACACTACACTGTATTTTTTTACAATGAATACGGTAAACCGTTTTCCAAAATGTTTGGACACTGATTCATATGCTTAAGAATTAATTGTAGATATCTTGGCAACAATTTTGGATTTCAATATAAAGGATAAGATTTATCATTATTTTTGCAGAATTATGTGAAACATTATGTACAGGGTTTTAAAATTGGCATGTTTGAGGTTTGCTAAAAGCTTAAATACATGGTAAAAGGACTTGCGCTCAAAGTTGCATTCTGTATCATATTTGCCTTTGAAACTTTACCTTTAATGCAAAACATTTTTAAAATAGTATTTTGAATACTTTCACTGCATTTCATACGTGAAAATTTAATGTAGATAAATGTTATTGTTTAAATGCGATTTATTGCCATTTATACGGTAATTGCCAAAAATGAATATCATTTTTTTTCTCATTTACGTGTTAAATCATTTATGTTAAGTCTTTAAACATGAAATGTGCGATATTTAGAACAAACGATGTCGAAAAATGATAAATAACAACATTATTTTTGCATTTTTTAAAATTTTGGCGGCCATTTTGAAAATATGCAAATTAGATGATGAAGGAGTCGTTATTCAGCTTGGCAACATTGTTTTTCGGATTCAGCATACCCAAATACCCCTAGAAATGATCTCAAACCCTTTTCTTCACGAAATGCCTAAACCTTCAAAACTAAGCGACTTTTTCAGAATTTTGTCCTGACTACAGGGATGTCAAGTGCAACTATTGTTTGGGTAAGAGGAGAAGTGTTTAATTGGTTACTCCTACAAAGCCCATTTCCACGTGTTACGGGACATTTGTGACTCGTCGTGCTAAAAGGAACATTTTTGATAGTGAGAAAATTGTAGACCTAGAGACAGTCTGCGTGGAAACTTTTCACTTTTAAGTAATTTTCTGGACCCATATTGAGTTTCCTATTGTACTATAACTATGTACGAGGGACGGTCGGAAAGTAGTTGGACTTTTGACTAGTTCTCCAAAACCATTTATTTTTTTAACAAAATTCTTTCTACATTGTTTAAATAAATCGTCCATCTATGTCTATGCATTTTTGCCATCTTCGTAGGAGCTTTACTATTCCCACTATTAACCATGACGTAGACCCACTGTATTAGGTACTGTGTAACCACCGGTATCAAAGGCGCCCTGGTCTCAAATTTCTTCCAAACAAGCATTTTCATCAGTTCTAGACACAAATAAAAGTCATATGGGGTAGGATCTGGGCTATAAGAAGAGTAAAACAACTTTTGTCATCATGGGTAATAGTTGATAATCTCCACTGTAGATGCGGTGGTATGGGAGCGCGCGCAATCGTGAAGTAGAAAACATTTTTCTTTGCTAATCTGGGACGCGTTTACTTCAACATTTATTCTTTGTTTTTTTTCTGAATTACTTCAGAATTGTACTTTTCAATGATAGTTTTTACCATCTGACATGAAATTACAAACTATTAATCCTCGTGAATCCACAAAAGCAACAAACATGACTAACAGCCGAATTTAAAAGCTTATCTCTTCAGGGGTGGGGAACCAGCTCGTTTCTATGACTTCTGAGACTGAGTTTTTATCCCAAGTTCAGAATTATGAACCATTATTTTATCTTCAGTGATAATTTAGTTAAAAAACTTAACTTCTTTGCGATTAAAATGACGAGAATGTTCTTTTGTTTTGGTTACCCTTGTTGTTCCTCTAACAAATAGCCTATGATACATAAAACCCCTATCACATATAAGTGGACAGAATATTGTATATATACAACTATCTTTGAAAATAAACTGACCACATTATTGGCAAATGGATGTAGATTCCACCAATATATAATGTGTTTATACAGTTGAAAAAGGGGAGACAGCAGCACGAAAAGTCCAACTACTTTCCGACCGTCCCTCGTACTGTTTACAAAATTTAATGTGTCATCATGTTATCGCCCGACAAAAGTGATATGTTTCTCGAAATTTGGTTCTATTAACTTACCAGAATGTACGCTTTAGCGCGACAAGTTATATGTTGAGTTTTATTAATGTTTGTAGGCTAATATCGTAACTAATACTTATTCAATCCATTACCACACATTGTCTAATTTTGCCACCTTTAACTGTACATTGATTATGTCATTTTGTAAAGAGGGCTCTTAAAAAGCATTTCGTTGCATCTCAGAAAATAAATATCGCCAATTCAACTTGTTTAAAACTGAAGTTACAACGCTTTTGGCGTCTGCGCATGGCATTTTCTACAGGTTTAATTTGACGTATTACTTTATTCGGATAAGAACAATATTGCTACGCACTTCATAATCCCTGATATATTGAAAGTAGTACGATGTAATACTCTATCCCGCAAGACCCATATTAGATAGGTTGGTATAATGTATTTGACATGCAGCCCAGCGTTGTTTTTTTTTTGGGGGGGGGGGGGGTTGGGGGGTGATAAAGGAATATCGTATTTCAAGATTGGATTGTGCCGGAGCAAATTCCCACATAATAATGCCTTTTGACGCCTTTCAAGATAAAGGCTTTGGAAAACATTGTTGGAAATGAAGAAATAACATCGGCTTTTTTCGAGCGTCTTCCTTACATGAACGTATCCGAACTTATTCGGACGCGGTCGTAAACATTCGGAGGTGGAAACTTCCACCGCCGAATGTTTTTGACGTCGCCCGAATAATTCCGACGTCGCGCGAATCTCATTAGGGGTAAACCACATTAAGACAAGTCTAAAATTTGCCGTCTGATAGAGAATCGATCATGTCTGAAATTCGAGTATGATCGGGCTAATATCTTACCCGACCGGCTCCGAGCATGCACACGATCACCACGACTTGTACTCGCGTAATTCCCGACCGCATTCCGATCAATTCGACCTTTGTTCCATCTGTTCACCTGATCAATCTGTGCAGGTCGGTTTTAATGGACTTTAGATCGAGAATTCAATTGGTCGGGCTTGATCGAGGAATTGAAGCGACCGAGAGATCCGATTGGATGTGGGAACCTAGCTTAATACGGTGAGGAAGCCCGAGCAATGCAATTCACGCTGTATCACCCCGGATACTCCCGATAACCCATGTCGACCTTATCGCTGGGGCTTTCTACCTCGATTATAGATTGAGAAGAATTCAGATGATCGGGAAATCTAGATGATCTTGTCTTCAGTTGGAAACCCAGCATCCAATGGTTGGTATATCGTCGATGTTCTTGCAAGACATCGTAACTACAGCTCTAGCCCATTACCAAAAGACAAAATTCTGGACTTTTCCAATTCGAAAGGTGTTGCAGACGACAATATCAATTGGGTGAAACTTAACATTTTTTGACCTTCCTGTGTAGAAATTATTGTGGGAAATGAAGAAATTGCTTGTCACAAGCAATTTATTCATTTTCCACAATGTTTTCCCAAGCCCTTTGCTTTAGGGGAGTCAAAAATATTCACTGTGTGGTAATGGGTTAATCGAGCTGTGGTTACACACCGATGATATGTAATGACCCTACTTGGGTAATGTGTTAACGGATTTGGTTGACGAAGATAAAGTTATCCTGGGTTGATCTTGATGCACTATTTCCCAGTCGATCTTGGAATTATTTCGACGCCTAATAAGTAACAAATCTTTTAAAATAATTATGGAAAAAAGAAGACAAAGTCATTATTTTTTCTTTTCATCTTAATGTTTTTCATGATGCTACATACACATTTAGTGACAAGTTTTTTTTCTGTGATTTAATTTAGATCTACACAATTAGTTCCAGCGATCTTGTTGCGTGCACCGGAACTTCATTAGGACGAGTGCAGAAATTCGATATACCGACGGTTTGGGGTCGTAACCTCGTATCCCAAGAGTCTACGATCTGTAGATACGAGGGTTTGGCCTCCCATCAACGATATGTGAAAGTGTTTAACCCATTACTGCACAGTGACGCTTTTTGACTCATTCAAAAGGAAGGGCTTGGGAAAACATCGTGGAAAATGAAGAAATTGCTTGTGACAAGCAATTTCTTCATTTCCCACAATGTTTTCTACCAAAAAGGACCAAAAGATTTTAAATTTCTTTAACTTGAAATTGTCGTCTGCAGGGATATTTGAATTTGGACCAGTTCAAAATTTTGTTGTGTGGGAAAGGGTTAAAGATGTTAACGGCTGGTCATGGTTAAACAAGGGTTAGTATTCAACGGCGATAAACCACGGATTTCTGTTGGTTATTTTTTCTGGTGACCAGGGCTAACATAAGTAGCTATGGAACGGCGATATACCACGGTGTACTGTTGGTTATTTTTTCTGGTGACTAGGACCAGTAATTATATTTGACAGCTATCTTCCCAATAAAGTCGCGAATATTAATACATTTTACCATGAATCTGTCAATGCATGTCAACATTTTTATTATGAAGTCACACGCGCAGCAATGTAATAATCTTAAAACAGTGTCCATTCGTATGGTACTACTTCATAACACGGTGGTTAATCGCGTGACTCAGATATTTAGAAAATCATCGATATTTTTTGGTAATATTTGACCAATTCGAATTCGGTTTAAAGCAGAGAAGGTGGAAATACCTGGAATAGGCTGGACGTGGTGGATTTTTTGAAAAATTAACTGATAAAAAAGTTACTGAAGATCAACCAATATTTTGGTTGATCTTCAATAACTTTTTAATCAGCAGATTTTTTTTGTAAAAAAATGAGCCACGTCCATGATCTAATATCATATGTGACGTCTGCCCACCTTCCCTGTTTCAAACCGAATTTAAATCGGTCTCGTATGAACATTTTTTAAAGATTTTCTGAAATCGTTGTATCACGTGATTATCCTCCGTTACAAAACGTAGTTCTATCTGTATTAGTTTAAGGTAGTTCTTATATAATACGATTCACGCGATGTAGGAATTTTTCGGGCGACGTCGTAAATGTTTGGCGTTAGAAAGTGCCTATTTTGATTTGTGTGCAATTAAGCATAGAAGATATTCAAGAAAAAATAGAAAATGCTGATAACTAGCATGTTCCTGTTTTGCCCCAATGTTTTCCCAAGCATCTCAATATTTTCACATGCATTTTATTTTAAGACGTCGAAAACCGGTTTTGATTTGGAAAAGTTGAAAGACCCCCCCCCCCCACACACACACACACACATGAATGTGGATGTATCTTTAAAATACTAGCAGCACTGGGGATGAACTCGGCCAAAGCGAGGGACGTTTTTTCGCGATCAATGTATTCCGTCGGTGTTGTTATAAAATATCGTAACTACGGCTTTATCGAAGCCGTAGTTACGAGATTTTATAACAACACCGACAGTTTGTCAATACAAAACGGTAAACCCGGTCTGTTTTTAGAACAAGTTCATTGTCATTAAAATATCTATAAACTCACATTTAAACGCAAAATATCTATACCTTGTTGTAGCGAAAATTGTTTTAGTTCACCACCAGTGAGTAGCTGTCTGAATCAGCAGGCCAAGCTAATGATACATTTTTTTCTCGCTGTGGTTGTCTATATGAGAAATGATGGTGGTAAAATAAAATACGTAATAAAATGTAATTTATGACCACGTTAACGCTTTCCCAAACGACAAACATTTAGATTGTCTCAAGTTGTAGCAGACGGCAAGATGACTGATGACAAAGATGCATAGGGTTAATATATTAAGGCGCGTTCCCATTGCCGAACAAATGAACTCGATCAAGCTCGATCAAGCGATCGAGTACTGATGGAGCTTGGTCGGCAAGAATGATCGGGGCGATCGAGCGTGGTCGGCAAAAATTATCGGAAATTAATTAATCAACAAGAAATAAAGAAGAAGTCGTGTAAATACATTTGATCGAGTTCAATCGGGTTTGATCGGGCAATTTAGGCGATCGAGTTGATCGAGTTGATTTGATCGGCAATGGGAACGCGGCTTTATATATCACAGACATAGGCGTAGTGCTCAACCCGTACGCAAAGACGCAATGGCATACATGAAACACTTAAGAAATGCGAATATTTTTCTTCTTTTTTCCCTTGAAATAAACACCTGAATTGCCTGTAAAACATAACAAATAGCCACCAAGAGCCACGAATGACCATTCGTGGCTTCAAGCGGCTATTTGGTATTTAGATGCATCTTCATTTCAAAAATTTCTTGCGGGATGCCTTCAAGACCCGCAACCAGCAGTATGGGTATACCCATTTCCCGCAACCCCATCATCTCCCACTGATACTTTAGACATTAGTGTTGTGTACATACTTTGTTTTCGACTAGCTACACCAGTGACAGAACATTATTAAGGACAAAAATAGTTTTTCTTCTTATGGCGCAATGTTTTCTGCTAGAACATAAAAACATGTATTGTTTGGGAAAGGGTTAAACTTTAAAAAGTCTTTAATGTTTTTTTGTGTCCAAAACAAATTATAGAGATGCTGAAAATGCTGATAATCTGATAAACTTTCTATTTTAGTCAATAGTTTCAGTATATCGCTGCTTTTCAATAAAGATCTCGTAACTGCAGCTTAAAACAATCGTCTGTTACGAGGTTATTGTTGAAAAGCGACGACATTGTGTCGTTTGAAATCGCTCGAATTTTTGCCGTTTGTGACAAATGAAGGTGGTCCAAATTTAAGAGGTTCAGACGACAAAATATATGAAACTGAAAGTAAAGCATTTGCATAATTTAACACGGAACACAATGAGAAAAGTGAAAATGCTGACAACCAGCAATTTCGTATTTTGCTTCAATAATTCCTGAAATGCAGCCATATTGTGCACTTATTCTTTCTAACATTCATTTCAATTTCTGGAACCGATTGGTTTTTTGCTGACTTGATTTAGATAAGGAAGAGGAAAATGCTTGCGACCAACATTTCCAACTTTCTCCCAAAGCCTTTCTAAAGCTTTCGCGCTTAGGGGTGTCAAATCCATGTCTTACATGAAATGAAATAACTAGGGTTCAGTGTCCTATATATGAACGTCCATCAAAATAATAAAGAATGTCAAAATAGATAAATGTTTGAATTTATTAGCTCATTTTTCTCTTATTAACCATCTCCCAAACAATACGATCTTAGGAAATGCAATTTCAAAGAAGCTGCAAACGATAAACTTGGTGTAACTTAGGCCTGTAACTTATATCGTCGCTTTTCAACGAAAACCTCGTAACTGCAGCTTGTTGTAAGCTGCAGTTACGATGTTTTTGTTGAAAGGCAGCGATATGGAATGTGTGTAGGCTACATTACATAGTAAGAAAATATTATGGCAAAATGCAAAAAAAAAACAAAAAAAAAAAAGAAAAAAAAAACGCTTGCTATAAACATTTTTCTCCTCTAACATCAACGTGGATGATCTAAGGGAGAGAGCTTCTGGGTGGGTGGGTTTGATATTGTGGTAGTAGGCCTACTGGTGAGACATTCCAGGAATCCACGTGAAGGTGCTCCAGCCGCCGCAATATGACCATATCCGTTGAAAGAGGCGATCCCGTTCCCCTCCATTGTCTTACAGTCACGCCTTTACGTCCATGCGCGGATCCAGAGGGGAAGGGGGGGGGGGGGTCAGGGGGTCGTGACCCCCTGGAATTTGGCGAAAAAAGGGGTTATCAAAAAGATTACTGGTTGTGTCCCAAATAAGCTGCGGCATTCGTCCCTGTGTGCCACGACAAACCGTTGTTTTATTTAAATAGTCCTTCATGGTATGGCACGTATCTGCATGCACGAATCAAGAGGAGGTCCTGACCCCCCTCCCCCCCCTGGAATTTGGCGAAAAAAGGGGTTAAAGATCGGATGACCCCCCCCCCCCCCCCCCTGGAAAACATTCCTGGATCAGCGCTTGTACGTCCACGGTGTCTCGAAACGTGGCCAATAGGAACATGTTGTATACGAGGTTGAATAAAATCTTTCGTTGAGGTGAACAGTCTTCTTGTAATTCTACTTGGGCATTAGCATCATGATTAGGTCTAATCTACGTTAGCTATTCACGTCTCGCCGAATCACGTGTCATATTGGAACACCACGTGTATTTATGAATCACGCGCCAATATGTCGGGCGACCGCTGTCACGCTAGCCTTGTCTTATATTCCGTCGGCTACGTTAAGAACGCCGTAACTACAGGATATTTAAGTTGTAGTTAAGCCATTTTTAATGTAACCGAAATTTGACGGTTGTAATATGCCGTAATGACATATTATTCAAACGGTAGATACTTCATTTTCGAACGTAACCGAAAGGCTGCAACAAGGGCTCAAAATTGCTCAAAGTATATATTTTCTTTAAATTCTGTGAACTGATAGGATTACATAATATCTTAAATTCAATTGTGTAAAAAATCTAATAAGGCCATACTTTTGAAGATAATGGCTAACAATGTGGGTGGGGGGAGGGGTGGGTAAATTGACATGATACGCAAAATTTTACTTTGAAGTTAAATAACTTTTTCTGCATAGATCAGATCGAATTGAAATTTTGCATGTTCTTTCAATGTACTAAGGACAGGAGATTTTTGGAATCATTAATCATGTATATCAGTTTGTTGATTTCATGTATTCGTCTTTCTGTCAATCTCAGATTTTGCTTATTTTCGATGTTCTAACTTTACGAAACTATCTCTACAACCTTCATTTTTCTATGGATTAATATGTTATTTTGTGAACCTGATTTTATATGATGTAACTAAATATGTGCAAAGTTTTGGTCAAATCCGTTGCATCGAACTAAAGTTATTTGATCTTGACCTTCAAAGGTTATTCAAAAATAATAAATCAAACGTTTGAATCACGTGACTTGAAAATCTGATATTATTTGATGGTATTCACTAAGAACATTATAATGTTAACAAAAAAGTGAAAGGGGTACAGATAGAACATTCTGTTACTGGGAATCTATTGAACCAGACTCGATTTTAACAATCTGTAAGCACCATCCGATAGAACACTCCAAGACTATTCAAACGGTACAAAAAAAAAAAAAAACGGTTTTGTCTCACGATGTCAAAGAACAACACTCGCGTTACGTAGATCTTTGCAAATTGGTGATATGCGATTCTTGTTCTAATCGTGTCGATATGACATTGGTAAAACAAAATACGCCATGCAAGCTTTGATGAAACTGGTCCCTTGTCTCGTTTTGACGAGAAAAAAAAAAAAAGAAATTGTTAGTCATCATCATTTATTAACAGAATTGTTGAAATATATCGAAAATATATATACACAATAAAAAGTGTGTCACTAATTGATTTTCAGTCGTGTTAACGTTCATGGAAACATAGGCCTAGACTTTAAAACTTGATAGAAGCAAAAAACTTTGTCGGTTTGATGACGTCATTTACGAGTGTTTACTTTCACGTTCAATATGGTGGTATCTGTATTGCACTCGAGGCATGTTGTAGACAGCCTCGAGCATCGCGACTGAGAAGCAAAATTTCGCTCTCTTGGAAAAAAAACAACAAGCAAAACAAAAACAAAAAAAAGAAGAAAAAAAAAAAAAAAAAAAAAAAAAAAACACGCACAAAATTGGACCCAAATAATTGCATGTCCCACAAATAAGTAACTATACAAACTCTAATTTCTGATGCCTTGGCTCCATATCTAGCACGTGTCCCAAGCTTAAGGTCAATTTCGGAGGTTGTGCAAACTCTATAGTAAACTTGACATTGTCCTATGATAATGAACGCATTAAACTTAACCTGCCTTCGACGTTTTATATTAACCTTTTCCCAAACAGCAAAATTTTATTTGAAAGCTTCCGAAGACGACGAAAAGGATATGGATACAGAATGAATTTGTGTACAATATATCATAGAAAATATTGAGACAAAAGGAGAGAATGCTGGTTGTCAGCATTTTCTTCTTTGTCTCAAAGTTTTCCCATGTCTTTTCTATTAGAGATATAAAAGCCCGCTAATGTATGGGGGAGGGTTTATAACCTGCCTTCGACGTTTTGATGCCATAATCTAGACGTAGGATAACATAACCCTTGCCGAAACAAGACCTGTTTTTGACGTCCCTAATGAAAAGGCTTGGGAAAACATTGAGACAAAAAAAGAAATTGCTGATAACCAACAGTTCTCCTTTAGTCTCAATATCTTCTGTACTATATTCTACACAACCCTATTCAACCCATTTACACCCCCCCTCCCCCAAATTTGTCGTCTACAGTAGCTTTCAAATTAGTCAACTTTAAAATCTGTCGCCTGGTAATGGGTTAACATGTCTTCGACGTTTTTATGCCACAATCTAGACCAAATCCCACTTAAGGTCAAGTTTGGAGATTGTAATAATGCATCAGTATTATTATTGTTATTTCATTATAATAATAAACATAAGAATAATTATCATTATTGTTATTTAATGTTATTTATTATAAACTTGACCTTTCCTTGATGTTACGGAATGTAATTTCGACATTTTACTGCCACCTTGCAGACGCAAGCAAGGTCAGCCACCTTGTTTTACGCCATTAGAAGTCACGTGACACAATAACAATAGGGCCTAATAATAACAACATCAACGTGAATTGGAAAGAAACCTTTAAGGTAAGTTTGGAGAGTGGCCATGTGACTTGCAAATTTTGTGTTTACTGTGCGGCACCAAATGCCCATGCTACATTTTTTTCAAATTTTTAAGGCGAATAATTCCTCTTTTTTGTGACGGTGACTGTCAAATGAAGTATTTTATTGTTCTAAAGGTAAACATATGCCAGAAGTTTTTTTAGTTTTTTTTAGATATCGATTTTTTTTTTGTCATAATTAGGCTAAAACAGCGTGGGAGAGGTAAGATAAAGTCAAATATCTTTTTTATTTGCGTGGAAAGGTGTGCTGATTTTTTGTGTAAAAATAGCTCTTGATGTTATCTTCAAAATATCCAAAAACAAGAAATATTCATTGGGTAATTTTTTGGCCAATTGAAAAAAAGTTGCAAAATTTTCTAAAAAAAATGTGATTTTTCAACTTTTCACATATTTTTTTTCCATAAAATGATTTTAAAATATATATTTCAATCATTTCATCACATTTGTACATATGTTTAGTCTCTAAATTGAAATAATATTTGAAATTATCCATCCAGAATAACTTGCTATATGACTTTAAAACATAAGGGTAATTTTGTGAAAATGGTCATTACTAGTCAAGGGCAGATAACACTGACACGAAAACGAGTCAGGAAACTTACCCCGATCTTTTTATATATTGTTCACGAAATGTTACTTTACAACATATTTACAAATAAAAAATATTCATTGGGCGGATAAAATGTGACCCCCTAGTCCAAACTTACCTTAATAATTCTAATAATGCGATAGCGATTTGAAAATGTGTAAAACTCCAGGGATTCGCTAGATGTCGTAGATGCTGATGAAAATGATGAAAGGTATATCCTTTCTCTATTGGCGAGCATGTAAAAGGAGTGACGATGCGTTGAAAAATGGGATTTTGCATAGAATTACACAGGAGCCAATATGAGTGATCTGTCACCTAATAGATGATTTTTCAGAGAAGGCGAAAAAGTGCCAGGGATTTGCTGGGCGTGATTGATCCTTTAAAGTGACATTTCAATAATTTATTTTTTCATAGATTTAACTTTTATTCTATCAGAAAGAGTGTATTTTCTTAGAATCTTTTATTCAAACCAGAAGGTCATAGACACACGAGGCATATAAATTTACAACAGAATATAGGCTACAATATGGCGAACAGTAAATTCTGAAAATTTCAAGCCAATATATTGAAAAGTTTACGAGAAATATATATTTTTGTGCTAAAATTCAACAAATTGTTGTGGACAACAACTATAATGGCGTATTTTTCGCTTATAAATAACAACTTAAAAAAACTGATAGCATTTCTACGCATTAGAATAAACAATCTTTGCATCAAGACATACATGTTCTTGTAAAAAATGAAATTGGAATGTTATGTCCCTTTAAACGACAGATGATGAAATTATATTGACGAGAAAACCATTTTTTTGCACATCAATAACTTTTTCTGGTGCTGTTTTAATGATCCACAACAACTACAGTTGTCGCCACATCGTATGGCACGTGTTTATGTTTTGTTTAACGTTCAATTACATTTGAACAAAATATAAACATTGTGCCATACGATGTGGCGACAACTGTAACACGTGTGACACGAATAAACAAAATAGAGAACGAGTTTATCAAATTAACAATGACGCAATTTCGGACAAACAAATATCATGAATATTATTTCATGGATGTTGTTATAAAATCTCAAAACTACGGCTTGATTCAAGTCGTAGTTACGTGATGTTATAGCAACACCGACGGTTTATTAGAAAATAACGGTTAACCCAGTCTATTTTTAGCACAAAAATAATTGCTATTATTAAAGATTTTCTGCTCATGTTGTTGTGTCACGTGGTTCACGCTGTGATACAATGTACTTGACATTGTGGCCAATCGTAGTGAATTTATTTCTTTGATATTTTGCCAAACGCCAAAATATAGACCAAAGGCTGGTCCAAATGCAAACACATGCCGACTGTAAAATATCGTACAGTACACTCGACCTTACGCCAGATCAAAATTATTTTGGTAATTCGCCAAACGGCAACATATAGGGTTTGTCTAGATCCAAAGACGTGCAGAAAACAAGTAAATTTAATGGTACAACAATGTCTTGTAGCTTAATCATAAAAGCTAGCAATATGATCCTACAGGCCTGGTCACATACGATTCCTTGTCCATATCGTGTCCATAACACGTCCAACATTATATTGCACGAGTCTCATATTTTAGACGCGGTCCGGCTGTGACGTGGACGACGTTACGCTCAATGTTGGCGTACAATTGCGTAACCGACGTTCTTTTGTAACGTCGCTACAGTAGGTACAAAGAAAGAGCGGAAAGCAACTTTTCTTGATATTTCACTCCGGTTTTGATCCTGTTTCGGTGCGTCACATGCTATATAGTCTACCTACCAATTCCGAAAAAGTGGCTAGAAAACATTTTCGTAGGCATTTTTTGAACATGGAGTTTTGATGTATTATTTGCAAAGTATAAGGCTTGCCTGATTTGCTTAGACCGGTAGTCGCCTCCAGTCGGCCGTATTAAGGTCACAAAACAAGGTCAAAGGTCATTGGGTGCAAAATTCACCTAAGCCCACTTTAAATGCCAATAACTCTGTCAATTATATGTCTAAATGCACGAAAACGGTTTTCAATGAAAGCCCAATAAATTATCTTGCATATAAAATATAGTTAGTGATACTTTTCTAATTTGCACATTAGTTGATTTTTGGCGAAATGTAAAAAAAAGGCAAAAATTGTGCAAAATTTGAACGTTGTGTAAAGGGAAATCATGCTGCACATGAAATATTATTCCGATTTCAATTACACAAACGCACTGAAAAAATTCTATAAATCCTAAGCAAAACTTTAAAATCACGTTTGGTAGTAAAAAAGTCACTATTTCTAAATGTAGGTACAGCTCAAAGTCAGCTGGGGTCAATATTTGTAACGATCGTTGCTTTTATACAGTGTACATGGCATTTCAACAGTATTGATGGAACTTATATGATATCATTTCTTTTGTCTGGATATTGACTCTAAATAGATCATATTAGTATATATCTGCGAAAATAACATTTAAAACAATGGCTTTCACGGTGTAAATGTTAAAAAAAGTGAGAAAGAGTTACCCCACCCACTCAAATAACCTGGGAAATTGGTACAATTTACTTTTGTGCCCAAAACATTTCAAGTAATGTAATGAATAAACATTAACGATCTAGAACAATTCGTTTATAGTATAAAAAGAGAATAAAACACTAGTTCGGAAATGGTTGACATGGTCACACGAAGAGCACAAAGGCCTATCTACACGTTTAGACTTACTACGCCTCGCCACCTATAAATTCTGATGGGTTACTGTACAATAATAGGCCGCGGATTGGAAAGACTGGGTCACAACTACAATTATTTAGTCACAGAAAATCTTATTCAATAAATAAAAGAGGTGATTTGCACGGTAAATTGTTACGTTCACGTCCGTAGGAACAGGGGGATTAGCCCCCCCCCCCCAAAATGGCAAAAAATGCAGATTTTCCTTATTTTACACCGAAAGTTTAGAGAAAATAAAATTTAGCCCCTCCCCCTAATATTCAGAAACAGGGGCTTCAGCCCCTCCAATATATAATTGCTTCTTACGGGTCCGACGTGTACATGCAGAAGTAGCAACAGTGGCATTTTCTGTTTATTGAAAATCGACTTTGGGTCAAACTAAACAATAATTTCTGTTTTCATAGGAACTGAAAAAGTTAGTCAATTTCGACAACGTTATTGGCGATTAACTACTTGTATCTTCATATTTTTGCTTAACGTCAGAGCGTGTATGTAAGATCTAAAGAACAGAGTGGGAGCAAACATCAAAATTCAAAAATATACAAGTGAGATCTTCAATATTTTAGGCAGGTTTCAGTGAAAAAACAGTAGAAAAATGATATATCATAATTATGAAATCAGTACTGTTTAATGATACATTAAAGCAACATCCGACATTCAGTTATTTCTAGCATTGTGGTATCTTGAAACAGTGGAACCGGGGCACAGGGGAGAAAAATATAGAAACTGGTGGATTTTTCTCAATTAGTGGTATTTTACAAATTAAATTAGTTTTGATTGCCGGGTCAAAATTAAGATTCAAAACAGATTTAAACTAGATGGGCCCAGGGCAATTCTTGTACTAGTACATCCCACAATTCAATGACATAGTTTGATAAGATCCGAGTGGCTACCTTCGTTCAAACATCCTTCCATAGGCCTACACATTTCACAGGCGAAAAAAACTTTTAAGGATAAGCCAGACGATCGTCCTTTTATAATCCAGACACATCCGACAGCTGTTTTCACGATGAACCATTCTTTTAAAAGCAATATAGTCTGTTTCTACGGACAATTGATGGAAAGTACGTTCACAAGAACCATTGGAATTATTTGCCAAATGAGTTGAAGAGCAATTGCCAGTAGGTTATGACGAGTCCTCTTCCTTTTGCAACCATCATAGCCTGGGTGAAGACCTCCAGAGATGCGAGAGGGGGGTTAAAAAGATGAGAATTGATTAAATGACTGCTACTGTGGAGGACTTCTATAGATCAAGTATCACCAATTGGCAAAAGAGATGGGAAAATAGTATAGTATGGAGTTCGAAGAAGTCTAAGTGGAAAAACAAAAAAAAGTTTTAATACAAATATCTGGTTCTGTCTATGCGAGGTTTTGACCCCCTCCTTAATACGCAATGGCAGAATCATGGTATAATTATACTGTAGGTTAGAAAGTAGGAACGGTTTTACTGGAACACCCGTTCTCGTAGTGTGACGAAAATGGTTCTTCAACTAAAATTGATTCGCTTAACATGGGCACAGACTAGTCAATTTACACATTAAAACAGACCAGGCCCTGGTTTCTCAAAAAAACTTAAGTACATACTCATGAGAACATGCTCAACTTCAAAAGAATACTCTCCAATGTTGAAGGGTATTCGATTAATTTCTCGTGTATTTCGTGTGATTTGAGCACGGTGCTCAGATTTGAGCATGACAACGTACTAAAGTTTTTCCGAGAAATCGGGGCCTGATATAGTCTATGTACAGGTAGAACTTTGTGTGTAGCCTGGGTCTAGTCGTCGGTAATATACAATGCGATGGATATGATTCAAAGACATCGATATATGTAAAATTGTGGCACCTGTGAACAGGAGTAGAGGAACAGCAAGACATTGTTAGACTAGAATCCAGGCTAAGTTGCATGGTGTACAGCATTATCTCGGGAGAATACCCAGAGTCCATTTTAAAGATTTTTGAGATCATGAAACAAAACTGCCCTGCGATTCTAGATTTTTATCGTACTCCAACCCTTTCAAAAAAAAGAGGTCTCCCTAAAAGCGTTGTAAAATCTGGCAGATGATTGAGGTATTCCACCAATTATTAGATACCAAACACTTTGTGTAATTTTTCCTCCATCTTCAGCGTGTCCCGTTACAATGCAAGTCGACAAGGGTATCCTGATTTTAAAGATCTGGATGTCCTTGTCAATAACCGTTGCCACTGATGACGCCGAAGATGCACGATATATTTCGCATCAATTGACGAATGAAATATACCAAAATAGTTATTCGACGTAAATAGTTATCCAAGAATAACTGATATGATCAAGGACCTTCTGAAACAATACCTGTTGTTGAGTCTAGCTGTTGAGGGAATAGAAGGGCACGCTCATTTTTAAGTTCTTTCCAATGGTTGCATTCCCAGAAAAAATTGTAATTACGTCTCTGATTCTAATCAATAAGTCCAGGGTTTCGTGCCCCACAACTTCACAAATGGATGTGTATGCTGAGAATCTCTTGCATCAACAAATATTTAGATTTCCAAGCAAATGGACTCTGTGTGTGTTGTCATAGGATTAACGTATAATTTTTATATGAAAGAAAGCAATTTATGCACTATTGAAATACAAAAGCCATTTTTTTTACTTTTATTTATTTCGGCATGCACAGATACTGACCGATCAAGTAAACAAAAACACGACCCTGTTCGATTTTCTGAATTAAATCGAATGATCTGAGTTATGATGCCAAAAATGTCTGCGGCTTTTAACATATATATACGGATTCACGTTTTTCGTATGTTTTCTGATAAGGTACAACAATACTCATATACAAATGAAAGATACACTTTTGATTACAACGAAAATTATTATTGAATGAAGAGTTTTTAGTTATGTTATAAGTTGGTCAATGCCCAGAGATTAGTCA
This sequence comes from Fragum sueziense, assembly GCA_963680895.1. Lineage (NCBI taxonomy): Eukaryota > Metazoa > Mollusca > Bivalvia > Cardiida > Cardiidae > Fragum > Fragum sueziense. Next base: position 20,350,833 of record OY804610.1, read on the forward strand.
GGTATATTGTCGTAAGGATAGCTAAAAGCAACCACAGACACATAGATTTTCCTTATTTATGCACACGACGTCGCGCACGCTGTTGGGGAACTTTTCAAAAAACGCTACCCTCTGCGATCCATAACTGAATTTTGCAAAAACCGTTTTCCTTCCTAAAACTTTGTTATATGTCAAAACAACCGTAAAACCATGATCTTTTTAAATGACATACTCTTTTCAGGTTGTTAGTTTGTATAAATTTGCTAGAAAGATTTTTCGTTCGTAAATTCGGCGAAAAAACGCGTGTAACATGTAACATAAATTTTCAACGGCGACGGATATTTATAAACAAATTTGCGATTAAGTAACGTCAAACATATTGAAAAGTATATTATATGACAGTGGAAATGCTGTAGAATGGTTTGCCGAACGGAAATCAAATTTCGATGTCGATTACGCAAATACGCCCAGTTTGTTCACAAAAAATCGCAGTGTAACAATTAGAATTACGTCGCAGAAAAAATGAAAATTTCGTTTGATATTTTGCGAATTAATGGCTGAAATGCAACAAAACTTGATACAAGAAATATTATTTTTCTCTATTTCTATAATATATACAAGAAAATTAGTTAGCATAATAAACGAAGCATTAATGATATAAAATGCGTGTGGACAGAAATTGTTTCAGGTCGTTGAAAACTCTACTTTCTTACCCTTTAGAGCTTAAAAAATACCGATTCCCTTATTCATACAACAATTTAATTTCAATATGGAAATATTATTTTTTTCTTGTTTGTCATATCAAAATTTCAACGCAAAATAATAAAACGTAAAAGAGATGTTCAAATTTGTTCGTGTGGACAGAAATTTTATAAACGCCCATTACCAAACAACAAAATTTTACGGTCGTCCAAATTGAAAGATCTTGCAGACGACAATTTAAACGGAATGAAATTTTACATTCTTGTGTATTTTTGTGTAGAAAATATTGTGGTAAATGAAGAAATTGCTTGTGACAAGCAATTTCTTCATTTTCCACAATGTTTTCCAAAGGCATTATCTTGTAGGGAGTCAAAAAGAGTCACTGTGTGGTAATGGGTTAATTGGCGTAGCCTTAAAAGAATACATTTGGCGCATTTTAAGACGAAAATAAAACGAATCAAAGTGGAGTTAAAGCTTAAGAAGTCCAAAAGACAGGAATAGTGGAGATTTTCTTAAGTCATAGTCTTGTCTTTTTAAATCACATTAGTTTGTAAAGAGAGTAAGCATTAAAATCACAACACAACCGTCTACGTAAAAACTTCAACGTTCCGCAATTATTAGAATAATGACGTTCGCTAGTTTGACGTTACATTAAATGTGACCCGTCGTGCTAAAAGGGACCTTATCGGGTGTGTGAAAAATATCGACCCTAGTCAGTCTGCGCTGTCCGCGCAGCCAGACTAGGGCCGACACTTTTCACTTCTATGTAATTTTCTAAATCCAGAATGTTTCCCCTATCTCACTATATGTTCATTTTTCGATTACAGTATCTGGTTGACCTGTGCTGAGTCTGACAAGATTGACAAAATTTAGATTTTTGTAGTTCGGATAAGATCCCTTTTAGCGTGACGGGTCATATTTAGTTCCCCAATACCGTGCGCGACGTCACTGTGTAAAGAGTTCCTTTGCGCCAACTCCACAACCCATTAGTTGTTAATTAACATGATAAGAATTAGCTAGCGATCGTTGTGTCTTTATAATTATATGATAATATTCACCAGTAACATAATGTAAGATGTTTTATTAAAAATTGAGTGATTTTCATAATTAGAGATACATACAGAATCATATTTAGTTCAATTTCTAAAACAATTAAAAGAGTATTGGTAAATATTATTGGTTACAAAATCAGAGAGACCTAAAGACTGAATCTCCTGTTGTCCCTAATGAAATCATGTACATATCTAAGTATATACATGTATTGATACCTTCATGGGCACTTTTAAAGACCTTCGTATATATCATAATCGTATACCAGAACTGCAATCAGACTTATGATTGTGATTATTATTTTTCTCCATAGAATGGAATTATCCGTTCCTAATTACATTTTATATACATGTTTGAATGTTCTCGTAAGGCCACCCAAATCACGTAAACACCCAAATTGCAATAATTGAATTTAACGTTCGGTTTATAGAATGAAACTACACCATTTATTAATGAACGAAACATGTTGAAACATAAATACTAGTCTTGTATACAAACACTAAACACAAATATAGTTTTTATATTTACCAAGCCATTTATCATGAGCTATACGCGGGAATTTCCTAACTAGTTTATTCTCGAAATATAGTTTTTGTGTTTTGGTCATTTTCAACAACAAGTAGTGAAGTGTTTGTATAGAAGTCTACAGTTATAACCTTTGAGTTATACCTTGAATGTCTTATGGTCGTAAGATAGTTAAATGACTACTTTCAGCTGCTGATTATGCTTAATTTCTGTTTTATTTTGAGTCTTGTTTTATTTATTTTCACTTTTTAATGACTAGGTATTCGTCAAAAGAGGCATAGATTTGACTTACTGATATTTATATAAGCTATATATAGTTCTAATGCTGTTTTATTCGAGCAATTTTTGCCAATATATTTCTTATTATATTTTAGGAAAATGCATCGAAAGCTATAAAAATTCATGAAAATGATATTTTAAAACAAGAATTTCCGATAAAACATCGTAAAAATATCGTAGAATATCATTTATGTGAATTTCGTATTGCTACACCAATGTTTGTATTTTTTGTATTTTTTTGGAAAATTTACCCCACCCACTTTTAGCTACGGCTACAAGGGTAAGCATATGACTAATTCTGTAAGCAAATATATATCAGTAAACAACAGATGTCTAGGCAATTTTTAAGTATATTTGTCATTTATCAAAACATATCGTTGGTATTTTTTAGGATTTTTTTACTTTTCGAAACAAACTTATTTTTGTGATTTTTTGACCATTTTTTGCTATGTTTATCAAAATTTACAAATACACAAAGTCGTAAAGTTACATATTGCTGTTTTAAGTAACAGTACTAGTCATCAGCTTTATTTCGGTACCAAAAGAATTGTTTTAGCTTCATAAATGTGTAAGTTATGTGGTATTTTAGGGGGCATGTGTGAAAAATGTACCGAATGACCTTTGACCTAGTTTATTTCAACCAATATCGTCTGCTAGAGGCGACTACCGGGCAAGCCGTACGTACCATGCCTTGAAGATATCATTGGACCTGGTAGTCGCCCATGTTCAGAGAATGCCTACGAAAGTCACATTTTTTGACTTTGTAGGCAGACTAATATAACTTAATTTGAAAACACTTACAGAATGCATTGCTAGTATAAAGGTTTGCTTCATTCTAATTTTGTTTACTATTTTCGTCAGGATTCCACATTTTCCACTCTGTTCTTTCCTTAAAAGGCCAAATACTAGACCAGCTTATGTTGAAACGAAGACGAAACGAAGTACTTAATAAATAGAAATGTGCATTTATAGTGCATATTACAGCATGTTAAATTGTTGAAAGAAAATGAGTTATTTTTCATTGTCTTCGTTATCTTCGATGTTTTCCATAAATAACATCTACTGCGGATTTTAAAATCAGATATTGTTTGCGAAAGGGTCAAATAGGTGTTGTTCGGCGATTCTGTTTGTTTGTAATAAATGTTAAGTTATTTGTTATATACCGATTTCAAATTCCATCTGGTCATAGGAAAGATACCCTAAGTGACCATTCAATAAAGAGGGATATGTTTTTTTATTGTTTTGGAACAACATGCGAGGGCTGAGCAAAATGTTTGTTGAACTTGTTTGTAAAATTTGAAGAAAAACAATTTATTTTTCGACATGTTTCAATTATATGTTTCAGATTTATTTATTTCAAGTAAATGTTGTTAGTTTCAATGTGATTGGTGGAAAAATTATGTTGCAATGAATCTTTCAAAATAGAAGGAGTCGGGCACCCAGAGCACGCTCTCACGTTAACGTCATTTCCAGCTTCGTCCTTCAAGACACTAAACGAGGGTGCAAGTTTAGTACATCGTCACAGTCTCTTTGGTTTGGAAATTATTTTTGTTTATCTTTTTGGAAAACATTAGGACTGCTACAAATGTTTACTTTTTAAGCGTCAATCTATAGATATTGATGTCTTTGTACCAGATCTTGTCATGTAGCAACGGATTTTTTTTATACGACGTCGTTGACAAACGTCGCAGATTATTCATGCTTTTTGCGCGTTCATCCACTGGATTGTCTTTTAGATTTTTTTATTCTGTACAAACAATACATGCAATTTTTATGATTGTTTATGTTTGTAGTCTTGCAATATTTCTTAAATTAACGATATTTGGGTTGGCGTATGAACCGAAAATATCAAAAACTAATTGCACCGAACAATTTCCCCCACTCCGCGAACTGTCGTTTTTACTCTTTTTCCGTATCCGTACGTCGTACCATATCCTTAGCTTTATCATTGTTTTACAACATTGAGCCTTGAAATTTATTTATTTGAAAAGTATTTGATAAGATGACCTTCATTCGGGAAATAAAATATCAGAAGTTTTGCACGAGCATGTTTTGAAAAATAATCGTTTTGCGAAGTTTTATAAAATATGAAATTACGGCGTGCTACAGGGTTGCGTCCCTTAACACTTTAAATAGAGAAAAAATATCGTTTTTATGAATTGAGACTCGTGATATTTTACCAGAGAGTTATTTATATGATGAAATTGCATACGTGAAAAAATAAATGCAATCGAATGTAAGGTAATAAAGTTTTGATGAAATTCTACGAGCTTTTTGTTCAGTCCCCGTACGTGACGTTGACGTAACGTTTTTGGACAGTGTGACATTTTCGCTAGATTTACAAAAGGGTGTTTGTCTTCTCGGTAAGCAATCAAATTTTGCAAAAATGCGCATTTACTTAATGACTTATGTTTGTACTTTTATGTTGTTATTTCTATTTATAATAAAATGAGCTAATACGATTTTAAGCATCTCTTCATTTTTACACATTAAACTATTTAGCATGTTTTTCGGTGCGTGTGACATTGTCGCTAGAATTAAAAAGCTACATTTTTTTACAGATTTTAAAGCGCGAAACTCTACCAAAAATTATGTCTTTCAAAACTACAAACAATGTACTTCAAACTCAGCAATAGAAGTTTCTAAAATAAAAGACGTGTTTTTCTGTTTGCCGTAGTATTTTTATAATTTCAAATCAAAAATCAGAATCTTACCTTTTTGTCTATTCTAATTAATCGCACACAATTTCAGTCATTTGTGACTTTTTCTGTAAAACTTGTTTTGAATTATAGAAGAGATGACTTCACGTCATTGCGTAAACGATTTGGCGAGAAAAACGTTGTTTTTGTCATTTTTGGACACATTTTCACTTACGATTGTGTTAATTTGGTTACATCTTACCATGTCGTAAAATGACGCTCGTGAACGTTTCGCATTAGATTAAAGCTATTTTGAATTTTTAAAAATACTTTTCGTTGGTAGCATTCACAAAGAAAAACATTGACGAATCCGAAGATATAAATATCTCGAAATTTTATTAATCCTATACATTCTGGTGGTAGTTTGAACAAGAACGGTATGGCGTTTTTTCGTTTGTACGCCAACATTGAGCGCGACGTCGACGCGAAATTGTGTATGTGATAAGAGGCGCGTTCTTTAGATGTCTTAAGATTTCCTATGATGCTTTCCTTTAGAACGAGATTTTTAAGCCACTCAAGGGAAAGGCCATTCAGCTATACTTTGTACGGAACTCCACAGTCAATTCTTTAGAAACAATATGAGAGACATTTGACTGAACTGTTCCGAATGCTACATAATTTACAGACATCGGTGTCGTCATTTGTATTAAATATCGAGCATTTTGAACACCTCGGTCCAAATTTCTATCTCAAATACGCTTTATCGCAAACATCTAAGGTAGATCTATATCTTAAAAATAATCATATTATGCTTGAAAATCACGTTTCATCGATGCACTTTTCATTATTGGGACGTTGAACTTGTCCGAACGAAAGGCCAATTTGTACATTTCCGGGCTTTCGAACTTAACGTATACAACCCATCATTAGCACCAAAGAGCCAGAGGCAAAATTTGAAAAGTGTATTTACAAGAGTGTGTAATTTGATGCATGTCCCATGGCTAGAAAGTGGAGTTTTTAATGATGGGTCATATACCTTAAATTCGACGTAAAACGCGTGAGATGTTGACGCCGTCGTGGTAACGTCCATGTGAACGTCGTCACGCAAAGAATGAGGAAATGAATATCAAAATTGAACTGGTATTAGCTTCTAGTTTCCGAAGATACAAAATTTATGACCATAGTCAAAAATTTAAAAAAGTGTCCGGTTCTACCTTAAGTATTTCAAAACCATCTAAATGTAATAAACACCGGATGCTCAAAACTTTTTGACACCCCTCGTAATCCCACGTGTTTGTTTTTACACGAGATCTCTAGTCACCTGACCGAGACATTGAACGTGACCTTGGGCACGTGACCTTGTGTTCGGTGAGGAATTCGGAGTTAAGTCATAATTATAATAAAATTGTTTATTTATGTCGTAAAGTCTCTACTTGTAGATGTCCCCGTTTTATTCCTATACTAAATTCCGTCAATCACCTTTAACCCTTTCCCAAACAAGACCTTGTTTTGGCGTCCATATTAGAAAAGGCTTGGGAAAACATTTAAACAAAAGGAGAAACTGCTGATAACCAGCAGTTTCTCCTTTTGTCTCAATATTTTCTTGGCTATATTTTTCACAAAAACAATCTTGATCACATTTATTTTGTGGTCTGCATCAGCTTTTGAGTTTGTCAACCCTAAAATTTGCTGTTTGGGAAAGGGTTAAAAGAGTCATACCTACAGCTTATTTATACTGCAGTTACGATATTCTCAAAAGTTACCAAAATTTGTCGGTTACGTTTAAAAATGTCGTAACTACAGCTTATTCAAGCTGTAGTTACGATATTTTACGAGGTGTGTCCATAAAATACGTAGACAGGTCCAGAATAATAAGAAATAATTGCATGATCTATTCAAAATTTACACCAGCGTGTGCAGAATTTTAATATGAATATGTGTACCAAATTTCATGAAAATACACAGAACAGCTACAAAAATACACATGGAACAAACAAGTAATTAACCATACATGGGGCACTTTGACGTCGTTTACGACGTCGACGTTACAACTTTTCTAAGTACTCTCCACCCGCGTTCACGCACTTCCTATGTCTGTCCACCCGTTTGGTATTCGTTTTGCGGAACCACTCTTTCTTGTATGACCCTACCGAGGAGCGAACAAAGTACTTTAGTTCGTCTAAGTCGTCAAAAAGTTTGCCTCTCAGATCCGCCTTTAATCGCGGAAAAACTGCAAAATCCTCCGAAATGATTCGACGCGCCTCCTCAACATCCTGATCGCTTTGCCGAGGTCTTCACGGCCTAGTCTGGTCACAAATATCTTCCAGTCCATCCGTAAACCGTCTTTGCCATTTAAACACTAGCGCTCTGGACACGTCAGCCTTGCCTCGCTGCACAAACTTGAATGTTTCCGTTGGTGTCATGTTCGCACCGACACAGAATTTAATAACGGCGCGTTTTTCTTCCGTCATAGCAGCCGGTAGTTTATTGCTTATAACGTCTCCTGGTAAGTTGTTGACGTTCAAAACTTCCGATAAAACGTCAAATGACGTCACTGCTGAAGTGAGTGTATTTTCCGCATATTTTTTAAAACAAACTTGCGACAAAAGACTAGTTTTATGTCTTTTTATTTTCAAATAACTAAAGTGCCCCGTGGTAGCGTTATGCTGTTGCTATGGTGACGGTTTTGCTTGTACGTACTTTCGAAAACAATATAAAATGTAGCAGAAGTATTTAAGAATAAAGAGACCTTTACATTGATAGTGTTTTGGGATCGATAAAACTACTATTTGGTGGAAAACTTTGGTTGTCTATGTATTTTATGGACATACCTCGTAGAACGTGATCGACGAAATGTACTTTATCATGTCGTAACGCCAATTTGATGAGACTGATAAGGTTTGTCGTTAACATATCAAAAGTAATATTTGGCATTGACCGGGCAGCGCTGCACGTTAACTTAACCCTGTCTCGAGCAAAGGACGTTAAACTGGTTAAAAACGCAATAATTTCCCAAACAAAAATCTGCTTTTTGACGTCCATAGAAGAAATAGTTTGGGAAAACAATAAGAGAAATGGAGAAAAATTTTATGCTATACATGTAACATACACCGACCTACTATTTTCTCTCATTGCTTTCCATATTTCGTAGTATCACGGTGGATATTGTGCATCATGGCATTGATAACGAATACGGACAAAATAATCTCGATTCTGGTAAGATTTTTTGCAATAACTTCCTCATTTGTACGTCAATTTTCAAAAGGTTTGTTGCATGTACCCCGCCTTACCGAGCTCTTTCATCGGATGTATGACATATTAGATAACTTGTGGTACTTTTCCCAAAATTTTGTCCCCACCGACCAGAAAGCGAAATGGTAACGACTACGTCCAAATTAACCACGCTTCAGGTAAGAATTTGTGCAATAACTTTCTTATTTCTGCGTCAATTTTCATGCAGTTTGTTGCATGCACTCCACCGTACTGATCGAGCCCTTTTCTCAGATGTATTTCTTATCTGGAAACTCCTTGTACGTCTCTCAAAAATCGATCCCAATTAACCGACTAGAAAAAGGATCTGTTTTTTTGTCGTTTTTCTGGTCGGTTGGGATCAATTTTTGGACAAAGTACAAAGATTCTACAAGCAAGTTATATATCTGAGGAAAGAGTTCAGTAATGCGGGTTACATGCAATAAACCGCTTGAAAATTGACGCAGTAATAAGAAAATTATTGCACACTTTCTTACCTGAAGCGAGGTAAATTTGTCCGTATTCGTTATCCATTCCATCATGCACAATCTCCACCGTGAGTATACAAGTCTTACAACTTTTGTTTTGTCGTGTACACCAACAGTTACTGGTCATGACAGCAGCTGGTCATTTCCATACAACATGAATTTGAAACACCAATTTGAAAGCTGAAACAAAAAAATATAGGTACAAAAACAGACAATACTGATTATCAGCATTTCTTCTCTGATCTAGATATTTGCCCAAGTTTCATTTTCATTAGCTACATAGAGAGGAGTCAAAGTTTGAGAACTGGTTGAGAGACATATACTCCTCACAAAAAGTTAAGCAACAAAAGTAATTCTCTCAATACATTCTTTTTATACACGCGGGAATTTTTGCACAGATTTGTTATTTGGAAAGCCATATCTATGCTTAAACACACTTAAAAGAATACTGAATGTTATCGTCTCCAAAAACAGCTATCAAGTGATTAGAACACACTCACCCCCAAAACATGCATGCAAAATGTGTCGCATATACGGATTTCAATCTTGGCATTAGCTCCGTATGTGCTTAAAACGCGTCAATTTGACAACTTTGATGTCATCAACATTTGAATCATGCCAATACGTCACTTGACTCCAATTGAAGTGGCTCAAATTGTTGGAATGCTACAGGGTGGGGCAACCAAGACTGCTGCTGCCATTCACTTTAAATTTCATCGCAGTATTGACTGAAGAGCAATAACCCGATACAATCAAACTGGACAGATGTCAGAGAGACCACGTTCAGGTCGTCTAAGAGTAACAACACCTTGTGAAGACCGTTATGTTGCAACCTTAGTCCGTTGGAACTGGCTTAAAACGGCCAGATCGCTGGAAAATGACCTTCAGAAGGTGTCAAGAAACAGACTTTCCATCCAAACCGTGAGGAACATGTTTCACACAGAAGGTCTAAGGTCCAGGATACCACTTCAATGGATCCAACTTCCCCCAAAACATCGACGGCAAAGATTAAGATTGGAACATCAACATCAAAACTGAGGGTCACTCGTTGGCGTCACAAACTCTTAACTGACTCGTCAAGATTCTGCCTTGTTTCTAATGATGGCATGACACGTGTGTGGAGAAACGGTAATGAACGGTTTCCCACCTGTAACATCGCTGAACACGACCAATATGGACGTGGGAGTTTGATGGTCTGGAGAGGTATCAGTGTATGCCACAGAACAGAGCTGGTTGTCATCAGACGAGGTTCAATGACTGGTGTAAGGTGCATTTACGTGATCATCACGCCTGTTATCATCCTTCTGGCACAGTGAACAGATCCAACTGTTATGTTAATGGATGGTAATGCCCGTCCCTATCGTTCTGGAATTGTGACTGAAGTTCTGTGGACCAACAATATCAGACATTTAGACTGGCCTGCTACGTCTCTATACCTTAATTCGATAGAACATGCATGGGACATTCTTTTAGGGCGTGTCTATGGTCAGCATCTTCGCCCACAGACTCTGGATGAACCGCAACAGGTCTTGAAGACAGAATGGAGGATCAATCCACAACGGACATTCGACAGACAAATCTGCTTGATGCCAAGGTGTGTCCGGACATGTGTTGAACATCGTAGGGGTCATACCAGGTACTCGATGCTCGATCAAGGCCTGAAGTGGCCGGAAAACAATTTTTTACACATTCTGAACTGCTGGCGAGTGACGTTTTGCACCATTGTTTCGTCCGGACGGTTTTCGAGGATCTGTATCTTTGTTATTGTTTGGTGACTTTCCTAATCATTTAACGTAATTTGTGTAATAAGACCCCAACTTTGTATTGTATAAAACCTAGATCATTAGATGTGATAAAACACATTTGAGAAAGAAAAGCATCTTTGTTGCTTAACTTTTTGTGAGGAGTATATTATAACGCTGGTGGGGAGTCAAAACCTCGTAACTACAGCTTGAATAAGCTGGAGTTACGAGGTTTTGACTCCCCACCGACGATAAGTACCCTGACCTAATTTCGATCTTCCAAAGATGTTAGACATAAATAAAGAATAAATTAAGGATGCAATCATAATAATTAATAGGCCTGATACGTCTGTAGACCGACCTACATAGGTATTAAAGCGATCTTATTAACAAAAGATTTATCAACGTTTGACCGAAACTTGGCCATGGCCATAACTTCCTCGAAGATCAATTTAGGCATTTATCACACGTTTTTGACCTACTTAATCAGTGCGGTGAATCACGCGATACAACATCAACATCAACTTTTTAAAGAAAAATATCTCATCTACACCTGCCAACAAGCTGTAGATATGAGATTTAGTCGAAAAGCAACGAATTACGGAAAATCAGAGAAGGTGTAAATTTATGCATGTGATGGATCTTTTAAGGTAGAACCGGATACTTTTAAAACTTTAAGCTTCGGTCATAAAGGTATCCTTTGAAACTAGAAGCTATTTCTGATTCAAATCCGATATTCATTTCCTCCTTCGTGCCTTGACAATGTTACCACGACGACGTCAACATAAGCACCTCGCACGTTTTTTTCGTCGAATTTCAATAGCCCGGAAAGGCACAAAATTGTGTTTGTGTCGACTGACCAGTTTCAGTGACAGAAGAATCTTTCCTTACTTTTTCACTAACTTTCATGAATATGAGATACAAATGCAATACACCTTTAGTTCGTCTTATCTTCCATTAATCCTAACAATGTCGCATTCAAAAATCACCAAATTTGCGAAAGAGCTATGATTTTATTGACCCATGTATTTTAGCACATGAAATTAGTATGACCAGCATCAGTGACCCTTTACTTTCAACCTCATGAGTAGTTTCTGTACACATTTTATGTCGAAATTAACTCCAGAAATGAAGACCGAGTTCAAATTAGTTTAAAAATTGAAAATTGCCTATGACATTTGTAGGGCACTTCTATGTATGTTTAAATAGGCTATTTAGAGAGTGATAATGTAATTAATTTATACAGAGAATGGAGTCAGTCATGTAAATTGGTCTTTAAAGAATTGAATTTCTCCAATTTTAACAACAGAAATGGCCGGATTTTTGTTTTCATGGATGACTGGAAGACCTCTTGACCTGACGGAACCATTTATTTTGAAAAGTTTATACAAAAAGGAATGGTCACCGATTTAGGGCAGTCACCAAAATATGCAATATCTACCAATAGATTTCGCCTAAGTCGATTATCATCTATCTAATTGGGGCATTCTGTGTTAACTACTTTCAAGATGTCAGCGCCCTTAAAATGCATACACGTGGTACTTCCTGCCATGCGGCTCATTTGCTTCACACGCTTGCATAAAGTAAAATGAATAATCTGATTTGAATTAATTATTCTATTCGATAAAATTAAGACGAAAATCAAACTTTATTTTGTTTCAAATGTAGTTTTTTATTGCAATTTTCTGCTTGCTACTTTTTGGCGACAGGATTCGGAGTTATGCGCACCGCGTAGTGATTAATCCAAAATAGGATACCCAGAATGCCCAATCGCGACCCTCGAGACTGTTTGCAACCTTTTGCCGTTTGGAACGAGTTTGCAACATGATCTCGAGCGTAATACAGTGACCGCCATATTGAACGTGAAAGTAGACGCGCGTAAATGACGTCATCAAAACAAATCAATCCTTTAGCTAACGTTATGATTCAAGTGAAATATACTGTCAATAATCGGTAAATCACGTCAATTTTTAAATCTGGTAAAATTTTGTCACATTTATGAGGAAACAATCGACTTTAGAACGCTGTCTGTTCAAATATTTTTCTGGCGTAGATTTAAATAGTTGTTTGGTCTGCTTCCGTTGTTATTGGCCAGACTACCGTTTTTATGCTTGCGGAGTGATATGGGCAGGATCAGCTCATGGCGGCAACTGTAGTACGTTCGAGCCGATCTTGAGTAACGATAAGATCCGAGAATATTCGAATGCCAGAATGCCCAAATTAGTCAGTCCGAAAATAGAAAAAAATAGACCGGAAATCTTAGACTGACTACTTAGTCAATGCCAAAATATGGCATTATACGATAGGTATTATATTGTGACATCAATTGCTGCGTCACAATTGTTATTCTGCCATATATCCAATAGTAGAAGTATATCCAAAGCGATAGCGCACTTAGTAGCACATCCAAACAATTTTAATCATAGATTGACAAGTCGACTTGGCTTCCTACGGGCCCGTAATTAGCGCATTGTGTTACACGATTTTAAAGGCTTGTGAAAATCTTTGTCATTTTTGGTGGACGTTTAACGTCCACCACTATTACCACACTTTAAAGCTTTACCCTTTACACGCTATCCACTTTACAATCCTGTTTTGATCAGAGCTTTGACAGACTGTAAAGACTAGAATTAGCCTGCACAAACATTCAGTCTGGTCTTAGCCTACCCTACCTACTTTACACTCAAATATTGTATCATAAAAAGTTAGACAACCCGATCGAAATGGCACTAAAATTGGCAATTTGCTTGAAATAAAATTCGGTTAAACGGCATAAGGATTATTGCAAAAAAGGAAGAAATAGTGCCAAATAACGTTCAAACTCGTCTTTTTTTTATATATTGTATATGCCAACTAGCTGTATTTTTAACAATGGCGTCGAGCTTGCAGTACGACTTGTGCCAAGCGTAAAAAAGTTTTTTTTTTGTATTTAAAAATCAACTCATGAATCCGGACCAGGCGTATGTGTCGGGATAATCTCTTAGAATCCTTCCGCGGAGCGATGAGTCATTGTTGTGAACCGTTTTGTATATCAAACCAATTCCAAAGCCGTTCTATTAATCTGAAATGGGTGTAATCTCTAAGTCAATTTAGGGTGCGTTCCATTGACTGTTCCGAGTGTGCAAAACTGTCCGGTACTAAATGGAACTACACAGAAGAGTGTTCGGAACATGTTCTGCTTGTCCCCAAAGAATAGGTGGTGCAAGCAAAACAGCGACTTCACTAGCATGGCAACCTTCGATTACAACTGCGGCGCGTTGAATTTTGAAATAAATTAATATTTCTTATCAACCTGTATAGTTAAAAAAAAACTATTTTTCAGAGTTATCCATTTTAAGACCATATTTGACAGGTACACAGCACCCAGCACGAGGTCAAAGTTTATTTTTGGACCGGCCTGCAGTGTTTGGTCCGCGTTTTAGACCTTCCCCACCTTTTCTGTTCCGGGAGTATTCCATTCGGCATGACTTGTATTGGACATTTGGGACTTGCCGAACAGCCGAATGGAACGCACCCTTAATTTTCGGTCTTATTACGGTAGACCATAATGCATCGCGCCTCGCAGGGGTTCCGGGAGAATTAATTCTTTAAGAGATATATTTTGTGTGGGAAATTCAAGAATTAGTGCAATTAACAGGTTGTTATCAAATTATTTCTTAAAAAACAAGACTCGAAGGAGCATAATAGACTTTTTGCAAATGCATATAAAGGGTATTTAGTACAATTTTAAATTTTATGTTCGTAGAAAGGTTGACCATTTAAACGACACTTTTACCGGATTTATTTCTTCATATCTTACAATAAGCACCGGCATATATGGGCGCAAAGTTTATGCAAAGTTCATAGGTTAACAAAAACTGAAACTGGGTGAAAGAAAGAATCTAATTTGGTAAAAATATTCAAAGCTAAGTTTTTTTTGCAAATGACGTCAACTAAAATTTTGTATAAAACTGTATTTTGTGGACCAATATACACATGTATACGACTTTTGTTTATACATGATATGAACATATTACACATCATTCCTTTTGGCAAACTTTTGCTAGAAAACAAAAAGTAAGAGTGCAATTGCCCTCTTTTAACTAGGTACCCCGTCCTTTTTTAAACAATATTTTTTTTCAAGGGCACACTCTGTCCTAAAGACCTAGTTTTGACACCCCTAATAAAATACTATGGAAAATATTTAGAAGCAAAAGAAAACACAATGCCAAATATTTTCTCGTTACTGCACATAGACATCAAACATTTCGTCTTCTGTATTATTAATCTACCTTGCTTCCAGGATCGTCCACCGCCAGTACATCAGTGCTTTGATTTTATTTGTTATGGCATTAACGGCCACCAATTTGTTAACGGGATATCGAATATACCACGAGAATCGGCCATATCGGCATTCAAAATAACTAAGTAGATTGTCTTTCATTTGGCTTTTTAAAAATATTAAAGAATGCAAATTTGACTTCATTTTCGACATACACTTTGGACATAATTTCCATATATTATTAGCCTTACCATTTGTCAATATCTTTTCAGCTCACAGAGATAAGCACCGTAATGTAGCGTTTAAGAGACACTCTTCCAGTTTTTCGGAACACTCGGTCCTTAGTGTAAAAACTTAATTGTTTCACACCATTATGTTTCGCTATCAGATTTTCGACAATATGACATGTCTTTACTATTCACATTTTTTCGACTGATAGAGTGTATTTTTTAGGTGAAGCTGCTTTTCTCAAGATGGAAATCGATGATTTAGAGCAAGACAGTTGTAAGCGTTTAGATGTAAATGATAAAAAATGCAGTAATAGACCTACCCTTATAAGTGCGATAACCTATACATGTACATTTTCCATTCATCTAATCGACTGTGTGAATATGCTGTTAAATACATAAACGCATCCATAGCATTACACATTTTAGATTTTCTATTTTTTTTATACACGTAAAACGTCAATTTAAAACTATTTTCTAGATTAAGCAATGATCATTCAGCATTTTCTGGGTATTTTCGAGACCTTTGAAAGGGGCCAGAAATGGTAATTTTTAACCTGTAGGGGTATACCATACGATGTCCGATAAAATCTTAACAAGATCGATGACCATCCATTTTTATTACATTTTCGGCTGGCAATAACTCTTTCTCTCGACAGAACAATACATAATTAAGTTCTATTATTGGGAAAAGAAATAGTAATGATGAGGCATCGTCCCAAAAAAACTATTACATTTTTTACGTGAGAACGTCTTATTGAACCATTGGTACTTTGAACTTTTATGGAACCGAATAAAAAGGTACACCCGTGCATGACAGATGATTAAAATGAAGGCAATTGTTTAAATTGGGAATCATTACTAAAAACTAAAACAATTGAGCTGGGATCTGAAAAAAACTTCCCTTAAAGTTTCAAGATCAGCCTGTTGTCAAATGAAGTCCAATGTGCATCTATGCTGCTCTCTATAATTTACTACAGGTCACGAAGAAGCTATTAGAGAACAACATGGATCCTGATCAGACTGCGTATCTATGTTGGGATCAAAAGCCTTAAGGAACATTTTTCCAGATCATGGCTCAATTATATCTGTGTCTACGAAGTAAATGAAACTTTGAAATAGGGGAGGTAAAGAGACGAAACAAACGTGGAATTAAAATTCTAGGAAAACATACGAGCCATTTTCCGATTTAAGATATATGCCTTTATTTGAAATGAAATTCTTTGGTCAGTTGTAGAAATATGTAATGTACCTTTTTTATTTGATAAATTACCAACACGATGCAAAATATACTAGCCATACTTTAAAGTTCGTTGAATAGACAACGGCATTATACCACTTCGTTAACGTCGTAAAAAAGCGTCATTTGTTACAACATTGGTCCACAACTTTTGACGTTACGTCTCGTCTATTTCATAAGGCCCAAATTATATAGGTCTGTTTCTGACATTTAACTTAGCTGATCGAGATTATGATTGAGCGTTCGATAACTAATTGCAACGTTCAATACGTAACGTTCACGCTAACGTTAAACGTGATAACGTAATGACGTGACGCGGCACGTCTCTCAACGTGTGACGACGTTCACACCTGTTCAACACCTGCTAGCAAATAAAACACGCTGGACAAATTGACCATAATAGTTCGTGAACCGTCAAACTAATAGGGACCTTCTGGGGGTGGAGCAGATAGAAGTTGACTAAATGAGGTTTAACCCTTTCCCAAACAAGACCTGGTTTTGACGTCCCCTTGTCCCCTTCAACTGCTTTAGTCATATCGCGGTTTCTGGGAGAAACTCTGGCTATTCTCTCACCAGTACCACCTCAGCATGCCATCTGAGCCCTGTATGCTCTCTCACTAAGATGATTCACATATATTGGTGAGAGACAAATGAATTTTGTAAAATGCCAGAAAAGATATTATTATGCTTAACCGTGGTTCAGACCTACGACAAACCCATCCTGAATTTTCTATCAGCTGATTTTTAATTGGACGTCCGAAAGGACGTACAATTCTTATAACCACTTTTGGACAGGCGAAATGGGTTTTCATTACCAAAAAACCCTTTCTCAGACTCAATTGCCAGTTGACCAAAATTCAAAATAGATTTTCCGACCATACAGGAAAACTGTCGTATCTTTTCCTACTTTCTATGTGTTCTCTAACAAATACTATAAGATTCATTGGTCGATTCAATTCATGCCACGTCTTAACCAACTTTACGATCTTTTTTCGATTTAATCATTTTCTTGTAGTTTTTTGACTTTCGTAATATTTATTGTGTAAAGGGTAAGATCTTTAGAAAGCGATACATGCATACACTATGGTTATAATGTAAACAGACACCCTATATCATCAGCAGCAGCGATAGCTCAAACGGGAAAGGATTAACCTCGCAACCTTTTTTCAGTTTGAAATTTGGAACGCCGTTGGTTCAAAACCAGTTCGGATTATTTCTCCTGTAAAACGTTTGTTTTTCTTGATGTGTTTACTGAAAACACACATTTTAGAATGATTATATTCTGTTTTAATTCGGGAGAAAGGGCGGAGCCAAATAAACGGTTCATTACATTTAGCTTGGGGAGAAACAGCCTTGCCGCTTAGCGGTAAATCGTCGGTATTATTGCAAAACATTATAACTACAGTGTGTATCAGGCTGTAGTTACGAGGTTTTATTACAACACATTTTACAGTTGAACATTCTTTCAATTTCGAAATGTGTTCATGCTCGTCCCGCACGTTTTTCTCTTATCTCAACCAAAATATCGAGCAGTAAACTCTTCGAATAACCTCTTTGCTTAGACACACCCTTTCAGGTGAAAAAAATTGGATTATACCCAATTTAATGCACGTATTGTGTATGATAGGTTCCTTTTCTTTGATCATTGTTGTTTAAGTCTTTAACATATTTAAAGGAACGGGGTTTCCACGAGACGTACTTTGGAACCAGGGTTTTGAAAATGATTATCGGGGAGTGAGTTCAGTTCGCAACTCGGGTTCGACTCGATGACAAATCGGGTTTCCATCTGAACAGCCTCAGATGAGACACTAGTGAAATCCACCTATTCAGAAAAATAGTTGCTATTACGAGTTTTTTTTTCTCCAGCATCTGTATCACTGATATTCAACAGTATCATGACCTATTTACATACTGATCGATGATCATGACAACAATGATTATTACTAGTATAAGACTAAGTAACAGCGATCTGTATTTATTTCGTTTAAGAGACCCGTTTACGTGTATTGAGCTAAGAAGATGAAGCAATGGGTCTGCAACAGATGGTACCTGGATGATCGTATGAATATGTTTACAGATAGGGACATTGCTATTCTCAAATTTTCGTTGATAATGATATGAAGATTGAAATTGCTTATTGTACTCCACTGCCATTTTCCCGACGGCACGTTCCCAATTTCTTCTTTTTATGCACATCTGTAGATGTAAGGATGCTGCGGTAGTACTTGTATGAGGAATCCATGGTTAGGTGCTCCAATTCATCTGGTATTTTGTTTCAGGAAAAGTATGTATTGAATTTGTTTTGTAACCACAACCAGGGAAAACTGCTACCGTGTTTTTTTTTCTTCTTTTTTTACTCTAAACAGGAATGAAAATCAAAGTGCTTGGAGCACTATATTTAGACGCCTCTCATTGATTGAGCGGAATTGTATGTAAATGATCGGCGTTTCATTACTTTATTTCGTTGAATTTGTGTTAAGATCGATTCTAAATCACTGCGGTCGTTTTTTCGCCAACGATGGTGGAGATAGAAGTCGAACAAGAGTGCCATGGTCACAATATACGCCGCCACTTATAAAACTTGAGACAAAAAAAAAATGACATTGACAAGGATTTATAAATATTCACACAAAAACCTGTAAAAAGTTGTGTTCACAAAAAGGTTTTTATAAATATCCAGTCAAAAACCTGGAAGGAATTGCGTTCACGAGACTGAAATATCATTAAGCCCTAGAGACTAAGATTGAAGGGGGCATAACCCAGGCAAAAATCAATGAACCATAAAATCCTTACTTCATGCACATCTACCAATTAAGGTAATAACATCCACCAAGTTTCATAAGGATCCAGTCAGAATCTTAGAAGAAGTTGTGTTGACAAGGCTGCAATTTCAATCAGCCCCATACACTAAGTTTTAAGGGGGCATAACTCTAGAAAAAATCAATGAACCATAAAATCCTTCCTTCATGCAAATCTACCAATTGAGGTGATTGACCAAGTGTCATTAATATCCAGCCATAAACGTAGGAGGACTTGCGTTGACAAGGCTGCAATTTCAATAAGCCCCACAGACTAAGTTTTAAGGGGGCATAACTCAGGCAAAAATCAATAAACCATAAAATTCTTCCTTCATGCAAATCTACCAATTGAGGTGATAACATTGACCAAGTTTCATTAAGATCTAGCCAGAAACTTAGGAGGAGTTGTGTTGACAAGGCTGCAATTTCAATAAGCCCCACAGACTAAGTTTTTAAGGGGCATAACTCAGGCAAAAATCAACGAACCATAAAATCCTTCCTTCATGCACATCTACCAATTGAGGTGATAACATTGACCAAGTTTCATTAAGATCCAACCAGAAACTTAGGAGGAGTTGCGTTGACAAGGCTGCAATTTCAATAAGCCCCAGAGACTAAGTTTTTAAGGGGCATAACTCTGGCAAAAATCAACGATCCATAAAAACCTTCCTTCATGCACATCTACCAATTGAGGTGATAACATTGACCAAGTTTCAAGAAGATCCAGCCAGAAACTTACGAGGAGTTGCGTTGACAAGAAAAGTGGACGGACGGACCTACGGACGGACAAGATGACGCCAATATACGTCCGCCTCCGGCGGCGTATAAAAAAAGATGATTAAAAAGAACAAAACAATGTCTGAGTAGAATTCGAACCCAGGGCCTTCCGGATATAACATGTGTAAAGAGTACAAGGTGAGTGCTCTGCTAAGTGAGCTATCGCGGTTTTCATTTATGTAGCGCGTTGGCTTACATTTTGAATAAATTGCTTTGTAGCGTACTTTATAAAATCAATGAAAAGTACAACTGACGACAATACTCATAGTAAACCGAAACAAGAAGACAAAAGTGCTAATCGCATGGCCTTAATTGAATTTGGTAATCAAATTAATAGTGATTATTCATAGCGACAAATCAGTTGTCTTGAAACGGCAATCAAATCAATTTGAAGCCTGAGAAGGGTTTTCTGGTGTTAAAGCCGATTTCATATGTCCGAAACCGATCTTATAGAATTAAACACAGAAGAATGAATAAAATATCTTTCGTTCATGTACAATCCCGCTCAATCAATCAGAGACGTCCAATTACAGTGCTCTCAGCACTTTGATTATAAGAGCTTTCGCAGGCAGCAACCCCCTGACGTTTCCCGTTTTCTCTGCTTCGAATCTTTTTTTTCAAAAAAGGTGATTTGCAAATATAATATTTAGATATATTGAAATAGTTGTGCAATGTGATTCCCAGCCGCGATTTAGGGTTACGCGTTCTTTAGAGCGAGTTTTCTAAAGATTTTTAAGGTTTACGAACTGAAAATGAAAACACCACTTTCTAGCCATACGAAATGCACCAAATTACAAACACTTGTAAATACACTTCACATAAGTTGATTCACCAGGCCGGATTTCAAGATTATGCTTCAAGAAGAATATGATTTACAAATATCATTTTACTCTTTGTTCATATGCAAGGGAGGTAATTTTGAACATTTTTGTCAAATATTTCCATAAGTATAAATTAATTCAAATTTCTAAACCATACAAAATGGTTATGTTTGTATTTGGAATGGAAATTTAACACAGCGTAGGAATTACGGGCACTTTTTAAATTTCGCCTCTGGCTCTGCATTTCATTCTCAGTTCGTAAACCTTAAGATGTTTTGGATAAAGCGTTTTTAAGACCTAGACTTCGACCGAGCTGTTCCGAATGCTCCATGTTTACGTCATGATGACGTCATTTGTATAAAATATGGAGCATTTGGAACACCGCGGTTTATAAATTATGGAGCGTTCAGAACAACTCGGTCAAGACTCTTTTATATTGTTTCTACACTCTACAGAATTGTCCGAGGGGTTCCGCACGAAGTATAGGGTAATGGCGCCTCCCATTGAGCGTCTTAAAAATCTTGCTCTAAAGAACGCTTTATCCTAAAATATCTTAAGAAATCTCAAGAAATCTCAAGAAATCTTGCTCTAAAGAACGCACCTCAGGGCCATAGTTTTCTTACAAAGTTAAAGAACGCTAAGTCTTGTTGCTTAACTTATGTAACAAGACATCTGATTGAACGAGAAATAGATCTATGTCTTAAAGTTCGTAAGTGAAGTGGGACCCTAATAGAGTTTTGGCTAGAAAACACAAATGGTTCCTTTTCCCATGCTCCTATTCACATGAATCGTAAATGAACCATATTTATCCTTTCCCAAACATGAACAGGTTTTACGGCTTGGGAAAACATTGTGACAAAAGAAAAATGATGATAATCTGTATTTCTCCCTTTTGTCTCAGTAATTTCTGGGCTACATTTTGTATGATTCCCATCTTTAACAACTGTTTCACTGCCGTTTTGTCATCTGCAGCCGCTTTCAAATTGGACCACAATAAAGTTTTGCCGTTTCCCAAACGACAGAACTTTAGTGTTGTCCAATTTGAAAGCTTCTGTAGATGATAAAATGGACAAAATGGATATCACTTAAGGAATAATTTGTGAATGATATAGCACAGAAAACATTCAGACAAAAGGAGACAATGCTCAATTTGAACAGAATGGTTCTTCTTTTGGCTCAATGTTTTCCTAAACCTATTCTAATAGGGACGTCAGAACCAGCTCTCTTTGGGGAAAGGTTCTAAGCCATGTGTCACTGTGCACTTTCTGTTTCCAAATTATGCACATAAACATATTCTGGAAATCGGGTCAAGGTAATATTTATCTAATATCGTCACTTTTCAACATAAAAAACTCGTAAGTACAACTTAAAACAAGATGCAGTTACCAGGTTTCGCTAAAAACTTCGATCGGTATGCAATATATTTTGGTAATGGACTATTATGGAGGTATAACCAAGCTGACCTATTTTTGTTCAGTGATTGGCCAGGGGAAATGAAATGACATACATGTAGTTATGTTCCAGTCAAAAGTTGCTCTCACAAACTTTGACGAAGCTAGCTGCTAGTCGAAACTTTTGTTTGGTTGTCAATAATCTTATGTAACACTTGCTGTTCCAACAAATCGAGAGAATCAATGATAGTTTAGGTCGTCTGACCCTTTGGTGGTGAACTCGGCCAAAGCATGGGACGTTTTTTCGCTATCATTGTATTCCGTCGGTGCTTTATCGAAGCCGTAGTTACGATATTTTATAACAACACCGACGGTTTGTCAATACAAATCGGTAAACCCGGTCTATTTTTAGAACAAGTTCATTGTTGTTAGAAAAACTATCCAATCTGATCTTTCAACTCACATTTAAACGCAAAATATCTGTACCTTGTTGTAGCGAAAAACGTCTATCGCTTTGGCCGAGTTCAACACCAGTGTGACCGATGGTAATATGGTGACCTATTGCAAGGACAACAAAGGGGCCAAGAAATGGAAGTGCTGGATTTGGGGGAGGGGGTCGCATTATTAGTCATTTTTTTTTACAATTCGACTACTCCTTAAAGGACAGATCCTCCAGTTGTTACTGCGCAACTTACTGCGCATATCCTAAATAACGAAATAAAGCTGTTTCAGTAATTGACCTTTACAGCAAATGTATTTTTTACATTTAGTTAATTTTTGGTTGATAAATCACAAGACCCTTATTGGTTATTTCCATTTTCGCTGTTTGGTCAATTAAAGTGTAATAGTACTCGGATGGTAAATTTCGCTTTCTGTTACGCGTTCAACATGTAGCGTTAGTGATAGGAAACGGAGCAACAAAAGCAAGGTGGTGTCTTTATGAGCTAGTCCGCTTCAGATGGACACAAAAGGCGACACTTTTTATTATATAAAGATGGTAATAAGGAAGAAAATGGATAAAAGTAGTGAAACAATTTCGGACAGAGCTGCAAAAAGTAAACCAAATTTGACTTATAACTAAGTCAAATTTGACTTATAACTAAGGCTTGGTTTGATATATTTTTCTTTTTTTGTTTTTGTAGGTATAACCAAGCACTATGTCTATACAAAAAAAAGAAAAAATTCTTACCGCTGGAATATTTTTTATTATCAGAAACGTTGCGAAAAAAGAGCAATTTCATCTACTACTTTTGAAAGGATATCTTACTAAAAATTTCAAAATCATCACTAAATTTTCCCAAATTAATACTCATTCAAACAGAATAAAACATATTGAACACAATAAAGACTTACTTATGTAATCCTAGTCATTTCGAACATCTTTTTGGTGGGTATTAAAGTGACACCTCATTTTCGCAATTTTAGACAAGAGTAGTCTCCCTTGAAATCAAATAACTTTTTAATTCGCTTGGTGACCTATGGTTTTTAAGTCATTTTTTACTTCTCATATATTTAAATATCAGTACAGAAAAAATAAAAAAAATCTTACCGTAGGAAATAAATGGAGGATCTGTCCTTAAAAGAACCCCTCAACGGACTTCAGCCAAACGTAACTAGATACCTCCTGGTTCCCAATGGGAATGCACTTCAAATTTTTACAAGACATAAAATTATTATCACTCCACAAGGGGCCAAGAGGTGGGTAGACTGGGTACATCTTATAAAATATTGCCGTAAACCGGTAGCTGGCTTGGATTCGTGGTTAGTATCATTGAACATTTTGGATTTTTTTTAATGTACAATGTACATGTAGCTTCATCACCTTATTAATCGTATTTAAAGAATAATCGTATTTAAAGATTATTATACTATATCTTTGATGCTAGGGATGTACATCAAAAGTATAGTCTGGTTTACCTACCACTAGTACTGCGTTATTGGGTCAGGTACATAGTAACCATGGCGACCTCCTGTATGGTAATTTCGCTTCAAATGTAAAGTGCATAGTTTGTTAATTTTGAGAGCAAAGATATGACATACTTTAAATCACAGTTTCTATACTCTATAGCCTCTAATCATTCATCCTCTCCCAAACAAGACATCGTTACGAAGCAAATAATATGAAACAAACAAAGATAACCAGAATTTTCTCCTTTGTCCCAATATTTTCTGTACTTCATTGTACATGACATGATTTCATCTTTTATCGTCACCCGTTCCATCGTCTGCATTTCTTTCTACTTTGAACCACTCCAAGATATTGTCGTTTGGTATATCCTTTGACACAAGAGTTGAAAAGAAACAATAAAGACAAAGTGAATGCAGAAAATATCCTAAACCCATTACCAGACGCCAATGTCAAGTAAACAAATCGTTACATTGTTTGGTCCTTCGTGGAAGTAAATATTGTGTAAATGAAGAACTTGCTTGTCACAACCATTTCTTCATTTTCTACCAAGTTTTCCAAACACATATATTTCATGGGGACCAAAGGCCGTCAGAATATAGGAATGGGTAAAGCGCATTCATTGTATCCAGGGAATTGGCTGAGGGTATGAATAATATTCCGCTGTCAAATAGATAGTTGTAGGGTTAAGCAGTGACTCGGTACAGTTACACACGTATTGATCAGTCCTATCACTGGAAAATGATCGTGGAAAATACTTCAGAGCAGAAACATTGTAACTGCATGGAATTTATCTGACAGTTACACTATGTTGCATTTAAAGCTCCTTTACTCAACCGAAAATACTGTAAAACCACTGAAAATACTAATAAGTATTTAAATTAAGCGGAAATTTACATCAAATGTAATTATTAACCTCCTCCTTACTTGTCACAGAAGTGAAGAAGATAAAAAACTTTGAAGGTTGTGACTGAATAAGGCCGTTTCTGTGGTGTTTGAAAACACATAGTTTGGCTTGAACATATAGCTCCGCGGGTAAGCGCAGAAGGGAAATGTCCAGCGAGGAGGATTCTGAAAAACGGTACAATAAATAGGGCTCTGCCCAATTTAAAAACACTGTTAGGAAAGGACAGTGTTAGGGGTAGGGACAAGTGGGGGCATAAGCTTAGATCGTGGGCTTTTTTCTACGAAATCAATAGACCTACAATTGTGATAATAGGAAAAAATCATCACCAAATATATCGGAACAAACTCGTTCAAATTTAAGCCCCGCTGAGTCAAAATTGGACATCACAAGTTGTGTGTAGGGCTCGCAATTATACTGGAACATTAAAAAAATAATTCTCCCATACCTGAGGGCTTAGCGCTTTGATACTTGATATTTTGCTTTATTTGGTAGACCTGTGTCAAGAAAGTGTGATTTATGTCATTGTGGTCAAACTTAGCCCTTTCCTGGGCATCATAAGGTTAACATAGGTTTAAGTTATCAGCATGGTTCAATGTCTTGTCTTCAAGAATGATGCTTTTTATGGTTCTGAACCTTGCTGATGGTGATTTTCTATGATCGTATTTTCGCTCATAATTCCATTCTTTCAGTATATGGAGTCCATAGTATACATATGCCTTATCTGTAAATTCATGCTTTTCCTGCTCTTTGGATAGGCCTATTTGTGACTTTTTCACGATCAAGTAAAATAAGGATGAGTGCAGGTGAACCGAAAATGGTCATCAAATCAAAAGAAGACCAATGTTCATCGGTTATGACTTCTCAACAAGACAAGAAGATTTGTTCAGCAATTTCTAAAATAAACGATCGCTAGACTACATTTTGGTTTTCCTAGCCATCCAATTCACTACAAATGGTTGGGAACCGCCTGGAAGACCATGGCCAATGCTGCATCTAGAAGTAAATGCTCCAGTCCAAGCACTTTGGCACAAATGGCGAAGACTGCCATGCCTTAAGGTATATGACCCATCATTAAAAACTCCACTTTCTGGCCATGGGACATGCATCAAATTACACACTCTTGTAAATATACTTCAAATAAGTTCACCGTGCCGGATTTCAAGATTATGCTTCAAGAAGAAAATAATTTACAAATAACTTTTTACTCTATATTCATATGCAAGGGGTGTAATTTATAACATTCTTGACAAATATTTCCATAATCATGCATTGGTTCAAAATTCTAAACCGTTCAAAATGCTTATATATGTATTTGGAATGGAAATATAACACAGTTTAGGATTTACTGGCACTTTTCAAATTTCGCCTCTAGCTCTTTGGTGCTAATGATGGCTTGTATACGTTAATAACTTGTAACAGCTCTCATAAAGTAGAGTACAGCACACATATGCCATCTCTTTACAAACAAAACGGCTCAACAATAGTGTTCTCCAATATCAAAGCCGTGGCATACCTTAGATGGATGTTGATAAAGAATTCTTAAAATAGTACAACAAAGAAAATATTCGACAAATGGAGAAAATGCTGCTCATCAGCATTTTCTTCTCCTGCCTAAATGTTTTCTGAAGCCTGTCCAAGACATTAAAACTATTCCATGATTTCTGTAGGAATGAAATACATCTATGTACACGCGATCAAGCGATCGAGTACTGATCGAGCTTGGTCGGCAAGAGTGATCGGGACGGGACGATTGAGCGGGTCGAGTAATATAGGCGATCGAGTTGATCGAGTTGATTTGGTCCGCAATGGGAACGCGGCTTTACTTGCTTTCATGAATAAAATCACAAAAAGTAAAGCCATTATTTCTGTATTTAGGGAGATTTAGAGAAGGGTTTAAAAGCTACATGCAAAAAATATTGATATATCCATGCGTGGATCCAGAGGGGTGGGTCGGGGGGGGGGCAGGGGGTCATACCCCCCCTGGAATTTGGCAAAAAAGGGGTTATCAAAAAGAATACTGGTTATTTCCAAATAAGCTGCGTCATTCGTCCCCGTGTGCCACGATAAACCGTTGTTATATTTAGTCCTTCATGGTATGACCTCTATCTACATACACGTATCAAGAGGGGGAGTCAGGGGGTCCTGACACCCCCCCCCCCGGAATTTGGCGAAAAGGGGTTTAAAGATCGGATGACCCCCCCCCCCCCCCCCCGGGGAAAAATTCCTGGATCCGCGCTTGATATGTATAGATAAAAATGACAAATTCAATAACAGGAATGGCGGAAACACCACAAAAACAACAACAACGATTAGATAAAACAGTCAATAATTCGGTTAATCAATACATACCGATTTTAAAATGTTTGAAGCAAAGAAAGTGGTATGCGAGAGGAGTACTTGGTGTGATAGATCTTTTAACCCTTTCCCAAACGACAAAATTTTAGGGTGATCCAATTTGAAAGCTGCTGCAGATGACAAAATGTATTATAATAAAGACATGATTTGTGTAAAATATGGCACAGAAAATATTGAGACAAAAGGAGATACTGCTGGTTTATAAAATTGTTGTTAGTTGGATCGTTGTGTCGTTCTTCACCTTCCGATCTCTGTAATAGACTATTTACACTACGTTTGTTCCAGTACAATGTATGTGATACACGTCATTTTGGATTTATTCCCGATATAGTGAAGATCTTATCTAAGTACGGGTTAAACACATTTTTACAAACATATCAGACTAATGGTGTCTTTCCCTCAAAGCAAAATTGGAAAATACTTTGGGTTCGGGCAATCTTTACGTACGAAGAACAGCATTGGTGTGAGCGCATCGACTTATCGATGGATTTTGCCCTGTTCAAACTTTGTCATATGCAATTGAGAGAGTCCAATATTTGGAAAGTTGCTAAGTTTAACCCTAGAACATTATCACTTATGAAAGGTTTGGCCAATATATGCTGCATAAGACCCCCTGACGAACTTGAATCGTGTTCTCGTTGCAAGTTCATGTACAAATTTGAAATTGAACATTTGCTATTTGAATACTCTTCGATAGACCGATATGTGCCCTATCTTGTCCTACGGGATCACTTGAACGGAATAAATTCTGGCCTTGGTGATTTCCTAGCGAACCTACCAAGACCAGAAATTATGCCTTATCTGCTAGGGAAAATCGATGGTCGTTTGGTATTCCTGGTACGATGTGCCGAATTTATTCATACTATTTATAATATGTAAATCTACCTACTGGTCTGTGTACACATGTTAAATAGTGACCGTAAGATGAGAAATAATGACTCGTACGAGTTATTGCCCCCCTTTACGATTACTAAAGAACTAATAAGGATTGAACGAATCCATGTGTATGCAAATTCTTGTATATGTACAGAGACGTTAAAACAACCATGTATATAAATAATAATTATTGTTTGTATTTTGTTTCATATGTTTATCTACTTTTTGCTTTCAATTGTTTGTCACATGCTTTTGTAAATCTCCAGAAAATGGAGGCAATTAAAGTTATATATATATATAGCGTAATTTATACCTAATAAAATACACCTAACTGTCTAAATTGTGCACAGGATGGTAGGTGGCGGACGATGCATAAAAGGCCCGCGTTGCGTACTCGACGTCATTTCTTTGTTACCTAAGAATCCTGCGAAGGCTGATATTTATTGGGATTACGTAGATTATCTACCTTATGTACTCATCATACCGATATGAAAATATGAACCATAGAGTTTCTAGGCTATGAAAGACTGTCCAACATGCAATACAACCCTGACTCAGTAAAATGATATTTCAGCATTTCCTTGTTTAAATAAATTTCACCGAGGTCGCGTGTTCGAGTCCAACGAATAGATTTGGCCTTCAGTCAGGTCAGCAGTGTAAGGTTATGACATCGAATTTATTCACAAAATTTTTATCCGTCGCAATGAGAAGTATTTAGGACATTCTAGTTAAGAATTTGAGAAATTGCAAATACGCATGAATTAATTGATTTCGAATCTGTATATAGAGAATAGATGGTTAAGCTATGGTCACACAGAGCCGGTTTTACGATACGGGTCCACACGGAATTAAAACCGTGTCGACCCGTGTCGACCCGTTTCAACCCTTATTGACCCGTATCGCCACCCGTTTAGATTCCGTGTGCGGTTTGTTAGAACGATACGGCAGCGAATATGTTTTGACTATGTTAAAACATTCGACACGGATTTCAATTCCGTGTACGGCAACCCGGTTCATACCGCATCGACCCTTTTCAACCCGTATCTCATTCTTGTACCGAATAATGACCTCATGTCTAGCGGTACAATGCACGTGAACTGCATGGAGTCCCATACACACTCCATTGCGCCGGATGTACGGTACGGGCCGGTTTTGGTACTGACACGATACGTCTTCGATATATTGACGCATCGGCCGACGCAAAAGCGATCTTTGTGTTATTGAGGGGTTTTGGTCACATCGGGAAAAGTTTCAACAGACATTGTTGATTGATCGACGAATTTGCCGACGAAATCAATATTTTGGTATGATCCGTGAGGTGTCGGCCTTTCAAGTTTTTTTCATCCGATCAATCGGCGGCTTTCTCACGTTTGAAGATGTTGGTAAAGTGTCGATGATTACTCGACTTTTAAATATCGTCGAAGTGTCTTGACCCATTTCCCTTGTCAGAAATTGTGTCGTTGACATCTCACAGAGCCTTATTTGATATACTGCAATGTGTTCCCTGTTGTTCGACGACGTGCACACCACCTGATTACTCACGGATACAAAGAAATAACCTACGCTTCTGTAGAGGCCTCACTTTTATGTGACTGATTGACAGTTTGATTTGAAATATTCCGACGGAGATTATGCGGAATCGTCGACATTTTGACAATTCTTAGCTCGGTGCACAATCTTATATTGATGTTTTCTTGACTGGCAAGGTATCTGCCTCAAAACGCCGTCGCATCACCGGCATATCAACGTCTTAACATCAAATTGTACGAATATTTAGTGATAAAAGTGCTGTAAATCACCGACAAAAATAGCCAGGATCAATGCTTCTCTTTTAGTAGCCGCTTGAAAAAAATATCCATCAGACAAAATAACATCGACAGTGGTCTACTCTTTAATGCAAACAAAAAATATAGGAATAAGATATCAAAAATAAAAAAAAGCAAATAATAATAATAATAATAATAATAATAATAATAATAATAATAATAATAATAATAATAATAATAATAATAATAATAATAATAATAATAATAATAATAATAATAATAATAATAATAATAAAAATAACAAGAGCTGTCACTGTAAGATGACAATGCCCCCGACACCGCTTTGATTTTAAATTATGGCCAATCTATGTTCAAGGTCAAGGTCATCCAGGGGTCAAGGTCACCAAAGTATGTGCCTACAGAAAGGTAATGTACCAAGGAATGTTGTGGTAAAGTATGAAGCGAATATGTTAAGTAATAAGGAAGTTATGGCCAATGTTAAAGTTTTTGGACGGAATGACGGACAGACGGACGGACAGACAGACAGACGGACAGACGGACGGACGGACGGACGGACAAGTCAAATTTATGATGCCTCCCTATCGGGGGCATAACAACAACAAAGACAATACTACGCACGAAAAGGGTAGATACGGCTATAGCTTCTTGCTGAAAGGGGTCCGTGCGGGTCAATACGGTGAGACATGGGTCCACACGGGCGGTGATACGGTTTTGAAATCCGCTTAGATTTTTGAACAAGACCAAAAACTTTATAAAACCGTATCATCGCCACAAAATTCACACGGAATTGATACGGGTGGCGATACGGGTCAATAAGGGTTGCAACGGGTAGACACGGTTATTAATTCCGTGTGGACCCGTGTAGAAAACCGGCTATGCGTGACTGCGATTTTTATGATTTGGTCACCACGTTGATTTCAATTTCCGTGCACGGAAGTGTCATATTCCGTGTCGACCCGTGTACCTAATCCGTACCGACCCTTATTGACCCGCAGCTGTATTTAGTTATATTATTCAGTCCTACCCGTGTCGACCCGTATCGACCCTTACCAACCCGTACATGGCTTTCTGAAATCCGTATTGAAAAACCTTATCTTGCCGTATCAACCCGTGGAGTATGCAAATCACCCCCTAATTCCGTAGCAAAACCGTGTACGGTTTATGAGAACTAAAACCGGTTCGTCACCCGGCTATGTGTGACCATAGCATTACTGTTTGTAGATGGAAAAATATCCGGCAAGGCGGAGGAATTTTTATCCGGTGAGCCGTAGGCGAACAGGATAAATTTCCAAAGCCGAGCCGGATATTTTTTTCCATCTACAGACAGTAACCATCTATTATATTTATCCTGTTACGAACATTTGTTTAAAAATTAGCCATGCTCGTTAAAACAACGAATGGGACGCCTTTAATCTTTAATGACTTAGTTAGTTATTTCTAGTTTCGACCTAAAGACAGTTAGACGCACAACTCATGTTCGCGACAGAAGTTAGTTCTAAGAAAAAAAAAAAAAAAAAAAAAAAAAAAAAAAAGAACAACCCTCTCGATCACTGACACAAGAATACTGTTCAATAGACCTACTCTCATTTTTTTATCATTAACAAGTCAATGTGACAGCCTTAGAGCAAACTCAGATTGCATGGAACTGCAAAGTTCAAATCAAGTCGACGACTGGACTCTGAGTCTGATTGAGGTTTATGTGGATGGGAATGGAAGGGTCCGTTTGAGCGAAGAACACATTTGGCATTCATTTGAAATCTTGAATAGGTTGAAATGAAGTAACAAGAACATGAAGCATATATACCATGATTAATTCATATTTTTTCAGGCTTCTATTTACCGGACTTGTTTACAAACGTGTCATCAACGTTTCCGATATCGTCCATTTTCAGACATTCATCAACAAGACGAGTGTTTTGTGTGGGAAGAAGACAATTCCACAGTAAAAGTCTACAGTCGTCTTGCTAAAAGATACTTAACCACCTATCTCACTCTCTATCCCCTGTTGTAAACAAATAAACACAGCTTCCAAATGTCAAAAATAACCTTGTGTATTACGTCATCAAAGTTTTTTTACGTCACGCTTTTAGAAAAAGGTCAATACTACAGCGTGAGCCTAAAGAGTGTGTGTGTGTGTGTGGGGGGGGGGTATTTTATACGCTAATATTGATAAGGAAATGAAAAATGTCACCGTAAAGGCACAATCCCGATATCGAGTGGCCTTCGCTTGATGAAAGTAGTGCCGACGTTATTGGTCACGTGACTAACTGACGGATATCAAAAAATATCAGACAACCTGTTATCCGTCAGTAAATACCGGAAGTGACAGGATAAGCGACGTTATTTAGACGTCGTTGTGCGACGTCAAAGTGATTCGCACACTGTTGGTATATGGTTTTAGAGCCGTAAAATATCAGGTTTTATATATTTTACCAATATAGTCTAGGAGCCAGCTTTTACAAAGGGGGTTAAATTAAAAGTTCTTGCAACCGGTGCCCTATAAAAATTGGAGTGGTATTTTTCAATACGTTAGGGTCCCACGCTTTGCTTAAGGGTGGATGACATGCTGAAAAGTGGTAGGATTTTTTTTAAATCAAGGTCAAAGGTCATTCGGTGCACTTTCCATACATACCTCCTAAAATACCCCATAACTTACTCATTTATTAAGCTAAAACAATTATTTTGGTATCAAAATAAAGCTGATAAATTGCACTTTGACTTACATGAATAATAAACAGCTTTTTGATTTTGTATTTTTGTGAATATTCATAAATATAGCAAAAATTGGCTAAAAATCGCTAAAATAAGTTTTGTCTACAAGTGAAAAAAAAGTTTTTAAAATACAAAAGGTATGTTTGTGTGGTTGAAGTCATACTTAAAAATTGCCTAGTAACCTGTTCTTGAGTTATATGTATTTCTGCACAGAATTAGTCTTTAGCTCAGGCTTGTAGTCATAGCTAAAAGTGGGTGGGGTAAGTTTTCCCAAAAATTACAAAATATGCAAACATTGATGTAACAAAAACTCTTACTCATAAATGTGATGTTTTAGTAGAAATTATGCTTTTAAAATCATATTTGCAGTGATTTGTAAAGCTTTTAATGCATAATCATGGATTAATTAGAATTCTAAGAGCCAAAATAACAATTCAATAAAACAGCATGTGAGATGGATACAGATTATATCAACACCGTAGTGTCAAAGCAATGACTCTTAAAACGAATATTTATCAAGTATCTATGTACTAGAAATCAGACACGTGCTAGATTTTTTAGGAATCAGAACAACATGGAACGGTCAGAGTTTGCATTGTTGGGTAGTGCATTGCTTTTATAGAGCCAAAGGTAAAGGAATTTAGCGCTGGAACCAAATAGCTCATACACAAAATTTTGCGATTCTATCATGTAATTTTATATATGATGAATAACACATCACTTGAAATACAGTTTACGGTTTAAGTGAATAAAACAATATCTCTGGTATTACATACTTATCAGGGATACCGATATATCTTTTTGTTCAAAATCATCTTTGTGTTTTGTCAAAAATGGCCAACTAAATTCAAGTTGGCCCCCCCATAATTGTGTATGTTGAAAATTTAATATAGATAAAAATAAGACCACAAATTAGTCATTTTGATGCCCCCTATCGATAGATCGATGGCATAATATTTTACCGTTGCCGGTCTGTCTGTCCGTCCGTCCAGCCAGCCATCTGTCTGTCCGTCCGTCAGTTTGAAACATGAAAACTTAATATTGGCCTTTTCTCCAAAAAATATTCCACATACAAAGCTCAAGCTTGGTATGTAACCTTCTTTCAATGATATTTATCTGTTTCATGCAATATGAACTTCCTTAAGGTTATCCATTAACCCTTATCAACCCTTAACATGAAATCTTAACATTAAAACTAATTAACGTGAAAACTTAACATTGGCCTTTTCTCCAAAAGTATTTCACACACAAAGCTCAAATTTGGTATGTAACCTTCTTTAAATAATATCTATCTGTTCCATGCATTATGACCTTCCTCAAGCTCATCCATTAACCCTTATCAACCTTTTACTTAAAAGTTTAACATGAAAACTTATATTGGTCTTTTCAGAGGCATTCGTGCTTCACAAACACACCTTGTTTCAAGATTGGGCTGAATTATATACGAATTCTTCAGAGATAGCCAGTGATGTGCATTTTAGAAAGTAAGACCAATATAAAGAGTTTAATTTGTCAAATGATGACCAAAATGTCTTCTGCATGATAAAGCAGAAGTCGTGCATAAACTTATTGTTTTGTTCATTTTATGTATCTTGTATACTTTACTAAATATAATGTTCTTATATTCAACACTATCCTCATCATCACCATCATCATCAACAGCAACAACAACAAAAACAACAAGACACATGAAGCAATACTCAGACTTTTAATATCCATAGCTACCCTATACTAAACACTTCAATACACTTAAGTCAGGCCATAAATACTAATCATTATCACTGTCTAATGCACCAAGATACGTCTATTTATACACAGTTCTGACTCACAAACACATGCATCGGTGCATAAAAGATCTTCTCTTTGACACTTACACCTTTGCGTGTGGCAGTCAGTTTAACACGAGCATTTTGTGATGTCAATCAAAGCTAGAGGTGCAGGATCTTTACGCATTCTTATAGGAACTAAACTGTTGTTGTCATTAACATTGGCATTTTCTCCAAAAGTATTCAGCATAAAAAGCTCATTTGGTTTGTATGAGGGCTGTTAATAAAGTATCCGGAATTATGTCATAACTTTTTCATGTACTAACTGTTAGGTTATTTTCAAAACATAAAATTTAGGAAATTATGCTTTTGATCCAGCAACAAACTCTAAGTTTTTTGCATTAAGGTGCATTCTACAGTTATTATGGCAACGTAGAGTCATATTGAGCGGCGCAACTTAGGTCTGAGATGGATACGTCAGGAACGTCTGTCTTACACATCTAATATTTACATCTTTTCTATATATTTGCCACTGCACGATATCCACATTTCCCTCATATGAATTGATTCCTCAAAGAAGCGTCTGAACTGTAGTTGGGAAATCCTAAAGATAGTTTCTGGGAAACAATTGGCAAGTCATTGACGATTTCGCCGACGTCTAGATCTATTGAGGTCAGAAGCATCATGGGTGAAATCATTTATAAATGCATTATACCACTCATAAATGCTTGGTGTTTCTCATATAAGTATTGCTGTACGTGTTCATAATCATAAAGATCGTCTCTGATTTTAATTTTCCAATTTACACTCAAATCATTATTGAATACCATTGCCCTAGCACCATATTTGCTATATAAGCTAAGCGATGTATTCACCTACGGTTGTTTACGGAAATTGACTCCGAATGTCAGCTGACGATGTTACGTTTGCCGAAAAAAATGCCCGCTCAAAGGTAACAAACATTTTTGACAACTGTTGAAGTGAAAAATACAAAATATGATCGCTTTAAAAGCGATTGATAAGTCATATTTTTGCAAATTATCCAAAGGTTTCCCACTCAACTTGACCCTATGATTCCATAGCAACTGTCGAATGCGTCCTTATCCAAACAGCAGCGTTTTTGTTGCAGGATCAAACGTATAATTCTTCAAAGCATATGTGTTTAAAATTTCATCTCAATTGGTTTTAAAGCCAAAAAGCCATGCTACTGCAAACGACAAAATGTGTGATTTAAAAGATTTGATATGTGTACAATGTAGCCTAGAAAACATTGAGACAAAAGAAAATGCTGATAATCAGAATTTTCTCCTTTTGCATTTATTTTGCCCAAGCCTTTCTCCTAGGGACGTCAAAACGAGGTCTTGTTTGGGGAAAGGTTAATGATTTCTTTGATATAGATTACATAGATACTTACAAATGATAGATACACAATTGATTACAACAAAAGTTATTACCAGGAATAGTTTTAGCCATGTAATAAGTAAAACATTGTCCAGATTTTTGTTAGGTATATTTTTGTGGGGTTAGAGCTATAACAACCGTAGGTCCTAAGATTTCCACTATTTTTATACCAAAAGTTTCTCTATGTCTACTCAAATATGTATTAGCCGTGAATCAATAAACACAGTTATGTTATCATGATGGGATTGTGAAGGATGGATCAACAACTGTGGTACCTTTATTTTCTACTATTTACTTGTAACATAATGTCACATGCAATGAATGATTTGCATAATAAAAGATATAGGGACTTTTGGGTCCAATTTCTTGTACAATTAAAGCTTATTGGGCACAAAATTAATTAAAAGAACAGATACTCTGTTGTCCCTTTTGAAGGCATGTACATAAATAAACGAATATACGGTACTAACATGTTCATGGTTACTCTTGGAGACCTTCATAACCACACATCATAACAACCAGATTCCAGACTGATAATAGTGATATGAATTCACAGAATGCAATTTTCTGTTCCTAATTACATTTTATGTATACATGTTTAAATGTTCGCTACCAGGTGTAAGCATTGTAATGAAGGCAGTTTCGTAATTATCTTTAAAGAGACCCATGCTAGGTTGGCGGGCATACAAACATATATGAAATATGTTCACGAAATATTGTATGGAATGGTCGACCTGGATAGCTAGATCATTTCTACAAAAAGAAATTTCAAATAAAGTTCATTTAGTTCTTCTAAATTAAGTCTGTTCTTCTAAATCAAGTGTAAATAATTAACTTACCCGCACTTTATATTTATAGGAACATTTATTGTGTCACTGAACCTTGATAGTGAAAAATTTAGTTCCAGCGCTAAAATTACTTTCCTTTTGGCTCTATAAAAGCAATGCACTACACAACAAAGCAAATTCTGACTGTCCCCATGTCGTTCTGATTCCTGAAAATCTGGCATGTGTCTAATGTCATATGCCCGTAAGATAGAAAGAGGAATATTTTCAGCTGTCGTTTATGCTATTTTGAGTCTTGCTTTATATAATTTTTTGTTGATGCTTGATAAATATTCGTTTTAAGAGCCATTGCTTTGACATTATGGTGTTGATATAATCTGTATCCATCTCACATGCTGTTTTAAATATTGAATTGTTATTTTGGCTCTTAAAATTCTAATTAATTTCCAGGAATATGCATTAAAAGCTTTACAAATCACTGCAAATATGATTTCAAAAGCATAATTTCTACTAATACATCACATTTATGTGTAAGATTTTTTGTTACATCAATGTTTGCATATTTTGTAATTTTTGGGAAAATTTACCCCACCCACTTTTAGCTATGACTACAAGCCTGAGCTAAAGACTAATTCTGTGAAGAAATACATATAACTCAAGAACAGGTTACTAGGCAATTTTTAAGTATGACTTCAACCACACAAACATACCTTTTGTATTTTAAAAACTTTTTTTTCACTTGTAGACAAAACTTATTTTGGTGATTTTTAGCCAATTTTTGCTATATTTATGAATATTCACAAAAATACAAAATCAAAAAGCTGTTTATTATTCATGTAAGTCAAAGTGCAATTTATCAGCTTTATTTTGATACCAAAATAATTGTTTTAGCTTAATAAATGAGTAAGTTATGGGGTATTTTAGGAGGTATGTATGAAAAGTGCACCGAATGACCTTTGACCTTGATTAAAAAAAATCCTACCACTTTTCAGCATGTCATCCACCCTTAACCAAAGCGTGGGACCCTAATGTATTGAAAAATACCACTCAAAATTTTATAGGGCACCGGTTGCAAGAAAAGTTCCATAGCAGGACCTGGCTCCTAGACTAATACACATATCATACTGTAAAATCAGATATTTTCGCTGGGCCAAAAGTTTACGAATTTTTAAATTTGAAGTGGTTCGCGAGGGTAAAAGTTTGCGAAAAACAAAACCTGTGAACCATGTGGTTTAATTTTCACGAAAATAAAATCATCAACTATCATCAACTATCGGTTTTGTGTTTTATTTTTACAGCCGGTCTTCATATTAATAACACGATACATGTACGTAAAAAATACCTGTCAAAATCGTATGTCGCTCTATTGACCACATTTCACACCTTTTGTTACAGGTGTAACCAAACAGCCCTGGTGATATTTGATGTATTCAAGGCGCATCGCAGCGAAGGTTTATTGGTTTATTAAAGAATGCGAACATTAAAGTCGTTTGTCTAGTTTGATTGCATTATTTACTCGATTTACATTGTACGATAAAACCAAAACAATTTCTAAAATCAAAGTAATGGCGGACGGACGGTGCGTTCTTGTAGGATCATTGCATTTGCTCCCAGGCAATATGTTCATGTGGCTTAATGTTTACGAATTACTCATTGCATTTGCTCACAGGCAATATGTTCACGTGGCTAAATGTTTACGAATTTATTGGATTCGCGAACATAGCGAAGGTTAATCCCTAGCGAACATTTCTGATTTTACAGTATGTATTTATCAGCCTTGATTTTCTCTTTTCAATTATACAATATCTTTCAAAATCCTATTGCGTCCAATTAACATGTAACGGCAGTCCGGGAACTTTCTGACTGTACCTCGTAAACGAAAGCCGGCGAAAACATTATTGACGAGCAAATATTTTTTGTTCACCAGTCAAAATCAAAAATTCTTTTATCTGGTGATGTTTAAAGAATCAACTATATCTAGATAATCAATGGTGTTTTTCCCGCGTGTTCTACTTCAAGCCAAATTCAAATCGGTCATGTATTAACATATTCATTGAATGCTTTCTGTAATTATTATTGTTGTTGTGTGAAGTGATTATCCACCGTAATAGGGATATCTATCGACGCGGTGACATATACGTCAAAAACCTAAACCTTTCTTACAACACGTCGTGCGTCTTTATAATAGTTGGCGCACCATTTGTAAGGACACATGGCAGGTTTTAAGATTGGTTTCTTGCGTGCTCTTGGCATTGTAAAAGACAAAGGATGGTCGTAGCGACGAATTGGCTGGTCAATTCTTTGCTACGTCCATTCTACGCCGTGTTTGCGTCCACCAAAGAAGTACTTTGCATGCGCGTTGCTGATGTGTGCAACGCATGGCTAGACGCAGACCGCTCGTACCGCTCACAGGAACACTTGTGACTACAGTCGACACTCGTTATCTCGACATCGGAAAAGTCAAAATTCCGCTTAAGCCGAAGTAAAAGTCATGTCCCATCCTGGACATATGGATATCAAAATGAATTCCAAAACAAATACAGCCATTGAAATTTAGTAGGAAAAGGATAGAAAATGCTCGTTTCCTACTATATTTAAATCATGGACACATATGATGCCCATCAAAAATGGTTAAATATCGTTTTTATCGAAAATAATCAAAATCGGATAAGTCGAACTCCGGATATGTCGAGGTATTTTGACGGACCCTATGACTTCGACACAACGAGTGTCGACTGGTTGTAAGAGTAGTTGTACATGTTGAAAGATAAACAAATCAGATGTTAGAAAAACTGTGTTTATTTGCTAATGCATATAATACAAGATTTGTAATGAGATGACAACAACATGATATGTATGTTTGTGAAAGAGAATGTCAGAGCTATAAATAAAAGAGGGAAGGAGCAATTGCCTTTCAAAATGCAATACATGTATAGTATTCATTAGCTATTAAAGCCAAGGTTGTGGACACTCATCGATACAATTCCAATGAGTGTCCACTACACAGGGTTTTGCATTTTAATTTGTGGCCATGTTAGAAAGTTCTTTCTCCCTTTTAAATATCAGTTGCTCTGAATGAATACAATGAACAACTTCACACACAGATACAAAGCTCTTTCTCGCAATTTTAACACCATTTGGCCGCATATTTTCAAACAAACTAATCGCCCGTGTTATTGCAAAACCTCTTACACCCAGCTTGGTTAAAGATGGGACTACGGGGTTTTGCAATAACCCTGACAATATTTGTAATTGAAACACACTTTTTAAGGACAGATCCTCCAGTTGTTACTGCGCAACTTACTGCGCATATCCTAAATAACGAAATAAAGCTGTTTCAGTAATTGGCATTTTTCAGCAAATGTATTTTCTACATTTAGTTAGTGTTTGGTTGATAAATGACAAGACCCTTTTCGGTTTTTTCAATTTTCTCTGTTGGGTCAATTAAAGTGTAATAGTACTCGGATGGTACATTTCGCTTTTTGTTACGCGTTCAACATGTTGCGTTAGCGATAGGAAACGGAGCAACAAAAGCAAAGTGGTGTCTTTATGAGCTAGTTCGCTTCAGATGGACACACAAAATGACACTTTTTATTATCTAAAGCTGGTAATAAGGAAGAAAATGGATAAAAATAGTGAAACAATTTCGGACAGAGCTGCAAAAAGTAAACCAAATTTTACTTATAACTAAGAAAAACGCTTGGTTTGATATAGTTTTCTTTCTTTGTTTTTCTAGGTATGACCAAGCACTATGTCTATACCAAAAAAGAAAAAATTCTTACCGCTGGAATATTTTTTATTATCAGAAACGTTGCGAAAAAAAGAGCAATTTCAGCTATTTTGAAAGAATGTTTTACTAAAAATTTCAAAATCATCACTTGATTTTCCCAAATTTATACTCATTTAGACAGAATAAAACATATTTAACACAATAAAGACTTATTTATGTTATCCTAGTCATTTCAAACACCTTTTTTGTGGGTATTTAAGTGATACCTTATTTTTGCAATTTTAGACAAGAGTAGTCTCCCTTGAAATCCAATAACTTTTTAATTCGCTTGGTGACCTATAGTTTTTAAGTCATTTTTTTTATTTCTCATATATTTAAATATCAGTACAGAAAAAATAAAAAAAATCTTACCGTAGGAAATAAATGGAGGATCTGTCCTTAAAATTGAGACATTTAAAGTGTTTTCATTCAGTTTGTATTATGTTTTGTTTGATTATGTTTGAAAACGTCAAAACTGTTTTCGCCATTGATTCACGAATCAATCGCCATTGATTCACGAATCAATGACAAATTGACATGGATTTATTAAAGGTATCAGCAGTTTTTCCTAACCAAGAGTTCCACGAATGCCTTATGCGTTCATCTGAACATTAATCCTCGTGCTTCGTCTGAAGTCAATTTATTATCATACGAACCAAAATAAAACAAATTTCGTCGTGTGTCCAATTTCGACTCAACCAAAATTATCTGGTGGGGGTCTGAACATTAGCCCCTATGTTTCGTCTGAAGTCAATCTATTTAATAATAATTGTCACACTAACCAAAATAGAACATTTTCGTCGTGTGACCAATTTCTATTCAACAGACGTTATTTGAAAGATTTCGATAGTGCTCTGGCATAGGGACAATATGAAACAGTGCTTAATTTTTAATCTATAGTTTCAGACTTGAAAGATATTATCATACATGCCAATGTTTAATCAATGTAGAATTGTTTGAAATATTTTCATATATGCTACAAAGTGTCAAACATTCCAATCACAGAATGATAAAAGGTCAAAGTACTTCCTAACATGTTTCTGTGCATGTATACAATTTGAAGCCAAAATTGAAATAATATCCCATTCTAAATGATTTGAAATACAACTGGATAGTTAGACTGACTTCTTGCCTTCAACGAAAATATTGTAATTTATGCAAGTTGTAGCTTGTTTTCTATTGTCAAACTTCACCATATACATTTATGTACATAATGATTAAATCGTTTCAAGAGAAAACAAAGAACTGAAATTTTAACACGAAGAACCTTTCTACATTTAGCAATTAGCTTTAAACAAAATGTGCAGGTTGAAGTTCCATCTAGGTGTCATTGTTTTGAAGATAGTGTACAGTGCATAGCCGGCTACGCGTATGTCATCGTTTTACGTTTTCTCTAGAAAAAAGACAGTTCCTTTTTTTATCTTGTGCAACAAACCAAATTGAATACCATAAAACCCGTAGTACAATGCTAGTTTTAGAAGCAACTGTCTCTGACAATACAATATAATAGAAGGCGAATCAAATATTTCAGATTATCAAGTGGACAATTCGGTGAACCGTTTAGTAACGATGGTTACGGAGTCGAGCAAAACAACTTCTGGACAACTATGTTTCGTACCAATTGGTGGAAACTTTGAGCGTTTCATGGTACGAGTGAGAGAATGAGGCCATCTACTAGTATTAGCCAGTTCGTTAGCTCAATCTAAAACTCTTGCAACCGGCACTGTTCAAACACCACAGACACAACTCTTGATAACTTCAGACCATGAAAATCAAGTTTCCGCCGTGCTACTTCAGTAATTGTACGTTTTTTATATAAAAGAAATCAATTTGAAATTTAGATGGATCTCCAAATAAGGCTTATTCCTTTTTTACAAAACACATTTTTACCGAGATAGCACATTAACCAAACCTGATCTTCATGCTCTAAATATCTTAGGATATTTTCTAAAGCACTATAATGTCGCTTTTTAACGAAAACCTCTTAACTGCATCTTAAAATAAGCTGCAGTTTCGAGGTTTTTGTTTAAAAGCACTATATAAGAAGTTGATTGTTTCACAGAATTAGGGTTGTTCACCGAGTTCCCCAACTTCCGGCGGGTCTTCGCCGCTAGGTGGCGGTGTTGGTCTCGAAGGAACAGAATGACTTCGCATGATAAGTCCACTTTTGTTATTTTGTCCTGAAACTTTGGCAAAATTAAATTTACCATTCGTTGATATTCGAATTGCCTTCGTGTTAGGACCATTTGGCATGATAATAAGTTCATTTTTAGTGTTCGTCCGCGACGATTTCTTAGAGTTCTTTGACCCTTTAGCACCTTTAGCAGGCCCTGAAACTCCAACACTTATTTGACCATGTCCAGGAACTGATAAACCTAGTCTTGCTGATGATGTGCCCGGAGCAGATAAGCCTATATTAGCGGATCCATGGCTTGGTAGTGAAATTCCTACCCCAGATTGGTGACCCCCGCCCGCACGGCCTCCTCCGAAACTAGCGCCTCGCTGACTTGGCGCCGAAAACCCGAGACCTGACATACCGGGCAGGGGTCCTTGATGACCCAGTAAACCACCAGCGTGACCTAAATATGGATCGTGAAGTAATGGGTTTGAGAAGTGACCACCACTACCACCAAGACCACCACCAAGAGCACCTTGATGGTTAGGGTTTGAAAAA
This sequence comes from Fragum sueziense, assembly GCA_963680895.1. NCBI lineage: Eukaryota > Metazoa > Mollusca > Bivalvia > Cardiida > Cardiidae > Fragum > Fragum sueziense. The sequence goes on from OY804610.1 coordinate 20,393,939, forward strand.
TGTCCAGTATTATCCACGACGATGATCGGTAAAGGTGCGGCTGTAGGTGTAGCATGGTGTGATGATTGGTGTGGAGCGGTGTGAACGTTTGATCCGTGGTGAGATGACTGATGTGGTGCATTGTGAGCGTTAGATGATCCGTGGTGAGAAGGATTATGCGCCGCGCCGTGAGAACCCCCAGACCCTTTAATCGCATCAAGAAGTCCTCCGAGGTTTTTGTTCAGTGAATTTAAAGCGGGTAACAATGACGGATGGACAGCCGGTGCGTTGTTTTGATTGTTACCTCTCGATCCTGCGTGTCCAGCGTGTCCTCGTCTACCTTTTCTAGGTCCACCTCGAGCCCTAGAAGGTTTTCCTGGGTTATACGCCGGCATTGTACTCTGTTGGTTAGGCGGTAGGGATATCCTTATTGTCTTAGGCATTTTTTTTGTTTTACTGTTCATCTTCCTGGGACTTTTCAAGACAACCGTCTGTTTGATTATATTTAAATGACCGTCTGGAACTGGTAGGTTCTTCACTGAGAGATGGTGTCGTACTCGTGAGGCTGGATTTAGTGCAGGTAAGGATAACTTTGACCTAATTGCTGGTCTTCTGGCCATTCCGTTACGTAGCCGTGACTGTTTTAGTGCATAACTGACCTGAAAAAGATATCGCCATGCCAATCAATTAGGTAAACTCTTTTCCCAAACGGCAAAACTTTTAGGGTGTTTCAGATTGAAAGCTGTTGCAGACGACTAGATCTAAATGGATGTTACTAAATGTGAAATTTGGGAATGCTATAGCACAGAAAATAGTGAGACAAAAAAGAGAAAATGCTGTTTATCAACATTTTCTTCTTTTGTCGCAATGTTTTCCCAAGTTTTTCTCTAAAAGGGACGTCAAAACCGGGACGTCAAAACCAGGTCTTATTTGGGTAAGGGTTTACAAGGAAATACTTTCACTTATAGATGAACACGTGCATGAAGGTTGTAGAACTTATACAATTCATAGGAACTCATGACGTTTTAGCAGAATAGCCAAAGAAATCTAAATATAGACTTTTTACCTAATTGTTGTGAGACACAATGCATATTTTTATATCCATAACGTATTATGTATAGAAATACACTTGGAACTCATAGTTTCGACATCGGTTAAGCCCAATTACAGCTATAATTATAGACTTCACAAATGAATATCAAACAATGTAAAATACCATTTATTAGAAACGGAACATGAGTAGGAAAAGCCAAACTCTGTAGGTATCTGGCGATTAAATGAAATTATCTACGACGTCTACACAAAGAGTTTCTCATGTTAACTTCTTCTGATATCATCTGAATTAATAATTATTAATCTAAATTCAAACAATAAAGAAACATATGGTATTCTTACGCAAGAACAATATAAACTTTATTGAAGTGAAATAAATACAGAAAACATGATTGTATTAATGAATTATTTGAAACTATTTTGGCACGTGTCTATTGTTAGCGTAGCACATTTTTTCTCTACTAACATTTTCATTTGATATAAATCGACAGTGTTTTAGATAGAATTTCAAGGGAGTAAAATGTTTAAGTGAATGATTGGTTCAAAGTTACGAGTATTGTCCCTATTTGTATAATTTTTAGAAAGGCAAATGCCAATTATATCCAGGAAATAGTCTTTTTTCGAATTAAGGTAAAAAGGGCCTAATTAGCACCAAAGAGCCAGCGGAGAAATTTGAAAAGTGCTAGTAATTCCTAAAGTGTGTTACATTTCTATTCCAAATATAAACATAAGCATTTTGTACGGTTTAGAATTTTGAATTAATGCATATTTATGGAAATATTAGACAAATATGTTCCAAATTACCTCCCTTGCATATGAACATAGAGTAAAATAATATTTGGAAATTACTTTCTTCTTGAAGCATTATTTTGAAATCCGGCACGGTGAATCAACTTATTTGAAGTGTATTTACAAGTGTGTGTAATTTGATGCATTTCGTATGGCTAGAAAGTGGTGTTTTTTATTAGGCACTTCTTACCTTAAGAATAATTGTTTCACTCATATAAATCGTTCTTCGCTGTTTTGCAGTACTTTCAGTATTTTGATACAAAGAGCTGTCTGCCATCGGTGTGTTTTGAATTTCATGTTTTAGCCTAACATTGATAGCAATTTGATATGGGACAGCCGATTGTCGTTAATTTAACCTCAATATTGTAAGGCTCTTCTGAAAGATCTGTTAAAACCATGTATCAATTAAAAAAGCCCCAAAAGACGAAATGTTAGACAAATTTTGTTTCAATAAACAGCTCACAGTAGCCTTATTGATGAAAGGGATCAGTACTAGATATTCCAAGCACTTGAACAATGTGGGACAGGAACATTTTGCATAGTCACACACTACCAGAAAGAAAGAAAGTTAAGCTCCAGTATAAAGATTTTTTCACCTATAAGGACAACGACCTACACAGACGAAAAATTGCCCCAGATTTATGAACATTTTGGCTTCGGACAGCTTTATTGTAATTTCGCGTGTGGCCAAATTCACGTGTAAATAAAATAATTTGTAGGCTACTGTCAGCGAAATTTTGACCTATATATCTTGTAAGAGTAAGGTAAAGTAAAAAAAGTAAAGTAAATGTGGTTAATAGTCTCATTTATACAAAATATTACATATTCAAGCGACTTTCCACTGTACTCAAGTTGGCTGTATACAATCAGCGCCTCTGGTAGCCACAGTACTTAGGCTTTCAACTTTCTCGTGTACCCATTTATACACCGTGGTGAAGAGGAGCAACGTGGGGTATCTTTTTTACTCAGAAAACATCCCGTGACACCTGCGGAATTTGAAACCAGGACCTCTCGAGATGGAAACTTTCACAATAGAAAGTATTGTTTCATGCCGTGTGTCTGTTTCTAAGTTTAACTCGAATGAAGAAGTAAATTAACCTGTGATGCGTTTATTGTAGCGTTGACTATACAAAAAGATTTGTAGGCTACTGTAAGCGGAATAGTAACCTATATTTTATAAATTGCAACTTCTTGGAAGTACTTTTTAAGTAAGATAAGTACACGTGCACTTGATCGTTATTTCGACATCGATTAAGTCGAATTAATGCTTAATTTGAACCTAAAATCTAGTCCCGACCTCATCAATTAAGATAGAAATAACTTAAGCTTTGATAAAAGTGAATTACATAATATATCCATTGAAATATAGCAGGGAAGGTTTAGGAATCGCTCGATTTGGGCAATATCTTTCTCTTTTCTACCGTATTTCTATTATGTAGATACGGTAACCTATTAGCACCAACAACGGTTATGAAAGCTTTTTACGAAAGTAATAAGAATCGCATAAGTCAAAGTACGGGTATGTCGATATACATTTTGTAATATGGTGTTTCGTCGTTACCTACGACTTTAACACATCGAGTTTCAACTGTTTACAATATTAAACAATTACCAAACGACAAAATTTTGGACTTATCCGAATTCAAAGATGCTGCAGACGACAATATGAATTGAATGAAATTTCACATTCTTTGATCTTTCTGGGTAGAAAAAATTGTTAAAAATGAAGAAATTACTTGTAACAAGCAATTTCTTCATTTTCCACAATGTTTTTCGAAGCCTTTATCTTTTAAGGAGTCAAAAGAGTCATTGTGTGGTAATGGGTTAAGCAAATGTAAGCGTGTCCTGGACACTTTAGATCAGCCACAGGTACAGAAAAAGCAAAGTAAAGGCATTCTGTTAACTCTAAACCCTATGTTACGGGTACTTGGAAACATTGTCTTCAACCGCATAATAAATGACAGAAATTTGCTTGAAATACGTTTAAAGAGTTTTCTGGTGATCTTTTACTTATAGATTCGAAGTTTTTAATACAAAGTTTCGCCAATTAATAAGAAAATGTATTTCATGCTCATTTCAATTTACATTTTGTGTATTTCAATTTAAAGTTTGATTCAATTAAGGAACGAAACTGGAATATGGATCTTTCAATGTTTGGTAATCTTTAACTTTTGATGGCCAGCCTTTTAACCCTTTCAAAAAACGACTCGTTTTAAACTGTTCCAATATGAAAACTACTGCAAATGACAAGATCACGTACAAAAAGATATAATTTGTGTGCTATACAACATAGAATATATTTAGGCAAAATAAGAAACTCCTTATTATCTGCATTCTCTTCTTTTACCCCAATGTTTCCCCAGCTTTATCTACATGTATTAGGGACGTCAAAACCACGTCTTGTTTTGGAAAGGGTTAATTTATTGATACGAAGACCATAAGGGTAATGTATAGGTATTTCAACTTTTTTATTAAAAAAAAAAAAAAAAAAAAATAGAACTTATAAACTTTTAACATTTACCAATCATAAAAAAATATTCAGTTTGAAAACTGCCACAGAAGACAAAGTAGATTTCGTGATATAATATCTTGTACAATGTGGCACAGGAAATATTTAGACAAAATAATTAGATAGTTGACAAAATATTACTATTTTCCGTCAATCTTTTCCAACCATCTTCTTTTGACATTAAATCCAGATCCTGTTTGGAAAATGATCTTAAAACATTCAAAGCATGTACCTGAAATTTAACTGATTCGAAATCTTTTCGTATTTAAAAAAATGAAATAATCTGTCTTTCTTATTTCTAATTTAGCCTATTCTTCGTCGCCATTCAACAAAAAGCTCGTATCTGTGGCTTAAGGGGGAATGCTCCAGTTTCCTAAATTTTTTCCCAATAATAGAATTTATTTATATTTCGTATGTTGAAATTACATGTTATTACCAATTGGAAAATAAAATAAAAATGAATGGTCAGCGATCTTGTTTGAATTTTATAGGCATTCGTATCACATACCCCTTCAGCGAAAAAATGCACAATTTCTTGCACCTGTCCAAGGTCATTAAAATGCTAATTAAATGCTGTATGTTCATCGTTTAGTCCAGAAAACGGGTTTAAAGTAACGTCATACATTTAATAAGAACAGAAAACCCAAAATGAATGCTATTATAAACGTATAAATGTAAAAAGCAGCATGCTCACGTGTTCGGTTAGATCAACAAAGCTGGAGTGTTTTATGTCAAAATTTGCATATTTTTTTAAATATTTCAAGTTCTACATAATAGAATTTGATAAAACCCCCTCATTGTATTAAGCAACATGTCCTGGTAATAATTCAAAAAGAAAATGTATAGGTCAGCGCACTTATTAGTGAATTACAGCATTTTTTTTATCAACTACACATGAATAAAATGACGCAAAACAGTGGCAACTGCATACACACTTACGACTTTCTTGCTCTAAATAATCGATTTCCATCTTGAGGAAATCAGTTTCGCTTAAAATAAATACACCTTTACCGTCGAAAATGGTAAATTGTATTGATGTGTTATATTATTGAAAATATGGTAGCGAAACATATTGGTACGAAACATTTAATTTACTACAGTAATGACCGAGTGTTCCGAAAAACTGGAGCATTCCCCCTTAAGAGAAGCTTTAATTACGATTTTTTTGTTTAAACTATTCCCATACATAGACTCTTTTTGACTCCCAAAAAGATACTGTCTTTGGATAACATTTCGGAAAATGAAGAAATTCCTTGTGACAAGCAGTTTTTTCATTATCCGCAATAATTTCTAACCCAAAATTTAAAGATTCCAGAAACTTAACTGACTTGAAATTATCGTCTGCAACACTTTTCAAATTGGAAAAGTCCAAATTGGACATCTGATAACGGATTAACCCATTACCAAACGACAAAATTTCGACTTCTCCAAATTCAAAGATGTTGCAGACAACAATTAAAAATGAATGAAAAAGTACATTTTTAATCATTTTGTAAGGAAAATATTTTGGGAAATGAAGAAATTGCTTGTCACAAGCAATTTCTTCATTTTCCACAATGTTTCCCAAAGCCATTTTCTTTTAGGGAGTCAAAAAGAGTCATTGTGTGGTAATGGGTTAAAGAAGCTGCAGTTACCAGTTTGTTTTTTCTTTTTTCTTGAAAAAAAAAATGAAAATTAAAAAAAATCAACATAATCATAGTGCTTTGAAGCACACAACGCAAACTTACTCCTTGGTTTGATCTCCTAGGATGGCAGGAGCAGGTCGCCAACATGGCCAAGCATCCCACAAAAACAGTCCATTTATCCATAATCGTGGGTTAAAATATTCGCGAAATGTTCACAAAAAACAACGAAATTCTAAATCCTGCGTATACGGACAAGAGACGTTAACTTTACGTTGCGACGTTACGGTGTAGAAGACGCGCGTTACGGTCCGGCGTCGCTTTATATACAACGGCACACGTTAGCTTGTAGCGTTAACCCTTTCCATAAACCGAAAAAAGTAAGACGTGTAATTTGATGGCTGTTGTAGCCAAACTAATGCATATTTTTCTAAAAAAAGATAAAACTTGTGTAGATGTGAAGCACAAAAAATCAAGAAAAAAGAAGAAAATTCTAACAGTCACCCATTTCATTTGTTGTCTCAATATCTTTCTTAACTACGAGTATTTCTTTAATGGATGACAAAACCTGGTCTTGTTTGAGAAGGGCTAGAGTGCCACCAATAAGGGATGTTAACGTATTTTGATTCTGAAAAAAAAGAACGTAAATTGTTAGTTAAACACTATTTTACTGGTACTTATTTCAGTGGTCTCTGCCAAACGGTTTGTACAAATGAATGTCCAAAATTGATGTTTTGATATTTTTGAAAAATCGTTTTGAATGCAACTTAAAGCTGCTTTAACGGAGAGATTTGGACCTAACATTCGCCAAAAAAGGAGCGAAATAAATTCAAATATAGATCTAGCAGCTTCATATGAACTGACTAAATGATATAAATCAGACTTTAAAGGGAGAACCAATTTTAGCTATTTGATGCAAAAGTATCGAAGCAAGGCTAAAAGTAGGTCAAAAGCTTCCAACCTGACAACTATGTGAAAATACGTCATGATGACGCCACACTCAGCACGGTGTATAATCACGTGACTCAGAAAATCCGATAATCTTCAATATCTTTTTTAATAATTGACCAATTTGAATTCGGTTTGAAGCAGAGAATGTGGGAAAGTGCCAGGAATAAGCTGGACGTGTTAGATTTTTGAAAAATCGACTAATAAAAAAGTTATTGAAAATAAACCAAACTTTTGGTTTATCTTCAATAACTTTTTTATCAGTTGATTTTTCAAAAATCAACCACGTCCATCTAATGCATGACGTCTGTCCCCATTCTCTGCTTCAAACCGAATTCAAATCGGTCAAGTATTAAAAAAGATATTGAAGATTATCGGAAATTCTAAGTCACGTGATTATACACCGTGCTCAGGATGGGTTTCTTTCTTTCTCTAAACTCTTCCTCTAAACTCTCTAAACTCTACACACATATATTTATGAAATGGGTTCAGTCGAAGCGTTCGTAATTGCATAGTGCACTGCACTATTTGGAGGAAAATAAAAATAAATGGACTAGGAAAACCACGTTAAATACATTCCCCCCCCCCCCCCCCCCCCCCCAAAAAAAAAAAAAAAAAAAAAAAACGTATAGATCTAATCAGATTTCTTCCATGTAGTTCTAATGTTTGGATTTTCTAAGAAGATTCTCTTCTATAGATATCAATCATAATCCCGAAAGAGCATACTCTAAGATATGAAAATAGATTTTAGTTGTCTACTATAGCGGACGAGAATTGAACTGGCACAGCTTTCCATTCGATTAGCATGGGCTGTTCTGCCGTGTCATTTATCGTTATGTATATAACGATTCTAATTTTTACCAAAGAGGACCAGTACAAACATTTTGCGTTTCATTCCAAAATATTTCGTTTTTTTTATATGAACATGCGCGTTGTTGTAGCTTTAACGTATCGTTACAGACATTTATGCCTATGACGATTATCTTTAATCAATATGAAGAACAATGTAGATTACGAGGGGCCGAGGGGGTATCAAAATGTTTAAGACTTGCATAGAAAGAACCAGATATTTGGATTTAAACCTCTTTATTTTTCAACATACACTTCTTTCAACTTTATTACTGTTATTGATACCAGACCTATAAACGTCTTGGTACCCTAGCTAGCCCTCCTCAGAAGCAGTCATTTGATCATTTTCGTCTTCTTAAGCCCCTGTGAATCTCTGGAATTCCTTCACCCAAAGTTTGATATAAGCAAAAGAAACAGAGGACTCCGTATAAACTGCGTACAATGGATCTCCAACCTATGTGGCAGGTTTATCGCCCAGAATTAGAAAGTTCATCACAACCCTGTTCTCAGTATTATCCATTGCCGATATGTTAGGGACACTAGAGCATGTCTCATCAACTACTTCTTGTGGCCTAATCATAACAACTGTCCCCCATGTTGTTCTGATCCATGAAAAACCTAGCATGGGTCACTTTAACACAATGAATAACTAATGAATAAAATTCTTCTGATGAAGTATTTCTCAATACTTTCCACCTTCCACATTATTTTTTATTCTGACATATTTATTTTGGAACTGGACTGATCTATACTGTGTTGCTTTTGCAAAAGTTTGATAGCTGTTGGTTGGTCTGGAGATGGTTATGGTTAATACGGGGTAATGCATTTACACTTTCTCCAACTGAACAAAATGCTACAGAAGACAAAGTGAATGGTAATAAACAAAGAAATTGTGTACAGAATAGTTCAGAAAATATTGAGGCAAAAGGAAAAAAAAGTGCTGATTCTTATGTCTCAATGTTTTCCAAGGCTATCCTACCAGGATCGTCAAAAGCAGGTCTTGTTTGAGAAAGGGATAACTAAATGAATCACGTTATGTCATCGTAAGCTGCATGTGTAAGCTATGAAGTAGTTATTGCTATTTATTGTTACTAATTGTTTAGAAGACAGATGGTTTTAGTGGCACATTGAGCCACACATGGTTTCGGCACGGCAGAGAATCACGTGACAATAACAACAATTTAACAATTATCAAATAATTCTGCTAATTCGTTACTGACTTAAAATCGTTTTGAAGGTTTTGAAGCAAATAAGATGGGAAAAGCTAGGGATTTTCTTGATTTGGAGGTTCATTTAAACAACACCTGATAACATAAAGTTTGGTTGGTCTTCATTTTTGGAAGCAAATTTTGCAAAATTTGCTTCTCTATGCAGCCACCTTTCTCTGCACTTTACCATTCTCTGCATACCACACAACATCTTCCGGTCCTCCTCACTTTAAATAGTTCTATCAAAAGCAAACATTGATGAGGTAACAGTCATTCAAATATTCAATATGTAAGTCTGAAGTTATACATGTAGATATTGAATTGTGTGACTGAAAATGAAACATTCAATTAATCATGTCTCTAAGAGAAGAAAAGACCGACGTAGTAATTTGCTTTATTATGGTTCAAAGATCAGTCCAATGGCCTTCCTTGTAAAGGTTGTGCTAAAAATAGAAACATGGAATAGAAGTATTCAAGGTATTCAAATGGATAATCAAAGTACCTAATCAAAGTACTCTACTTCTGGTTAGGTCTACATTATTAACAAATTTGCTTCCCAACGGTACTTTCAGTACTTTGATTTATCTTATCACTCCGAACTAGTAAAGCTGCATTGCAATACAGTCGTATAACTAATTTTTGGTAAAGCTATCCATATTTATGGATTAAGGTCGGAGTATTCATGAAGACCCAGTAGGTCTACAGTATTCATCTAGTCAAAACCGCAAGCATGTGACGCATAGCAGAATGGAACATGTTACATTTTAATAAGATGCAAAATACATTATTTGAAACTAGAAGAGACGTGTAGGTCCTTCCAAGCTGTTTTACCAAAACTTTTGACCTTCGAAAGTTTGTTAGCGCATTCGCGTGCCGAGAGATATTACCGCCCCTGACACTTACTTCGTGCTAGCTAATAGCAAAGAACTTTGTGCTAAAATAGTCTTCGTTTTCCGTTTTGTTTCGGTAAACCGTCGGTGTTGTTATAAAATCTCGCAGCTAGCCGTAGCTACGAGATTTTATAACAACTCCTGCGAAATACTATTATTTGTCCGAACTTACGTCATTGGTTACTTGATAAAATCGTTCCCTAGACACGAAGTAGCATCAGGGGCAGTAATCAGTCTAAAGCTTACGCATGGGATGAAAAACTGCCGGAGGTCAAATGCTACATGCTAAAACATATCGTGTGAATGGTCTATTGCTATGCATTGGTAAAGACAAGCAAGGTCGGAGTATATAGTCATAATGGCCCAGTGGGCCAACTTTTAGTCATCAAGTCAAAAACCGCAAGCCTGTGACGCACGGCAGCTGGAGCGATGACCCAGTATACTTAATGTGGATTTTACAACTAGAATTATTGCCTCTCGATTATCATATATAGCTATAATATTGTCGCGTGGAGCATAATGCGTTTTAGTAGGTCCACTTAACAATTGGGGGAGAAACCAACATTATGTTATTTCTTCTCTCCCAAAGAAGATTTGTTCTTCTGTTATTGATAAGAGAATCATACAAAACAAACTCGCGGTGACTTAACACACTTGTGGTGACATACCGGTATATGCAGGTACCGTGCTAGGATTTTCAGGGATCAGAACAACATGGGGTCTGTCAAAGTTTGCATTGTTGTGTGGTGCATTGCATTATATAGGGCCGAAAAAGAAAGGAATTTGACTTTGCCACATTCCATATTGCGGCCATACATAGCGTCAAAACATAATTGTGTACGATTGGCCATTTTTGACCATTTTTGGACGAAGAAGTATCGCGAAAATTCTAAATCAAATGCGACATATGCCAGAAAACAAACCCCTGTACTTCAAGAAATGGGTAATCCTTTCCAATAGAAGCCATGTTGTCACTTACCAAAATGTCTTTAGAAAGCATGTAGCTGAAATTCTACAATTTTCTTTTTATCTCAAATTCCTCAACGCTGTTATGTACTAATTTGATTTACAAAGTAACGATATTTTATCATCTACAAGTCTATTCAATTTAGATCAGGGTCTTTTGTGCGAGTTTCATATGAATTTCGGCGTTTAGTAGGAGGCCAAACTCCAATCACTCAATCAATCCACGAATCAATCAATCCGTTATTGTTTTTGGAAATGGGTAAAAGTACAAAGATAATATCGCTGCATTACAACAAAAACCCCGTAAGTACAGCTTAAAACAAGCTGCAGTTACGCGGTTTTTGTTGAAAAGCGACGATATTGCCTTATGTCGTGTACAATTATGAGTAAATGTCGGTTAGGGTATTATTGCCTATAAATCAACTAAGGACAATTAATATCATAATAAAAGAAATCAAATCGGCACAATGGTTAGATTTATTGCAAACCTTTCTTCAACGGCAGCAATTTGAACCGTTCCAATTTGAAATCTGCTGCAGACGACGAAATTAGTGCTAATAAAGATAAAATGTATACGGTATAGCAAAGAAAACATTGGGGCAAAAATGAAAAGAGGCTGGTAACTTTGCATCATCGTTTTCTCCTTTTGTCAGAATATTTTCCCAATGTTTCGTTTAAGGGATGTTTACTCTATGACTTGTTAAGGAAATGGTTATGGCAATTCCCATCATCATAAAGCCAATCAAATCAGTACATAACTTAAACTCTTTAACGTATTCCCAAACAATAATGCCTTTTATGTACCCAAATGATTGCTTTGGAAAACATTGAGACTAAAGGAGAAAATGCTAATAATCAGCATTTTTCCCTTTTGCCTCAATATTTGATTTACTTATTCTGCCTTAATGAATATTTTTGTTGCCTGCCGCAGCTTTCAAATTGGAATTGTCCATTTTAACGTTTCGGGTAAGGGTTGATTTTCCCAGCTAAATTGTCTGTTTGTCACTTCGCCACGTACCACTGGGTCACACAGTTCTTATGTCCAGACAAATGTGGATTGTTAAATCATTTGACCAAATTATACATGTATTTCGGTATAGATGTAGTCGCCTGATTATTATTATAATGTTATAACCGAACCTTTTACACTTTCGAGAAAATCGAGTTTGAAATTTCAACCTTTAATAACTTTTTATACTATGAATCCGATTTTGACGGAAAAAAGATATGTAATTTCATAAAGAACCGAAATGTGATATTTTATTCATTTTCGTTAATATTATAATGTTGAATTCCAACATAGCCAATCATTCATCAATAATGATGTAGTTAGAACATTATAATTAAAAAAAATGATGGTGGACAATCCGGGTCAGAATAAATTCTTTTATTTCATTGGTTGTAATTCAGATAGAACATTCTAATAATTTCTTCATTTTCTCATGGAACACTTTAAAGTGACATTTCACGATTATTTTTTACATAAATTTCACTTTTATTCTATCTGAAAGGACATGTTAACTTATGAAAATTCTGAAAAGTTCAAGTCAAATTATTGAACCGTTTACGAGAAATACATATTTTTGTGCTAAAATCAAACAAATTGTTGTGGACAACAGTTCAGATTTATATAGAATTGGTCATTTCTGTCTCAACTTTAAAGGCGTATTTTTCGCTTATAAATAACAACTTCAATAAACTGATAGCATTTCTACGCATTAGAATAAACAATTTTTGCATCAAGACATACTTTTAAAAAATGAAATAAATGTGAAATGTCACTTTAATACTAAAACTTTTGAATCACGTGACTTTAGAAAAAGCTTATATCATTCGATGGTATTCATTTTCCCACCTACCCCGCTTCAAACAGAATTTCAATTGGTTCTGTATTAACAAAATTATTGAAGATTATCTGAAAATATGAGTCACGTAATTGACCACCGGGACAAACACAGTATACAATAAATCGTTAAAATTATGTCTGAATATCGCCGCTTTTTAATGAAAGCCTCGTAACTGCAGCTTGTTTTAAGCTGCAGTTATGAAGTTTTCGTTGAAAAGCGACGATATTATGTCCTAGATTTACAAAACATATCATTCTTCATCGACAAGCACTGGATCAGCATGTGTATTTGTCACCCCAGTAATGTCTTGTGATACTTTTTAGTTGGTCACATGTCCAACAGGTTGACCATATTTTTGTCACTTACGAAATTCTCGTAACCATATTTTGAATAAGCTGTTGTTACATTATTGTATACTATATCATTCTACTTTCGATTGATGCAATTTTAGCGTTCGACACAAAACAATTAATATGAGCTCATATTCATCAATTACGTACAGCAATTTTGTAATGAACCCCCGAACGAGAAATGTAGGGTATGTCGCATATACCTCGCGTGGAGGGGCACGCGGCCAATCTTGTTATGTAAGACAATACATCTTTTTAAACTGTCAATATTGTCGTTAAATGCAAAATATTAAAGAAAGTTATTGTCTATACGAATAAACGGTTTCCCAAATAATAGAAGAGACCACCGTTCCTATTTCGCATTGATGTTTAAAAGATGGAATTTGAACAGAATATATTGAGGCAAAAGGAGAAATTTTTGGTTACTAGTCATCTTCCAATAAAAGACCTTGCCCCGGTTTCTCGAAAAAAACTTAAGTACATACTCATAGTCTACGGACTATAATTCGTATGGGCTCTAGAAAATGGTTTTGATGGCATTCTTTGTTAATGCTCGGCATCCATGCTAATGATATTCTTTGCACTCATTAACCCTTGATCTCAATGTGACCTTAAATCGAAAAATCACACTGGGCATCCACCTATCTTGTTTGTCATAGTCTAAGGAACAATTCTAGCATGGATGCCGAGCATTAACAAAGAATGTCATCAGGGGTCATCGTATGATTTATAGTCCGTAGACTATCATGAGAACATGCTCAACTTCAAACGAATACTCTCCAACGTTGAAGGGTATTCGATTGAAGTTCACATGGATTTCTCGCGGTTTAAGCACGGTGCTCAGATTGGAGCATGAGTATAGATATTTTGCGTTTAAATGTGAGTTTATAGATTTTTTTCTAATGACTAAGAACTTGTTCTAAAATCAGCCCCGGTTTACCGTTTTGTAATGAAAAAGTCGGTGTTGTTATATAATCTCGTAACTACGGCTTCGATAAAGCCGTAGTTACGGTATTTTATAACAACACCGACGGAATACATTGATCGCGAAAAAACGTCCCTCGCTTTGGCCAAGTTCACAACCAGTGTCTATGATTATATTAACTTAGATTGACTAACGTCAGCAATTTGTGGTTATGGTGTTCTGTTGAGGGCAATTACTTTCTGCTATCCGTCCTTCTGTCTGTCTACAATTTGGCTCTGATATCCTTATATAGACTGGCTCCAGTCTGACTGATCTGATTTTTAATAAAATATGTGTAAGTAGCCTAATGTACCTAAAATTATAATTCACCACACTGCCATACTCTGTGCGTGAGATTATAAGGAGAAGGGCAGTAATTTGAGTAAATATTTTTTTCCAACAGGAGTGAAGTACCTTTGTAAATAAATCGACCTATATATTCTCACGGCCTAGGAGCCAGGCTAATCCTTATACAGTCAAAACTGTGTTAGCGGCCACCTGTGTATAGCAGCCAAACTGTCGTATGCAGCCAGTCCAGGTCCCCCTGTGCAATTTTACTCTTTAAAGTAACTGCGAATAGCACTATACTGTCTAATGTGGTCAGTGGCCACCTGTAATTGTCCCAATTGCTCTTTACCTACATCCCCTTAAGCAGCCATGCACAGCTAATAAGTGGCAGGCAATGTGTGAAATATTGATAATACATCTGGCAATTTGCCTAATCGTGTGTATAAACCATGAAAAGGTGTGATAAACAGTCAAATGTCTTATAAAGGTGTATCATTTGTACTTTAAAACACTTGCCTTTTCTTCATATTAATAGGGCTAGCCATACAAGCAGACATTTACATCTAGCCTTCAGAATATTCTTTTTTGTGTTAAGCAGCCAACTGTCGTATGCAGCCAATTTTGGTGTTTCCCTTGGCTGGCTGCATACGACAGTTTCGACTGTATTACGCATATGATAATTAATCTCCAATTTTGCCCAGAGCATAATAAGACTATTACACACAGTAAGAAATACGTGTATATTTTTGGTTTCATCGGAATTGGAAGTTCTGAACAACATTCACTTAGACATAAAAAACATTAACTTTGCATTTTAATGGTGTATCCACTTATTTTCAAAACCATCGTGGGTATATTTAAACGCAAAAGTAAAATTGGTCCAATTGTACGAGCGACAAACTCTTTGCACAGGGAAGGGGCTTTGGTAGGGAATAACATTCGCATTTTTGTTCATTAAATTCTAAAAATGTAATTTAACATTTATGCGTCATTAATTCGAAAACAACTAACATTTTCAATTAGCAGAACATGTATCATAATTGGGGAAACATGTAGGATATCAATTTTCTTTTTCGTTTAATTGATTAAGACATAAAAGTTAATTGAAATTAGGTACGAAGTGACTAATGGTACGAGATGATATTCATATCTGGGGTTGCAATCCGTGTAGTTCAAAATCTAATCAAGGTTCACGCATCCACGGCGTGAAATACGTAAGGAATCTGTTGGATGTAAAAGCTCTTTTAAAAATTGGCTGATAAAAAGTTATTTTTAGTACTGGTAATATACGACGGTTCTGAAAAAGATTTGAGGCAGAGAAATCAGAAAAAAACGTCAAAGATTTAGTACAGGCGAAACACCCTAATCAGCCTATAAAAAGTTTTGGCTGCTCGTCAATAACTCTTTTATCAGTTGATTTTCTTATCAAGACCTATCGCATCCGCCATTCTCTGCTTCAAATAGTCTGGTTCCCGTACCTGAAATCTACTACGGATTTAAGTAAATTCAGTTATTTACACGAATGGGTACCAGTCTATGCTTCAAACTGCATTCGAATTGGTCAAGCATTAAAACATATTGACGATTTTCCGAAATTACTGTTTCACGCAATCCCGACCATAAAGGCCAGAACTAAAGTTTGTTTTCTTAGAAAGGACAGATAAGGTAATAAAAATGATTAACCCTTTCCTATATGAGATCTAATTTCCACCTGCATAACGCCATGATCTTTTGAAAAAATCACTGTGATAAAAGAATAAACACTGAAACATGTAATAATCTTTTTCTCCTTTTGTATCAATAAATCATTGTTTTAAACAATACAGATGTCCCATTCTTATCAACACGATTTTTTCAATTTTTTTTCAAAATTTGATTTTAAAGGCATTGCATCCTCTTATCTGTTAGGCCTACTCAGAGACCAGACTTATTATGTGTCGATTGGTTAAGGGTTCGTGTAACAACAGTATTACAATACTAGTATCTGTAACCTAATTATACATACCGCAAACTGATCATGTGTAAAACTGCGTGGGTAAACAGAAAGACAAATTGATTATAATTACAATTAATTAACATGAACATAATCAAAATGATAAAGCGACAAGCATTGTTGTGCAAATAAAATCCACATAAATAAACAGTGTCCCTTTCCCTGACAAAACCAAAGGTGTGGTCTTTAGATTTTTAAGATATCTTTAAGATTTATTAAGATGTGTTAGATAGAGCGTTCATGAGTGCGAGATTTTTAACCCATTACCAGACGCAAAATTTTAAACTGGCCCAAATTCAAAGATGATGCAGACGACAATTTCAAGTCAATAAAATGCAAAATGTTTTAGTCGTTTTGGGGAGAAAACATTGTGGACAATAAAGAAATTGCTTATCACAAGCAATTTCTTCATTTCCACAATGTTTTCAAAAGCCTTTTTTCTTTTGGGGAGTCAAAAGGAGTCATTGTGTGGTAATGGGTCAAGCTGTCCAATAAGAGCGTGTGTACACTAAACTTCTTATGGCATTTCTCGGTCGATTATGTGGAACTAATATGAAAGAAAAGTGACAGAGCTTTTACGAATGTTCCATCTATATTTGGTGAGCTCCGAATACACCATACCTCATAATGACATATTGAGCATTCGGAACACCTCTGCCAAAATCCTGCTCTCCAAAACGCTACATCAAAACGTCTTGAGATTCTGAATATATCTTAGAAACTTTTGCTCTGATTAATGTGCCACAGGTTCTTGACGTTCCTACTCTACCAAAAAAAAAAAAAAAAAAAAAAAAAAAAAAAAAAATAGAAAAAAAAGAAAAAAAAAGCAATTGCCGTTATTGTGTCACATTATTTACCAGAGTGGTTATTGAATCGGTTGACTGTTGTATAGGAATCGATTTTGTGCGTATAATTTGCCCAAAATAGATAATTTTATACCTATGTAGATAAACTTTAAACATTGAAATAAGGACAAGTGACGTCAGTAGATACTTGATGAAATCTATCCCAATTTTTTCGAAAAATGCAGTTCTGCGTTCAACACATATTGCTACTTTTCAACTAAATCCTCGTAACTGCAGCTTAAACAAGCTGCAGTTACGAGGCTTTGTTGAAAAGAGACAATATGTTTTCATGTGGCATGATTGTTACGCGTCGGGTCAACAAGGGCGGATCCAGGATTTTTTTTCCGGGGGGGGGGGGGGCTCCATGCCCAAGATTTTTTCCATGGGGGTCCAAGCCCAAATTATGGCTTAAATTGTAATAAATATGTAACATTACGCTGAATTTATAAAGTCAAAATTTAATTTTCGGCCAATGCCGGGGGGGGGGGGTGTCCGGACCTCCCCGACCCCCCTCTAGATCTGTCCATGGGTCAATATTCATGGTGATCCACATCGGTCCATCACTGTTAAAGAAACAATGCTGTAGGTGTCACAAGTCGCATCATTTATACACAACTGTCACAATTAATAAATTAATGATACGTTGACGTAACGGCTCAATTTGACGTTGACCTAAATAATATGTATAAGGACCAGTTTTTAACGCTTTCCGAAGCAAGACCTTGGGCCCGTATTATTGACTATGGTGCAACAATTTCTATTTCATGTCTTGTTTGAGAAAGTGTAGGTTAAAGGCAAAAAACGTCAAAATTTTATTTTCAAGCATTTATATGAAAAACATTATAATTGGTAGAATTATGATTATACCGAATCTCAGAAACAACGCACCACTGACATTTTTCACTATATTTTTTAGTATGTTACTTTTTCAAATTGTCCAACCACATCCCGAACTGATATCGGTTTATTCGTTTCTGGTCAAAAATTTGTTTTGCTACTTTCAAGCAATCAAGCGTGAGGAGCGAGAAAACGTGACATTAACGTGCTTACCTGTTTTCAGCTGCAGTTGGGACATTTGACGCACCCCTTTCCGGGCAGTCCAGCGCTGTCCCAGTGTGATGAAACATTCTCTAAAACGGCCAATAGTTTTGTGATGAAATTCCATCATGTGCGCAATAGCCCGTGACGTCATCACTGCCTGCAGTATCCTAAAGGTACGATTACTTTCGTCAGTACTCTCCAAAGCCGAGGTCTACTGATTAACCATCAAATATGACCTCTGTCGTTTTTGGTACACAAACAGCCTATTTCGTCGTCATAATCTAACTATAGCACATCATTTGAATTATCGAATCAAAATCATTCAGTTTGATCTTGCATGATCATTACGTATACATTACGTCGCTTCTATTTTTGGCTGAAGCCGGTAATTTGAAGCGTCAGCCAATGAAAGTTTGTATCAGCTTTTTAAATTGTTTTGTTGTGTAAAGCCAACGATTGGATACCGAAATCTCGCCAAGGCCCCGAGGTTAGGCGTGAAATGACCCCGCGGGAACAGAGCATCATTATCACTGGTGGTGAACTCGGACAAAGCGAGGAACATTTTTCATGAACACAAGGTACAGATACTTCATGTCACATCCGGAATTTTGTAAACAATACACGTGGTATTTTGTTTTACTTCTCTTTCCGTCTTTTTAAAAGGATGCACTCAAATGGAAGTTACTAAGGTATGTAGATATGATTTATAATACGCACGAAAATATCAGTTTTATCGATCATTATTTTCAAATGTTATAAACGGATTGCAAGTGCACAAAGCGCATATTGAGATCATGTGGGTTGATCTTAATCGCCCGAACGAAATGATACGATATCACGGTTTATGTTTATCAACTTGCATTGCAAGTAAACAAAAAAGACATATAAATGTACAAATAAAGGCTGTAAATGGCAGTTTTTGGTGTCATGTCATTGAAAATCATTGTGCGGTTTCTTCGTGACACCGTTACAGCATGTTTGCGATGTTATCTTTTCCAGCTACGGTGTTTTATGACCACATGTTTGATAAATTAATCGATTGCACTGGACTTAACGGCACATTTAAACATTTACATCATCATCATCATCATCATCATCATCATCATCATCATCATCATCATCATCATCATCATCATCATCATCATCATCATCATCATCATCATCATCATCATCATCATCATCATCATCATCATCATCATCATAATAATCATCATTTTTATTGTTACCTTGGAGTTTCACCGGTAAGATTTTCGTTATGCCTTCTTAAATTTGGTACAGGTGGAGAATAAGCTATTAAATGAGAACAAGATGGATCTTGATCAGACAGTGCACATGCAAAGTCTGATCTGGATCCATGTTGGTCGCAAAAGCCTAAATGAACGTTTCCAGATCTATACTGTAATGTTTGTCATTACCATTATCACCATTTATTCTAAGGAGGATCCACTGTTTCACACATCCCAGGCCCGTACGAACAGGGGGACTCTGGAGCCGCCCCCCCCCCATAGTTGGCAAAAATGCCGAATTTTCATCATTTCACATTTAAAACTTATGGCAAATCTAATTTAGCCCCCCCCCCCCCCCAATATTAGACACTGGCCCAGACAGGGCCCATATGGAATTGCTTTCTACGGGCATGCATTCTAAAGTATACTAACGGGAAAAGTTAACTGTGTGCATTTCCTTTTCAATTAACACCTTGACTGCATACGGTACATGAATAACATTTTACAAATGCACATTTAATCTTTAACTTTCAATAATTGTCAATGTATTACTATAGGTCCTACTTGTTATTACCGTAACAATTCCTGAAAGTGGATAAGGATAAGATTCGCTTTTACAAGACATTTTCGAGTGTGAACACCGTTGGTATTAATACATGCTATGCAATTGTCCTTAGAAAACAACAGATGCTGTCTAACCCACTGAAGGTAATGTTGTCAATAACATCGTAGCAAGACTATGGGTATCGCAAGACGTCTGAAACGGATGGTCTAATCCGTTAATCAGCCTCTACTGCTGATAGAACTCAACTCAGGAAGCAATCTAGCCTATCTGTAACGTTTGCCTTTTTCTGTCGATTTCACAGGTAGTCGTTCCGATAATGGTTGTCTTGTCGGAATGACGTCACGTGTAGACGTTGGATGTGTTGGAATCGTCTCAAAATTGTAGCATGGCAAGTAAATCGAAAACAGTCTAATTAATGGGGTAATTCGACTGTTTTCGATTTACTTGCCATGCTTCAATATCTTGTATTTATTTCGGTACATTTATGAATAATCCTAAAATTGGCGACCATTTGCATTATACAAGTGGCTACTTTCTTATGACGGGGAGTATATTTGTGCTACTATAATTAAATCCATTTGTTTCAATATTTTAGATTTCTTAAAGAAAAAATGTTTAAAAAAAGACGTCTCACTACATTTCTACTGAAACAAAAGTTTACGCTCATGATCTGTTTTCATGACTTTATAACATCGCCGCCAAACAATACGACGTCGTTCCCACGTTTTGTGTAATTGACGTTGAAGTGCGTATAGCAAACATTGAATCAAAGGAAGAATAGATCTATACTGAAAATAATTTGGCTCCTTTTTTCTTAATATTTTTCTTTCATATTTTCTTAATTAGTACACACATTTTAACTTCTCAACATATAAAATCAATGTATTTTGACATCTAGAGCAGTCAGCTAGACAAATTGGCGGACGGGTAGAAAAACGGACGGACGGGCAAACGAAGCACTATGTATATGGTGGTCATTACTGAAAGCCTTCTAATTGGGGGCTGCAATACCAGATAGGCCTATTGTTTTGGAAATGATTATTGTATACCATTAATTCGTCTTTGAAAAAGAATAAATTTTATCTACTACGGTATATATAGACCTAGTGACGTTTTTTCGGACAAACACTAGTGCTTCGTCGGCGTAAATCTAAAACGTCACAAACTCAACTTTATTGAAGCTGCAGTTACGGGATTTTATAACAACACCTACGATTTATCCATATTTAACCGAAAACCCATTCTATTGTTAGGACAAAAGTCATTGCAATTCGAACAGCCATTGAAAATGTTCACGGTATCATAAATAAACCGTACAAGTCCCCTTCAAAAAACGTTAACTACGATTTTCACATCGGAAAAAAACTTCTACTCCAAGAATTGTAATACCAACTTCAGAATCAGTCAGAGAAATAAAATAACAAAACTGACAATAGCCTCTAAGTGTCTCTCCGATTCGTCCATATTGTTTTGGGCGGATAAACACGTGCAAATCGTTGTGTACATGCTCAAACTAGTAAAACTGGTTTTTAAACGCGCATTTAAACATGAAGTATCTGTACCTTGTGTTCATGAAAAATGTTCCTCGCTTTGTCCGAGTTCACCACCAGTGATTATATCATAATGGAATGAAGAGAGAATGCGCTCTGTTCTTAAGAGAGTATTTCGTCAGTGGAAAGTCTTGCTATTGAATAAAACATCGACAAATTCAAACCGATGAAATGTTTGGGTGTTTTCTTTCTGGTACTGACTGTATGTATTGTTTGACCACATTAAACTGATACTGATTAATTTTCGTGTGCAAAGTCCGTTAGTTGAGCCTCTTAACAAAACATTGCCGAAGTGGGGTCATTACATATGCAGATGTACCGGGTTACTCTTGCTGAATAATACCTATGGACCGATATGCTAGTTTGTGCACGAAGTTAATACTGCGGCACGTGCAGAAAACCTGTTTGCCAAGTTTGGACGGCCAGCATCACGGAATAATGGGTTTTGTACTTTTAAGAATGTATTTACCTAGTGTCCGGCGGATACCGATTAACAAAATTAAGGATTTTGTTAAAAAATCTAAAACAAGAAAAAGTGGTGCGTTATTTCAGAGGTTAAGTATACGTACTTTAAGGGTAACTTTGAGACATCAAAGATTAATTTGGGGGTGAACTCCTAATTCAACGGCGTATATTATGATCCATTTGTGGAGCAACTAACCATAGATTCCTGTCGTTTCCCTCACCAGTAGGCATACTACAATTTCTTTTTTAAGCCTCCAGCTGCATGCTAACATAGATTAAGACTATTCAACCATTGGTGGGAGACAAATGATAAAAAGGATATTTGCCGCGACCGGTGATCGAATCAGAGACCTCATGAGTGAGAGTAGGGTGAGCTCCACAACATGAAGATCGGATTAGTTGAACTACGAGGTATTTTGAGGGTCTATTTGACTTCGAGACAGTCATAACTGAAACATTTTTCCATCGCACTTATGAATAAAGAAAGGCTAAACGGTACAAATCAGAACAGTTGACCATGGTTGTGAAGCAATATTCAGCTAAATTTCGTCGTTTTTCAACAAAATTCTAGTAACTGCAGCTTATTGTCAGCTGCAGTTACGAGATTTTTGTTGAAAAGCAGCGTAATAAAGGTGTTGTTTTAGCTGTTGTTACGTGGTCTTTGAATTACACGTACGACATGTTGTCTTACTCAGAACTGTGGTTTACCCTTTCCCAAACAGTGAATATTAGGGAACGATTTTATTCAGTCCAGCATGACGTAATTTCAGACAAACAATAGTATTTCGTAGGTGTTGTTATAAAATCTCGTAACTACGGCTTGACCCAAGCCGTAGGTACGAGCTTTTATAACAACACCGACGGTTTATCTCAATATCTTAACATAACGTTAAACACATTCTATTTTAGGCACAAAATTAAAAATGTCATTAGATTGTATCCATTTGAAAACTACTGTATATAACAAATTGATATTGAGAAAAAGATAGTAGGTTGTTTGTATACAATATCGCTGAGAAGGTATTGAGGCAAAATGAGAAAATGCTAATTATCAGCATTTTTTCTTTTGCTTCAATATTTCCACAAACATTTTCAATTAGGGACGTCAATTCTAGATCTTGTTTGGGAAAAGGTTGATAAATAAATCATATCTGTCGATCAAAGTGTAGAATTAACCAACCCACCCACTGAATCATTCAATCACTCATATTCCCGGTGGGTAATCACGTGACAAAAATAACAACAGCAATTACTGAAAAAACAATTATGATAACTTATTTACCACGAAACAGATTGAAAATTGGTAGGAGCAAAGAAAACGCCGGGTACTTTCTGGATGAATTGGATCTTTAAAACAGAACAACATAAAAAGCTACTGACTTGACGAACAAAGAATGTTTACGTTTCTCTCTCACTGGTGGTGAACTCGGCCAAAGCGTGGGGTGTTTTTTCGCGATCATTGCATTCAGTCGGTGTTGTTATAAAATAGCGTAACTACGGCTTCGATAAAGCCGTAGTGACGAGATTTTATAACAACACAGACGGCTTGTCATTACATATCGGTAAACCCGGTCTATTTGTAGAACAAATTCATTGTTATTAGAAAAACTATCCAATCAGATCTTTGAAGTCACATTTAAACGCGAAATATCTGTACCTTGTTGTAGCGAAAAACGTCCCTCGCTTTGGCCGAGTTCACCATCAGTGTCTCTTAGTAAGCCGATTTATTAGCAGTTCGATATATTACTAGATGACAAAATTAGTGCTTACAACCACAATGAGTAACTATCACGGTGGATAATCACGTGATACAGCAATTTCAGAAAATCTTCAATAGCTTTATTAATACGGGACCGATTTGAGTTCGGTTTGAAGCAGAGAAAGTGGATAGACGTCACGCATTAGATGGATGTGATGTATTTTTGAAAAATCAACTGATAAAAAAGTTACTGAAGATAAACCAAAATTTTGGTTTATCTTCAATAACTTTTTTATCAGTTGATTTTTCAAAAATCTACAACGTTCAGTTTATTTCTGACATTTTTCCACGTTCTTTGCTTCAAATCGAATTCAAATTGTTCAAGTATTAACAAAGATATTGACGATTTTCTGAAATTCTGAGTCATGTGATTATCCACCGTGAACTATGGCGAGGACTCATGTGACACAACAACAAAAACACGTGACCAATTTGAATTCTGTTTGAAAGTATACAAAAATGCATGACCATTTCGAAACTGGGTTGAATATAGGGTCTTTAATTTGATCCTTGACATCTTCTAGTCATTACTTTTAATGATAAAAGTAATGACTAGAAGGTGTCAAGGATCAAATTAAAGACCCCTATGGGTTGAATCAGAGAAGGTGGAGACATGATTGGGATTGATTTGATGCAGTG
The DNA here is from genome assembly GCA_963680895.1 of Fragum sueziense. Classification (NCBI taxonomy): domain Eukaryota; kingdom Metazoa; phylum Mollusca; class Bivalvia; order Cardiida; family Cardiidae; genus Fragum; species Fragum sueziense. The sequence continues at coordinate 20,418,284 of OY804610.1, forward strand.
GATCTTATAAACGACGCTTGATAAAATGTTATTGACGAGTAAACAAGATAATGTTTGCTCGCCAATAATTTTTTATCAGTTCTTTTTTTAAAAAAAGATCTAACCCTTATAACAAAATACGAATTTTCTGCTTCTAACCAAATTCAAATCAGTTTCATATTAACCCTTTCCCAAACGACGAAAAATTTAGGATGGTCCAATTTGAAAGTTGCTACAGACGACAAAATGGACATTCAAAAAGAAAGAATCTTTGTACAATATAGCTAAGAAAATATTGAGACAAAAGGAGAAACTGCTGGTTATCAGCAGTTTCTTCTTTTGGTTCAATGTTTTATCAAGCCTTTCCTATTATGGACGTCAAAACCAGGTCTTGTTTGAGAAAGGGTTGATTAACAAAGTGATTTCGAGCATTGTCTGTGATTCATGTTGTTGGTCTCACGTGATTTCCCTCCGTGAAAAAACCACAATAATTAACTGATAGCTATTTTTGTCTTCAAGGGCAGTATTCCTTTTCCAAAATATTGCGCCGTTTACTAGAAATTTATATTTTTGTGTTAAAATTGAACAAATTGTTGTGGACAACAGTTCGGATTTACATGCAATTTATCGATTATGTCTCAACTTTAAATGCGTGTTTCTCGCTTATTGGCAACAACTTAAAAAAAACTAATAGTATTTATACTCATTAGAATAACCAATCTTGGCATCAAGACATACTTTAAAAAAATGAAATTGGAATGAAATGTCCCTTTAATGCCTAGGCAATAAGCTATTGCCTAGGCAGTAAGCTTATTGCCTAAAACACTCTAGGCATTAAGCTTAATGCCTATGTTTTAAGCTTATTGCCTGGCAAAAATAGCCAGACATTAGTCTTATTGCCTAACGATGAAATATGACTTTATTGTTTGAAATCTTTTTTTGGAATTGAACATAGTTCACAAATATTCGCCATTATTTAGAGCTTGAAAACACACTTCTTGTTTTTGGCTTCTGCATTGAATCAAATAGACATAATTCCATTACTAGTATCAGGAAACCTTTTGAATTACATTTTAGTTAAAAGAAATAAATAGATGATTTTTAACCATCTTAGTGGGATTATCAGCTGGTGGCTCGGAGTGGATATTGTGCTTGTTATGGTGCTAGTAATGTCAGGAATACATGACTAGAAAATTGTTCATGTAGTGCCAAACACCATACAATGAATTGTACAGAAATCTGCAAATGATATTCCCCCAACCTCGGTGAAGAATCGGGTCCCTCCATCTGAAATTGATTCTTACATGCCTGATACTATTTCCCACTTTAAAACAAAGCAGCGCAACTATCTCAGGTCATTGAGCAACCTTTGCACTGGTGCATTTACATTGATTTGTGTCCAACAAATTAATATTTAAACTTCATCTTTAAGTTCAAAGTTTGTTCTGGACACAACTGATGCTTACACAAGGTAGCCCATAGCTATGTATTACCTTCAATGTGATGATTGACTAAATAACTTAAATTCACAGAAATACCCATGAACACAGTCTATCAATGCCTAAACATGACCATCAAAAGGGGTTGTAAAGTAGACTCAATTTATGATGAAACATTTCATTCAATAAACTTAATGCTTGAAATCTTTAGGCGATTAATTTACTAGGAAACAGCTTATTGCCTAGGCATTACGCTTATTGCCTGGTTTTACTTATTGCCACTAACATAGGTTAGGCAATAGACTCAATTTTGGATGAAACATTTCGGGCAATAAGCTTAATGCCTGAAATTTTTAGGCAATAACTAATTGACTAGGCAATAGCTTATTGCCTAGGTATTAAGCTTATTGCCTGATTTTACTTATTGCCGCTAACATATAGATAGATATTTTTTTGGAAAGGGTTAAAGGGATACGTATCCCAATTGCAGAGAAAATTTTACACTCCTTCTTCCATTTCTTATTGTATATACAAACTTCCTCAAATACAGGAAGACCAGCAACTAACTAAATGGATGCATGACAAAATAGCTTCTTTAACAATTCTAGTAATGAATTTGTTTTTAACTTTTGATCTTCAGAACATTACACTAAATTATTTGATAACAATTATGAAACGGGATTCAAGGAAAATAAACACGGTGATCACGTGATGCTACAATTTCAGAAACTCTTCGATAATTTTCTTTATACGGGACCGATTTGAACTCGGTTTAAAGCAGAGAAAATGGACAATTATCACGAATTAGATGGACGTGGTGGATTTTTCAAAAATCAATTGATAAAATAGTTATTGAAGATCAACCAAAATTTCCACCAAGTCCATCTTATATTTGACATTTTCCCATCTTCTCTGCTTCAAACTTTCAAATTGAAATTGGTCAAGTATTGAAAAAAATATTGATGCTTTTCTGAAATTCTGAGTCACGTAATAAGCCACCTTGATAAAACACAGTGACAAGGTAATCCAACGGACCTCCTTTAGCCATTTCCCAATAAAGACATGATTTTGAAGGGGTCCAGTAAAGGAGGATATGAAAAACATTGATGCAAAAGAAAGGAAATTCTGACAACCACCATTTTCTACCTTTGTCCTAATGTTTCTATACCCCAACCATACGCAAATGCTATGTTTATCAACATACATAATTATGACGGTTTTGGAAAATGACGTATAGGCGTGGATGTTTGATACCCAGTCCTACAATGTAGGCAGGCAAATTACGTCAGAACATGACTGAAAAAATAATTGAATTATATAAATACCTGAAGGCGCGTTCCCATTGCCGACCAAATCAACTCTATCAAGCTTGATCAAGCAATCGAGTACTGCTCGAGCTTGGTCGGCAAGAGTGATCGGGACCAACAATCGAGCACGGTCGGCAAAAATGGTCGGGAACTAATCGACAAGAAATAAAGAAGAAGTCGTGTAGATATATTTGATCGATTTTAATTTGGTTTGATTGGGGAATTTAGGCGATCGAATTGTTCGAGTTGATTTGGTCGGCAATGGGAACACGGCTTAAAACACACGCAATCAAAAGTGCAAGCAATTCTGAATTAGTCACCAAAATTTCAAAACAATACAAAATGAACAAAGGGCAATAGATCATTAAAATGGACCACCTTCAATGAATTTTGACATCGGTCGTCGATTAGAATGTTTCAACCCTTGTTACTCTGAAACCGTCATTTAGTATATCGACTTGCAATAGACAAATGAGTGGGATCTGTATATGCCGTTAAGGTAAGTTTGGAGAGCGGTCATGTGACTTACAGATTTTGTGTTTATTCTGTGGCACCAAATACCCATGGTACAATTTTCATGATTTTTTTAAATCGACGCATTCACCTTTTTTTGTGATGGTAAATGTCGAATGAAGTATTTTATTGTTCTAAATGTAAACGTCTGCCAGAAAATGACAGATTTTTTTGAAAATAGAGATATTTTCTCATAATTAGGCTAAAACAGGGTGGGTGGGGTAAGATAAAGTCAAATATCTTTTTTATTTGCGTGGAAAGGTGCGCTGATTTTTTGTGTAAAAATGGCTCTTGGTATTATCTTCAATATATAAAAAAAACAATTCATTGGGTAATATTTTGGCGAGTTGAAGGAAAAAAATGCAAAATTTTCTTTAAAAAATTGATTTTTCAAATTTTGCCATAATTTTTTCCAGTAAATGGTTTTTAAATATTTATTTTAATCATTTCATCAAAATTTGTGCATATATTAAGTCTCTAAATTGATATAAAATTTGAAATTGCCCATTCAGAATAAATTGCTATATGACTTTAAAATAGCCTATAAGGGTGATTTTGCGAAAAGGGTCTTTACTAGTCAAGGTCAGATAACTCTGACACGAAAACGTGCGAGGAAACTTACCCTGATTTTTTTTTATATCTTGTTCAGGAAATGTTACTTTTAACAACATATGTACAACTAAAAAAATCATTGGGCGGATAAAAAGTAATCCCTGAGTCCAAACTTACCTTAAATGATCAGGGATCTAGAAAATTAACTGTAATGACATATCAGACTCATGGGGGACCTCACGAGACCGCGCACAACTTTTGTCTGATCAGAATACACGCGTCTCTCTCAGTCTTGGAAAACATTGAGAGATCAGACAAAATGCTGCTATTCAGCATTTCGGCCTTTGTCTCAATATTTTCTGTGTTATATTGTACACAAAGTCTTTGTTAGTTTACATCCAGTATTTTTCTGTAACAGCTTTCAAATTTGAGCAGTCTAAACTTGCGTCGCATAGGAAGGGGTTAAGTGTTGTAAGGATCTAAATGAAATGAATAACTGCTAACCAATATGGGCGAGTAGCTGCAGGCTCGGTTTGGTTGCCGTGGTAGTGTTGGTATGAGAAACGACAGAAATTCATGGTTAGGTACTCAATCCGCGGTGATTCGACTATATAGCAGTCTTAATAAAACTTGATAAGGATAGACTCAGTACCTTTACAAAGTCTACATTTAATGAAGAAGCAATCAAAGAACAAAACAAAAACATAGGGCCCGATTAGACTTAACTAGACTCATTTCAGTCTTCTCCGATGTTTAATCCATTACCACACAATGACTCTTTTTGACTCCCCACAAAATAATGACCATGGAAAACATTGTGGAAAATGAAGAAATGCATGTGATAAGCAATTTCTTCATTTCCCACAATGTTTTCTACCATAAAAGACGAATAAATATGAAATTATATTCACTTGAATTTGTCGTCTGTATCATCTTTGATTTTAGAACAGTCCAAAATTTTGTCGTCTGGTAATGGGTTAATCCCTGTGCAATAAGTAAATTTGTCTCAGAACTGCAAAAGGAACCATTTTTGTCATACCCTTTATCAAACACCACTGCTTTTCAGCGGAAAACGTGACTATGGATTTAAACAAGCTGTAACTACGAGATTTCGTGTTGAAACACGACGCGCTGCAGGTACGTAGGAAGCAATTTTATATGGGTGAGGGGACTCGAGCCCCATTGCGTTCTAGTCTCTGAATATTGGAGGGGCTAAATTGGATATTCCTTTAATCTTTCCAGTGCAAAATAAGGAAACTTTGGCATTTTTGGCGAACCCTTTTTTTTGTATGTGTGGTGGGGGACTTAGCAAATACCTCCCCTATGTTCCTATGGGCCTGAATTATGATAATTTCGCCTTGACACTATGGTTCCGATGTCAACTTGTATGCTACTGTCAATTTCGGATCGTATTGAAATAAACCATATGCTGCTACGTGCAGAGGTCATGATGTCCGACGGACGATTAAACTTTTTCCCTCATAATAACGCCTTTTTGACGCCCTACAAGATAGAGGATTTAGAAAACATTATGGAAAATGAAGAAATTGCTTGAACCAAGCAATTTCTTCATTTCACACTATGTTTATTAGGCCTATATAAAATGCAAAAAGGCATACACTTGCAACATCTTTGAATTTGGACCCGTAAAATATTTTCCCATCTGGTACGTGTAACGGCTTAACCCATTACCAGACGACAAAATTTTGGTCTGTTCCAAATTCAAAGGTGTTGCAGACGACAATATCAAATACATAGAATTTACAAATTGTTGGTGTTTTTGTGTAGAAAACATTGTGGTAAATGAAGAAATTGCTTGTCACAAGCCTTTATCTTGTAGGGCGTCAAAAGGCATCACTGTGTTGTAACGGCTTAACACTTTCCCGATCGGTAAAATCTTAAGGCGGTTATATTAAGAAATGCTACAGACCATAAAATGGGTGTTGATTAATGTTGGATATGTGCGCTATAATATAGAATGGAAAACTATTGAAGCTTGTTGTTGTAAGCAAACTTTCTTCTTTTTTCTCGATGATTTTGAAGCATTTTCAATGTGGCCCGTAGAAAGCAGGTTAATATTAACCTTTTTCATCAGACCAATTTTTGAACTGGTTCAAAGACAAAACTGATAACGCACACATGAAGAATCATAACCTTTATGTAGAAAAGGAATTGAAGATAATTTGAAAGATTTGTCTGCCTTTGTCATCTTTTCTTTCATTATTACTTTCATTATTTTGAAACAAAAAGCTAGATATTAAAATGTTTACTTGGGAAAGTTTTTTAAACGGTGTCTTACAACTCAATTCAACGCTTTAAAAAAATATCATGTCTGCTTGCCTTTTGGTTATCATAGAATGTTTTTTCTTTTATTTAAACAAGAGCTGTCCGAAGACAGCGCGCGACTTTCTAAGTTGCTTAGTATAAAGGGGGCATAACTCCAAATATAGTGGATCCAGGGTCATGGGCCCTGGTAGTAAGGTAGAGGGTGTGATGATGAATAAGTATTCCAAGTCCGGATTGAATCCCTTTGATAGTTTGGAAGTTATTGATGTTTGAAAAAAACTTTAACCTTTGTTGCAACGCCAACGCCGACGCCCGGGTGACAGTACAAGCTATCATTTTCTTTGAAAAGTCGAGATAAAATAGTAACATTGTTTCAATGTGTATCCAAAACATTTCCTTGTATGGTGTCTAAATATCACGCGAGACCGTTTGTGTCGCCTAGCAAGGTTAATGCCATTATCAATGTCTTCATAACGACCCGGTAAAACACGCGAATTTATGGTATATTTACTGTGGGGCCACGGCTAAAGTCATGGTGGGGAATCACGTGACGCCAACAAGAATTGAAGATTTTTTGCAATAATTATTGTTGTTGTTGCCGTTGTTGTTTCACGAGATCGATTTTTTAATGATTCTGTTGATATATGGCCGAGTTGAAAAAAAAGCCCCCCCAAAACCCCCAAAACCCACAAGGTTTGAAGGACAGAAGGCGGGAAAACACCAGAGATTTCAAAATTCAGTTGAAAATAGTTGAAAATGTTGGTTGGCCGTCAATAACCTTTTTATCAAATGATTTTCGAAAAATATATCTGTCATATCCAGTTTATTCCAAGCTCTTTTCCACACTACCGGGGGTATTTGCTTCAAACCGAATTCAACTTGGTCTCAGACTGACACAATTATTGAAGATTTTCAGAAATTGTTGGTTCCCCACCGTAACAAATATCAGTTTCGGGGGTTGTTGAAGTCAAATGCGGAGATCACTGCTATAGCTCACGAAAAATGACCTGACAGAGCATCTCTAGCCATTAGCTAGAGATGCTCTGACTAGTCAGTTATTGTGAACTATACGGAGATTGCAGCGTACAATGACACGCTACAATCAAAGGGAGGAAACTTTTACGTAAGATGTTTACCATTTTAGCGGTTTATTTCCCTTGTTTAACAACGATATACCGGCTTAAAAGTCGACAATCTTCTAACCTTTTACCAAAAGGGACCTGGTTTTGATGTTTCAAACATAATATGCGCAAGAAAGCATTGTTAAATCTATGTACTCACTCTCTTAAAACAGAGCACATTATCTCTTTATTCCATTTCGATAGAATGATATTTGATGGTTTAATCATTAGACCTTGGCTTTGGAGAGTACTATGTACTATACGTATAAGTCTTTTTGACAAATGTCACGCTATATGCGAAATATGAACACATTTTGAAAAAAGGTCAGTGTGAGATCAAATGAAATACGTAATAAAATTCTGGAAAGGTTTGGACAATGGTTTAGGATCTATCCTTGATAATGCAACGCAACGACATTTCATTTTTATTGCATTATATTTCAAAAACACAAAAATACTGCTATTCTATTACAAAATCGTAGATAGTTTTATGTTACATGTACTATACACTATAGCGAGCGTGATGCATCAAGCTAAGAGGGACCTCTTAAGATGCTTATAAATCAAAATTTCGAGAAACGGATCTGACTCGGCAGAGGTTAACCGTTTGTCGCATTTAAAGCACGATAACAAAGTCCAAACTACCATAATTTTGCACGTAATGGTTCGAATCTTACGAGCGTCTCACATCTGCAAGATTTGAACCAATCATTGCAAAATGAAAATCAAGAAGGCTTTCCTCTCGTTTATGAAAGTAAAACTAGCAAACATGTCTTAAGATTTCGCGGTTGAACTATAGTTGTTCCTTGTAAGGTATGCTAGGTTCCAACTGCCGTTCTGGTCAACTCGGTCAATTCCGATCAAGCCATCAAGTACCGGTACTGATCCAGCTCGGTCAGCATCGCCAACAGAGAAACAAATGAGCCAGAGTCTGGAAAAAAGGTCCCTTATAGTATTTGAGACACCCGTGCTTCACGATCAGCCTGTGCCTAAAAACAGTTATTTGCATCAAAAGCATTAACCCATTCCCAAACGACAACATTTTAGACTTGTCCAAATTCAAAGATGTTGCAGATGAATATCTAAATTGAATGAAATTCTACTTTTTGGGATCTTTTTGTCTAGAAATCATTGTGGGAAATGAAGAATTTGCTTGTCACAAGCAATTTCTTCGTTATCCACATTGTTTTCCAAAGTCATTTTCCTGTGGGGAATCGAAAATATTCACTGTGCGGAAATGGGTTAAGGGACCCTTTTCCAGAACTTAACTCAAATGTCTATACTTCATTATTATTATTAGTTCCTGTTACTAATGGCGACACTTCCGTTACCATATCGGGCATGGAAGATCGGAAATTTCCGGTAGAACCGTTCGTTTTTTCTCGCTCATCAAATTTCAAAATGGCCGACGAACTAACAAAACTTCCCGTCACAGAATTATTAGACCGTCTTGAGAATCCTCTAAAGCTTCTTGATCGATCACTTTCATCTTCCTCTTTCTCTAATGCAGCAATCTTCTCTGCCTGGATGGCATACTGGACATGTTTATAATACAACATAAAATTATTGACCAATGCAGGAACCGAAAACCCGATCATGAGTAACCCAGTCATGGCGCATAGCGACCCGACAACCTTACCCAGCGGTGTTGTTGGGTACATATCCCCATAACCGACAGTGGTCATCGTAATAAGTGCCCACCAGAACCCGTCCGGGATGCTCGGAAATGTCTCTTTTGTGTCCACGAAGTAAATCAGCGATGAGAACGTGAGAATTCCGAGTGACATGAAGCATACTAGTAGAACCAGCTCTCCGATACTTGCCTTTAGGGTGTAAACCAGGATCCATAAGCCTGGGATGTACCGGACGAGTCTGAAAACACGCAGGATTCTCAGAATTTTAGCAAATGCGATATATGGCACCTCACATCCGTCGACTAATTCTGGTTTAGCTGCGAATATTATTAGTTCGATATAATCTGCTAGAATTGCGAGTAAATCGAACACGCCAATTGTTGACGTCATAAATTTCAATCGCTTCGGCGAAAACACAACCCTTGTGGCGTACTCTATTGTAAAATATACAAGGCATATCAAGTCTATATAAAGCAAAACATCGTGTTTCATATTCCAAATTTCGAATTTAAGGCTATTCGGATCACCAAACGTGATATTATTTGAATTTGAAAATGGCGGACCAAAGTCCACGTGACTTGCATTTACATCACTTCCGTTTCCTGGTACTGTCACGTGATCTTTACACACTCGGAATGATTCGGTCGTGCTCGCGACGAATGAGAACATTGACAAAAAGACGAGGAAAAGAGAGAAAAGTCCAAATGCTTTCGCGTAGTTCGATGAGTGAGGGTTGTTGAAGAAGTTCCAAACTTGAGGCTTCATCACGTTCCACCATGTTGGCTCTTTCTGTGGATTAACTTTTGCATCCAGCATCGACCCTCTTCTGTCTGCATCGAGCTGAAACATGGAATGGCAAGCTACATATCGATGCCTTTCAACAAAAAGCGATGCGATGATATGGTTTAACCCTTTCCTAAACAGCTTATTTTTGGACTAATTGAATTTGATATTTGCTTCTAACAGCAAAATTTCCAGTGATAAAGGTAAAAATTGTCAAAAATTGTCGAATAATTATCTGTTTAAGTCGAAGTGAAAATATAGTCCCGTTATTATCAATGCGCATTACCCATGTTAAACATTGTTTTTAAGTAAATAGATCTATAGCACTTGTCATATTGTAGAAAAAGAAAAGAAATTACTCGAAACTTCCCTAATTTACAAACGCACTCTTTGATGACGAGCAAAAATGAAATAAATATGCAGTAATTTCAATCCAAACTGAACAAAAATCGGACAATATGATCCCCAGATATCTCAAGATAACATGTCGTTCCTGTCGACTGTATTACACATTCTAAAGATGATTTTTCCGAGCATTTTTTTCATTTTCTAAAATTAGGCGTTTAAGGTAGAATAATTCTAATGCATATTTACTATTGTCGTACATTTTCGACAAATGTCGACAGTTTCCGTATCTATTTTTAGCAACAATATTGCTAAATATTACTTCCCTTTGTAAAATAAAATTCCCCGAATATCATTTTCTGGAATTATTCTCCGTTTAACATCAATTTTTCAGAGACACTTTTCGTGTAATTTTATATAATTTTGATTGATATCATCAGTTTGTATGTGATTAGAAACTGATACTTAATGAAACTTCCTGTTTAGGAAACAAACTGTAGTATGTATAATTTTCGTTTCTTCCATTGGCAATGGTTGGCTCAATATACCGAGAAACCCTACAGTAGAAGACACATACATGTATTCTAATGAAATCTATGATGTGGTGATCAAACGCTTTGAGAACGACGCGTGGATGAGATCATCATTGTTCAGACATTCGCACTCGATTTTCATCACTTCTTCGCCGGCGATCCTTATTTAAATGTGCGAACTCGTTGTCAATTAATTGTAACGTGGTTTGATACGTGATTAGATCCCTTTTTAGATTCTTTTTCCATTTAAGTCCTTAGATTCAATATGCAATCCAGAAGAAGTGGTATAAGGAAGCTGTAATAGACTATAAAAAAGATTAAGTACAATTTTGTCTTTAGAATTTGCATTACTTTTTACAAATAGCGATGTTCAATTGGTTACTAGGTAAAGGGTTAAAATGGTGAAAGTCATACGAAATCACAACTGATATGTTATCATTAACCAACTTCTGAAAGGCTTATACAACGTTTGGGTTTTAGTTATAAGCATATAATTAGATATGGGCTACGGTTCCCTTCATTTGGGGCATTGACTTCTTTTGGGAAAGAAATAGTGCGTTCAATGGCACTAAGAATTACCTTTATATTTTTTTTTAAATTTTGACGGATAAAATGTACATATGAGGATTTTATCGTGTTCCTACACATATAAGAATAATTTTGATATCAGTTATAGAGAGTGCATGAACTTATTTCTGGCACTGTCAACATTTGTTTCAGAGACATAAATTTCGAACAAGGAAATAAAGAGGCTTTATCTTTAAATAAGCACGCAGTAATTTAACAAAATATCTCTCATATGCGCACAAGGGTCATATCATTTCACATCAGACGACGGGTAAACATGTTTTGATAATAAAACCCAAAATTAATCTCAAAAATTCAGATACTTGTTTGCTTTGAGTGGTGGCCACCATATTTGAATTTTGTATGTTGGGGGTGGGATAAGGGAAAATCAAATTTCTAGTAAACCTCTGGACGAATTTTCTGTCATATTGCACATATAGATGTATAATATAATGTACTATCAGACAGATGTGTTTGTCACTCGAATTTCTAAAGTTGCCATTAGGCGTATTCTACCTTAAGTAAACAATTGTTCGACCAACACACCTGGTGTAAAGCATCTAGCGTAGAATTCCAGTCGTTATAATTAGTCCAACAACACCGCTCTATTTTACTAGGCACCACACCCCAAAATTCTAGCTCCATTTTGGCCGCCGGTCCACAAATATATGATGGCAAATGTAGTTCTCCGGTCCGTAGGTAATTCAGCGTGGCCTGGAAATGTAATTGATAAGTAAAAAATATTTTTCCTGATAAACGGAAATAAGGTCTAAGGGCTAATGAGACCAACATGGTTCCAGATCAGTCTGTGCATACGCACAGCCTGATCCGGATCCATGATTTTCTCTCTTTTATAGTAAACTCCAGCTCCATTTTGGCCGCTGGTCCACAAATATATAACGGCAAATGTAGTTCTCCTGTCCGTAGGTAATTCAGCGTATTCACAGTCTGGTTCAGATCCACGTTTTTCTATCTTTTACAGAAAAGTCAAACTCTATTTTGGCTGTTCATATTCTTGAAATACAATAGGAAGAAATTTGTTTATATGCTACATGTACCACTCCTTTGTCTTTAGTATTTTTGTCATATAATATATTATTATTAAGATATTATCTCACAACAACCTTTCAAGGGCAACCAAACGTATTACGGAAAGTACATGGTCAATATCACATAATGGGCATTATTCCAAATTAAAGGTCTTGAATTATTCAGGCATGGAATATTAAGAAGCCCTCTCTCTAATAGTACATAAGTTAGAGACTTAAGAATTTGTCGAACTGCGAGGTCTACCTGAAGAGGTCTAATGCCACGGTCCCTGATGAAAGACCTTGTCACAGGGTATCAATTTGTGAAACAACAATGCTCTATCTCTTATAGCTTCACATTAACCCTTCCCAAAGCAAGACATGGTTTTTACGTCCCAAAGGAATAGGCTTTAGGAAAACATTGATGCAAAAGATAATCAGCATTATTTCACTTTTCCTCAATATTTGTCCTGCTATATTTTACACAAATCCGATCTTTTTCAATATTCATTTTGTCCACTGCAGAACGGAATGAATCAAATTTGGCGTATGAATATCCATGTACAAAAAAACTTACCCTGAATACATCCGGGTCTCTGTCAAAAAAGTAGTCCTTCGTCTCTGACCGGAAGTGGTTTTTGAGGTAGTTTTCATTCGCTAGAGGACTGTTGGGTAATCTATGTAAAGTTGACCTGTAGTAAATAGAAACGAGCACGAAATGATGCATTGGTCATATCTGAAATATAATCTTATATTTTGCTTTTAATAATCTACCAATTGAATGAAACAATGCCAGTGAGATACATTAGCGAGTAGGCCTTGAGGAATTTTAGCTACGAACATCAACAAATAGAGGAAAGGTATCTGTACAGAAAAAGGTCCCTCAGAAATTCTTGGACAGGTTTGACCAAAACATTTAGAACATATTCTAACCATGTCATATAAAACGGTTACAAATAATAACATTTTCTAGGTTTTGATAGATTATCGATACACGGTTTTTCCATTAAGTTACAAACGTGTCGTAACACATCGGCATGACAAAAATGCGTCTAAAACGTCTTGATGAAACTGGCCCCAGACCCCAGACTTTTGCCAGTCTGATAAATAAAGATTTTGAAGTTTTAGAGACCTACATGTAACATACATATACAGAGCCTGAGACTAGGCTACTAAGACCATTGTCTCATGTTTATTCAAATATTTACCAACAGCCTCCAACGTCATTTTCATTGGTAAGACTTATCAGTTGCGGGAGTGTATGGAAACACTTATAGGATAAATGAACGAGTGTCTGATTGATTGATTTATCAATGGGTCAAACCAATCTTTGAATTTATATAATATTATGTGAATGAGTTTTATAAACACAACGTGTTTCTTTAAAACGTTAATCAAAGTGGTCAACTTCTAATGAGATTCACGTGACGTCGGAATTTTTCGGGCGACGTCATAAACTTTCGGTGGTGGAGGAAAGCTCCATCGCCGAATGTTTACGACGTCGCCCAAACACGTGCGGATACATAACGAATATAAACGACACCACAAGAAAAGGTTCGAAATAGCGTTAACCTCATTTAGGGTGGACTACCTTACGCCATTTCATACCTGTAAGTCTCAAATTTGACCCCGCCAATATTAAACACGACCGTATCCTTGCTGGTTCCCACGTTCACGAGTATTCGCCCTTTATTGTCGACTTTAGCGCCGGGAATCATCGCCGCCGCCATATTGCCCAGGTTCGAACGGTTTCCGCCATTTTTCTTCGACATATCGACTTTTCCTGAAATATTAGAAGCAGTTTAAGGTACAATGTAGTTAATCCTTAATGAGATTCAAGTGACTTCGTTGTTTTTCGTGTGACATGGCTAACATTCGTTACGTATCCGAACATATTCGAACGACGTCGTTAACATTCGGCGATGGACTAATTCCGATGTCGCGTGAATCTCATTAGGGGTGGGCTACCTAACCCTTTCTCAAACGACAAAAAGGTGCAATTTGAAAACTGCTGCAGATGACATTCTGAATTTGTTACTAAAGGTAAAATTTGTGAAATATATAGCACAGAAAACATTGATGCAAACTAAGAAAAACGCTGGTTATCAGGATTTTCTTCTTTTGTTCTAAATATTTTCCCAAGCATATTCTGTCAGGGAGATCAAAACCATGTCTTGTTTGGAAAAGGGTTACAGGTCATATTCAACATTTTGGTCTAATTGCAAAAATATAGAAAAAATAAATGTAAACATGTGCAGTACACATTTAAAGATTTACGGAATAAATTTCAGTGGAAAGAGAAAAAGCTTGCGTCCCAGATACCTTTTTATTGCTTTTCTAATCGACAAAATTATGGATAGTGTAAAGCTACAGTAGATGACAAAATAGATGTTGATGAAGATAATGTTTGTTTACAATATAACAGAAAAATACTTAAAATAACGAGGCAAAAATAAGAAAAAGCTTGTTTTCTCTTTTGACATGATGTTTTCCACAAGCCTTTTCAAATAGGGACGTCTTGAATCAAGGTTTTGTGTGCGAAAGGGTGAAGATATAAATTGATCTAAAGTTACTAACCTAAAACGGTAACCACTTTTCCAGCATTGAAATTAGGCCTACTCATTGTTTATCTTTTTATGAAAGAGTTATGCCCCCCGAAATTATAGCTTAGATCCAACATACATTGTCACATCAAGACGTGATCACTTTATAACTATTTTTTCAATGACACTCAAACAATGAAATTTGATTTGCTCCCGTTTAAATCAATGGCTTAAACTTAGAAGTAATTCAGATTTGTTCATATGTTTATTCCAGAATAATTTCCTACGAACGTGTTATCTTATCCCTGATTTGCTGAATAGTTTGAGTCACAGTGTAATCGAAGTTTTGATTGGCTTTAATACTTTTCTTTTCCAAACACAATAAAAACTCCCCGGTTTATAACAAGTGCGCTATTAACGTTCTATGTCTTAAGACGTATTTTCTGCATACAAAACATAAAATTATCACGATTACGACAAATTTAGCATGATCTCATAATAATTGTTACAAAAGAGCAAATATTGGAATCCGATTTAACAAAGGTGGTGGTGCTGTTTGATCAATTTCTTGTTATTGTCTTAATAAATATACGTAAATATACGTTATATTAAGAACAAAGATTATCAAATAATTATATTATCGGTTGCATTCGAAAATGTCGTAACTACAGTTTATATAACGTTGTTTTTCAACGAAAACCTCGTAACTGCAGCTTAAACAAGCTGCAGTTACGAGGTTTTCGTTGAAAAGCGACGATATGTTGTAGTCACTTTTGAACGGTACCGGTGCTAAAATTTTTTAAAGTGACATTTCAGAATTTTTTGTCATAAATTATACTTTTATTTTCATCTGAAAGAGGACATTTCCTTATGAAAATTCTGAAAATTTCAAGCCAAAATATTGCGCCGTTTACGAGAAATTTATATTTTTGTGTTACAATTGAACAAATTGTTGTGGACAACAGTTCGGATTTACATGCAATTTATCGATTATGGCTCAACTTTAAATGCGTGTTTCTCGCTTATTGGCAACGACTTAAAAAAAACTAATAGTATTTATACTCATTAGAATAACCAATCTTGGCATCAAGACATACTGTAAAAAAATAAAATTGGAATGAAATGTCCCTTTAACAAAGTGCAAGGAAAAGAATACGTTACATAATAATCATGGTGGTGGAAAATTAGATTAACCCATTATTGCACAGTGACACATTTTGACTCATTCACAATAAAGGACGCTGGAAAACTTAAAATGTGATCGGAATTATATGATTAATCATTATGCAGACGAAAGAAAAAATGACATATATGATGGTAATTCTTTTTCAGTTATAGCATACAAAGCTCCAAAAGAAAAGGACAAAAGGCTGAATATACTTCTTTCCATTTCGATCATTCTCAACGGGTTGAATGAACACACACATCAGCAGCAGCAGCAGCAGCAGCAACAACAACAACAACAAAGAGAGAAAACGAAATAGTAATAAAAATGTTTATTTTACCTAATCGCTGATTTTCGTCCATTTTAAGCCTATTTAGACACAGATTTAATGAAGATTGCTATCTAAGTAAACGGTCGAGCGAGACTAAATGACTTTAATTCATCACAACGTAAACAAGGTAGTATTTTTTAGAAAACAAAATGCTCATGAAAAAAGATTGGAAGTTTTCCACCAAATGACTTTATCACGACGTAAATAAGGATTTAGTATTTTAAAAGAAAAAAAATGAAAAAAGAAAAGTACACTGGTTCTTTTCATCCTGATGACTTTAATTCATCGCAACGTAAATAAGGCATATTTTTTAAAGGAAAAATAGGCCTTCTCAAGATTCACATTGGTGGTTTTTCATCCAAAATCTCATAACTACTGATATTAAACAAGCTTAAGTCACAAATGGTTTGCAGGAAAGCCAGAATTTATGTTAGTCGTGAATAAGGTAAAACAGGCAATATTGCGGCAAATGGAGAAAATACTGAACAGAGTATCAGCATTTTTTTGTTTATCTGAATGTTTCCAAAGGTTGTTCCATTAGCGATGTCAAAACCAAGTTCCCGTTTCACTTCCAAACGTACAAGCATTGTTTTCATAAATTATGTAACAAGAAGTCCCAATTGAACAAGAAATACTTATAAGGTCAATAAGGGCCACTCAGATTGATTGTTGTGCAATTATGTTGACATTACGTCCCAAAAAGCTGTACGGTCGTTAGTGAAACAAACGTCTGTTCTTGTTTGGGAAACGGTCAAGTTTTAAGGATAGTCTGTCTTGTGCATCGTCGCAAATTAGAATGACGTTATCATTGGTGAACTCGACCAAAGCGAGGGACGTTTTTCGCTACAACAAGGTATAGATTTTTTGCGTTTAAATGTGAGTTTAAAGATCTGATTGGATAGTTTTTCTAATAACAACGAATTTGTTCTAAAAATAGACGGCGTTTACCGATATGTATCGACAAACCGTCTGTGTTGTTGTAAAATCTCGTAACTACGGCTTTATCGAAGCCGTAGTTACGAGATTTTATAACAACACAGACGGAATACTATGATCGCGAAAAAAAATCCCACTCTTTGGCCGAGTTCACCACCAGTGGTTATATTTTGTCACAGTAACCTTGAAAAATGAATGGTAAAACAATGAGAAAACGTTTTGCCTGGAGTGCAACTTCCCAACACGTTTTGATGCACCGAGACATGATAAACGGTATTTTACTTTTTCACGAAACAAACCATAAATTTGATGTTCCTAATGCAAAATGCCACCGAATATATTGAGGTAAAAGAAAAAAATTCTGATAAGTATTTTTCTGTGCTATATTGAACAACAGTCGTGCCTTTATTAACATCTATATTATGTATTTTTAAATAGGATAACAAAGCTACAGATAAGATGTGGGGGTGGGGTAGTTTTTCAAAAGACAACATTTATGCTCATCAAAACGCTCTGTTGTGGGTTCCCATTGGATTGGTCTCGTCGAGGCGATTCCAATGAGTACCCAAAACATAGGACTTTGATTTAGAACATCTAGAAAACATAGAATGGCATAACCTCTCTGAACTGTTGCTCTGGGAGAGCATAATAAATCGATGCAAATACATGCACAAAAATATAATTATACATTTAAATCCATAGAAATGATGTACACACCTGACCAAAATTTCGCCCTTGACGAGCGCATATTGACGAACTTAGCCATAGTTCATCACAAGAATCACAATCAATTTGTACTTTCTTTTTTTGAACTTTTATTATTCACTTTTTCACACAGTGCCCTTTGACACGAGACTAACGATTTATTTGCATGGAAACAATTCCAATTTGAATAATATCTGTAGATGTTTTAGTAGAAAACGCGAACGAAACAATGTCGTTTCTGTTTGATAGTTACGATACAAAATGTAACCACTGTGCCTTCTTTGCCACTTCTAGAATGAAATATGAGCATCCGGCACATTTGGGATAACAATTATTCACATAAGTCACTTAGTCATTCGTTTCTTTCGATTCTCAAAACCGGCTAAACTTGATAAACTACTAATGTCGAATGCATAATTATTCCAATTTGAATAAAAATCTAGGGGAAATTATAATGGCGCAAAACTAGATATTTATAAATGCCCCTTTGTAAAATACGACACACAATACACTCCTATTTATGTTGTCAGTAACTGTTGTTAATTGTACTTAGATTACGCCATGCTTGTTGCTTGTATTGTAAATATCAATAATGGACCGGGTACAACAGAGGATGCGTTCATTTGGCCTGTCCGTTACTATTCTAACTGTTCTATCCAACTCATGCCGAATGGAATGCTCCCGGAACAGAAAAGGTGGGGGAGTGTCTAAAACGCCAAAATTCTGCATGCCAGTCTAAAAATAAACTTTGACCACCTGCTGATTGTCGTGTATTTGTCATTTATGGTATTCAAATGGATAATTTACCATACTTGCTGAAATAATCTTATTTTCATTATACAGTTTGACAAGAAATGTTAATTTATTTCAACACGCCGCAGTTGAAATCGAAGGTTACCATGCTAGTGACGTCACTGTTCTGCTTGCACCACCTGTTCTCCGAGAACAGGCAGAACATGTTCCGAACATTGTTCTGTGTACCGGACATTCAATGGAACAGCCAATGGAACGGACCCAGAGTAGAAATGTCACGGACGGGAAATCACATGACACAATAATTGCAGAAAATCTTATATAAAGCTGTCAATATGTGACCAATAGGGTTTCATGTTGAAGCAGAGAAGGTGAAAACATGTCATGAGTTTGTTGGACAAAGCATTTTTTCCATTTTGGCATGATCATTCCTATTTCATGTGACGTCGCATTTATGATGTACTTTGTACCAGAAAAAACGTTCAAACCCTCTGGAATGAGTTCACAGCAGCCCTAGAAACACACATGAAAGACTGCATCCCACGTAAAACAATTAAAGGTAAATCTTCTCTTCCCTGGATTACACAAGACATCAGACGTACAGCCAGACGAAGAAATAGGCAGTACTGCAGGCAGAAAAGGTCAAATAAACAAAATGACAGGAACAAATATCTTAAGTCTAGGCATGCCTGCAGGAAAAAGATTAAATTGGCCTATGAACAATATTTAGATGGCATAATTGGTGCAGGTCAAGATGATGGATCACCATCCAAACAGGTCAACTCTAAAAAATTATTCTCCTTTCTGAAACATTCTAGGCAAGATAATCAAGGAATTGCTCCTCTCCTGTCAAATGGAAATCTGGTCTCTGATACAAAAGAAAAGGCAAATGTCTTGAATAAGCAATTCCAATCGGTTTTCACCCCTAAATCTCCTCTAAGTTTAGCACAATTATGCCAGATGAAATTAAATGACAAGACGAACCAACAACCTACAGACAATCCTAGGGAAGAAATCTTTTCAAATCTCCACCTCTCAATTAATGGCATCGAAAAACTACTGAAGAACCTCAAACCAGATAAAGCCGCTGGACCTGACAAAATAAAACCTCTAGTCTTGAAGGAATTACACGAACAAATTGCTCCGATACTACAGGTTATCTTCTCAGTCTCTCTAGAAACTGGACAGGTGCCTACAGATTGGACGTCGGCTAATGTGGCTCCACTATACAAGAAAGGAGATAAGTCAATAGCAGCTAATTATCGCCCAATATCCCTTACTTGTATAGTGTGTAAACTCATGGAACACATAGTTGCGTCCAATCTTGTTGGGTTCCTGGACAGGAATAATATATTGTACGAGCTCCAGCATGGATTCAGGGAAAAAAGATCCACCGAGACACAACTCATAATGCTTGTTGAGGACCTTGCCCGTTCAGCCAGCCAAGGTAAGCAGACCGACCTGATCCTCTTAGATTTTAGTAAGGCCTTTGACATGGTGTCGCATGAGAAGTTGCTGTACAAACTGCATGCATATGGTGTCCAAGGTCCTGTCCTCTCTTGGATCCGAGCATTTCTTGGCGGTCGGACGCAGACAGTAGTACTCGAAGGGGAAAGCTCTGATACTATACCAGTTACATCTGGGGTCCCCCAGGGATCGGTCCTCGGACCGATCTTGTTTCTGGTATATATCAACGACCTACCAGACAGCATAACGTCACAAGTGAGGCTGTTTGCGGACGACACGGCTGCTTACCTGACAATAACTGACAAAGACAAAGACAGCGCAACTCTTCAGACTGACCTTGACAGATTACAAGAATGGTCAAAAAAGTGGGACATGAGCTTTAACCCCTCCAAATGCCAAGTTATTCAAGTCACAAAGTCTAGGGTCCCCTTGCCGACAACGTACACCTTACACGGACAGACCCTAGAGACCGTGAGCAGTGCTCGGTATCTTGGAGTGGATATAGCCAGCAACTTGTCATGGAACACTCATGTCGACCGCATTACCACCACTGCCAATCGAACTCTTGGGTTCCTGAAACGGAATGTGAAGACAAGGTCAGTAAAGATCAGAGAGTGCGCATACAAGACCCTGGTCCGACCGCAGTTAGAGTATGCAGGCAGTGTCTGGGATCCTCACACAAGGTCCAATGTCAACAAAGTTGAGAATGTGCAACGTCGTGCTGCACGTTGGGCCTTGGGTGATTATTCCAGACACTCAAGTGTCACATCCATGCTGGACAGATTAGGTTGGCAATCATTGGAACAGCGACGATCCCATTCCCGCCTTTGTATGTACTATAAAATAGTTCACGGCCTAGTCGCTGTCCACCTACCCTCCTATATTCAGAAGAACCCTCGCACATCCAGATGCAGCCACCCTGACAGCTATCGACAGATCCACACCAGAGTAGACTTTTACAAATACTCCTTTTTCCCGATTACCATAGTTCAATGGAACGCTCTGCCACCAGATGTTGTACTGACAGGGGACCTGAACCATTTCAGGTCCTCTGTCAGCACAATTTCTCACCGAAAACCTTGAGCACTGCCGCTGTGTGTTTTTATCATTTTATCTTTTCACTGATTCTTTTAACAAATTCATTGTCATTCATCATCATCGTCTTTTAGCTCTTATCTTTTCTCACTCTTTTTTAATTTGGCACAGACGCGCAACTGCTCGAAGTTACCCGTGAGGGTGTGCAGCAGAATACCTAGATAGAGATTATGAATGTGTTCGCTAGCTAAAGTCCGGTTACGTTATCTATCATGGCACGAGTACGCAAAATTATCCTATATAAACAACACAATATCGTATTCCAAACTACTGTAATTTTGCATGTGATGGTTCGAATCTTGCAGGTGTCTCACACCTGCAAGATTAAAACCATGCCATGCAAAATTGTATCGAAAACTATTGTAGGTGATAATAACTTAAAGCGGAATGGTTATCACACGAAAATCGAAGTAATGTTACTTTCCTATGCATAGCATTATTAGATCGCGTAAATAATTAAAGACATAGTTATTCGTATCAATCAATGCTAATCATGTTGTTAATATCTTAATGACTGTTATTGATACAATGATGCTATCGCTATTGTCAATAAGTTATAAAACACATCGTCCTTTGGGAAACAAAAGCATGTGATATAATTACCTTTTTCAAGCCACAATGAACCGTAAAGACCATCACCGGGGACCGCTGTGGATCGCCGGGGAACACCTGAGGTGCCATCTTTAGAGCGAGATTTCTCGAGATATCTTGAGATTTTTAAGATGTTTTAGGATAAAGCGTTCCTCTGAGCAAGACTTTTAAGACGATCACTGAGAGCCGCTATTGCTCTATACTTCTTTCGGAACATCTCGGTAAATTCTATAGAATCTATACGGGAGAGAATTGACCGAGTTGTTCCGAATGCTCCATGATTCATAAACCGCGGAGCTCCAAATGCTCCGTACTTCATACAAATGACGTCATGATGACGTCATTTGTATGGAGCATGGAACATTCGGAACACCTCGCTTATAATCTCGGTCTCAAAGACGCTGTATCAAAAACATCTTAAGAAATCTTTAAAAATCTCGGTCTAAAGAACGCGCCTCGGGTACCGCGGTAGTTAAGGTAAGACCTGGGTAATGGGTTATGTGACCAGTTATGGAACGAAATCTGTATGGTGCGAATAGACGATTTCAAGGGAAGTATTTTTCATTGCTCTCAAATTTTGAATTTTTTACTTTTTTTGGGTTTATTGCCTAATCTTCAAACTATTTATAAACATTTTCACAATTTCTTTTAGAATATTTCCGCCGAAATCTGAGCACTATCAATTTTTTCCGTTGTTACGAAAATATGCGATATAGCATCTAACGGTAATTTAAAATTGCTCGGACTTACGGGCGTCACGGAATAAGTCGAAATATAACGATTTTACCGGAAGTGCATTACCCAGGTCTTACGTTAAATCGTGTTTTTGAGATCATCAACATTCACAGAGGCCAGGGAGGTGAGAGCGAAAGTTTCCAGCATTGTTGTCTTCTTCTGATAGATATTCCGAGATCATCTTTATTATGGGTGACTTCAACACAATGACGTTACGACACGTCTAACTTAAATCAAAGTATAGGATCATAACCCCAAATCCTTCTTGTTATCATTTTTTTTTTCACCAAAGGGCAATTTCTTTGTGAAAGCATCAATAAACGGTCATAAAATTGTAAAATAAAATATATGCACGTCTACGTGTCTACATAGTCCGAAATATATATTTTTAATGATGAGCAGTAAAAGTATGTTTTAATTTAAGGCTCAGTGAACAGGAAAATGCTTTTAATTCAGAGGTTATTCTAAGCTGATAAACCTAGATAACACTACCGGTATGTTGATATTAAAATTGATTTACGCAACATTAACCATTTTCAAACCAAGACCTTGTTTTGACTGCCCCTATTACAGTTGTCGCCACATCGTATGACACGTGTTTATGTTTTGTTTAACGTTCAATTACATTTGAACAAAATATAAACATTGTGCCATAATTATGATGTGGCGCCAACTGTAGAAAGAGGTTGATGAAACAATAACACAAAAGAAGAACATTCTGATTTTTAATTGGACGTCCGAAAGGACGTACAATTCTTATAACCACTTCTCGACAGGCGAAATGAGTTTTCATTACCAAAAAACCCTTTCTCAGACTCAATTGCCAGTTGACCAAAATTCAAAACAGATTTTGCGACCATACAGGAAAACTGTCGTATCTTTTCCTTCTTTCTATGTGTTCTCTAACAAACACTATAAGATTCATTTGCCGATTCAATTCATGCCACGTCTTAACCAACTTTACGATCTTTTTTCGATTTAACCATTTTGTTGTAGTGATTTGACTTTCGTATCGTAATATTGTGTAAAGGGTAACATCTTTAGAAAGCGATACATGCATACACTATGTTTATAAAGTAAACAAACGCCTTATCATCATCAGCAGCGATAGCTCAAATGGGAAAGGATTAACCTCGCAACCTTTTTTAGTATGAAATTTGGAACGCCGTTGGTTCCAAACCTGTTCGGATTATTTTTTCTGTATAACGTTTGTTAAAAAGTTGGTTTTTCTTGATGTCTTTACTGAAAACAGACATTTTAGGATGATTACTCAGTTTAATGAACGTATTATGTATGATCGATTCTTTTTCTTTGATCATTGTTGTTTAAGGCTTGCGAACTGAGAATGAAATGCAGAGCCAGGGGCGAAATTTAAAAAGTGCCAGTAATTCCCAAACTGTGTTACATTTCCATTCCAAATACAAACATAAGCATTTTGTATGGTTTAGAATTTTGAATTAGTGCATACTTATGGAAATATTTCACAAAACTGATCAAAATTACCTCCCTTGCGTATGAATATAGAGTAAAATAATATTTATTAATTATTTTCTTCTTGAAGCATAATCTTGAAATCCGGCATGGTGAATCAACTTTTGTGAAGTGTATTTACAAGTGTGTGTAATTTGATGCATTTCGTATGGCTAGAAAGTGGTGTTTTCATTCTCAGTTTGTAAACCTTAAGTCTTTGACATATTTAAAGGAACGGGGTTTCCACGAGACGTATTTTGGAAACAGGGTTTTCAAATTGATTCTCAGGGAGTGAGTTCATTTTGCAACTCGGGTTCGACTCGATGGCAAATCGGGGTTCCATCTGAACAGCCTCAGATGAGACGCAAGTGATATCCACCTATTCAGAAAAATAGTTGCTCTTACGAGTTTTATTATTTTTCTCCAGCATCTGTATCACTGATATTCGACAGTATCATGACCTATTTACATACTGATCAATGATCATGACAACAATGATTATTACTAGTCTATGATCGAGTGACAGCGATCTGTATTCATCACGTTTAGGTGAACCGTTTACGTGTATTGTACTAAGAAGATTAAGCAATTGGTCTGCAACAATGACAATGGAACATAGATGATCGTATGAATATGTGTACAGATAAGGACATTGCTATTCTCAAATTTTCGTTGATAATGATATGAAGATTTAATTGCGTATTGTACTCCACTGCCATTTTCCCGACGGCACGTTCCCAATTTCTTCTTTGTACGCACATCTGTAGATGTAAGGATGTTGCGGTAGTACTGGTATGAGGAATCCATGGTTAGGTGCTCCAATTCATCTGGTATTTAGTTTCAGGAAAAGTGTGTATTGAATTTGTTTTGTAACCACAACCAGAGGAAACTGCTGCAGTGTTTCTTTTCTCTTTTTTTTTTACTCTAAACACAAATGAAAATCAAAGTGCTTGGAGCACTATATTTAGACGTCTCTGATTGATTGAACGGAATGATCGGCGTTTCATTACTTTATGTCGTTGAATTTGTGTTTAGATCGATTCTAAATCACTGCGGTCGTTTTTATCCCTAACGATGGTGGAGATAAAAGTCGAAAAGAAGATGATAAAAAAGAACAATGTCTGAGTAGAATTCGAACCCAGGGCCTTCCAGATACAGACATGTGTAAAGAGTACAAGGTGAGTGCTCTGCCAAGTGAGCTATCGCGGCTTTCATTTATGTGGCGCGTTGGCTTACATTTTGAATACATTGCTTTGTATCGTCCTTTATAAAATCAACGAAAGGTGTAACTGACGACAATACTCATAGTTAACCGAAACAAGAAGACAAAAGTGCTAATCACATGACCTTAATTGAATTGGGTAATCAAATTAATAGTGATTATTCATAGAGACAAATCAGTTATCTTGAAACGGCAATCAAATCATTTGAAGCCTGAGAAGGGTTTTCTGGTAATAAAGCCGATTTCGTATGTCTGAAACCGATCTTATAGAATTAAACACTGAAGAATGAATAAAATATCTTTCGTTCATGTAAAATCCCGCTCAATCAATCAGAGACGTCCAATTACAGTGCTCTCAGCACTTTGATTTGTCTCGGTTGTTGCTATACTATATAGCGTACAGATATTTTTTTAAATCTTACATCCATTGTGAGGTCTACAGAATCGTTCAATTAAAACTGGCATGAAAATGTGTTGTGTGTAGAAAGATTTAAGATAGTCCATCCCTAATGAGGTTCGCGCGACGTCGGAATTATTCGGGTGGAGTCGAAAACATTCGGTGGTGGAACTTTCCATCGCCGAATCTTTTAGGACCGCGTCCGAATAATAATAGAATAGGTTCGGATACGTAAGGACGCAGATCGAAAAAAAATGCGATGTTTTATGGATCTCAAAATGGCCACATTAAGCCATCAGTCATCTCCGAATAATGACGTTTGTTGGCGATCCACAAAATGAAGGCTTTGGAGAAAAGTGTGAACAGAAAATGGTGGGTGAAAAATACTGACAAAAGTAGTATTAATGCTGTTTATCAGCGTTTTCTCCACATTCTTCAATATTTTTAACAAGTTTAGCAACTCAAAAACGTCAAAAGATGTAGTTGATTTGAAATTGATTGAGAGAAAACAAATCCCCCCAAAAACACAAAAACAAAATAGTAAAAAAACTTTAAAGATGGCACTTATTTACTATGTAGATGCTGACAAGCCAACGTCATTTTAACCCTATCCGACACTGCTGATTTGTCTACTATGGACACGGAACCTATGTCTTGTTTAGGAAAGAGTTAAAGGGGGAATGGCACTTAAAATCATGCAAATTTTCCGAAAACTTCGTACAAAATAAATATGTATTATGAAAATATGGCCTTTAAATTGCATCTATGCAAAATCTTAGCTTTCTATCTTGTGGATTGGCTAGGATGTCGACGGATTTAAAACCCCATATGTTCCATTATTGTAAATATTATCCCCGGGACAACAAATCATGGGGTTTTAAATCCGTCGACATCTAAGCCAATACACAAGGTAGAAAGCTAAGAGTCGGCATGTATGCAATTTAAAGACCATATTTTAATAATATATATTTATTTTTTGTACGAAGTTCTCGGAAAATTTGCAAGATGTTTAAAGTGTTATTCTGCCTTTAAAGTGTTCGATTTACTGGCTTTCGATTGCTGGATTACATCTGTGGTTCGAATTTCTGTCCTTTCATAATAAAACTTCTAACGACTATCCGAGAGAAAAAAAGATCAAAAGAAAAAAAAATATACATGAAATATCAGCTATGCAAATTAATTGCTTTAAAATGTTCATTAGCATTTGAAATCAGATCAAAATACAGAAACGTGTTACGATGGTAATTAAAGTATCATTTACAAATATATAAAAAGAAACTTTTCTTTTATTAATCATAAATGACAGTGCCTGTGAGTCTGGATCTTGAAAAAGGTGTCTTGATGAAATCTTAGGCAAACACGTAAGCCTCTCGATAAGTGCAGTTCGATTTGGACAAATGCCATTGTTCTCCCCACCCTAATACTCTGAAAGGTTCCGCTACCAAAGGATATCAGTGTAATGCCACTACATCGTCAAATTTTCCGACAATTAAATATTTCAAACGTGTCACCAAATATAGTTATTTTGGTGAATTTTAGCTTTAAAGCTGATAAGATAGGCCTAACACTTTTGGGGAAAAAGCAATGTCTCATTTATGCAATTTCTTCTTTTCCAACAATGTTTACAAATATGCATGATCATTTGCATGCACACTAAATAATTGAAGTTCATTGATAAGGATTTGATGAAACAAGGTCACCACAGCCAAAATAAAGCATTTTTTTCCCTTTGCAAATCATTTCCTTATCTACATTGTCTGGGTAAATGTTGATGGAAAAAAAGAAACTTTAAAAAAATCACCACACTTTTAAAGTGACATTTCACAGATATAATTGTTTTCGTAGATTTTACTTTTTTTATCTGAACGAGTATATTTTCTTATCAAAATTCTGAAAATTTCAAGCAAAAGTATTGCGCCGTTTACGAGAAATATATATTTTTGAGCTAGGATTTAACAAATTGATGTATACAGCATTTCAGATGTATATATGGAATTTGTCATTTCTGTCTCAACTTTATAGGTATTTTTTCTCTTGTCAGCAACAACTCAAAAAAAAAAAAAAAAAAAAAAGATAGCGTTCATACGCATTAGAAACTAGAATAAAAAACTCGGCATCAAGACATACTTTAAAAATGAAATGTGAATCTGATGTCTCTTCGAAGCAACACAAAATACAGATCACTTGGTTTTGCACGTACCATGTATCCTCACTCGACCTAATTTCGATCACAACCTTAATTCGATCACTTCAGATTTTATCCAATACACGGCACAATTTGACCCGAATACGTCGGTATGCCCATAATTTATTGACAGTGACAATAGTTGATAAAGAATATCTCAAACCAGGTGAAATTGAGATTAGAAATGTAATATATCTTCCAATATTTACCCAAACACAAAAAATGGCGCCATTTTACTAAGTCTCTTTTTTCACAAACATAAAATTCCATTTTCTCATGCAAATCAAAAGACATATAAAATTTTATATTCTCGTCTGCAAGTGATGACAGTTGTCTGTGCCCCGCCTCCAATTTTTATGACATTACAAGTATACTCATGAAAAAAAGTAACATCCAACGATTGTGCAGTGCTTATCACTGCTCATAGTGATGTTTATTTTCTAGTTATACATTTGGAGCTTCGATATATTCCTTAAAAGTATGATTCCTATAACTTGTTGTCATTGTGATTGCTGAAAGTGTTGTGGCCATCTTCAGTTTTGTATTTTTGCAAAGGTTTTGAGGTGAGGAGATAACTATATTTGTCTAAAGTGAGCTTCTGAATAACCACACCAGAAATGCATACTTTTTAGACGCCAATTAATTGGAAACCAGTTTCAAGCATGTTCGAGATGGCGAAAAAGTGTTATAAAGTTTTTTAACATGCATGTAATTACTTTTCAATGTTTGCTGATGACTTCCAGCACATTTCCAAAAAGTTACACCTGTCTTTTTTCGATCTGTATACAAGATTATAGGGGAGCCTCATTTTGATCGAATTAAGGTTGTGACCTGAGCGTGTACAGAGAAAGGGGGTCTACCGATCTTTTCATCTCAAACTTTAGATATATCGGTTACTTTTGTTGAAATTATCTATATTTGGCTCAGAAAATGATTTATCTATATGACTGCAGCGATGTTAGTCCTGTAATTTCCCGTCCTTGACAAAATGAATGGAGATTCTGCTTAGGTGATCGAAATTAGGTCGGACGGGGATACATGTAGTTATAATCCGCGCATATTGACGGTAAGGAATCAGGTGTCACAAGAGCAACGACAAGCGCAGAATATATTGAGCTTTCAGACATTTCCTAATAAAAACGTCAGTGAAGACTAATCAAAATTTTGCCCATCTCATCTGCTTCCTACCTTTTTAGAATCGACTATATATACTGAGTCAAAAAAGAAAGTGTGCATACTTCCACCTTATATATCTATGTAACCTTTGCAATTAACTATACCAAACTTCTACAGGGAGTTAACTTATTAACGTTCTCGTCTCTATTGACATGAGAATCAACTTTGTGGGATTAATTGTCTGACATATCACCAAACGTTGTAAGCACCTTTTTGCACGTGGTTATCAAAACACGCGTTTCATGATAAACTTTATAGTCTTAAATCTGTATTCAAAGTGTATAAAAGGTAAATCAAACATAAAATTTCAATATGCTGAATAGCCAAAGATGCTACGTCTTAGTAAACACGACAGATTTCACACGTTAGTTTTACTAGTGACTTGAACTGGCGTAAAAGGTGTCGTTGTCAATTAAATGTCATCGTTATAGAATTAGGCGATTGCAATCCTGTTTTCAAAAAGAGTGGATACACTTTTGATAGGCTTCAGTCTGATAAATCGAATGCAGTAATGACTAGACCAAATCGTTACATGACGTTGACGCCCTTACGTCAACGTTTCAAAACTACACCATTTATGGCGATTCAGTACAGCAAGCACATGTAAGTAATGTTGGAAATCTGCGAATGCAGATAGACGGCTCATGAAAGATTTGAGACCATAATGTTTTTCACATTATTATTCTGCCAAAATCTTACGTTACGTAATCGTCATCGGCACAGGACACGTGAAAAGTGTCCTGAGTGTGGTGTAGGGCCGAACATCTTTTCCGCCTGAGTTTCGCTAAATTTAGGGTCCAGTTAAAGAAGTTGCAGAACGTGGAATACGTCTTGCAATATGAACACAATGAAAATTTAAACGATACAATTAAACGTTATGTTCGATAAGTGAGACCACACATGTTTGCCGTCATTCATTGAAGACATGTCACAATAGAAATTGAAGCAGAAATCCTGAGAAATATGCATTGTTTGATCTTCTCACCATCGTCAGTAAGTTTTGTGAATTTTAAAATTGACCCCTATCTCAAACATCTTAAGAAAATCCTAAAAATATTCCAATTCACACAATTGAAAAAGACACCCACTTATAGGCAATTGAATTATCTTTAATTTGATACCTATATTATGATATCAAGATTCAATATTACGATAAAAATTCCAGTTATTCTCTATGCACACTTTCTTTTTCGACTCAGCATATCAAAAGATTTATTTAAGATTATCAAAAAAAGAATTTTGTACGTAAAAGTTAAAAAATATTACTCACTTTTATCACTTTCAAAATACCGATACTTTGAAATAGCTCTCACATAAACATGTAAGGTATCAGTTAGTTGTAATCCAGGTCCCGGCTGTCGACCAAATGGACCAAGTTTGATTAATGGAGACAATTCAAATAACTTTCTTTTTACGCTTCATTCACATTATCACGGTGTCATAAAGTTCAAAATCGTTAACTGCAATGGTAGTTTATCTGTCTATCGCAATAAAAGGCTAACATGTTAGCGAAAAGTAGGGTTCATGCTTAACAGGACTTAATGGGGAGTTTGGAAAGTACCAACCCTAGTAGGTCTACGCAGAAAAACGTAGGCCTACCTTTTTCAAACTTATATAATTTTCTGATTTTAAAATGTTTTCATACCTTACTATAATGGACATTTCGGATAGTATCTTTTCGTGTGACGAGGCTCATAATTTTCACACCCAATATTCCATAAAATGGCATTTTCAAAACACATACATAAAGATTCATGATAAAATAGGGAAATAAAAACAATAAAAACATACCACCAACTGAAAACGACAACAAGCAATAAAGCAAAAAAAAAAAAACAAAAACAAAAAACAAAAACAACAAAAAAAAAAAAAAAAAAAAAAAAAAAAAAAAAACACAATATGACATGCACATTTTACACGGCCATAAAATCAAAAGATGTAAAATTTTATATTATATATTTCTGACCCATCATGCTAAAATGGACATTTTGGAAGTCTGTAAACTTAACCCATTTCCAAACAAGACCTGGTTTTGACTTGTCTATTTGAAAACCCATGGGAAAAAGATCGAGACAAAAGAAGAAAGTGCTGGTGGACAACACTTTCTCCTTTTGCCTCAATATTTTCTTGGCTATAACATACATATTTTCTCCATTTTGTATAATTTATTTTGTGGTCTGCAACTCCTTTTAAATTGTACCACCCTAAAATTTTGTTGTTTGGGAAAGGGTTAATAAATGAGAAACAGACCAGACTCCATGCAGGTCAATTAGATATCGTATTTGGAAAATATACAAAAACATTGTAGATTCATAAACATATCTTGAATTGAAAAGATTCCATCCTAGTTAGTCCGACTGGCTAGGGTCGATACTTTTAACACGGTCAAGCTAGGTCAGATATTTATGGGTGAGTCGGTGCATGGTTATACGTAGGTCCTATCATACAAATTCCGTAATCAAAGTACTGAAAATACTGTTGGGAAGCAAATTTGTTAATAATGGAGGCCTGTCCAGAAGTAGAGTACTTTGATAAGGTACTTGGATTATCCATTTGAATACCTTGAATACTTTGATTAGTGGAGTACTTTGATTAGGTACTTTGATTTTCCATTTGAATACATTGAATACTTTGATTCCATGCGTCTATTTTTAGCACAACCTACATGCATATTTATCGTTTGTGTAAGCTTTGAATATATTTCATTTTCATTCAGTAAACTTGATTGACCCATTTACAAGGAAGGCCATTTGACTGATCTTTGAACCATAATAAAGCAAATTACTGCGTCGGTCTTTTCTTCTCTTAGAGACACGATTAATTGAATGTTTCATTTTCGGTCACACAATTCAATATCTACATGTACAACTTCAGACTTACATATTGAATATTCGAATGACTGTTACCTCATTGATCTTTGCTTTTGACAGAACTATTTATAGAGAGGATGACCGGAAGATGTCGTGTGGTATGCAGAGAATGGTAAAGTGCAGAGACAGGTGGCTGCATAGAAAAGCAAATTTTGCAAAATTTGCTTCCCAAAAACTATAGGTTTATTTCTTAAGGCGTTTAAGCGTAAACCTTCGGTTATGCTGTCTGCTAATGATGAACGTTTGGGAAATAAGGCTTCTTTGTTCGACGATGACTGTAAAAGGCCAAAAATCTTCTCCAAAGTTGTGTATATGGCTAAGTTTGTTATTTTTAGATTTGTCTGCAGAAAATGGTTCACAAAATTACCTAAAAGAAATGGGGATCATCTTTAAAACCCACCACCACATAGTATTTCATTTTGACTCCCCTAAAGCAAATAACTTGGGAAGACATTGTGGAAAATGAAGAAATTACTTGTGACAAGCAATTTCTTCATTTCTCACAATGTTTTCTACCAAAAAGACCCAAAATCTTTTAATTCGATTCATTTGAAATTGTCGTCCGTGTCATCTTTGAATGTAGACCAGTCTAAAATTCTGCCGTTTGGTAATGGGTTAAGTTCTGAATAAACGGTTTCAGAGAAAACAAAGAAAGGGTAAGTGGTTAAATGTGTACATGCACAAAACGACTTTTGATTACTATTTCTGTATTTTATCATATTTTTGTGGGTCAGCATATGTTTCGATTGACAGAAACTATCAATCAATTGTCAAGCTACAAAATTTGTTAAGTACCCATTTTTGACCCATTACCACACAGTCATTATTTTTAACTCCACTTAAGGAAAACATTGTGGAAAATGAAGAAATTGCTTGTGACAAGCATTTTTTTGCATTTCCCACAATGTTTTCTACCAAATAAGACCAAAAGATTTTAAATTTCCTTAACTTGAAATTGTCGTCCTGAACATCTTGAATTTGGACCAGTCCAAAATTTGCCGTTTGGTAATGCATGGGTGAATAAGAGTAAACAAATAGTCCGGTCTAATTTAGATGTTGCTGTAGAGAACAAAGTGGATGTTTATAATGATATGACATTTGTGTATTATATAGTACAAGAAATGAAAGACAAAATGAGAATATGTTTGTTACCAACATTTTCTTCTTTTGTCACAATGTTTTCCAAAGCATTTTTCAATCAGGAACGCAAACGCCAAGTATTAATTCAAACTCCACACAGCGACAATGCCTTACATTATCACTGCAGGCATATAAATCACGTGATCATGGTGAATGTGACGTCATATCGTAAAGATGGCGGAAATTTATTTATATTTTTGAAATCATTTTTTAAATCCAATTATATTTTTTATTTGGATTCATATCTGACACCTCATATTCCTAAAACATCACTTAAAACATGTTTACTTTTTTAAATAAAAATCGACATAAAAAAATCAATTACCTGAAATCTTGGTAACTCAAGCTGTGCCGGCAGAGATCTCCCCAATCCCAATTCAGGGGAGATAACTGCGAAGGAGATTGGTATTAATTGGGAAAGAATTACAGTCTATGTACTGTTGTTAGTTGTAAACAAGACTGGTGACCCCTACATGACCGATATACTAGATGGGACAAGACTAATTGGTGATGCAAGTATTATGCTCGACGCCGAATTATTTTGCCAGAATGTAGGCTTTTGATCTGGTTGAAAATCAAAGTGAAAAAGTACTAGATCTAGCAATC
Source organism: Fragum sueziense (assembly GCA_963680895.1). Taxonomy (NCBI): domain Eukaryota; kingdom Metazoa; phylum Mollusca; class Bivalvia; order Cardiida; family Cardiidae; genus Fragum; species Fragum sueziense. The sequence goes on from OY804610.1 coordinate 20,451,758, forward strand.
AATAAAGTTGAAAAGTTTGAAAACCCCAGCTGTTCCTCGAGCAATTCACCAGCCCGATCAGTTTGAGACGACCTCTTGATATCATGCAAGTTGATCAACCCAATCGTATGTGTAATAAGGTATACCTCACAAGAATTGACCTGGCAGAGCAGCCCATGCTAATCGAATAGAATGCTCTGCCAGGTCAATTCTCGTCCGTTATACTAGCCATACTTTGGTGTATTTTACTGACAAGTATAAAGACGACAACGATTCCTACGAATAAATTATACTATATCAACGTTTTGTAAACGATAAATATGCTTTAGCAGACGCTCATTGAATAAATATACGTCATTACTAATCTGGCTTTACATAATGAATTTGTATTTTTTACCTTTCTTCATGCAATATATTACGTTGAATTTTGACTGCACATCTATTCTATCCAACAACAACGTTTGATATGCATAGACATTTACACAAATCTAAGACATTTTTATTATATACACGAAACTGTTCATTACCACGTGTGCACATGAAACTATTCATTACCCCTTTTACATTTACAAACTGACTCTCCAGTAGCTAACTTGAATTCGTATGCCATAATTGCTCGACGCTGCAGGCGTCGAGCAATAAGTAAGTTTTATTACTTTTTCAACCAAGGCCTGGTATTAACATCGAAAATAGAAAACGCCATAGAAAACAATGTAGGAAAAGAAGAACATTCTAATTACAAGCACTTTGATTAATGTAGGCCTACATTTCTTTCTGTTGTCGTATGATTATCTTTGCTTTATTGTCCTTGCACACAATGCCACGGTTTACCAACACCCATGTTTTCGTATTTAACTTAGTTTTCAGAAATGGAGCGGTCAGAATTTTTGCTGTGTAGGAAAGGGTTTGATTAACTTAATTATCCGTTTTTCTGGGTTTCACGCTGATTTTTGTATCTCAAATAATAGACATCACTTTATGTGAAAGTAACCGTATTGTTAACCGATTGTAAAAAGTATATAGCTCTTTTATTTGATACGAAATGCATCATTGACCTCATTCGAAGATTCCTTTACCTATTTTCACACAATTTCGAGTTGGAGTGCTTTTTCATCAAGCTGTAGTTACGAGGTTTTGCAATAACAGAGACGAATTGTGATTCAGTTGTGAGAACGTTCTCAATTGAGACTCTTAAAACGCTTAAACCCATTACCACACAGTGACTCCTTTTGACTCCCCACAAGATAACGGTTTTGGAAAACATCGTGGAAAATGAAGAAATTGCTTGTGACAAGCAATTTCTTCATTTACCACAATGTTTTTATGTAAAAAGACAAAAAAAATCATTCACTTTATCTTTTCGTCTGCATCATCTTTGAATTTGGACTAGTCTAAAAATGTGCCGTTTGGTAATGGGTTAAGTGCACAAACTCAACAAGAAGTTGGTCAATCACATAAATTAGCCAATAAAAAGATTACATGTAGAAATCTCGATGGTGAATGAGTACATTAAGAACAACATATCGCTGCTTTTTAACAAAAACATCGTAACTGCAGCTTAAAACAAGCTGCAGTTACGAGGTTTTAGTTGAAAAGTAGTGATGTCGTGTACACTTTTTGGGTGCGAATGGATGAAGTAGCATAACATTACTGGTGCGAATCATCATAATAGTATCATCCAGATATAATCGATTCAAAATCTTTTACTATTAATGAGGGGCAAGAAGGTCCAAATTCCGATATCGGTAAACCAGGTAGGTAAAGTGACCATCTATGTGTTTAATTTGTTAGGCCTACTATAAATAGTTTTTCAACATATAATCGATTCACTATTAAACGAGAATAATTGCAGTTGAATTCCTTTATCAAAACAACTGAAATTATTCTCGTTTAATTGTGAATCTATTATACCTGTTTTACCTTTAAATAACCAAAATATTTGTATCGATTCTCGTTTAACTTTGAATGTATTATAGCCTCGTTGCTTATAGAGATGTGTCAAAAGGGCCCATGTCAGGAAGCTATCCAGCTGGCTTGCGGAACGTCGGTGGTTCTACCCAGGTGCTCACTTGGGGTCTTCCTCCACCATTCAAAGCTGGAAACAGGTCAAAAGAAGGGAGTTCCTTCCTGGGCACGCCCAGTCTACTACTCGGTCATATGGGCAACCGGCAACCGAGGATAAATAACCTAAAACAATACAATGCCCATCTCAGTTTGTCGAAAATACAAACTGGTTCAAGTACAAATCAATAAATATGGCACCAGTTTGTTTTCAATATCACAAAAATTTTCCATGTGGAATAATTATGGTTAACACTTGATTAAAACACTCTCAATGCAATATTTCGACAAATCTGCCTTTTGAAGAGGATTAAATTTGAATTCGATTTGAAGCGGAGAAGGTATAGAAATTCCAGGAATTTGATGGGTGTGGAAGATCTATATTCCTTTTTTTTTTTAAAAAAAATCCACTGATCTGCTGATTTCTAAACAGTCTACCGCATCCATCTAATTTCCGAGGTACTAACACATTTTCTGCTACATGGGCGGATCTAGAGGGTGGTCAGGGGGTCCGGACCCCCCCCCACCCCCGGCATTGGCTGAAAATTAATTTTTGACTATATAAATTTAGTGTAACGTTACATATTTATTACATTTTAAGCCATAATTTGAGCTTGCCCCCCCACCCCCCTGGAAAAAAACTTGGGCTTGGACCCCCCTGGAAAAAAATCCTGGCTCCGCCCTTGTGCTACAAAACATTTTCACGTCGTTCAGATATTAATCTTTTTTAGATCTATCCAAGATTTTCAGCAATAGTTGCATCACGTAATTCACCGCCGTGAAATATGAAAACAAATGGCAATGAATTTTGCGCTAAAAATAGATTTAAATTTCCGCTATGTTTTGATAAACCGTCGGTGTTGTCATAAAATCTCGTAACTACGGCTTGATTCAAGCCGTAGTTACGAGACTTGATAACAACACCTACAGAAATACTATTGTTTGTCCGAAATTACGTCACGGTTGACTAGATAAAATCGTTCCCTATTCGACCCATCCATCAAGAATTCAAGAAAGATAACTCGTATCAGGAAGTCTTTGGAATAATAATTATTATAGATCTAGTTCCGTGTGTTGACTGATAAGAACATATTATCAATTATTGGTTTAACACAAAAGTGCTGTATGTACATACAATTATAAACACAGTTAAAATAGATTTGGGCCAAGCTAATTTACAATGTGAACTTAGTCACTCTAATTCAAGGACAATAGAAAATATGTGTAAGTTTTGATTTTATTTTAATTAATATTCCCCAAATTTCTACAATTATAGTTGACACTGGTGATCCCGACATCGAATGAATCGAATTCATGCAGATGTCCACGTAACAATCTGGTCTCGTGCTCATCAATAAATGGGACTTGTTGTGTGATTATTTGCTAGACAATAATTTTTGATTAGGTGCTGGTAAAAATGTATCACAACCAATAAAGATGTTTCTTTACGCCTTTTAATGCTTCAGACAATTCGGTTATAGCTCAAAATAAATGACCAGGCAGAGCATCTCTAGCAAATAGCTAGAATTGCTCTGTCAGTTCATTTATTGTGAGCTATACGTAAAACATATTTGTTGAAGAATTTTCGCTGTTTTGTTGATGTTGCTGTGGTGGTGTCACGCAAGTCCCCAACTTAACCACAAACATGCATTTTGCTTGTTATTTCAGGTTGGCCACGGGCAGTACTGTCAGTATTCTTGTTAGTGTCTCTTATACATGGTAAGATTTATAAGTTTGATTTTATATATTACTACTAGCCTTATTTGGAAATGTTGTTTAACCCATTCCCACGCTGTGATTCCCTACAAGATTCTGACTTCGGAAAACATTGTGGAAATTGAGGAAATTGCTTTTGATAAGCAGTTACTTTATATAAATAAATAAAATTTCATCAGATGATTATTTAATGCAGTGTTATTAACTATTTCAGTTTCACCAATGCTAAGGATAACACAAGAAAGAGAAATAATCTCTTTATTTCCATTGTGGTCCTTTAAGTCACGTCATTTCTTATAAAAAATAAAAGCATGTATACTTTAGCATCTTTCACATGATAAAAACAATGTTGATGGCGTCGCAAATCAACCTCGTGCCTTTTGCATTTTTATTCACACACAAAAGATTTCCACTAGGCACCAATTCCATGCAACATCAATACGGAATAATTAAGTATAAGAAGTTTCATCATTTCTCAAACAAGTCCTGGATTTAACGTTCCGTTTAAATACGTATGTTGTTCAAAAATGTATGCTACTCAAAAGGAAGAAACAGAAATTGGTAAAGATTTGATTTGTGTATAGACACTATACTGTGGCCGTCAGCATGTTCTTCATGTTCTGCAATATTTGCACAAGATATTGCACAAGATATAGTTATGCGATAGGGATGCAAAAACCAGGCCTTGTTTGCGAACATGATTCGTTTTATAAGTAGGTGCGGCCGCGATTGTTTAAAGCGACATATTACATTCCAATTTCATTTTTTAAAAGTATGTCTTGATGCAAAGATTGGCTATTCTAATGCTTATTAAAGCTATCAGTTTTTGAAGTTGTTTCTGATAAGCGGAAAACACGCCTTTAAACTTGAGAGACAGAAATGACAAATACTATAATATACGATACATCTGAACTGTTGACAGTGTTGTATACATCAATTTGATTAATTTTAACACAAAAATATAATATCTCGTTAAATGCGCAATATTTTAGCTTGAAATTTTCAGAATTTTCGTAAGAAAATAATGCTCCTTCAGATAGAAATAAAAATGAGCCGGGATCTGGAAAAATGTCCCTTATAGCATTTTTAGAATTTGAGTTTCAAGATCAGCCTGTTGTAAAATACAGTCCAATATGCATCCATGCTGCTCTCTTTAAGTTACTAAAGGTCACAAAGAAGCTATTAGAGAACAACATGGATCCTGATCAGACTGTGCGTATGCACAGGCTGATCTGGATCTATGTTGGGCTCAAAAGCCTTAAGGGACGTTTTTCCAGATCCTGGCTCAAATAAAATTTACGAAAGAATATAGGTGTAATGTCAGTTTAATTCTGTTTTTGTTTCAGCCACGTTCAGTATCTTGTGTTTTGAGTGTAACAACGTGTTGTCAGCGAGGGATTGTGATATTGTTACAAACTGTAGCTCAACTTCCGTATGTACCAATAAACATGGCGTAGAATAACGCGACACATCATCATCATCAACAACAACAACAACAAAAACAACAACAACCAAGCAACAACAGAATAACAAAAACGACAAAACAACAAGAGAGACTCTTTAATAAGTCTGTCCGTGACCGATTTGAAATTGATTTTAATTAAGTTGGGAAGACAAAAAATGGCAGGGGTTTGCAAAATGTGGTGGATCTTTTTTCTCTTATTCTTAAAGCGCGCAATGAAAAAATGTCGACGAGCAAACAAAATGGTGTTTGTGAGCCAATGACATTTTTACAGGTGCAGTTTAATAGATCCATCACATCTGACAAATCTACATTCCCTTCTTTTCAAATCGGCCACGTACTAACAGAGTTATTGGTCATTTTTCAATTGATATGTCGCGTGATTCCCCGCAGTGGCAGAATTATAATTTTGTACTGTTTCAACCATGATTATTGTGTTTAGCGTAATCCACCCCATATGAGATTCGCATGACGTCGGAATTATTCGGGTGCGATGGAATTCTCAACCGCCGAATGTTTACGCCCGCGCCCGAATAAGTTCGGATACGTAACGATGCAGCTCGAAAAAATTCAACGTTTCATTAATCTTTAAATGGCCACATTACGGGTATTCTACCTTAATTAATACAGATCTATCAGTGTAGATCTAGACGGAACGATAAAACATTTGAGAACAAAATGGATCCAGATCTGTCTGCGTTTATGCGCACTTTGGCCAAGATCAGTCTTGTTCCTTGATAGCTTCTTTGTGACTTGTAATTAGCGTAGGTCTAAAAACCCTCAGCCAGTCTGCAAACTTTTAGACTGAATAAATTCAAAGATGTTGCAAAGCGAATAGAATTTCACTGTATGGTAGGTACGCGGTTGCCTCCCTTTACCGTACACAGACATGCATTCCAAGATGGCGGCAGGAAACAGCACAGCACGGTAGGTGGTCGATTCACGAGACTCTATCGTTTGTGTATCTGCATGTAGGACGCTGAAGCGACGTTGTCCAAGTCACATACATGTTTGTCTTTCATCCGCCACTTGTCGTCTGCTCGATCAATGCCTGCATTTCATAAACTTTGGTGTCGAATCCAATGGCCACAACGACGAGCCATTTTCAAGCGAGACTCGGTTCGATTTCGTTTGATTTCAAGCGTTTTCACTTTATGGTTTGCTAATTATTTGGCAGATTTGCAAAGTTTGAAGCACTTAATTTCGATATTTATCAACTTGTTTGTTGAAATTAAGTTTTTCTAGCCAAATTTTGATGTTGAAAGTTTCGCTTCTGTGTAATTATATAGACATGCAAGGCATGAAAACAACACTGTACATAGAGATGTACGGTAAAAAGTGTACATAGAGATGCTAAAAATTCAAATCAAACACTGTACACAGAGATCATTTAACTACAAAGTCTCAATCTAATATGAATTGCTAATGTACAGCGATGATTATTAAAATAAATTCTGTTGTGCTTGAAATGCACAGATAAACGAAAAAGGACTACCGCCTTTTGACCAATAGGTTACACCCCTTGTATTTATTGCATTTCAGTACTGAGGTCATCGAGGCGATGGAGGCTTCTTTCCATGAACTTGGCGAACGGCTGTGTCATACATGTGGAAAGACCTTCAAGAGTCAGATCACTCTGGAAAGACATGTTCAGATACATATTAATAATGAGCAGCCACATGTATGTACACAGTGCGACAAGAAGTATATAAAAAGGCAAGATTTGGAAAACCATTTAAGGTCATGCTATGCTGCAGATAAATTAGTTTGCGACCGATGCAGAAAGACTTACATAAATATATTAAGGTCCTTCAAAAATCATGTACAGAAATGCGAGCAACCCGACGTCCAGGTCCGTCGGCCATACAAATGTGAAGATTGTGACCAATGCTTCACATGGCCAAGTGAACGTAAAAACCATTACGACTCTATGGACAGATAAGTTTTAAAATAAGTGTGCAGTAAATGTGGGGCAGCTTACAAATGGCGCTCGTCTCTCAAACACCATAGGGAGAAGTGTGATTGAAAAGTGTGTCATTCGACAGGTTACGATTTCAAACTCATGTATACGGGTACAGGTACGTGTACGGGTAGAAATTGTGAAAACGTCATCATATGACGTCAGAACTTTCTGTTGCTTTGAAACATTTATGAGTAAGAAAAAAATTATTTTGTTAAACAAGACCCGTCAGAGACGTATTATGCTTCCCGATGAATGCTTGTCACAAACAGGCATTAAAAAGAATTCCAAAGGCATATTCCCTCCAAGTTTTGTTCACATTGGCACAATGGTTGATTTTTGTAAAGAATTTTCTTTCGATTTCTCTAAGTTGGAGCTACCGTAAAGCTAACAAACATTAAGCCCCTTTTCCATGACATACACTAATATCTAATAGTTTATCCTTAAGGGCATCTGGTTTGCTACTCAAATATGATATTTTATTAAATATTGACCATTAGAGTAGGAGAAATTAGAAAAAACTGTATTTTCCCCTAAGTCCCTTTTCCTGTGACCAGGCCTCAAATTAAAAAAAAAAAAAAAAAAAAAAAAAAAAAAAAAAACAGGAAAAGTGCATCCACACAATATCATAAGAAGTTCACATGGCAGGTTACATTTAATTCGGTCCAAGGGTTATGGAGAAATAATTCCGGACGGAATGACGGACGGTCAGACGGACGGACGGACACACAAAGCGACCGCTATATCCTCTCCCTTCGGGGAGCTTAAAAAAGTTATTCCTGTATAGTAAGATCAACATATTCACATATTTAATACGAGCCCATAGTTAAATCAAGTGACATACTATCCTAGAACTAAACCCTTTATCCATTTTTACCTGTAATGTCCTATGGAACAGAGTAGATCCAGATCTTACATTAACTAGAATATCATGCCAAAAATGATTAGAGTTACATCTTGAATATCATAGTATTATGCCATGTTGTAAGGAGAAATTCCGTCTGAAAATTTTTTTTTATCTTTTGGATAGCTTGCACGTACCCGTACCCGCACGTGTTAAAAATCGTAATCGCCCAATACATGTATATACTGACACGCAAAACAGACTGTGCATTTGGTTATAAACATTTTTTTTCATATTAATGTAAGCAAACTATAGGCATATTTGGTATCAAAAATTACAAAAATGTATTGACTACGCGATAGTTTACTTTTGATTGAGATTTGATCATCAACAGATTTTGTTTTACGTGTAAAATAACGGAGGGGTCAAATGTACAAGTTGCAGACTAATGCTGTTTTGTAAATGCTTATTTCTTCTTGGAGACTTGTCAAGTTACGGCATAATTACTCAGTAATTCCCCTTCGTAAGCACAATAATAACATCTATAAAATGGTCTGAAAAAATATGAGAAACAAATCTGATAGTTGACATAGTCAAACAAGGACACAAACATGTCCCTGAATTGCTCCGACGTATTACAATGATCAAGTCACAAAACTTGTTTATTTCTGCATTAACGAGGCCAAGATAGTTTGTCTTCGTAATTGCTAGGGATGCATGTAGTCCATTTTCTATCACAGTCTTATCATTCATCAAAACATAATGTGAATCGGAACATTTCTTTACGTAAATTTCCAAAGACAATTGACTTCAAAATGCGTCTATTGTCGTTTTACTATCATTGTCAATGTTAATTTTTCAAGTAGAAAGATACACAAAGTATGCAGGGAATTTTTACAATATTGTGAAAATTCCGTGCAAAGCAGCATTTATTTTCTTTCAAACCAAATACATTTTGATTTTATCTGCAAAGGTGGACGTTCATATTTAATGACTTGGTAAGTATAAATAGCTACTTACTAGTTATAAGTTAAGATAATAAGAAAACTAATACCGTTACGCCAATTAATAATCGCATGGGTTAATGTGAGCAAATTAACTAAAGTTTAGAGGTCATTGTTATACCATAAATATGGTGAATGAATGAAAAGTAATCACATGGCAAGACAACTTTCATGAAGAATTGCCCATTTTTTTAGATATCATACTGTAAATCAACAAATGCTTTTGAATTGCCTATATTAAGAAAGTTTCTTTCTTTTGAGAATGAGGTAGAGACTATGTACATATTGTTAATGATCTCTGTGTACAGTGTTTGGTTTGAATTTTGAGCATCTCTATGTACAGTTTTTAACGTACATCTCTATGTACAGTGTTGTTTTCATGCCTTGCATGTCTATGTACAGAAGCGAAACTTTCAACATCAAAATTTGGCCAGAAAAACCTCAATTTCAACAAACATGTTGATAATGTAGCGAACTTTGTTGGGTGCGAATCATTTTAGTTCAGTTATTCCCCTTTGTTTGTACGCCGCCATTTATTCCAATCAACAAGCATCAACATAACGCCGATTTTCTGGTTAGTTTTATTGTTTTTCCATCTAATTAAGCCTTTTGATCGTATCTATTGCACATGACGTCCATGATGCTTAGCCCTCGCTGCACGCCCATGCTTCTGTACGTATGTATTGTATATATCTCGAGTCCTTAGTTAATTATTGATCTGCATCATCTCCAGACGCTCTTTAAAGCAAGAGGAAGACGTTCGTTAGCTTCCGTGACCTTTCGGCAAGGTCCGTATTTCCTCTAGGTGGCGCTGTCGTAGCTCGACTATAAAAAGGACTGCACAATGGTTAGAAATTCAGTTCGTGTGAGAACAGCAAGCTGATCACATCGCAGCAACAACAACAACCACTTGCATTTGGGTAATTATAAACTCGAGTAGTGTCCCTTTCTCTGTTATATCCTAATAGATATCAAGGAACATTAAAGAGTTGTGCAGCCCGGTCCGAGTTGGTCTAGCGTTGTAGTGCTTTGGATTTTTGAGGCCAACGTCATTGAAGCCGGCTTCGTTGAAGCCGGCACCAGTGAAGCTGGCATCAGTGAAGCCTTGGAGAGTAGTAATATAGGAGTCTTTTTGAAGCCTGCCTAGAGGAAACACAGAAGCGAGCTAGTCTTGGAGAAGGCCTGTAAATACCTTGGTTCCCCATCCTTGTTGTTGCCTTTGAAATCCCCGGAACGTTACAACTGGTGGCAGCGGTGGGATACATATGACAACATCCCCATTGTCAGACCCAGCTTCACAAGGATGGCGTCACTCTCCAATGACGAGTTACAGAGACGGCTTAGGCAGCTTGAAATTGAGAATGCTACTCTGAAGACCAAGTGTGAGATATCAATGTTGCAACAGCAATTGATTGTTGCTGGAGTAGATGCGGACAGACACGCAGATTTAGGCAGGACTCATGTTGTCGCACCTAAACCTGATGCTATGCCTTTAAGTAGCACGCCCTGTCTTGGTATCGGTAAAGCAAGACCTAGAGTTTTGAGCTTCTTTGACTCGCCTCAGGTCGATCATGCCTCCCCAAGACAGTCCAGACCGAGAGGAGCTATGGTTAAGGCTGCGACATATGATGGATCCAGTTCGTGGCTTGATTACAAAGCCCACTTTGTTACCTGTGCAGACATAAATGGATGGGACTATACTGAAAAGGGTCAGTACCTTGCTGTGTCCCTCCGAGGCCAGGCACAGGGTGTTTTTGGCAACTTGTCAACCAGTGCCAAGGATTATGATGCTCTTGTTAAAGCATTGGAAAACCGGTTTGCTCCTCCGAATCAAACAGAGCTTTACCGTGTACAGCTGAGAGAAAGGCGTCAGAAAGCCTCAGAGTCTCTCTCAGAGCTAGGCCAAGACATAAGGAGATTGACGAACTTGGCGTATCCCTCAGCGCCGTCAGACCTTAAAGAAACCCTCTCGAAGGAACAGTTTATTGATTCCTTGGTTAGTGTCGATATGCGTTTGAGGATTAAGCAGGCTAGGCCTCTAAACCTCAATGACGCAGTAAGACATGCAGTGGAACTTGAGGCTTTCAATAGGGCTGAGAGGTCGAAGTTAGAAAGTCAGGGAATAATTAGTTCAACTAATTCGGAATCTAAAGAAGGCGGAAAGCCAGCAAGTGCTGAGAGTTCTGACCTCATGAAACGTCTATTAGACACGGTCAGTAAACTAGAACGTCGCATTGAAGACTTGCAGAACAAGTCCCAGAATGCCCAAGGGTATTCAGCTCGCCGGAAGGCATGTTATATATGTGGTTCTAAAGACCACTTGAGGAATAGATGCCCAAAGCTCCCGGAAAACCTGAATGCAAGCAAGTCTCCTCCAAAAGAGCATACTGGCAATATTCCAAGTGCTAAAAGTGTTGGTATAGGACTATTTATTCCCGTCACCTTTAATGGCGTAACACTTCAATGCCTTGTTGACACAGGGGCAACCCTGACAGTGTTGTCATCTCGGGTTTGGGATGCCTCTAACAAACAGACAAGAGGCACGCTTCTACCCTATGACCGAACCTTAGTTGTAGCCTCAGGGAGCCCTTTGGACGTAAAAGGGAAAGCTTCTGTGAAGCTTGAAATAAATGGTCAGACATATGAATCTATGGTAATCGTAGCCGATGTGGAAAATGATTTGATGATGGGTCTCGATTTCATGCAAGATCATAACTGCAGTATTGATGTACGCACAAATACTTTGAGTATTCAAGGTGTGCCCGTCAAGCTTAACTGCCAGGGATCTATTGGCTGTTACAGGATCGTTGCAGGGAATGACATCATTGTTCCCCCAAGGTCGGAAATGCTTGTTCGGGGCAAAGTAAATGGCATTCCTAGGAATACTCAGGATACCTTCATAATCGAGCCCTCACAAAGAATTATGGAATCTGGTAAAGGCATTGTAGCAAAGGCACTTGTCATGGGCCGCCCGAATGTACCATTGCGAATCATGAATACGTCTTCAACCGACCAAAAGATTAACAAGGGCACCTTTATGGGCACCCTGCATCCAGTGGCCTCTGTTAACAAAAACAGGCGATCGTCGGTTCTGACTCATATTCCAGAACATCTCAAAGAGTTGTATGAGAAGACCACTCAGGGCATGACCAACCAACAATGCGCTGATGTACTGAGACTTCTCACGAAATATGCAGAAGTCTTCTCTAAATCAGATGCTGATTTAGGGAGAACTGGAATAGTAAGGCATAAGATTGATACCGGCTCTGCACATCCTATCAAACAGCCTTTGCGTCGAGCTCCAGTGCACATGAATCCAGAAATAGATAGTCAAATCGACGATATGCTTCAAAAAGGCGTCATTCAGCCATCATCAAATCCATGGAGTAGTGGCATCGTGCTCGTCTCCAAAAAGGATGGCTCGAAACGCTTTTGCATTGACTATCGAAAACTGAACGATGTGACAGAAAAAGACTCATACCCACTTCCTAGAATTGATGACTCCCTAGAACAGTTAGCTGGAGCCCAATGGTTCTCCTGCCTTGATTTGAACTCTGGCTATTGGCAGGTCGAACTCGATGAGGCCAGTAGACCAAAGACTGCCTTCAACTCGAGACGTGGTCTCTTCGAATTTAAAGTCATGCCATTCGGGTTATGCAACGCCCCAGCTACCTTCGAGAGGCTTATGGAACTTGTTTTGGTTGGATTGAACTGGCAAATATGCCTGATATACCTTGATGACATCATAGTGCACGGAAAGACATTTGAGGAAATGATTTCAAACTTGGACGGAGTGTTTGAAAGGCTACAAAGTGCGGGCCTCAAATTGAAGCCAAGAAAATGTCAGCTTTTCCGCAAAGATGTTGTATATTTAGGGCATATCGTGTCAGCTGAAGGCATAGGAACTGATCCAGCCAAAACCCAAGCAATCCATGAATGGACAGAGCCTCAAAACGTCACCGAAGTCAGGTCATTCTTGGGTCTTTGCAGCTATTACCGGAGATTTGTTTGTGGATTTTCGGATATTGCAAAGCCACTACATAGACTCACTGAAAAGGATGTGAAGTTTGTATGGTCAGAAGAATGCCAAAATGCATTTCTCAAGCTGAAACAAAGCCTCTGTGAAGGACCCATTCTTGCGCACCCAGACTTCACTAAGGAGTTCATTCTGGATACCGACGCAAGTGACTTTGGTATAGGAGCAGTACTGTCACAGAAGATTGATGGTCAAGAAAGAGTGATCGCGTATGCGAGCAGAAGTTTATCCAAGGCAGAAAGGAGGTACTGTGTAACTAGGAAAGAGTTGTTTGCATTAGTTCATTTCGTCAGGTACTTTCGACATTATCTCTATGGTAAGCCTTTTGTAGTCAGAACAGACCACAGTTCCCTCCGATGGTTAATGAGCTTTAAGAGCCATTCTCTATAAGGATGTAAAATGGTGTTTCCACTCAAATCACCGATTTTCTTGAAACTTGTTGAGCATGTTGCTCTATCCAAACCTTGTCCAAAAATATATATTGATCAACCACATTCGCAGTATTTTGGTAGAAATATCCAAATCAATAAAATCCCCAGAAAAATGACATAAAAAATGGCGATTTTGGGGTATTTTAGATTCTCTGTATTTTCATTAAAAGGAATCTCTTGAATTCTTTATGCATTCCAAATGAAAGAATAGCCTTTCTATGGATTATATCATGTGCCTTTTGAAAATTAACTCCTATGAAGTCTTTGCATTGAAGCGTCAAAGTGGACACTGTATTTGATTTGTAGAAAATGCGAAAAACAGGTCTTTTTTGAAAGAATAAAACAAAAAATCCCAACTATAGATTATGTTTTTACTTTCAATTTCGGATGAGGAGATATAGTTCAACATAATATAAAAAATCAGGATAGGTGTTTTTTGATTTTCTAAAAATAATCCATTTTTAAAATGTCGAAAAATCCGAAAAACGCGAGGAAAAACCCGAGTTTCCAGTCTATGGCGGCGGTGTTGATGTAAAAATAACACTTCCGGTAAAGATCGCGAAATGTTTACAAGCAAAACAGAAGCGGTAAAATGCAGGTAAAAATACATTTTCAATCCAAAACAACGAGTTATCATGTAAAATAATTGTGTTGGGAACATTTTTGAAAGCGCACGAATCTATCATATGTCAGGAAAAAAATTATGTGGTTGATTTCGGTTTGTTGACAACTTGACACAGTCCGTTTCGGCAAGAATCGAAGCAAAATATTTGTTTCATTTATCCTTTACTGTATATCTATATCGTTATTGTGTGCTCTGACTTTGTGTTTGAGCCTACGCTTCAAGTTAAAGGAAATATTTAACTGTATAAGGCATATGGTAACGAGCAAGTCATTTTGTACCCAAACCATTTCGTACCTTGATACAATATAGTATTATGATTTGGTCATTTCGTACCATTATGTGGTCAATAAAAATCATGTTTTTGTACAATATTTTTTTCATATTAAACATCCACCATCATACCATTCAATTATTTGTTTATATTTTTTGTTTAATTTCAGAACTGGAAATTATTTTGTAAATAATTACTGAATGTCGATTTCCTGGTAGATAGAGGAACTGGTACAGGACAATGAGATTACCAATATTTGAAAGAGCAGTTGTAAGTATCTTTTTTTTTTTTTTTTAGCTTATGAATAGATATGCCAAATTAGGGTCGAAAATTGTGAAGCAAATGAAAAAAATATATCAACAATTATAACAGGCACTACCAACCAGAAAGGGTACAGGGGGTTTGGGAATTATACCGGTATTCCGCACATAACCAGGATTAATTCTGTTATACATTGAACAGTGCCATCATCGTCCCTTCAAGTCATTTTTAATATTATTCTTAAGAAATATACATTGTATTGCAGTGTTCTCCCCAGCCAAATATTAAGCTGTATTGGCCCCACTAGAGCTTCAAGTAAATTTATGTATAATGCCCTTACAGCTTCACATTCGAGAGGTCTCGGGTTCAATACCCGACTGCGGCAAATACCCTTTCTGACAAAAATGTCACCCATCAATGGTTTGATATTGTGAACCTATGTGGGGGAGCAGCTGGAGGCTCGGTTAGGGTTTTGTGGTAGTTCTGGTATGAGAAACAACAGGAATCTATGGTTAGGTGCTCCAGCCACGCGATAATGTGACCTTAGTAGTTGAAAACGGCGTAAAACCCCGATAAGCCAAGTCCTACAGCTTCAAAAGTACCCCACAGACACAGCTTAACTTCTTCAAATCGAACACCAAATAGGAGGATTTTTAAGCATTTCACTATTTTCACATCAAAAACTGATAAATAATGCACTTTTACAATTGCAGATGTAGGTAAATAAATAATTGGTTTGAAAACATTATGGGAAAAAATGAGCAATTTCTTCTCTTCCCATATATTTTTTTATTCACATTGTTTACCGATACTTATATATTAACTTACCACTAAAGATTCAAATAATTCTGTGGAGAACCTTGCCTAGAGACCTATACATCCCTATTAGGAAAAACATTAAAACAAAAGAAGAAACTGCTGATAACCAGCAGTTTCTCCTTTTGTCACAATATTTTCTGTGCCATATTTTACACAAACCTATCTTTACTGACACCCAATTTGTCTTTTGTGGCAATTTTTGAAGTGGATCACCTTAAAATTTTGTCGTTTAAGAAAGGGTTAAATGAAATTTTTATGTTAGTGATCAATGAGATGTTCTAGACCATATTATATAAATAATTTGTGTACAAAAAAACTGTCATGGGAAAAGGGGGCCTAATGTATAGTAGCCTTTTTAGTGACAAACTCTTATTTGGAGAGAATAATCCGTCTATCACAGCATTTGTTTAATTTAGTGTTGCTTATGTATTCTCATGAATACTTGAGTGTGCTAAAATGATTAAGTGAGACTGAGAGCTGAAACACAGCATCCCATGTTTTGAACATCCGCCTCAAGCAAAGTTAGTTATGAATCAATGTGCAAATCCTGGCAAAGACAGAACATGTAATAGCTAAATACTTAAGATTTATGTTAACCCATTCCCAATCGACAAAATTTGGGTTGGTCCCATTCAAAAGCTGTTGAAGATGACAAAATAAATGCTTATATAGATCTAAACGTTGAATCTGAGTACAATATGACACAGAAAATATTGAGGCAAAAGGAGAATGTTTTCTTCTTTTGCCTCAATGTTTTTACCAAGCCTATTCTATCAGGGACGTCAAAACTAGGTCTTGTTTGGGAAAGAGTTAATGCAAGGTTTCTGTCCATCAATGCATGTCTGTAATGACTTGAAAACACATTCTTTTGTAACTAAATCATTCTGAAATTTTGTCAATTGGGAACTGCAATATAATTCTATACACGCTGTACTGTTGTTATATATATCTTCAACTGAATTATATGCTTTTTTTCTCTTTTCAGCTGCTGAATTCCATGGTCACTATGTAACCGGTATATTGCGGGAAAAGATATCAACACGGCCGAACCAAATGACAATCAGAGAGGCTCAAAGAATAATCAGATGGAAATTCCTGAGAATCCTGACAAAATTTGATACTTTTTAATATGATCTAAAGGTCTAAAATTCAGTGACAATATGAACGAAATATTGAATTCATTTTAGAAAAATAAAAGAACTGAATATAGTACTGCTTTATCAGTACTTTTTTCTCAATATTGCTTATATTGTGCCATAACAAATGCTGAGTTTACTTTCTTGATAACTAAATATTAAATAATTTGCCTTGACAGACACTTGCTTTCCAAAGTAACATAATTTTAGGGTGTTCCTAATTGAAAACTGATGCAAAATACAAAATAACTGTTTACAATATTTGTAAGGATAATATTGAGACAAATGAAGGAAATACTGATATTTTAACATTTTCTTCTCTTGCCTCCGTGCTTTCTGAAGTCTATTTTTATTCAGGGACATCAAAACTTTGACTAGTTTTGGAAAGGGTTAATCTAAGCCTTAAAAATGTATTTGGGCACTGTGTTATAATTAAAAAGAGGTGAAGCCAATAGGGAAAAATATGGAAAGGAAAACATGGGTTAAGTAGAAACACTCTATACTTGTAATCATGTACATGTATTAAATCCTTTACAGCAACATTTTCTGTAACGACTAATACTAGTATGTCAGTGATGTCATACCTCATATACAAAATGTGTACAAGTCATGTTCAATCATCAAAATTTCATGGAATATTGGTCACTGATTAGAAATATACTGTGTGAATATGAATTGATTGAATTATTTAGTTATTATGCCTTCTTCCAAAGGAATGGCTTTGAAAACATTGAGAGAATAAAAGAATGTCGTCGGTGTAAATGCAAAACCTCGTATACCGATCCTTGCGATTTTCAAAGTACAAACTTGTGTGCCCAGTAACAGACAGTTCTTGCAAGTTTTGAGATATTTTACTGATCAGTATTAATGACACATTATTTGTGAACAATATGTCCAAATTTTAAGTAAAACATTTCAGTTTGGGAAAAGTTATTACACTTTTTCCCCTCCCCTTTGAAATTTTCCAAAAACGAGATACGGGGTTTTGCATTTACAACGACGATGTGCTAGTGATAAGCAATTTCCCCTTTATACTCAATTTTTTCAGTATTTTGTGTACTTTTCACTTTCATTTTTGTCTTCTGCAACTCCTGTCAAAATGGACATGCCTAATATTTCATGATTTGGAAAGGGATAGGTGTTTTCTTGAAATAATACCTGTGTGTTAGACAATAAAGAGGAAAATGGTGGTAACTATGATTTTCTCTATTTGCCCCAAATGTATTTTGTCTCTCATGTAGCTTTGAACAAGTCCAAATTTCTGCAGTTTGGGAAACGGCTAAGAACCACCAAAACTGAAGATGGATGTTAAACCTCATTCAATCAATAAATTTTCCGTACCTTGACATAGAAAATTTCCTTTTTTGTAAAAGCAATTTCGATTTTGGTGTCTTTCAACGTTTTTTTCCGTGCCTAGCATGGATAGTTCAGTCATAACCGCAAGATCTTATCAATTTCGGGGTCTTGGGATAAATAACCCCCTGATTCAGCATTTGTCAAGCCATTTGTCATTCGCCAATGAATGATTTTTAACCTTTTACTATACAAGAATGACATTCACGACCAAAAAACCAATATGTCGGGGCTTATAAATAGGACCAATACAAGAAATGGGTTTGATGTTCCCTATAGAAAGGACATGGGAAAACATTGAAACAAAAGAAGAAAATGCTGATGACCAGCACTTTCTCCTTTTCTATCGATATCTTCTATGCTGTATTCTACACACAAAAAATCATTAGAAGCATTAATTCTGTCGTCTGCAGCAGCGTTTGCAATGGATCATCATAGAATTTTGTTGTTTGGATGACTCATGATTATATTTGAGATGAACAGCTGTAAGCACGGATTGGATGCTGTACATATTGGTACGGTTTAGAGAAATGCCAGGCCTAAGGAAGGCACGGTTAGATGCTCCAATTGCCGTGATATGACAGAAATGTTATTGTACATGGCTTTTAACGCCAGTAAATTAATATTGTCAAAGAGGATATCCCTTTTTAGCTCGCATTAGCAAGAAACTCTCGGAATGAACTATTGTGATCGACCAATGTCTGGCGTCCACCAGTCTGTTTGTCCGTCTGTCTGAGTGTCCGTCCACAATTATAATTCTCTCAAGACGTACTGGACAGATTCCAACCAAATATGTAGATGTATGATCCTTGGGTCATCTTTTTTCAAAAATCAGGGCCAGAATAGGGTCCAAAAGTATGTCACTATGCCAAATCTTGTTTTTGCTGTAGTAAGCTACATGTATCACTTATGTGCGTAAAGGACATCCATACTCGAGTCATACTTGAGTAACTTGACAAAGGCATAATGCCCATTACGCTATGTACGCACATGCGTAATGTGAACAAGAGATGTCCGCGGACAACATAGCTCGCCTATTCGAGAGCTTTTCGCAAAAAAGGAGTCAAAAGTCAAGGCCACTAGGTCAAAGGTCATGGTCTCAAAGTCATGGCATGAGGTATCAATATGTGAAATATCTAAAATAGTGCATGCGATATAGGCCAGGTTTAAGTTTTTTTTAAAAGAAGGTCATGGTCCCAAATGAAAGGTCTCGGCGAGAAGTAAATATCAAGGCTGTATCTCTAATAGTGCCTGGGATATAGACCAGGTTGAAGTTTTTGGAGACGCGACGCCGGCGCGACACTAGTGTTGGGACATTACACGGGTGGTAAACGGAGAAACTAGCTCCAAAAAGAGTCAACGGTATTTCGTTGCCTCGAGACATATTGGTACTTCCGGGGTAGTTGTATCGAGGGAAAATCGGTAAACAAAGTTAGTTGTCGAGCACATTTTTCTTAAATTATTTCTTTTAAAGAAATGATTTAAGAAAAATATTCTCGACACCTACCGGTTTTCCCTCGATACAACTACCCCTTTTTAGCTCACCTGAGCAACATGCTCAAGGTGAGCTTTTGTGATCACCCTGTGTCCGGCGTGCGTCGTGCGTCGTGCGTCGTGCGTCGGTCGTCGGAAGTCGTCAACAATTGCTTTAAACATCTTCTCCTCCTCAACCACTGGGCCAATTCTTTCCAAACTTGGCAGAAATGTTCCTTAGGTGACCCTTTTCAAAACTTGTTCGTGAATTTTTGATTCGTCAAAAAATGTGGGCGTGGCAGGGCGGGGCTTATCAGACTTAAAGAAATCATTAGGAAATTCTTCAAAAATCTTCTCCTCCTCAACCATTGGGCCAATTCTTTCCAAACTTGGCAGAAATGTTCCTTGGGTGACCCTTTTCAAAACTTGTTCATGAATTTTTGATTCGTCAAAAAATGTGGGCGTGGCAGGGCGGGGCTTATCAGACTTAAAGAAATCATTAGGGAATTCTTCAAAAATCTTCTCCTCCTCAACCACTTGGCCAATTATTTCCAAACTTGGCAGAAATGTTCCTTGAGTGACCCTTTTCAAAACTTGTTCGTGAATTTTTGATTCGTCAAAAATTGTGGGCGTGGCAGGGCGGGGCTTATCGAACTTAGAGAAATCATGTGAAAAATCTTTAAAAATCAATTATCAGGCCAATTTGAATCAAGCTTGGCAGAAATATCCCTTGAGTGACTGTTTTCAACACATGCTCATGAATTTTTGATTCGTCAAAAATTGTGGGCGTGGCAGGGCGGGGCTTATCAGACTTCGAGAAATCGTAAGATAGTTATTCAAAAATCTTCTTTTCCTTAACCATTGGGCTGATTCTTACCAAACTTGAAAGGAATGTTTATTGGGTGACCCTTTTCAAAACTTGTTCGTGAATTTTTGATTTGTCAAAAATTGTGGGCGTGGCAGGGCGGGGCTTATCAGACTAAAAGAAATCTTTAGGTAATTCTTCAAAAGTCTTCTCCTCCTCAACCACTTGGCCAATTCTTTCCAAACTTGGCAGATGTGTTTATTGGGTGACCCTTTTCAAAACTTGTTCGTGAATTTTTGATTCGTCAAAAATTGTGGGCTTGGCAGGGCGAGGCTTATAGGACTTAGAGAAATCATGTGAAAAATCTTTAAAAATCAATTATCAGGCCAATTAGAATCAAGTTTGGCAAAAATGTCCCTTGAGTGACTGTTTTCAACACATGCTCATGAATTTTTGATTCGTCAAAAATTGTGGGCGTGGCAGGGCGGGGCTTATCAGACTTCGAGAAATCGTAAGATAATTATTCAAAAATTTTCTCCTCCTTAACCACTGGGCTAATTATTACCAAACTTGAAAGGAATGTCCCTTGGTGACCCTTTTCAAAACTTGTTCGTGAATTTTTGATTTGTCAAAAATTATGGGCGTGGCAGGGCGGGGCTTATCAGACTAGGAGAAATCATGTGAAAAATCAATGGGGGGTATGATCATTTTCAGTGATATTCTAGTTTACAATAATTTAATTTGACATAATACTGACATATATATTTGTTTACAACAAAATTTATATTGTACACAATCAAATACACGAAGAACTCAGGTGAGCGATATCAGTGCCTTTCAGGCACTCTTGTTGGAGCTAGTTTCTCTGTTTACCACCCGTGCATTAGCTCCTCGGACAAAAAGTCCCGGCTCTCTAAAAATGGAGAATAGGTCGTAGGTCCCTTTCATCATTTCGTATATCAGTTCCTGTCTCTTTATTAGGCTAAAATTGTTCTACAGCTATCCTGATTTTCAAAAGTCTCTCCGTGTAGGCCCCCGCGAACCACACTAACGACAGCGATAGAACACTTGTCGTGCTATCTACCCCCCCCCACCGCCTCCACACATACGGCGTTCCGAGCGTGGGTACAATGAAATAAATTCCTGACTACGCCCTTGTTTGTTATGCTTCGCATTGACACAAATTTACCAAAAATTTGAGTAACGGTTCCTTATTTGATGTAAAAATGCTTGGCCGGACAACTCCTACAGTTTACGTCTGATTTGCTCCAATTCTGGGCAGAAGTATGCATATGGACCTGTTGTTGTGTGAGACCCAAATTTTTGGGAAAAAAAACCCCTATAATTGAAATTTTAGTTGCGGCCCCTTATTTGACGTAAAAAACGCTTGTCAAAACAGGTATAGTTACCGGGGTAGATTATTTTTGTCACCTTCAGTGATAGATGTCCAGTTTTCTCTATTTTGTACATCATCTTACCCCACCCACTATAATAAATACCATGAAACATCTAAATGATGGTAATAGAAATTAGTATGTACTGAATCAAAGCATGATTTTGATTATTTTAATCCAATATTCCTGTTAATAGATAGATGGAACGGATTTACACTTGCACATCTTTTGTAGACAAAATGTAGGCTTAATTTTGAAAATGATGACTCAGCACTTTTTAATATATGGAATTAGAAACAAAAGTAATGATATAAGGGCATAAAATTAAGGCATTGACGTAAAAACGTTTGTCCAAACAAAGGTAGTGGCGGGGTTTTTATATTACCTTTCGTGATAGATGTCTAGTCTTCTCTATTTTGCACATCGTCTTACCCCACCCACTTTTGTAAGAACAAATTGCCAAAAAAAAAATCAATCTAAATGATAATAGAAATAATAATGTACTATATTAACGTATGGTTTTGATAATTTTAATCCAATTTTCTTGTAAATGAAAAGAAGGAATGGACGTAAACTTGCATATCTTTTGTAGAAAAAATATGGGCCTAATCTTGAAAATGATGACTCAGCACTTTTTTGATATCTGGAATTAGAAACAAAAGTAATGATAAAAGGGCTAGAAAAGGCTTTCTCGTTAATGCAACTAATGTTTTGAATTCATAAAAGCAATGGTAGTGTTGTATTTTAATAAGAGTTAAAACTGTAATTCTATAAACAATTTTCATCATTTTTCATAGTTTTCACACAGGACATAACTTTAAATGACATTTTTTTCAAAAAATCAAAAAACACCACCCCAATTTTTTGATATTTCAAGGATCATTAATTGAAAAAACAGAATTGAAAATAAATCGAAATTCTATAGTTGGGAAATTGAGATAAACGAATTTAAAAATGACGAAAAATCGTGTTTTTACCATATTTCCAAAAATTGCTGATTGTGCACTTTTCAAAAAGGTCCAGCAAATTAACCACACAACGAATTACTATTTTTCTTTCTTCATTGTCATTAAGGAATGCCTAATAATGTTGAACAGTGATCAATTTAGTAATATCTGGTCTGTATTTTTAGCAAAGTACACCCAAAAATGCCAAAATTTCATATTTTTTCCTATGAAAATGAGCCGCCAAAATACAGATTCTGGTTTCCATGGCAACGGAGTATTGGAATGAAAAAAAATGTGCCATATTTACATTCACCAGGTCAAAAGAGGACTTATATACAAAAATTATCGAAATCTATGACTTGAGTGGAAACCGCCTTTTTCAAAATTTACATTTTTACAGAGAATGACTCTTAAGGACCCAGAAGGTCAGGTGGCTAGATGGCTGGAAGTCTTGTCTTGTTATGACATGAAGATAGAGCATCGTGCCGGGAAGCGACATGGGAATGCTGATGGGCTGAGCCGAAAGCCATGTAGACAATGTGGGTTAAATGCAACTGAAAAGGGAACGGTAAACCATGTTGAGGCCAAACCAACAGAGCCAGTGGTCAATTTACGAGAAGCTCAAGAAGATGACAAAGACCTTAGTAAACTGAGAGCTTGGATTGAATCCGGGACAAAGCCAGAAAAAGATGTGCTGGGTTGTGAAAGTTATTTTCTGAAAGCCCTGGTATCGCAATGGGAACGTCTGCAGATGCTTGACGGTATAGCCATGCGACGTAAGGAGGTGAAAGAGACAAGCCAAGTCATTTTGCAGGGTATTGTACCGATTGGCAAAAGAAGAGAGGTCCTTAGGTATTCACACGACATCAAAGCTTCGGGCCACCTTGGAGTAAAGAAAACTATCAGCCGTGTAACTCAAAAGTTTTACTGGCCGGGTATGAAGAAAGACATACGATCCTATGTTAGCGGTTGTGAAGCATGCACGAAACGCAAAGATCCTACGAAATCGAAAAGGGCCCCTATGGAGATAGTTCGAAGCGGATACCCGATGGAACGAATTGCAATCGATATCCTAGGTGAGCTCCCAGAAACTGACAAGGGGAACAGGTACATCGTGGTGATTGGTGACTATTTCACCAAATGGACCGAGTGCCATGCCATGCCTAATATGGAGGCAAAAACCGTGGCTTCGATACTCATCGACCAAGTAATTACCCGGTTTGGAGTGCCCAGGATAATCCATTCGGACCAGGGACGTCAGTTTGAGAGCCAGCTGTTCTCGGAAATGTGCAGCATGCTTCAAATCGAGAAGACTCGAACTACCCCTTATCACGCAATGTCAGATGGTATGGTAGAGCGTTTCAATAAGACTCTAGTCACTATGCTCAGTGCCTATGTAAATCAGAACCATACTGATTGGGACGAACATCTCCAAATGGTCATGATGGCGTATCGATCAGCAGAGCACGAAACCACTGGTTTCACTCCAAACCAGTGTATGCTAGGTCGTGACACAAATTGTCCCTTAGACCTAATGTACGAAATGCCTTCATCCATAAAGCAGTTGCCTTTGAACCAATGGGTTTGGGAACTGCAGGAGAAAATGGAGGCTGCTCACCGCGTTGTTCGACAGAACACCGGTGAAGCAATGAAGCGACAGAAACGGTATCATGATGGTAGGCTGTCTTTCGAGAAATTTGAGGTTGGTGATCATGTTTATGTTTACTTTCCTGTCAAGAAGGTAGGATGTTCTTCAAAGTTCACATCCTACTGGAGAGGGCCTTATAAGGTTATAGAAAAGCTTTCTGATGTTTTATACAAAATAGATTGTGGCAAGTCTAACCGAACACAGGTCATTCACTGTGATCGGCTTAGACTTTGTAAGAAGCAGATTTTGTTAGGAGAGCAAACTGAAAAGCCAAACGAAATTTTGTCTGATAATTTCCCGGTCGAACATGAATACGAGGTAGATTTTAGGCGGAAAAGGCAAGTTAAGAAACCAAATTGGATGACCGATTATGTTTTGTCTACTTCCAGATCTATGGCCATAACGAAGATGACTGAAAGGAAGGACAAGACAGCATTACTGATCTGCGCCAAGTGCCAAACCGTTCTACCCAACGCAACCCAGTACCGCTACCACATAGAAACTTGCATCATGGACAAAGTGGGTTGTGATAAATGCGATAAAACTTTCTGTTCCAAGAAGTCTTTCCTGCAGCATAAACGCAGGAAGCATGGTGACTCAACTCCCAAAGCCACGGATGCGCTGACCGATGCCTCTAGTGACTGGGAAGATCAGTCAGATGTTGAAGTATCAGACGCCACTGAAGCTGAAAGTGTAAAAGATGCAGACGAAGTACTTCAAGGGAGAGTGCTCTCCAAGCCAACCAGACCACTGCCTGTGTTGGCGCCAAGAAAAGTTACAGCCACCAAGACATCTGCTTCGGAGTACTGTCTACCTATTAAGAGAGCATGTGTTACGCCAGACTCAAGCCCAAGAAAACGCAAAGCTGACACAGCTGATTCACTGGAAGATAGACCCTCGACATGTACCAAGAAGGTGTGCAACGAGCCTGTTAACCGTACACCCAGTGAAATTCGTGTGAAGTGCTCTAATCTGCAGAATGGAGACCTGTTTCGTAGGACATTAGTAGTTGAGGAAGAGGGGAAAGGGATAATTTTCAGTCAGGACACAAGTAGTCGCGTACGACAGGAGTCAACCGTCAACCTCGGAGAGTATCTGAAGGACACTCCAATTAATCCTAAGGACATTACGCTACGGTTGGGTATCGATGGAGGAGTTGAACTCAGTTTCCGACAGTGACTATGTTAATTTGATGACAGTGTTATTTCATGATCCTCAGGGTGTTGTTTTTGTTGTTGTTTTTGTCGGTTAGATAAACAAGTCATGCCATGTATATATCATGTGAATATGTCAATTGTTTTACAAAGTTTATTACATCAGTTATTCTTTAAAAATGTGTTGTTTAATCATTCACGCGGGTCGCGTGGGGATCGGAGGCGTGGGTAGTGTAGCGAACTTTGTTGGGTGCGAATCATTTTAGTTCAGTTATTCCCCTTTGTTTGTACGCCGCCATTTATTCCAATCAACAAGCATCAACATAACGCCGATTTTCTGGTTAGTTTTATTGTTTTCCCATCTAATTAAGCCTTTTGATCGTATCTATTGCACATGACGTCCATGATGCTTAGCCCTCGCTGCACGCCCATGCTTCTGTACGTATGTATTGTATATATCTCGAGTCCTTAGTTAATTATTGATCTGCATCATCTCCAGACGCTCTTTAAAGCAAGAGGAAGACGTTCGTTAGCTTCCGTGACCTTTCGGCAAGGTCCGTATTTCCTCTAGGTGGCGCTGTCGTAGCTCGACTATAAAAAGGACTGCACAATGGTTAGAAATTCAGTTCGTGTGAGAACAGCAAGCTGATCACATCGCAGCAACAACAACAACCACTTGCATTTGGGTAATTATAAACTCGAGTAGTGTCCCTTTCTCTGTTATATCCTAACAGATATCAAGGAACATTAAAGAGTTGTGCAGCCCGGTCCGAGTTGGTCTAGCGTTGTAGTGCTTTGGATTTTTGAGGCCAGCGTCATTGAAGCCGGCTTCGTTGAAGCCGGCACCAGTGAAGCTGGCATCAGTGAAGCCTTGGAGAGTAGTAATATAGGAGTCTTTTTGAAGCCTGCCTAGAGGAAACACAGAAGCGAGCTAGTCTTGGAGAAGGCCTGTAAATACCTTGGTTCCCCATCCTTGTTGTTGCCTTTGAAATCCCCGGAACGTTACAATAAATATCGAAATTCAGTGCTTCAAACTCTGCAAATCTGCCAAATAATTAGCAAATCATGAAGTGAAAACGCTTGAAATCAAACGAAATCGAACCGAGTCTCGCCTGAAATGGCTCGTCGTTGTGGCCATTGGATTCGACACCAAAGTTTATGAAATGTAGGAACTGATCGAGGTGACGACATGTAGCGAATGAAAGACAAACATGTATGTGACTTGGACAACGTCACCTCAGCGTCCTACATGCAGATACACAAACGATATAGTCTCGTGAATCGACCACCTACCGTGCTGTGCTGTTACCTGCCGCCATATTGGAATGCATGTCTGTGTACGGTAAAGGGAGGCAACCGCGTACCTACCATACAGTGATCTTTGTGGGTAGCAAACAATGTGGGAATTTTACACATTGTTTCCACAAAACCATAATCTTTTTGGGCGTTATATAAAGCGTCAATTGGTGCGTCGTCTGCATCATTTTGCCGTTTTGGAATGGGTTTAGCTTGCCACTTAAGCTTTAAGTTATTCCATTAATCATTAGATACCAAACACTTCCACGTCTCATGTTTTCAGTGTCAACGGAAATTGAGGATACTATCCGGATTCTAAAATTTCCGGATATCCTCGCCAATCTCCGTTACCACGAATGACGCCTAAGTTTTTTGTAGTGTTTAGTATCTAATGATGGGTGAAATACTTTAATTTTATCTCTCTGCTTTTCAACGAAAAGCTCGCAACTGCAGCTTAAGAGAAGCTGCAGTTACGAGGTTTTTGTTGAAAAATAGCCAATTTTTCCTATCTTCAGGCCTGCTACAACAGACGGTTTTTGACATCTAATGGTAATATTTACCGCCAATTGGGATGTAAGGATAAAAGGGTAAGTAATCACGTGGCGATTACGTGATACAACAATCTGAGAAAATCTTTAAATACTTGACCAATTTTAACATACGCTAGGGATTTGCTATATATGCAAAAATTCTTTTAAAAAGTTATTGACGACCAAACAAAATTTTATCTAGCTTTTATCACCTTTAGTTCCTTTGCATTCAGCAAGCATTAACGTTTTTCCATTCTCTACTTCATTTTTTTCAAATCGCTCATGAAATATATTAACATAGAAATCGAAAAATATCGAAATTTCTGTGTTATGCTGTGCCATCTAGTTTGAAGTTCTTCAATAAAGAAAAACTGAGGAAACATTGAGACAAAGGAAGCAAATAAAGGATTTACTGCTTTACCTAAATATTTACTGACAAATGCCATTATAACTTATAACAATTTTGTAGGCTGCAGCGTCTTTCAACTTTAACCGAACTATAGTAAAGTCTTGTTTTTAGGGAAAGGGATACAGTCCGAGCACGATTTTATGGCACATGTTTACAAAATGTATTTATGTAAACAACACAATATCGTGCTCAAAATAACGGTATTTCTTCATGCAGTGGTTCGAATCTTCCAGGTATCTCAAACCTGTACACTTCGAAACAACGTATGAAAATTTTCACTGAATTTTATAAACGCATCTCCCTTCTTCTTCCTCTTTTTTTATAACGAAGGTAGATATTTTGTCTGTCATAATATTATAATATCACGACTGGACTGTAAGCATAACCACTGGTGGTGAAATCGGCCAAAGCGAGGGACGTTTTTAGCTACAACAAGGTACATATTTTTTTGCGTTTAAATGTGAGTTTAAAGATCTGATTGGATAGTTTTTCTAATAAATTTGTTCTAAGAATAGACCGGGATTAACGACATGTATTGACAGGGTTTACCGTTTTGTATTGACAAACTGTCGGTGTTGTTATAAAATCTCGTAACTACGGCTTTGTCGAAGCCGTAGTTACAATATTTCATAACAACACCGACGGAATACAATGATCGCGAAAAAACGTCCCACGCTTTGGCCGAGTTGAACACCAGTGATAATAGAGCAACTGATAAGAGATTGGTAAAAAAACCCTTGAGGGCACTCATTTGAATCGTCTCGGGTTTGACCAAGAATAACCCTTTCCCGAAAAACAAAATGTTAGGATGATGAAATTGGAAAGCTGCTCTAAACGACAAAATTCACGTTAAACAGGAAATGATTTGTGTACAATATGGCACAGAAAATATTGAGGCAAAAGGAGAAACTGCTGGTTACCAGCAGTTTCTTCTTTTGACTCAATGTTTTCCTTAGCTTTTTCTTATAGGGACGTCAAAACCAGGTCTTGTTTGGGAAAGGGTTAAAGGAAATATTGTGGAATTTGTTAAAACGTTATTTACAGCGTTGTCCGGGCGCTATAGCGGGTAAGCGTAAACGTTCGGGGACGTCGGACGAAATAACGATATGCGAAGAATGCTGCACCGGTGATTTTTGTCAAACTAAAGTTTGTGACGATAATGGTATGATTATTTTTGTTATCTCAAGTTTGTCTTATCTCAAATGTTGATTATTTCCAAGTAAACCAGGATTAGATCTGAGTTGGTCGAAATAACATTATGTGAAGAATAATGTTTCGGCCACTTTTGTCAGACGAAAGTGTGTGACGATAATGGTATGCTTATTCTGGTTATCTCAACTTTGTTTTATCTCAAATATCGGTTATTTCGAAGTATATATATCACAGTAAGATCTAAGTCTGACGAAATAACAGTATGCGAAGAGTGCTGCACCGGTGACTTCTGTCAGACGAAAGTCTGTGACGATAACGGTATGATTATTCCTGTTATCTCATTTTTGTTTTATCTCAAATGTCTCTTATTTCCAAGTAAACATACCAGGGTTATATCTAAGTTGGTCGAAATAACGTTATGTGAAGAATAATGTATCGGCGGCTTTTGTCAGACCAAAGTTTGTGACGATAACGATGTGCTTATTCTGGTTATTTAGAATTATTTTCATCTTAAATGTCGGATATTTCGAATTAAAAAAAAACACTGTTAGATTTCAATCGGTCAAAATAATAGAATTTACAAAAATGTTGCAGCGGCATTTTTTTGTCAGACGAAAGTTTTGTGACGACAATGGTAGGCTTATTCTGGTTATCATAAGTTTGTTTTATCTCAAATGTTGGTTATTTCGAAGTAAACATATCACAGTTTGATCTGAGTCTGACGAAATAACAATATGTTGGTTATTTCGAAGTTAACATACATGGGAAGATATATGTCGGACGATGTATAACGATATGTTTGTTAAGGTAGTTCATCCCTAATGAGATTCGCACGACGTCGGAATTATTCGGGCGACGTCGAAAACATTTGGCGGTGGAACTTTTACGCCCGCACCCGAATAGGTTTGTGTATGTAACGACGTCGCTCGGATAGAGTCGGTGTTGTTGGGGGGGGTATCTCAAAATGGCCACATTACGGGTATTCTTACTTAATTATGTCTCAGTTTTGCTCATCTCATTAATGCCAGATTTTGCCCCGGATAGAGGACACCTTTGTTACGACAGTACAAAACAACTCGATGGAACAGACTTTGAGAAATATTTCTATCAGATCTCATTTCGGTAAGATCTCATTGCTTAATAATTGCGAGATATATCTCAGTTTTATTTTTTATTTTTTATGTTAGATTTTGCCCCGGATAGAGGTCATCTATGTTATAATTGTGCACAACAACTTGGTGGAACTGGGTGTGAGAAGGTCAAGGAATGTTCAAGAGACGAAGTAAGTATATTATAAACCTTTTCCCAGACGGCAAATGTTTTACATATCCAACTTTAAAAAACTAAACTGGGGTTTGACGTCCGTTTTTTCTTCGACATATTTCGACGTCCGACTGCATAATTTTGACGCATCCTTGAAAATATCTCTACGTTTATTAAAAAAAAATGGTACCGTCAATTTTTCTAGAGTTTTTGCTTAATGCATAATCATGGTTATGCAATCTAATGATAGAAAATGGCAAAACTCGTTTAAGCCAATTTTACGAAATTCCGCTCAAAAGTTGTTTTTTCGCCGACGAAAAAAGATGAACTGTCGTCGATTTGGACTTTCTAGCTGACATTATTGTGAGTCACGTAGCCTCTATACCCTACCATACGCATGGCACGAGCGTGTTGCATATCGTCACTTTTCAACAAAAAAAAAACAACCCGTAACTGCAGCTCGTTTAAGCTGCATTTACGAAATATTAGTTGAAAAGCCACGGTATTGGCAATGGCATTATCTAATAATCTGGAACAAACTTACAGTGTCTTATAATTCAAATTTGATTGACCTTTTTCAGTCAATCTTTATGCAAATCAGTGTGCAGAAAAAACTTCATTAAGGGAAAATGAAAATCGCTAGGTATCAACATTTCCTTTTATGCTTTCAATGTTTACATATTTTAGCTTTCTTTGTCCAGTGCATCAACATCAGGGGCCGTATTATCAACGACATTGTAGGTTGGAAGGGAAATCACAATGGGGAATTTGTCGTTCTCTCTCTGATAATACGTGGCCCAGGTCTTCATTCCAAAACCAAACACTAATTCTATATGATTTTCAAAGTACTTTATATTTACATCTTTTGCAACAATGATTTCAGGTGTGTTACGAGTCCATATCGGGCTATCTCTCAAGTGACAGAAGGACGACCGGCTGTATGGCGAGAAGTGTAAATAAACCATTTCATGTCTTGTTTTTTAACTTGCACTTTTATGATTTTTTTCATTTTGCTTTCTACTCACACCTTTTATCACAATAATTGCAGGTGTGTTACGAGTCTATATCTGGCTACCTCTCAAGTGACAGACGGACGACCGGCTGTATGGCGAGAAGTGTAATTAAACCATTTAATGTCTTGTTTTTTAACGTGCAATTTAGTGATTTTTTACTGTGTTTTATATACACACCTTTTACTACAATTATTTGCAGGTGTGTTATGAGTCTATATCCGGATACCTCTCAAGTGACAGACGGACGACTGGATGCATGGCAAGAAGTGTAAATAAACCATTTGATAATACGTTTTACCGTATCATTTTCTATCGGTTTCCTCATTTAGCCAACAGTTGGCTGGAAATGACAACTATCTAAAAATCCGATACTAATTTCCATTGGATCTAACCCCAATCTACCGCCATTGAACAAAACTCACGGGGTATAACCTGATGTTCGTAACTGCAGTTACACACATCCAATATGGTGGAGGGACAAACAGGTGAGTTTTACAAGCATCGATTTCAGGCACTCTCTCAATGCGTTTGATATGTATTTCTTTACGAACTTGATCAATAATATAGGGTTAATTCACGTTTTTGAGGTCATTAACATTCTCAAAGGCCCAAAAAATGTGTTATCGCCTGAGACCGAAGGGCCTCTGAGAATGTTAGCGACCAAAAAAACGTGAATTGACGCTACTATTGCATAAAATATGAAGAATTTGCAAAGAAATGTAATAAAATAAGACGAATAACTGAAAAACTTTGTGAAAATTTAGCAACATTTACACCGACAGACACCAGAGTTTTCCGGCATTCGAATCGACATATATCGAGTAAGTACGATATCCACTAGACGGGCCGTTAGATTTTCATCGTGTAGCTATGTAGTCAAGTTTCATCGCATTTTTACTGACATAATCTTCATTTGGGTTGGCGAAATCGTAACAATATTCGACTAAGTTTTCTTTTGGAAACATACTCTGGATATTCTAACGTTCATTTCAGTGCAGGTATAGTAATAAAACAAAAGGTCGGAACTTCCGAGGTAGATCTCTGGTTCGTTTCAGACATTCGTTCATTTCGATAGAAAACAAAGTTGTAAAGGAAAAATTGCAGTAACTAAAAGAAGAACAAGAAACACATAGGCTTACCATCACATTTGACCTAGACCACAACCACTCAATTCTAATTTATATTCTTCCATGTTCACGAAGTCCACTTTTAGTTCAAAATCTGTCAGCTGCCCGTTTGTTTACCTTTTGATTCCAAGAATTAAACCTACGTCATTATATTACGTCATCAGATATGGTTACACTGGGAGACCTAGTTTATTATTTATTGGGGTATAAACTGGAAATGGGGTCTTATAAGAATTTACATCGCGAAAAGGGGAAATGACAAAATTTCGGCTTTATTTTCAATTTTCTGAAGCACTCACAACAAATCCCCGATCGAGGATATGTGAATGCAAAACCAGTCCGATAATGCACGTGAATTTACTGAATAACGACCGTTTTTGACGATATCAGACTGATTTTTGCTCGTTATCCAATGCCAATAACAGACTGAAAACACACATTTTAGGCAATAATAATCCTGTAAACAATGTCACACTCTCTTTATTCTGATATATTTATCTAGTAGGCCAATATCGGAGCTCGAAAAAATGGCATGATATGCGTAACTGTAATACTGTAACTGGCCTATTTTCAAGTAACAGTTACGCACATCATCGTGATTTTTGAAAGCTTTTTTACAGCTTTTATACTAGCATAAAAAGGTAAAGGAGGGGTTTCCATAAGGCCATTTTCCTGGGACCTAAATTTTCAAATGAAATTTTTACCACAAATAGATACATAAAGGGGACGTGTTTTGCTGAAAAGTATGAATCGAACGGACCTTTGGTTTGGTGTATATTGTATATTGAAACTGGGTGGGGTAATTCTTTTCAGACGCTACCCAAGGTTCTTTTTAATCAATTTTCTATCTTAATGTAAATAATTGGCGAATTTTTTAAAAACGTTATGTTTTGTATATGGGTCCATGTTAAGATGACATTAAATCCATTGGCTTGCTTATTATAAATATTAAAATATTTGAAATTTTATGGAATTTTCCAATTTTTTGTATATTTTCATCTCCCAACTTTGGGCAAATCATCAACACGTTTTTATAAAGCGACATAATGGAATAACATTTTAGGTGAGAACTTGTTGATATATCCTAATTGCAAAATTATGAGGAATTTTTGATAGCTAGTCGGGTAAAAGAGTTACGGGCCCTTGAATGCACGAAAACCCATGACAAATTATGGAATAAATAACAAATTACATTTTTTCTGACTTTCTTTCGTACAGAAAGGCAGAAATGTTTAATTTGCTTAAAAAATAGCTGGCCTCAGCAAATAGTACTACAAATAAGCTATTGCGGTCAGTTTCGTCTGTTGCCCGTCCGTCTGTCTGTCTGCCTGTCCATAATATCAGGTTTACACTCTAGAATCCACAAATATTATCCGATCTTCACCAAACTTTGTCAAAATGTGTATGGTTATAAGCCCTTGTGTTGGATTAATTTTGGACGGAATTGCTGTAGAAAGTGCTGAGTTATGTGCCCTTGAATGTCAAAAAATGCTATTTTTGACAATTTTTGCATTCAAAAATTTTCAAATATTACACAATCAAATGCAAAACCAAGTGAAAATGTTTGCATTTATAATATCTTGGGTGAGTGTGAGTTTCATCCAGATTGTAAAATTATATTTTGAGTTATCCGCCCTTGAATTTGACAAAATTGCATTTTTCGGCTTTATTTTCCCTTTAGCATCCACAAACATGGAGCAATTAAAACCGATAGAGGACAAATTATTTCTGTCTATAATATATAAGATGTGTAAGAATTTCAGCCAGATTGAAAATGTTTATCCTGAGTAATCCGCCCTTTATTGTAACAAAATTGCCGTATTAGCCCTAGATTTGCACGAAAACCCACAAATTTGCCTAATTCAAGGGCAGATTACTTGGGAAAAGCATTTCAAATGATGCCAAAACTTTAACCTATAAAAGATCTAATAGACATCAACAATTTGTCTAAGTTTTAAATTCATGTTTTACATATTGGTGGATGCTAATGAGAAAATGAAGTCAAAAATAGCAATTTTGCCAAAATCAAGGGCGGATAACTCAAAATTTGCGATATCGATCTGGATGAAAATCACACTCAACCAAGATATTATAAATGCAAACATTTTCATTTGGTTTTGCATTTGATTGTGTAATATTTGAAAGATTTTGAATGCAAAAATTGTCAAAAATAGCATTTTTGGATATTCAAGGGCACACAACTCAGCACTTTCAGCAGCAATTCCATCCAAAATTAATCCAACACAAGGGCTTATAACCATACACATTTTGACAAAGTTTGGTGAAGATCGGATAATATTTGTGGATTCTAGAGTGTAAACCTGATATTACGGACGGGCAGCCAGACAGACGGACGAACAACTGACGAAACTGTCCGTAATAGCTTATTTGTAGTACTTTTTGTTGAGGCCAGCTATAATTTAAGCAAATTAAACATTTCTGCCTTTCTGTACGAAAGAAAGTCAGAAAAAAATGTATTTTGTTATTTATTCCACAATTTGTCATGGGTTTTCGTGCATTCAAGGGCCCGTAACTCTTTTACCCGACTAGCTTTCAAAAATTCCTCATAATTTTGCAATGACGATTTATTGACAAGTTCTCACGTAAAATATTATTCCATTATGTCGCTTTATAAAAACGTGTTGATGTTTTGCCCAAAGTTGGGAGATGAAAATATACAAAAAAATGGAAAATTACATAAAATTTCAAATATTTTAATATTTATAATAAGCAAGCCAATGGATTTAATGTCATCTTAACATGGGCTCATATACAAAACATAATGTTTTTAAAAAAATCGCCAATTATTTACATTTAGATAGAAAATTGATTAAAAAGAACCTTGGGTAGCGTCTGAAAAGAATTATCCCACCCACTTTCAATATACAATATACACCAAACCAAAAGTCCGTTCGATTCATTCTTTTCAGCAAAACACGTCCCTTTTATGTATCTATTTGTGGTAAAAATTTCATTGGAAAATTTAGGTCCCAGGGAAATGGCCTTATGGAAACCCCTCCTTTCGATTCAAACTCCTTTTATTATAAAGAAACATTGTATTAGTGAAGAATACCGAACGAGTAACACGTCCAGTTATACTAATAAAGAGAATTATTCCCCTAATTTTGAAGTCGCCATATTGGATGTGCGTAAATGCAGTTACGAACATCAGGTTATACCCCGTGAAAACTAGAATCGATGTAATAATCCGAAAATTTGATTTCAATGGGCCATTGTCATTTTTTTGGATGAGTGGCATAGTGCTTGATCGCTATATGTGTACTTTTATTGGTTTTTTAAAGGGACATAACATTCCAATTTCATTTTTTTTTCAAAGTATGTCTTCATGGAAAGATTGGTTATCCTAATGCGTATAACTGCCATCAGTTTTTTGAAGTTGTTATTGATAAGCGAAAATTACGCCTTTAAAGTTGAGACAGAAATGGCAAATTACATATAAATCCGAACTGTTGTGGACAGCAGTTTGATAATGTTTAGCACAAAAATGTATATTTCTCGTAAACGGTTTAATATTGTTACTTGAAATTTTCAGAATATTCATAAAAATATGCTCTTTCAGATAAAGATGAAAGTAAAATTTCCGTAAAAATATCGTGCATTTCACTTTAGAAACCACATCAGTGACGCGGTAAATGACGTCACAATTTAGTAAACAGTTCAATTTGATCGTTACGACAGAATCGAATCCGCCACCCGGTAGTAAATCGACATTGTACTATCTGCATACAGAGCTCTACTGAACTGTTCCGGCATCGCGGACATCGCGTAATTAATACGTGTCAGTATTCGCTTTTATTCAGTGGAAAATAGGCACTCTTCCCTGTTTACATGTAGGGCCTATTGGAATATTCCTTAACCTTTCGTCACGGCTCATGATTCGGAGTCGAATTATAATTGTATTACAGAGTTGTCTTCAAGTAAAGGAGCAGTTCAAGTCCCTGAATTTTACCTCGGGCAATTTGACCGAAACTTGGACAGATCAAAATGGCGTACAGCGACAACAAGTGAAATGTTTTGACTGTTGTGACAAGGATATGTGCAACATTCAGTGTGCAATACCAGGTAAAATCAAGCAATCACCTATCTGGGAATTATTATAATGTGACCATTTGGACGTGCATAAAAAACAATACAGCACCGTCAATAGTTACAGGTCAGAAGGGTAATGTACAGGGTGATCCAAAAAACATGTCCCACAAACAATGCTTTATAACTTTTTTACCATCTCATATATTCAGTTTATATTCTCTATAACTTAAGTATATATCTATAAAATTTTGTCTGATTACAAAATTATATAATAATTCACTAACTACATTTACAAGAAAAGCTCTACGTAACTACCATGTTTTTCCAAAACTAGTCTAAGACGACGTCGAAAATTTTGTATGACGTTACTACAGGTTTGACGATCAATCAAGTCCATTTCTTTACTAATGGCTTCTTTCAGTTCAGCTATAGTGGTGTGTTAGGGTTAATAAACTCTTTCTTCTAAGCAACCACATAGGAAAAGTCCAGCGGACTGAGATTGATTTAATGCGGTGGCCATTCATTCACTGTCAATCCAGTTAACAAATGCCAGTCTAGCAATGATATCTGAATTTCAAATGCTGCATGCTGGTCACTTTGTATGGTTAACAATTCAAATTGAACTTAATAATTCTTCTCACTGTACCATAACATACATCAGTGGTTTTTGACATGTCCTTCATAATACCCGTAATGGATACCCTTACAATTTCAGCTACAACTTCATGAACACTCTCCACATTCTTGTCTGTACGCTCTGTGCATGTTCTCCTGCTATTTCTGGATCTCATGTCATTGACAGTCGCTTTCATTTCAAACTTAGACACAAGTCTTCTTATCTGCTTTCTGGAAGGCGCTGTGGCATTTTGGAACATACTTTGGATTTTTTTCTAACTAGAGCAGGGTGTGTACACAATACATAACACAGTTTGACTATTCTGCATTGTCAGCCATCTTGGAATGATGATAATATGATGACGTCATTGATGATGTCATTGACGTTACCTTGACGCTTCATGACGTTCTTCTGCCCAACCATTACAAATTTTATTTCCTTCCCTTTCCATCAATACCAAAACTAAAACAATGCTACCACATTACGCAGATATATTAAAAAATGTTAGTGGGACGTGTTTTTTGGATCACCCTGTATTATCAAAATGCAATTGTTCTTTATTGTTCATTAAATGTTATGTTGTTGGTACTCGTTGGAATCATCTGAACCGTTTTAAGTGAGTAGGCTACCCACAACATAGGGTTTAGAAATGAAATTAAAACGTAACAATTTGAAGATTATCGAAATAAATTTAAAGATACATGTACACATATCACGAAAGCATAATCAAGAAAAAATATGATCAAGCAATATTTTGGTTCATTTTTAAACCGTGACGTAATTTCGGACAAACAATAGTATCTCGGTGGATTTATTCTAAAACCTCACAACTACAGCTGGATTGAATCTGTAGTTACGAGATTTTATAACAACTCCGACGGTTTATCAATACTTAAAGGTATAGTGCTGCCACGTTATTCAGATTCCCGCCAAACAATAAAAGCTATACCCATTTACTGATGAAAGGGTATACTAGTCAAAACGAAATTATATCGATGATAACCAGTAATTAGATGTTATTTTGATAAGACGATTTGCACGTGAGTCTCTATAATAATATGTTTTTATAGGTCAAATGTTTTTTTGTTTTTTTTTATAAATATCAGATTAGCGTTGGACCACTGTATATAAACGATTCAAAATCTTTTACTAATAAGAGACCATACCCATAATCAGATATAGAAGAATCGGGTAGGTAAATGTGACTATCGAAGTGTGTAAGTAGTTACTATAAATATTTTACAATTCAGATATCCTACCTCAAATGAACCAAAATATTTGTATCGATTCTCGTTTAATTTGAAGGTATAATACCCAGTCTTTCTATAGCACAATTTAAGTCATTGCCATTTATATTTTTTCTTTTCAGCAACTTGCCAGGATACGAAGAGTGCCGCTGTTTGTCAGACTGTCTCACAGTTTGTATGTCCAGATAAAGACAAGGCCAGGAATGCGGGATGCTCCAAGTTTTGTGGACATTGTACTTAAATAAATGTAATCCACTCCGGATATGTCGTTGTCTTAAATATAATCCATTACATATACAAACAAAACCTGGTTAAGGCGACTTTAATAGCAAGACTTAGGAAAACATTGAAGCAATAGAAGAAAAAGCTATTTTCCTCCTCAGTATCCTCCCAAATGCATTTAAGTGTATAATCACGGTGGGTAACCAACGTGACTTTTGGAAAGCGTCCACACGGAAAAATCGTCCGCTTCAAGGTATGTTTTGTTTAATTTCTCAGCTTATACTCTATTGATTTTGATGAGATAAAGTGCACGGAACGCGCCTTTGAGAGGGCTATTCCCGGCTCTGACTCACTCTGTTCCAAATCCAGTGGTTTCTTCAAACATTCGAGCCAAAGTGTTTGTAAGTGCAAAAGGAAAGTGGGAAGCGTTCACGTACATAGAAAAAAAACTTTCGCTTGAACGTTTTAAGAAACCACGGGATTCGGAGCAGAGTGAGTTACAAACGGGGATAGTCCTCTCAAAGGCGCGTTCCGTGCATATCAAAATCAATAGAGTATAAGCTGAGAAATCACGGTGGGGATTGTGCATGATGGGATAGATAACGAATACGGACAAATTTGCCTCGCTTCAGGTAAGAAATTGTGCAATAATGTTCTTGTTTCTGCGTCAATTTTCAAGCGGTTTATTGCATGTACCCCGCATTACTGAGCCCTTTCCTCAGATATATGACTTGTTTGTAGAATCTTTGTACTTTTTCCAACAATTGATCCCAACCGATCAGAAAAACGACAAAAAATCCAGGTCATTTTTCTAGTCGGTTGGGATCGGTTTTTTAGTACAAGGAGTTTCCCGATAAGTAATACATCCGAGAAAAGGGCTCAGTAAGACGGAGTACATGCAACAAACTGCATGAAAATTGACGCTAAAATAAGAAAGTTATTGCACAAATGCTTACCTGAAGCGTGGTTAATTTGGCCGTAGTCGTTACCATTTCGCTTTCTGGTCGGTTGGGACAATATTTTGGAAAAAGTACCACGAGTTATCTAATATGTCATACATCCGGTGAAAGAGCTCGGTAACCTTTTTGAAAATTGACACAAAAATAAGGAAGTTATTGCAAAAAATATTACCAGAATCGAGATTATTTTGTCCATATTCGTTATCCATCCCATCATGCACAATCCCCACCGTGGAAATTGAACAAAACATATCGTGAAGCGGACGATTTTTTCGGTGTTCACGCTTCCCAAAAGTCACGTGGGTTACCCACCGTGATAATGATAGTAAAATATAGACAGGTCTTGCCTTAATCCTTTCATACCGCTTCCGTGGCCTAGTAGTTAGGGCGTCCGCCGTGGAAGCGGGGGGTCGAATCCGGGTGGAAGCCGGCCTACCGGATTGGAACTGATGCGACCGGTTGGTGAGCCGCCAGCTAGTTAATTTAAGGGTTACCGTAGACCCATCTC
This sequence comes from Fragum sueziense, assembly GCA_963680895.1. Taxonomy (NCBI): domain Eukaryota; kingdom Metazoa; phylum Mollusca; class Bivalvia; order Cardiida; family Cardiidae; genus Fragum; species Fragum sueziense. Next base: position 20,491,529 of record OY804610.1, read on the forward strand.
TGCCAGTCGCCCGGCATCATGAGTGGGGAATCGGGAGATACTGCGTATTGAGGAAGAAAGTGTCTCATAAGCCAAAACTGGCTGGCCCTTTAAACAAGGGTGACACTACAACAAATAAAACCTTTAACCTTTAACCTTTAAAACAGCAAAAAATGGGACTGTTCCCGTGTTAAAGCGTGTTAAAACTTCTGCGAACGACAAAATAGGTTGAAAAAGATAGGATTTGTATATATTATAGCACGGAAAATATTAAGGCAAAAGGAGAAATGCTGATTATCAGCATTTTCTTCTTTTGCCTTAATGTTTTCCCAAACAATTTCTATTAGGGACATCAAAACAAGGTCTTATTTGGGAAAGGGTTAAGGTCAGTGCCATATCACATGTCTAATGAAATCTAAAAAAATACGACAAACAATGCCATTTAAATCTTACTATCGTCGCTTTTCAACAAAAACCTCGTAACTGCACCTTGTTTTAAGCTGCAGATTCGGGGTTTGCGATGAAAAGCAGCGCTATATTTTAACCTCGTGTGTATCAGAATCACGGTGGTGATTGTGCATGCTGGGATGGGTAAATCTACGGACAAATTTGCCTCGCTTCAGGTAAGACATTTTGCAATAACTTCCTTATTTCTTCGTCAATTAAAAACGGTTTGTTGCATGTACCCCGTCTTACTGAGCTCTTCCCTCCGATGTATGCTTTACACGAAACCCTTTTGTACTTTTTGCGAAAAGTGATCCCAACCGATCAGAAAAACGACAAAAAATCTGATCGTTTTTCAGGTCAGTTGGGATCAATTTTTGGGAAAAATATGGGGAGTTTTCAAATAAGTAATACACCTGATGAAAGCGCCCAGTAAGGCGGGGTATATGCAACAAACCGCTTGAAAATTGACACCGAAATAAGAAAATTATTGCACAATTTCCTACCTGAAGCGTGGCTTATTTTGCCGTAGTCGTTATCATTTCGTTTTCTGGTCAGTTGGGATCAATTTTTGGAAAAATTAAAAGGATACCACAAATAATCCATGCATCCGAGGAAAGGGATTTTCAAGGCAGGGTACTAGTACATGCAACAGGCCTTTTGAAAATCGACAAAGAAATAAAGGAGTTATTGCAAACTATTTGACAAGATTCGAGATTATTTTTGTCCGTATTCGTTATCCATCCCAGCATGCACAATCCCCACCATGAGAATAACATGTGAAATACTTAACAACTTTTAAAACCCTTTCCCAAACAAGACCTAATTTTGACGTCCCAAATAGATATGGCTTGCGGCAAAAACAGGTATTCGAAAACAAAGTGTCTCATCAGGCTAACCCATCCTTCTAGCATTCCTGGCATAATATAAGATTCCAATATTAAAAGTTCATAACTTGAATCATTAAACTGACGTGTGAATAGTTTCTGCAGTCATTAGTGAAAAGAATTTAAACTTGTTTTAAAATACAAAATTGATCTGAATTTTTAATAAGATATTTGGCTTCATTTTTATTAATTGGACGTCCGAAAGGACGTACAATTCTTATAACCACTTTTGGACAGGCGAAATGGGTTTTCATTACCAAAAAACCCTTTCTCAGACTCAATTGCCAGTTGACCAGAATTCAAAATAGATTTTGCGACCATACAGGAAAACTGTCGTATCTTTTCCTACTTTCTATGTGTTCTCTAACAAATACTATAAGATTCATTGGCCGATTCAATTCATACCACGTCTTAACCAACTTTACGATCTTTTTTCGATTTAATCATTTTCTTGTAGTTTTTTGACTTTCGTAATATTTATTGTGTAAAGGGTAAGATCTTTAGAAAGCGATACATGCATACACTATGGTTATAATGTAAACAGACACCCTATATCATCAGCAGCAGCGATAGCTCAAACGGGAAAGGATTAACCTCGCAACCTTTTTTCAGTTTGAAATTTGGAACGCCGTTGGTTCAAAACCAGTTCGGATTATTTCTTCTGTAAAACGTTTGTTTTTCTTGATGTGTTTACTGAAAACACACATTTTAGAATGATTACCCAATTTAATGCACGTATTGTGTATGATAGGTTCCTTTTCTTTGATCATTGTTGTTTAAGTCTTTGACACATTTAAAGGAACGGGGTTTCCACGAGACGTACTTTGGAACCAGGGTTTTGAAATTGATTATCGGGGAGTGAGTTCATTTCGCAACTCGGGTTCGACTCGATGACAAATCGGGGTTCCATCTGAACAGCCTCAGATGAGACACTAGTGAAATCCACCTATTTAGAAAAATAGTTGCTCTTACGAGTTTTTTTTCTCCAGCATCTGTATCACTGATATTCGACAGTATCATGACCTATTTACATACTGATCGATGATCATGACAACAATGATTATTACTAGTATAAGACTAAGTGACAGCGATCTGAATTTATTTCGTTTAAGAGACCCGTTTACGTGTATTGAGTTAAGAAGATGAAGCAATGTAGTCCGTGGGCCAGGAGGGGTCTGCACGCACCCCCCTAAGGGCAGTCTGGGAGTGGTATAGAAATGTTCATTGGAACCCCCTGAGTAAGAATCAAGATGTTAACAGTCGGTATCCTGGGATGCACTCGCCATTTCCGGTGGTTTTCAAGATGGCCGCCATGAAAAAAGACAATTTGACTTGGTATCTAACATCAGCAGCCTAACATTTGTTTTGCGTTGTAAGATCATATTTTAAGGATAATTGAGTCTGGAAAAGGTCAGAGATGTGTTCTCATGTTAAAAAGTGGCTCATTAGCCATCTCGTATGCTAGAATTTTTTCAAAATGGCCGCCAAAATCGCAAAAAATCAATATAAACGTCAAATACTTCTCGTTTTTGGACATATTTTGGTCTAAATACTGTGAATTTTATGTTTTAAGACATAGATAAGCATTTCATGAAGAAAATGGGAGCATTACGGAAAAGATTTTTGAAATCATTACCGTAAAAATGGCAATAAAACACAATTAAGCACAAATCATCAAGTATATAATAGCGATATAAATTATCATTATTATTAGTTCTTGGTGAAAAACAGCTCTTATTTATAGCATTATATTGATAAAGCTATGCTTTCCGAGTAAATTGTTAAATTCACATTGATAACTATTCGATTTTTGATTACATTGACAATAAATATGCTTTCAAAATGGCCGCCAAAATCGCAAAAAAAAAAAAATTAAAAAAAAATATACAAAAAAAATGTTCGTTTTTGGACATGTTCTGGTCTAAACGCTGTAAATATTATGTTTAAAGACTTTGTAAACAGTTCATAAGATAAATGGTTGCATTGCGAAAAACACATTTAAAACCATTACCGTATTTAAATGGCAATAAATGACAATTTGGCAGAAATCGTCATGTATAATTATTTTCATAAATATTGTTATTATATTTGGTCTTGGTGAAATGCAGTTCTTTTAGATTGCATCTTTTGACAAAGCTTAGCCTTCAGAGTATTTTGAAAAATTGAAATTGATTATGATTCCGTTTTTTGATTACAGATGCTATAAATCGGCTTTCAAAATGGCTACAAAATGTAAAAAAAATCAATAAGAATGAAAGTAATTCTCGTTTTTGGACATCTTCTGGTTTAAATAATGTAAACATTATCTTTTAAAACTTAGATTAGCAATTCGTGAAGTAAATGGAATCATAACAGTTGACAATAAAAGAATAGAGATTTGAAAGGATTACCGTATCAATGGCAATAAAATACAATTAAGCACAAATCTTATATAATAGTATATAGGTTTGATATACATTGTCATTATATTTTGTTCTTGCTGAAAAAACGGTTCTTATTGATAGCATTATTTTGACAAAACTAAGCTTTCAGAGAATTCTTTAAAATGAAATTGCTTATGAACCCACTTTTGAATACAAATATCATAAATTTGTGATATTTTATTAGGCAATTCAAGACTACCTTTGCACAAATGTCACATTGTTTCAAAAGACAAACTAAAACCATCGGTATCCCTTTCTGGAGAGAAAATTACTCACTTTAAATTCACATCCATTTCTATCAAACAATATGTAATGTCCTCAATATTACGGAAAAGAGTTTTACCGTAATTATTCTTACGAACAAAAGTTGTATGTATGTATTTCCTTTTTTCACTCTTACACATACAGTATCAAAATGCTTTTTATTTGTTATATTTTATACTTAAAGAATTTTAACAATTTGAGAATAGAAATGAAGATTAATGAAATAAGACCAGACTTAAATTTATCGTTTCATTGATATCGACATACACTTGGTAATATCTGTCAAACATGTGATACAAACTTCGTATTTCTCAAATTGTGTCTTTTTAAAGTAATAGTTATGATAATTACAATGCACAATTCATCCCAATAAGTCACATACTCTATCATGATTTCCCAGTTTCACATTACCATGTATTCAAATGCCATTTACATCTGTTTAAAACGAAACAAGATATGAGGAAACTATAAGATACTCCGTGTGACGTAATAACATAAAAGCTATGTAACCCCGATTTCTATATTTTTCAGGATACTCGTTTTAACTGGATAAGTAGTTATAAGGAGATGTATTACGCATGCAAATCACCTAAAGTGCTTTTTCAAATGAAATGCACTGAAACGCCATAAAATGGTTTGATTATAACATGCTATAGGCAGATATACTTTATATCTTAGAATATGTATAAAGAATACAAAGTTTAAAATGTGTGCTTTCTTCGCACGTTTTACTTTAATTATATTAGGCTGCATTAATTACTTAATCCAACAGGTGTATAGATATTGTTGAAAACACTTAGAACATTAAGAACACATTTATTCATGATAAAAAATTACAATGACACGTTATTGGAAGCCGATATCACTTTTGCGGAATTTGTTGCAAAAGATAAAAGCAGGAAATGGTCATTTAAGTTCTTCACGTGGTTGTAAACAGTATTTATGTTTGATGTCATTGTGATACTGCAATGATTCGCTTTATGTTAATTTGTAATGTTTTAAGTATATTTTGATTTGCTTTATGTGCAATATAATGGGTACAATGGCATGAATTTCCACAACTTGTCACATGTATTTGTATGATATTTTTTGGTATTAATTGGTATGGGTATGTCCGGGGTGTAACTTCTTGCATTAATTCTACATTTAGAAATGGACGCACCAGAGCTAAAGACCATGAAAGACCAGTGATTACCTGAATTGACTGTGCGAGGTCTGATATCAGTGAGTGCCATCTGAATGCCATAGATCAACACAACAAACAAGCCTAGAATTTGGAACGAGACTATTTAGTCGCCTGATGCATACCCCTATTGTATAGGGACACCTGCTGCAATAATAAATAATCTCAGAAGCAACAAAAAAGAACTCGACAAACTTGGCAAAAGTTTGAGTTACATGGCCACCGAAAGTCTGATAATTTATGTAGACTGCATGTGTGAGAAGACGACTTCTATAAAGATATAAAAAGTATATATAAATATAAGGTTTCCATAAGTATTATGTACATACTGTTGGTTTTCGAAAAAATTATCCAAGGATAAACATAAGCAAAATTAACAAACCACAGCCGCAACCACATACAACAACGAAGATAGAAACAGGAGGACCCATAGAAGTCTACGACGTACCACTCAACAAGTAAGAAACAAGTCAGAAAAGATAAAAAAAAAATCCAGAGAGATTAAGAATAAATGCAATTATATTTAAATGTGTAAAAGATCTTATTCAATAAACCTAGTATATAGTGATCATTGTCCTTAACCTAAATATTTTTTTCATGTGTGACCTAATAGAATTAAGATAAAACAGCTGAAGAAATTTGAAAATTTAAATTTGAATATGATCTTCAGACAAAATATTCTTTATCTGTATACTAAGTTAAATTGCAAATTTGTCTTTTGAAAGTAAAAATGAAAATATTGCATGATGTGTCAGAGCTTTATATGAATCACTTCTGGTCTTTTGCACTCAAGATACAGTTCATTTCAACTACTAATTCAGTTAAGCCAATTATCTGAAAAAAAGGGGAAAAAAAAAAAGAAATGGACATTACAAACCCTTTATTTTTAATTACCCCACCCTACATGGAGTCTATAATGTTTCCCCACATTTCACTTAATTTGAGAATGGAATCATGATGGAATATGCGACGCATAAAGATGATTTTAGCATTGTCATTATCATGACTGTGAGTGAATACAAGCCATTGTGAGAAACATAAAGAGTTTATTATATTCTTTTGACAAAATATTACCAAAAGTAAGTCGCTATCAATTTAACCGTCACACAGGTGTATACAAAAATTCATTTATGTTGTTCGATTGGATAACATGGATATATTTTAAATCTTTAAATTTTTACCATTCTACAAATATCAAACATTATACATTAAAAATGTTTTGATACATATTAAGTAATTTCAATTATTCTCTGGGGCAATTTTTGATTAATGGTACATGTTAGAGTACAAAAAAGAATAAGCCACATTCAACTATTGTTTAAGAGCATGGATACGTTGAGGTCTTTATCTAAATGTTTGGGACATTTTATATTCTTTGGTGATAATTAATATGCATTTCAAGGGAGTATGTTCCTCCACAATTTAAATTTCATTAGGACGGTTAAACTTGTCATTTTAAAAGATGTTAAATTAGATGCCAAGTTACCAGAGCCTGCTTGATATTCGAGTTTTGCCCAAAAAGACACATATTAATTGGGTCTATACTCAAAAGTGGGTTCATAAGCAATTTCATTTTAAAGAATTATCTGAAAGCTTAGCTTTGTCAAAATAGTGCTATATAAGAGCCGTTTTTTTCAGCAAGAACAAAATATAATGAGAATGTATATCAAAATTATATACTATTTTATGACACTTGTGCTTAGTCGTATTTCATTGCCATTGATATGGGATTCTTTTCAAAACTTTATTCTTTTTTTTGATGTTGTTGTTATCTGTTATGATTCCATTTAATTCATGAACTGCTTAGCTAAGTCTTAGAAGATAATACTTTCATTATTTAGACCAGAAGATGTCCAAAAACGAGAATTACTTACATTTTTATTTTTTTTATATATTTTTGTGACCATTTTGAAAGCCGATTTATAGCATATGTAATCAAAAATAGAATCATAATCAATTTCAATTTTACAAAATACTCTGAAGACTAAGCATTGTCAAAAGATGCAATCTAAAAAAAGTGCTTTTCACCAAGACCAAATATAATAACAATATTTATGAAAATAATTATACATGACGATTTCTGCCAAATTGTAATTTATTGCCATTTATGCGGTAATGGTTTAAAATGTGTTTTCGCAATGCAACCATTTATCTTATGAACTGTTTACAAAGTCTTTAAACATAATATTTACAACGTTTAGACCAGAACATGTCCAAAAACGAAGATTTTTTTTTATATTTTTTTTTAATTTTTTTTGCGATTTTGGTGGCCATTTTGAAAGCATATTTATTGTCAATGTAATCAAAAATCGAATCGTTATCAATGTGAATTTAACAATTTACTCAGATAGCATAGCTTTATCAATATAATGCTATAAATAAGAGCTGTTTTTCACCAAGAACTAATAATAATGATAATTTATATCGCTATTATATACTTGATGATTTGTGCTTAATTGTGTTTTATTGCCATTTATACGGTAATGATTTCAAAAATCTTTTCTGTAATGCTCCCATTTTCTTCATGAAATGTTTATCTAAGTCTTACAACATAAAATTCACAGTATTTAGACCAAAATATGTCCAAAAACGAGAAGTATTTGACGTTTTTATTGATTTTTTTGCGATTTTGGCGGCCATTTTGAAAAAATTCTAGCATACGAGATGGCTAATGAGCCACTTTTTAACATGAGAACACATCTCTGACCTTTTCCAGACTCAATTATCCTTAAAATATGATCTTACAACGCAAACAAATGTTTAGGCTGCTGATGTTAGATACCAAGTCAAATTGTCTTTTTTCATGGCGGCCATCTTGAAAACCACCGGAAATGGCGAGTGCATCCCAGGATATCGACTGTTAACATCTTGGTTCTTACTCAGGGGGTTCCAATGAACATTTCTATACCACTCCCAGACTGCCCTTAGGGGGTGCGTGTAGACCCCTCCTGGCCCACGGACTAATGGGTCTGCAACAGATGGTACCTGGATGATCGTATGAATATGTTTACAGATAGGGACATTGCTATTCTCAAATTTTCGTTGATAGTGATATGAAGATTTAAATTGCTTATTGTACTCCACTGCCATTTTCCCGACGGCACGTTCCCAATTTCTTCTTTTTATGCACATCTGTAGATGTAAGGATGCTGCGGTAGTACTTGTATGAGGAATCCATGGTTAGGTGCTCCAATTCATCTGGTATTTTGTTTCAGGAAAAGTATGTATTGAATTTGTTTTGTAACTGCAACCAGGGAAAACTGCTACCGTGTTTTTTTCTTTTTTTAATTCTAAACAGGAATAAAAATCAAAGCGCTTGGAGCACTATATTTAGACGCCTCTCATTGATTGAGCGGAATTGTATGTAAATGATCGGCGTTTCATTACTTTATTTCGTTGAATTTGTGTTAAGATCGATTCTAAATCACTGCGGTCGTTTTTTCGCCAACGATGGTGGAGATAGAAGTCGAACAAGAGTGCCATGGTCACAATATACGCCGCCACTTATAAAACTTGAGACAAAAAAAATGGCATTGACAAGGATTTATAAATATTCACACAAAAACCTGTAAAAAGTTGTGTTCACAAAAAAGGTTTTTATAAATATCCAGTCAAAAACCTGGAAGGAATTGCGTTCACGAGACTGAAATATAATTAAGCCCTAGAGACTAAGATTGAAGGGGGCATAACTCAGGCAAAAATCAATGAACCATAAAATCATTACTTCATGCACATCTACCAATTAAGGTAATAACATCCACCAAGTTTCATAAGGATCCAGTCAGAATCTTAGAAGAAGTTGTGTTGACAAGGCTGCAATTTCAATCAGCCCCAGAGACTAAGTTTTAAGGGGGCATAACTCTAGAAAAAAATCAATGAACCATAAAATCTTTCCTTCATGCAAATCTACCAATTGAGGTGATTGACCAAGTGTCATTAATATCCAGCCATAAACGTAGGAGGACTTGCGTTGACAATGCTGCAATTTCAATAAGCCCCACAGACTAAGTTTTAAGGGGGCATAACTCCTTCATGCACATCTACCAATTGAGGTGATAACATTGACCAAGTTTCATTAAGATCTAGCCAGAAACTTAGGAGGAGTTGTGTTGACAAGGCTGCAATTTCAATAAGCCCCAGAGACTAAGTTTTTAAGGGGCATAACTCAGGCAAAAATCAACGAACCATAAAATCCTTCCTTCATGCACATCTACCAATTAAGGTGATAACATTGACCAAGTTTCATTAAGATCCAGCTAGAAACTTAGGAGGAGTTGCGTTGACAAGACTGCAATTTCAATAAGCCCCAGAGACTAAGTTTTTAAGGGGCATAACTCTGGCAAAAATCAACGAACCATAAATCCTTCCTTCATGCACATCTACCAAATGAGGTGATAACATTGACCAAGTTTCAAGAAGATCCAGCCAGAAACTTAGGAGGAGTTGCGTTGACAAGAAAAGTGGACGGACGTACGGACGGACGGACAGACGGATGGATGGACGGACGGACAGACGGAGAAGATGACGCCAATATACGTCCGCCTCCGGCGGCGTATAAAAAAAGATGATTAAAAAGAACAATGTCTGAGTAGAATACGAACCCAGGGCCTTCCGGATATAACATGTGTAAAGAGTACAAGGTGAGTGCTCTGCTAAGTGAGCTATCGCGGCTTTCATTTATGTAGCGCGTTGGCTTACATTTTGAATAAATTGCTTTGTAGCGTACTTTATAAAATCAATGAAAGGTATAACTGACGACAATACTCATAGTAAACCGAAACAAGAAGACAAAAGTGCTAATCGCATGGCCTTAATTGAATTTGGTAATCAAATTAATAGTGATTATTCATAGCGACAAATCAGTTGTCTTGAAACGGCAATCAAATCAATTTGAAGCCTGAGAAGGGTTTTCTGGTATTAAAGCCGATTTCGTATGTCCGAAACCGATCTGATAGAATTAAACACAGAAGAATGAATAAAATATCTTTCGTTCATGTACAATCCCGCTCAAGCAATCAGAGACGTCCAATTACAGTGCTCTCAGCACTTTGATTTATGTAGTGTCCGTAATCATTTACAGTGCAATAAAAAGTCCTGAGCTTATGTTAACATGAAACAGATTATTTCATTTAGGCTACCATATTGAGAGCTGTAATATTCTACACTATTAAAGTTTTGTTGTAAATGGATCCTTTGAAAAATCATCATTGTAACAATTTGTTACTGACACTACATATTCAAACTAGGGTCTATAAATGTCCCATTTTCTGAGACACGACTAAAAATATGGGTACAATAGACTGCCAAAATTTACCATAGGAACTGTTTTATCAAATCAAAATAAAGTGTTAGGAAACAATCAAATATAATTCATCACATGTACATGTACCTTGAATTTTAAAGTTATTTTGGTGAGACAATATAACGCCCAAAAATGGCCATTTTCTGAGTACATATTCAATAATTTCTCAATGATCATAAAAGATTGAACCATGAAAATTTTTGGACATCAAAAACTAGTCTTACCTCATAATATGAGCTTTTTGTAGATATATTTTAGGCTATATTTTTTCAGAAAATCATATATAAAATTAAAAAAAAACTTTTGATCCGAATACCGTGTTTTAGCCTTTGGTAAAACATTGAGACAAAAGAAGAAAATGCTGATTACCAGCAGTTTCTCATTTTGTCTCAATATTTTCTATCGTCTTAGAAATCTGCTGTTTGGGAAATGGTAAACCCGTTTCCCAATCGACATATTTAGGCTTGTTCAAATTTTAAAAAGTGTTGCACAAGATAAAAAAAAATAAAAAAAAAGAATGTTATACAGGGTGTCCCCCCAAAAAAGCGGAACCCTATTTCCAAGTCAAATATTTTAAAGTGTAAAGCAAAAAATCTAGTTTTTGAATTAGCAGTACTGAAGATACATTATTTTTGCATATGTGTTCTAAATTTCACTTCAAAATATGTATTGGTTCCAAAGTTATATGCAATTTGATAAAGACACTAAAAACCCGTTTTAACACGAAATCGATTTTTGCGCCTTGTTTGTTCGTAAAAGTGCACTGGCGGTCATCTGTTGAATTCTTTACCGTTGTACATGTACGTACCAATTTTCTCAAAATTTGATTTAAATAGTGGTCCCATGATATTCTGATTCTCGTCAGACAAAAAAAAAGACCATACTCATTTACTAACTATAGGTTATACTGGTCAAAACAAACTCATATCGATGACAATCGGTAATTTTATGTAATATTGATGATATGATTTGCGCATGCGTCTGTATGATAACATGTTTATAGGTTCAAAGCTTGTTTATAAATATCTGGGACCAATGTACAAGTGCCGCACGTGCAAATTTAGTCCATATGGTGGCGGTTTTGAAATAATTTTTAAGTACTTGTCATTTGAGCGCTGACCGGCATATTGGTCAGTAATAAAATAAGTGTATATGATTACATGTATTATGAATCTGTAATACACTTTGATATTTTGTTTGTATTCATTTTTTTGTTTTGGCTACATCGCAGCTCTAACAGTTTATTTATTAGCAGAAAAGATGACATGAATATGAAAAATTGTAAGTAAAATGTTTCAACATCACTTTTTTATTGTACTGGATATATTAAACAAGTGTGACCTGTCTATGTATTCAATGAGTGTAGGTGAGCACTGCAAAACGGAAAAATCGATATCGTGTTAAAATGGTTTTTTGGGTGCATTCATTTGATTGCCAATATTTTCAAAAGTAATGGACATTTTTTAACCAAATTATGACTGCTAATAGAAAACTATCTTTTCTATTGCATATCTAAATTTGGTGGAAACATATTACTTGATACATGAGCAATTTACTTTCAAAAATGGGTTCCGTTTTTATTGGGACACTCTGTACAATTAAAATATAAACATTTAACATTTTAAAACTTTTATAATTATTTTCCACACCAATAATGTCGTTTGACCATTAGAATAAGGTCTAAGTTTTGGGGGTTTACTTAAAAATAAACTTAGTTCGGGTCAAGTTGCCCTTAACTCTTACCCAGACGACATAATGATATCCTTACAAAATCACAAAAGCAACACGAAGAGATTTTGGCAAAAATAGAAAAAAAAATATTTATAATTTCAATACGAATTAGCATGACATAGTGTTGGTTTGATTGTTGTAGGTGTGAGGCTTCATAAGCAAAATAATGGCATTTTACTTCGAATACACATAAGGCAAGAGACATATAAGGTACACGAATGTAGGATGTCGATATAAGCAGACTTCGGTTTGTTTCAAACGACCAAACGATGAAATAAGCTAGATTTGGTAGTTGAACTGGTAAGTTGTTAACACAAGCAAATGTGGATGTATTCGATTGCTATTCGAAGATACTCTATGTGTGATCTTCTATCAGGGAGGGTTCTTAATTTTCTTCCAATTAACATTTTAATTTGAAATTGACTCTCATTATACCCCCGCAAAACGAATGTTTTATTATACCCCCGCAAAACGAATGTTTTATTATACCCCCGCAAAATTATACCCCCGCAAAACGAATGTTTTAGGGGGTATTCTGGAATCAACCTGTCTGTCTGTCTGTATGTATGTATGTCTGTCTGTATGTCTGTCTGTCTGTGGACAAAATATTTCTCTAGAGTATATCTTCTAAACCATATATGCTACCAACTTCAAACTTGGTACACTTATAGATCTCATTGTGGGGAAGTGTCATGTACAAGAATTGTTACTCTGCCACGCCCACCTTTTGGGTTATTGCCCTTTGTTGTTTGTACCCTTGCATTTTTGTCCAGGACATATCTTCTAAACCATAAGTGCTAGCAACTTTAAACTTGGTACACTTATACATCTTATTGTGAAGAACTGTCATGTACAATAACCATTACTCTGCCATGCCCACTTTTTGAGTTATTGCCCTTTGTTGTTTGTACCCTTACATTTTTGTCCGGAATATATCTTCTAAACCATAAGTGATAGCAACTTCAAACTTGATACACTTATACATCTCATTGCGGGGATTTGTCGTGAACAATAACCATCACTCTGCCACGCCCACTTTTTGAGTTATTGCCCTTTGTTGTTTGTACCCTCACATTTTTGTCCGGACCATATCTTCTAAACCATAACTGCTAGCAACTTCAAACTTGGTACACATATATATCTCATTTTGGGGAAGTGTCATGTAAAATAACTGTTACTCAGCCACGCCCACTTTTTGAGTTGTTGCCCTTAGTTGTTTGTACTCTGGCATTTTTGTCCGGAACATATCTTATAATTCATATGTGTTAGCAACTTCAAACTTGGTACACTTATAGATCTCATTATGGACAAGTGTCATGTACAAGAACCGTTACTCTGTCACGCCCACTTTTTGAGTTATTGCCCTTTGTTGTTTTACTCCTTTTATTTTTGTCCAGAACATATCTTCTAAACCATAAGTGCCATCAACTTCAAACTTGATACACTTATAGATCTCATTGTGGGAAAGTCTCATGTTCAAAAACCATTTCTCTGCCATACCCACTTTTTGAGTTATTGCCCTTTGTTGTTTGTACCTTTACAACTTTGTCCGGACCATATCTTCTAAACCATAAGTGCTAGCAACTTTAAACTTGTTACCCTTTTGCCCTTTTTGTTGTGAAAGCTTTTGCGGGGGTATCAAGTCACATCCTGTGACAGTTCTAGTTTGAGCCTGTTTTATTTCATCAAGTACAGATTGTCCGAAATATGTAATTACAGCATTATAGAAGATAGTTCTTGATTTTGCAAGTTTTTGACAATGTAGTGTTTTATGAATTGGGCTATTAACAATACGAATATTACAAAGATTGCAGCTTGAGGTGATTTGAGTGTTTCCTGGTTCTGATTCTAACCATGATAAGCGTTAGATTATTGTGTCCGTGATTCGAAGTTATTTAGCACAATTCCTGTCAACAAGAGGTGTCGACCACGAACCCTAGTCGCGGAGGTTTTCATACTATTCCAACTAGCGTAAGTAGTTCTCAGGTTTTAGAAAAATCCATACCTCTGGCATAAGTAAGCCGATTGGTGTAAGTTCATGGAACCATAATCGAAAGGAATAAATGGTAAGTTGAAAGAAATTGTTTGCCAGTCAATGTTAGCACGGTGGGGATTGTGCATGCTTGGGTGGATAACGAATACCGACAAAAATAATCTCGAATCTTGTCAAATATTTTGCACTAACTCCTTTATTTCTTTGTCGATTTTCAAAAGGTCTGTTGCATGTACCCCGCATTGAAAATCCCTTTCCTCGGATACATGGATTTTTTTGTGGTAACCTTTTAATTTTTCCAAAAATTGATCCCAACTGACCAGAAAACGAAATGATAACGACTACGGCAAAATAAGCCACGCTTCAGGTAGGAAATTGTGCAATAATTTTCTTATTTTTGTGTCAATTTTCAAGCGGTTTGTTGCATGTACCCCGCCTTACTGAACGCTTTCCTCAGGTGTATTACTTATTTGAAAACTCCCCATATTTTTCCCAAAAATTGATCCCAACTGACCTGAAAAACGACAAGATTTTTTGTCGTTTTTCTGGTCGGTTGGGATCACTTTTCGCAAAAAGTACAAAAAGAGCTCAGTAAGGCGGGATACATGCAACAAACCGTTTTTTATTTGACGCAGAAATAAGGAAGTTATTGCAAAATGTCTTACCTGAAGCGAGGCAAATGTGTCCGTAGATTTACCCATCCCAGCATGCACAATCCCCACCGTGATTAGGAAGCGTAAATTAAGATATAATCTGTGGACCGTCACGATAAAAAGGACCTTATGTAAATTATATAAAAACAAATTTTCGAGAAACGGATCAGGCCTAGTAGAGTTCAACCAGATGTCGTATTTGGCAAATAAAAATATTGTAAGATAGGGAAAACATTCTAGATTTGAGAAAATACCTTGGGTGAAAAGTTTCGATCCTAGTTATTCTGCGCAGTCCGCGCAGACTGCCTTGGATCGATATTTTTCACATTTACTGCAACTTTTAGCATGACGGGTCACATATACAACTTAAAACTGTAATGTCGAAATGGTTTACTCGAAATACTGCTAGTGTCAAAGTGAAAACAAAATTATGTCCTTACTGATTTACTTGAAAAAGTGAATTATAACATTGTCTGTAAATGATGTTATCATAGAAACATAGTAGAAAAGGGGAAATGCTTATATTATCGAACAATTTTTCTCCTTTGTCTAATTCATTTCTACTAAAGACATACATAAAAGTTAAATTCATATCAACTATCAGGTATACCGAATTCCTGATATCTCGAGATAGTTTGATTCTACCTGCTACTTCCACATAACGAGTGTCACTAATGCCGACAGTGAAAGGAGAAAACAACTCAAACGATAAACATTTGAGCCGGGATCTAGAAAAGGGTCCCGTAAGGTCCCTTAACCCATTACCACATAATGCCCCCTTTGACACCCCACACGATAATGGCTATAGTAAACTTTGTAGAAAATAAAGAAATTGCTTGTGACAAGCAGTCTCTGCATTTCCCACAATGTTTCCTACGTAAAAAGACCAAAGAAATTTAAATTTTTATTCACTTGAAATTGTCGTCTGCGTCAACTGTGAATTTTGACTAGGCTCAAATTTTGTTGTTTGGTAATGGGTTAAGGCTTTAGAGCCCAACATGGTTCAAAATCAGCTTGCGTATACACGCAGTCTGATCATGAACCATGTTATATTCCAATAGATTTTTGGTGACCTGTAACAACTGTAAGACAGCGGCATAGGTCCCTGTCAGACTACATTTAGGCACAGACTGATCTAGAAACGATAGCTTGGCATGCTATAATGGCTCCTTTTCCAGATCCCGGTTAATTTATTTTTCCTATTATTTATACAGTCATCCAGTTAAACATAATTTTGGCAGAGTGAGTACCTAGTGAGGTGAATTAAATGCATATTTCAGGGTGAAAACTTTCATGATATCACATTTGTCCTGGGTAACAAATAGTCTCTTGGTCTGTTTGTCAAAGAATACTGCCAGTGGATCTTTGTCCATGTTAGTAAGTAAGGTCCTTTAGGTCATGTCCACTCCGATTGCCACAATTTGGTTTGGGTGTCTGTCCGATAAGATTAGATTTCCCATGTCATCTATACATACACCCCAGGACCATTCTCTGTTTGTATACTTGTACATGTACTCTGTGACAAGCTGACCTGACATGTCTATCACGACTAAACCTTTGTCTTTATCAGCCACGGCTATCTGTTGTTTGTCTGGTATAACACACATATGACAGGGTCGACTAAACAAAGCTTCACCTGTCTGGTCTCTGTGATATGATTGTAGACAATTCCCTTTTAAATCGTAAACTTTTAACTGTTTTTCTAAATAATGTCCTATATAAAGCTTTCCGTCATTATACTCTATACCGTGACAATAATAGTCAACCTTGAAAGAACTCTTGATGACCATCTTTGGTTTGACGGAAACAATTTCTACTTTTTTATCGCCCGACACCGTCACGGCAATAGTATTGTCTGTGATATAGCAAACTCCCCATGGACTATTTAACAAGGTGAGTGAATCATTTAGTTTATATATCGTGTCGTATGTCCATGATTTGATGTTTGTGTTGTTCCAGTCTGTGACTATTATCGTACCATCTGGTAACTGACATAGATCTTCACAGTCACACGCGTTTATGTCGGAGTCGATCTTAATCTTGATATCCCCAACAAACTCCAGATCTGTAAGAGGCGGAAATCCGGCATGTAAACTTCCGAACAGGTCACGTGACGACAAGACATCCTTAATGTCTGCATCAAGGTTGTAATGAAGACGTAGTGAGTCGTTCATGTTTGTATCAATTTCCTTCAAGTATATTTCAGCCTTGGATATAATTTGTTCTGCTTGTTTCACATGTATGAACGTTTGTGAAGCATTACGTTTAGAATCAGAAGATAATATATTTTGTTGACTTTGATCTATCAATATGATGGTTTGGTCACATGACGTGATGTCTTCTCCGAGTTTGGTGTTAAACTCGTTAAATTTGTCAACAATGTTTGTTGTTTGTTCCATTTGTATTTTGTCAAGATGTTTGTCCATCTCTTTCCTCCTCTCTATTACTTTATCTAAGCACCCGCCTTTCTCCTTTACGATTCTTGAGTGGCTGTCTACCATTCTGTCCTTTATACTTGTTGTTTTATGCTGGAGTATAGATAAGGCGTCTTGGATTGTCTTGACTGACTGTTTTGTTACTCGACTCTTGGCAATGTCCGGAATATAGAAAATATCTTTACACGATCTGGAAAATGGAAAGGGAAATCTACCAGTTTGCCTTTTAGCAAGCACTGTATTTTTGACAAGATCTACAATAACGTTAACATTGGTAATTGAACATGAAATCAATTCACGAGTATCATGAAATATAGGATGATATGTATTACTTTTGTCATTTTAGAAGAATAAATATGTTGAGCGTATAAACGCCTGAATTTAGAGAATGGGCAAACAATGTATTTAAGACCAGCAACCATATTAGCCTATGTGAAGTTTGTCCAAGATTCTTGCCATATCATTGGTATGAGCTTCATGTAAATTAAAGAAACGTTAAGAGAACGAATTATAAGGCTGAAACATGCTGTAGGATTCGGAGACTGATATTTATCCGGTGACCTGGAGACTGGACCCATTGACCAATTGTAGGTCTCAAATGCCATTACTCGTATATATGTTGTATACCGTTTTGAAACCCGAGCAGTTTTAAAACTGCATATACGTAACTTTATTCATTCTCGAAACTGCACGTGCAGTTTCGAAACTGCTCATGCAGTCTTAAAACTGCATATGCATGAGTTCTGTATGTCATGCAGAACTCTTCAGACAGTTAATTTTCACTGAATTATTGATATTCAAATCAAACAACGACCTGAAAGGACTTTTTACGGGTAAATTTTGATTTTTGATCGATTCACTTCTGACAAAGACATAATAATAACAACAGAGATTGGAAACTCCGCGAAATAACGTGGAGTCTCGTAAGCCGAGATTTTATTGCGCACCTGCTTATCTATCTACCTGGCGTTACGTTGCTAGGCAATGATCCCCAAGTCAGAATTGTTTGTTGATGAGATGGCTCGGAAAAAGTTAAACATCGTAGATAATGAAGGAATTACTTCCGACCATGAGCATTTTCTTTATTTCTCACGATGATTTTTGTCCCAAAAGACAATATTTTTGTTCACTTAAAATTGTCGGTACAAGAAATTGTTACAAACTTTTGATAGATCTAGATCTACGTTAGCCAACATTGACAAATTTCAATATTAGCGGGATCGGGGAACAAAAATTCAGATGAAATTTTGTAGGCCCCAGTAATGAATCCAAAGTGGGTTAGGGGGGGGGCGAACATTTTATTTCAATTTCATGTAGAAAATCAGTAAAATTTGTGTGATATTAGGAAAACGAACCTCCCCTTCTATACGTTCGAACCCCGTCCACAGAAACCCTGAATCCGCAGCTGGGCCCAGATCTACCTAGGCCTATTTGTTCGGGTATACTGACCGACATTATAGGGTGAATGATTTAGCTCAACCGAGTAGTTCGTGTATACAGACTGACATTATAGGATGAATGATTTAGCTCCATCGGGTAGTTCGCGTATACAGACTGACATGATAGGATGAATATTTTAGCTCCATTGGGTAGTTCACGTATACTGACTGACATTATAGAATGAATGATTTAGCTCAACCGGGTAGTTTGCGTATACTGACCGACATTATAGGATGAATGATTTAGCTCCATTGGGTAGTTCGCGTATACTGACCGACATTATAGGATGAATGATTTAGCTCCATTGGGTAGTTAGCGTATACAGACCGACATTATAGGACGAATGACTTAGCTCCATTGGGTAGTTTGCGTATACTGACCGACATTATAGGATGAATGATTTAGCTCAACCTGGTAGTTTGCGTATACAGACCGACATTATAGGATGAATGAATTAGCTCCACCAGGTAGTTCGCGTATACTGACCGACATTATAGGATGAATGATTTAGCTCCATTGGGTAGTTCACGTATACTGACCGACATTATAGGATGAATGATTTAGCTCAACCGGGTAGTTCGCGTATACTGACCGACATTATAGGACGAATGATTTAGCTCCATTGGGTAGTTCACGTATACTGACCGACATTATAGGATGAATGATATAGCTCCACCGATTGGTTCGAGTATACTGACCGACATTATAAGATGAACGATTTAGCTCAACTGGGTAGTTCGCGTATACTGACCGACATTATAGGATGAATGATTTAGCTCCATTGGGTAGTTTGCGTATACTGACCGACATTATAGGATGAATGATATAGCTCCACCGATTGGTTCGAGTATACTGACCGACATTATAGGATGAATGATTTAGCTCAACCGGGTAGTTCGCGTATACTGACTGACATTATAGGATGAATGATATAGCTCCACCGATTGGTTCGAGTATACTGACCGACATTATAAGATGAACGATTTAGCTCAACTGGGTAGTTCGCGTATACTGACCGACATTATAGGATGAATGATATAGCTCCATTGGGTAGTTTGCGTATACTGACCGACATTATAGGATGAATTAGCTCCACCGGGTAGTTCGCGTATACTGACCGACATTATATGATGAATGATTTAGCTCAACCGGGTAGTTCGTGTATACTGACCGACATTATAGGATGAATGATTTAACTCCATCGGGTAGTTCGCGTATACTGACCGACATTATAGGATGAATGATTTAGCTCCATTGGGTAGTTCACGTATACAGACCGACATTATAGGATGAATGATTTAGCTCCATTGGGTAGTTCACGTATACTGACCGACATTATAGGATGAATGATTTAGCTCCATTGGGTAGTTCACGTATACAGACCGACATTATAGGACGAATGATTTAGCTCCATTGGGTAGTTCACGTATACTGACCGACATTATAGGATGAATGATTTAGCTCCATTGTGTAGTTCACATATACAGACCGACATTATAGGACGAATGATTTAGCTCCATTGGGTAGTTCGCGTATACTGACCAACATTATAGGATGAATGATTTAGCTCAACCGGGTAGTTCGCGTATACAGACCGACATTATAGGATGAATGATTTAGCTCAACTGGGTAGTTCATGTATACTGACTGACATTATAGGATGAATGATTAAACTCCATCGGGTAGTTCGCATATACTGACCGACATTATAGGATGAATGATTTAGCTTCACCGGGTAGTTCACGTATACTGACCGACATTATAGGATGAATGATTTAGCTCAACCGGGTAGTTTGCGTATACTGACCGACATTATAGGATGAATGATTCAGCTCCATTGGGTAGTTAGTGTATACTGACCGACATTATAGGATGAATGATTTAGCTCCATTTGGTAGTTAGCGTATACAGACCGACATTATAGGACGAATGATTTAGCTCCATTGGGTAGTTCACGTATACTGACCGACATTACAGGATGAATGATTTAGCTCAACCGGGTAGTTCGCGTATACTGACCGACATTATAGGATGAATGATTCAGCTCAACCGGGTAGTTCACGTATACTGACCGACATTATAGGATGAATGATATAGCTCCACCGATTGGTTCGAGTATACTGACCGACATTATAAGATGAACGATTTAGCTCAACTGGGTAGTTCGCGTATACTGACCGACATTATAGGATGAATGATTTAGCTCCATTGGGTAGTTTGCGTATACTGACCGACATTATAGGATGAATTAGCTCCACCAGGTAGTTCGCGTATACTGACCGACATTATATGATGAATGATTTAGCTCAACCGGGTAGTTCGTGTATACTGACCGACATTATAGGATGAATGATTTAACTCCATCGGGTAGTTCGCGTATACTGACCGACATTATAGGATGAATGATTTAGCTTCACCGGGTAGTTCACGTATATTAACCGACATTATAGGATGAATGATTTAGCTTCACCGGGTAGTTCACGTATACTGACCAATATTATAGGAGGAATGATTTTTTTTCAATTGGTAATAACATGTAATTTCAACACACAAAATATAAATAAATTCTATTATTGGGAAAAGATTTAGGAATCTGGAGCATTCCCCCTTAAAGGGTGAAATGTTCCGTAATAAAACTTGCTTACTTTCAAGGAGTTTTTTTTTTGTTTTTTTTTTTCAAAATGCCAACTTTGTCAACTAAAATTTCCTATTAGACCTGATTACATAAATTTCATCTTATTTTTTAAAAAAAATCCTATAGATAGGTTGTTAGGATGCTCATAACAATACATACAATCGTATTGTCTGACCACATTGAACTGATACTGATTAATTTTCGTGTGCAAAGTCCGTCAGTTGAGTGTCTTAACAAAACATTGCCGAAGTGGGGTCATTACATATGCAGATGTACCGGGTAAATCTCGCTGGATAATAGTTCACAAACAGAATAGGCCTACAGACATTTACAATCTGTTTTAAGAGCAACACGTATTGAAAAATCTAGTGAAAACTTGTACTTGATATTACAAGAAATTCAGGTTTGACAGCCATTTGCATTATTTTTGGAAAAGGGGTTTTCCCAGAATCTATTTTTAGCTCAAAATCTATTTTTAGAAAAATGAAATATTTTGGAGTAATCAATGTTCTGTTAATTTAGATCTGTTGGGAAGAAGGAAAGTTTTAATTGTTTGTGACATCCTAAGCTAGAATGTTCTCCCATTTTCTTTTACCCTTTCTCAAATGGCAAACATGTAATTTTACTTTCTTTGCTTCAAGAACCACACATTTTGAACAATCTAGTTTTGTTACTTTCTTTTAGCTCTATGAAACACAAGCATTGAACAGTCCAATCAAAACTTGGATTAAATATTACATGAAATTCAGGCCTGTGGAGCGACTCAAGACCTTCAGGTCTTCTTGTTTGGAAAAAAGGTTATGCAATTACATGTATATAAACCAAATATGTTAGTGTAGTAAAATTTTGTCAAATATTGTTCATCTTTTTTAACCCATTACCAAAAAGTGAATGCTTTTGACTCTTCACAAGATAATGGCTTTAGAAAACATCGTGGAAAATGTAATATTCATTCCCCACAATGTTTTCTATCACAAAAGACCAACAGATTTTAAATTTCCTTAACTTGAAATTGTCGTCTGTCACATCTTTTAATTTGTCGTCTGGTAATGGTTTAAAGTTTATATTATTAAATGTATGAAATTTTAATAAATAGAGACATTTTTTTGCATACGGAGTTGTTGATTTCTTCATCCTCAGTACGATCCCAACAACAATGTCAATCTCCATTTCTTGTCGATGATACCTGGAAAAAACAAAAAGAGAAATGAGAAAATTGTTATATTCGCCATTTTCTTTTTTTTCTTAAATGTTTTATCATTGCTATCTATGCATACATTTAAAAAAAAGTTGAAAATACGATTTCACTAAATATCTGTATTCGGTCAAAATTTTGATCTTATAAAGGTTTAGTTGAAAATACGATTTCACTAAATATTTGTATTCGGTCAAAAGTTTGATCTTAAAAAGGTTTATACTGATGTCTTCTAACAGTAAAAACGTCTTTCAATAGCATTTTTGGATAGCATATATTTATTCCGATGCTAGCAAATTATAAGTACAAAAAATACATAGAGAACATTTGGGGAAAATGTTATTTAAAAAAAGGTACGAGTTGACTCCTGCATTTTTCCATTTTTGGTACGAGTTGACCAAAATTTGGTACGAGTTGACTAAAATTTGGAACGAGTTGACTAAAATGGTACGAGTTGGATTTGGTACGAGTTTGACTTGGTACGAGTTATCTTGCTACCGTAAATAATGTTACGAAATGGAATAGTACGACTTACTACATCATTTTCCAATATAATTAATCAGAATCGAGAAACCATAATATTATCACCATTATGACAATATTGTCTATAAATTGGACGATATGCATTGTTTTGTACATGTAGACGAACTAGTAACATTAAGGTACGAAATTTCTAGGGTACGAATCATTTTCGGTAAACCGGAAGCTGTTTTTCGGTTCGATGCAGAACTTCGGCTGTTCGGTACCGAACATGTTTTCAAATAAAAACAGCCTAATATGGTTTGTTTTGTGATCTGTTAAGTTTCCTTCTCAAAAGGAATATGTTTAAGATGAGTTCTGCATCGAGAGAACGCCGTTATACATCAAAATATCAATATAATCGCTATATTACGCAGTTTCGAAACTGCATAAAATGAGTTCCGTAACATCTGTGCAGTCTTAAGACTGCATAGTTTCAAGTTTGCTTACGACATATATAGCATTTCCAACCACTTAAAAATGGTGTATTATGAAACATCGTAATTAACAATTTCATCGCATTACGACAATTCTGCCTAGTGAGAATAACTATGCATATAAATAGAAAATAGATCTGTCCTAGTTCATTATATAGGCATAGCTACCTGTGATTTAGCGAAATACACACGCTGCATCCCACCACGTTATGATCTCCACAAAACATGTCAACAAGCTTCCCGTGATGTCTCAAACATCTTTCTGTCGGTAAGTCAGGTACCCCACTGTTTGTGCTGGGTGTCGTCACTTGTTGGAATTCGTCTTTACCCAGTAGTTGATGTTCCCTTGCCCCAGCCAGTCTGTTGTGATATTTCAAACATTTCTTACATAAATATTCCTTCCAATTCACACAATAAACTTCAGCTTCTCGATTTTCACCGTCATCTTTACACGGAGTACAAGAATATTCATGAAATACACCCGACGTAAGAGAAGTCGCCATCTTTGTTTTTCTCATATACTCCCTCGGATGGATAAAATTCGTTGGTAATGATTCATAGACAGCATAACTACTGCTTATCTAATCTACGGTTTTTATGTTTTCTAACGTTACCCACGCTGTGCAGTTTGTACAAATAAATATAACTTTCTTTATCGGAAATCCACTCTTAACCCTTTCCCAAATGACAAAATTTTAGGGTGATCCACTTCAAAAACTGCCACAAATAACAAAATGGATGTTATTTAAGATAGTATTTGTGTAAAATATGGCACAGAAAATATTGATACAAAAGGAGAAACTGCTGGTTATCAGCAGTTTCTTCTTTTGTATCAATGTTTTCCCAAGCCTTTTCTGTTAGGGACGTCAAAACTAGGTCTTGTTTGGGAAAGGGTTAACCAGAGTCGTACTTGATTGGACTGACTCCGTCCACTCTGTTTTGAGATTGAACTATGCAGTCCAATCAAGTGTTTTGAGGCATAAACCCAGTTAATTATTGCATTTAATAGTTATTGTCCTATCACAAAATCGCTAAAGAAAATGTCAAAGTTGTTTGATTAGTTTCTTTAGTAAAGTCTGATTGTTATTTTGTCTTTCATATCCGTTTAATTGGTTGAGTGAAAATTATGCCAAACTATTTCTATTATTATCGTCTACAAGAAACCATGTTGATGACGTCACACTCCCAAACGCCCCTGCCCGGTAGGTGGAGTACTCGAAGTAGATCCGAAAGTAGATTTTGGCACTTGATTGGGTTTAAGAGTAAAAAGAGTACCCCGAGTAAAACGGAGTGGCCTAATCAAGTCCGCCCCAGACCCGTAAGAAGAAATTTTATATCGAAGGGTGGGGTAGAATGCCCTGTCCGGGGCAGTGTCTGAATATTGCAGAGACTGAATAGATTATCGCTAAATGATGATTCATTTTTTATAAAATAAGGAAAGTTCGGCTTTTTGCCAACTTTGGGAGCAAAAGGGTTGTTAGGGGCAACATTTTTGCACATCCTGCCATAGAAGGAAAATCACCGACCACGCTTAAAATTTTTATGACACTTTGCACATGATAAATAAAGAAGAAATAGCATAGATCTCTTCTAGTCTTAGTTTATGCCTGTTTAATGACAAAATAAAAAGAAAATGTAAAGCGTTAAAATATAGCACACATTTGATAAAACGGCCCTTTCTAGCTTTCGTAAATTGCACATGTGGGTTTATCGAAAATTAGATTTCGATACTATTAAACTATTAAAACAAGAATGAACTAGAATTAAGGGTTGTGTGACACTCTGTAACATTTTGGGTTCCTGATTCGATCCCTTCTATTCCGGTTTCTCAGGTTAGTATTTCAACCAGTCTTACAGATGATCTTTTGTTAACCCTTTCCAAAACAAAACCTGATTTTGACGCCTCTATAAGAGTTTGCATGGGAAAACATTGAGGTAAAGGAAGAAAATGCTGATAATCAGTATTTTCTCCCTTTGCCCCAATTTATTCTTCCTCTAATATACATTGATCTTACAATTGTGGAAACAAAAGAAATTGCTTGTTACTGGCAAATTCATCATTTCCCACAATAATTTCTACCCAGAATGACCAAAACTATATAATTCCTTACGCCTGAAAATATCGACTCTGCACCACCTTTATGCTAGGTTCCTATTGCCGATCAAATCAACTCGACCAAACCCGATAAAGCGATCGAGTACCGATCGAGATAGGTCAGCAGTGGTTATCGGGATTAGTCGAGATGATCGAGTTTGCTCTGCATCGATCGGCAATCCTGCCAATTTGTTTTGACACGTCAAAAAAAAAAAAATCCGTGTAGCGATCGAGTAGAAATCACATCTGGAAGTTGCTCGAGTATCGATCGTATAGAAGATCGAGCTGATCGACAATCACTCGTGAAGAGATTGATTGTGATCGAGTCGATATCTTTTATCGGGATTTGATTGAATGGACAGATGGAGCAGAAGTCGAGTTGATCAGGAATGTGTTTGGGAATAACTCGTACAAGTCGAGGTGATCGAGTGCTTCCAACTGCTCTATGGCAGCGGATCAACTCGATCTACCCGATCGCTTAAATGCCCTCGATCAAACTCGACTATATGACTACTTCTCGATCTCTAGTCGACCCAACCCGACCTCTTCACTCGATTTGATCGAATGAACAGATGAATCAGAGGTCGAGGTGATCGGGATGTGGTTGGAAATTACTCGAGTACAAGTCGAGGTAATCTAGTGCACGTTCGGTGCAGGTCGGAATACAGATTATCGACCCGATCACACTCGATCTCCAGACCCGAGTGATTCTCGATAAGGTCGATCTTCTACCCGATCAATACACAATCGCTTCTCGATCATTTTTGAACTCCATCCCACTCGACTATTTTTGCATGTCAAAAAAACTCGAGGAGCAAGCCCGAGCGATGCAGATTAGTTTCGATCACCTCGACCTCTCCCGATCACCCTTGCAGACTGAGTTCGACCTGTTTTCGATCGCTTGATCGAGTTGATCTGATCGGCAGTGGGAACACTAGGTCGTGTGGTCATAAATGTGTACAAACAGCACTAGATCCCGCGCAGATTATCTTAACAGAAATATTGAAAATTATCGGAAATGGTGTTTCATGTTATTCCCCGCTCTGTAACAAAAAACGCACGATTGAAATAATGGTATTTAATGCTTTAAAGAAGGCATTTATCGTTATATTTAATCAGATTAAGGATGAGTCAATAGCTAAAAGTAGGCTACATTTACGTCACATTTAAATTATGTATATGTTTAAACCGACAATATTATGAAGTTATTATGAATATGTGATAATCACAGACACTGCAGAAACATTTTCATTCAGAACTCCTAGAATAGAATCAGCTCGATCTGGTCGTGTATAGATCGATATTGTCGGATCCTTGTCGTGTAGGGCTCGAATTAAGGACGGGGTGTTCGGGTAGAAATCGGAAAGTTGGTCGGGCTTCAATCGGGAAATTATCGGGAGTGCTCGGTCGGGGGTCTAGTTTGATCGACTAGAGATCGGGAAGAAGTTGTGTACAGATATTTGGTCGGGCTTGATCGGGGAAATTAGGTGGTCGTGTTGATTGAGTTGAACAAATCGGCAGTGGGAGCCTACCATTAAATAAAGACCAATCTTTATTTCGACTGGTAATGAGTTAAATACGTTTCACCCACTGGACCATCTCCGCAAAGCAAAGATATGACCTCCACTTTGTTCGTTAGGAATTCATTTTGTTAGTTTGTTCTTAATGACAAAAATGGCGGTAGAATCCTTGTCTTGCAAAAATGGTTAAATAATGAGCTCCAATGTTTGTCCACTTGTCTATTTGGGACGTCAAAACCAGGTCTTGTTTGAGAAAGGGTTAACTTGAAAATGAAAAAGATCACCGACATTTGCATTTTACCATGTTGTTTACAAAACTAAACTTTATCCGTTCCATTTTACATCAACGTTTCCATGTGACTTTCCTGAACAACGAAACTTAAGACTGATCCAAAGTTAAAGTCTCGCAGAAGACAAAACGATTAATGTGGTAAGCAGAATATCGACCAAGAACTCTTTCTCGTGTATCAAAAGGGACCAAACTAGCCCAATTGGAATAAGCAGAATATCGACCAATAACTCTTTCTCTGGAATCAAAAGGGACCAAACTAGTGCAATTGGAATAAGCAGAATATCGACCAATAACTCTTTCTCGGGTATTAAAAGGGACCAAACTAGCCCAATTGGAATAAGCAGAATATCGACCAATAACTCTTTCTCTGGAATCAAAAGGGACCAAACTAGTGCAATTGGAATAAGCAGAATATCGACCAATAACTCTTTCTCGGGTATTAAAAGGGACCAAACTAGCCCAATTGGAATAAGCAGAATATCGACCAAGGACTCTTTTTCGTGTATCAAAAGTGACCAAACTAGACCAATTTGAATATTCTGTGGCATGTGTTTACACGTCCATTTTCTGTGAATTTCACTCACACCGATAGAAATCACACTTTTCCCTCTTTGTTTGCTTATATACTGAAAATATCGTCGCTTTTCAACGAAGACCTCGTAACCGCAGCTTGTTTTAAGATGTAGTTACGAGGTTTTCGTTGAAAATCAGCGATATATGGATATTGAAATACTATTCATTATTTGGCATGTTTTTATAATATGTTAATAATTCCGTGAACAAGCCCTAAAATCGACGACCAAATTCGAAAATTTAAGTCATTGAAAATGTTGACGGAAGGAGAGAAAATAAGGCTGTCTGTTCTATCCCTCGATATACACATTCAAATTCAAATAAACAAATAGTATTCATTGTCTGGCATGTTTTTGTATAAATGAGTCAATAATGCCACCAACAAACACTGAATTTGAAGACCGTATTTGAATACATTGTTAAAGTCATTGAAGGAAAGAGAGAAAAAACGGCTGTCCGGCGTTTACACTCTTTTCCTACATACAAGACCAAATTCTGATAGATAGATACTACTCATTTGTGCAAAAGCTTTGGAAATCATTGCGACAAAAATGCGGATTATCACGATTTTTTTTCTTTTCGTCTCTGTTATCTGTGCTACATTTTACACAAATCGTTGGCGTAAATCTAAAATCTCGTAACTGCAACTTAGTGTAATAACGTGGTTTTAGAACAAGAACCGTTACTCTGTAGATCATTTTTTAGTTATTGTCCTTTGTTGATTTTTAAACTTGATTCTTGTACGGGGCATAACTCAAAAATTATGTACGGTAGAATCATGAAACTTCGTAGGTGGATAGATCTCATTACAGAGAGGTGCAGTGCACAAGAACCGTTTCTCCACCGATTAAAATTCTTGGAGTTACTGCCCTTTGTTGATTTTCACACTTAATTCTTGTCCGGAGCATAACTAAAGTATGTTAGGTAGAATCATGAAATTTTATAGGTGGATAGATCTTATTATGGAGAGGTGCAGTGCACAATAACTGTTACTCTTCCGATCATATTTTTGGAGTTACTGTCCTTTGTTGATTCTTGTCCAGAGCATAACTAAAAAACTATGCAAGGTAGAATCATGAAACTTCATAGCAGGATAGATTTCATTATGGAGAGGTGCAGTGAATAAAAACCGTCACTCTGCTGATCAATTTTGGAGTTATTGCTTTTTGTTGATTTTCAAACTTAATTCTTCTGTGGAGCCTAAGAATACATTAATCTGGCATATATCTTACGCCATATTACATATACAGCCTTGATATTCCAAACATGAACACTTACCAAGACCGTTCACTTTTGTCCTTGACCTTTGACCTCGTGATCTTGACCTTGGTAGTTTGGGCTACTACCTGGCCTCTATCTCATGTTCTTTTACACATAGAGCCTTGATATATCTCACATGGACACCTTCTACCAACACCGTTCACATTTGACCATGATCTTGGACCTTATAACCTTGACCTTGGAGTTTGACCTACTTTTGAAAAAAAACTCAAACCGGGCCTATATCTCATGTCCTATTACACATAGAGCCTTGATATTTTACACATGGAACCTCCTACCAAGACTTTTTAAATTTGACCATGACCTTGGACCTTGTGACATTGACCTTGGAGTTCGACTTACTTTTTAAAAAGGACTTTAACCTGGCCGATATATCATGTCCTTTTACACCTACAGCCTTGATATTTCATACATGGACACCTCCGACCAAGACCTTTCAAATTTGACCAAGACCTTGGACCTTGTGACCTTGATCTTGGTGTTGACATACTTTTAAAAAAACTTGAACCTTGTTTATTTGCCATGTGCTTGTACACACACAGCCTTGATATTTCACATATGGACACCTCCAACCAAGACATTTCACTATTGACCATGACCTTGGAACTTGACCTTGGAGTTTGACCTACATGTATTTTTAAAAAACTTGAACCTTGCATAAATCTCGTGTCCTATTAAACACACATTCTTGATATTTCACACATGGACAATTCCTACCAAGACCTTTCACATTTGACCATGACCATGGACCTTTTAAACTTGACCTTGTAGTTTGACCTTCTTTTAAAAGACTTTAACCTGGCAGATTTATCATGTCCTATTACAACTACAGCCTTGATATTTCACACATGGACGCTCCGACCAAGACCTTTCGATTTGATCATGACATTTGACCTTGTGACCTTGACCTTGGTATTTTACTTACTTTTAAAAAACTTTAACCTGGCCTATATTTCATGTGTTTTTACACATACAGCCTTGAATTTCATACATGGACACCTCCAACCAAAACATATCACTTTTGACCATGGCCTTGGACCTTTACCTTGGAGTTTGACCTACTTTTAAAACTTTAATCTCGCCGATATGGACACCTCCTACATTTGTACCAAGACCTTTCCGATTTGATCATGACCTTGGACCATGTCACCTTGACCTTGGAGTTTGACCTACTTTTAAAAAACTTTAAATAGGCCTATATCTCATGTCCTATTACACATATAGCCTTGATATTTCACACATGGGCACCTCCTACAAAAACCTTTGAAATTTGACCATGACCTTGGACATTGTGGCCTTGATCTACATTAAAGGTAGGCACTTGTGTTGGCATATATGTTGACAAACAACTCTTGTTCATTTCTACTATATATCTAGATAAAGCTTTCGTCCAGCATTCGAATATTCTCGAATCTTATCATTTCTCAAGATCGGCTCGAACGTATTACAGTGGCCGGCATGGGAGAATTGCTCCCATATCACTCCGCAACCATAACAACGATAGCAGACTAAACAACTATTTAAATCTACGCCAGAAAAATATTTGAAACAAACGGCTTTCAAAAGTCGATTGTATCCTCATAAATGTGACAAACTTTTATCAGATAAAAAAATATGTGATTTACCGGTTATTGACAATATATTTCACTTGAATTAAAACGTTAGCTAAAGGATTGTGGGGCGCCGTGGTCTAGTGGTATGACGCGGGCTTAGGGATCGAGAGGTCCTGGGTTCAAATCCCACCGAGGTCACGGGAATTTTTCTGAGCAAAAAACTTACCCCACGTTGCTCCCCTTCACCCAGGTGTATAAATGGGTACACGGGAGAGTTGAAAGCCGATGTGCTGTGGCTGCCGCAGGCGCCGACTGTAAACAGCCGACTTTGAAGCTCGATGATCGTGGAGTAAAGTGTGAAAGTCGCGCGAATATGGACCTAGAGTTCGTAAATTTGAGACTGATAAACCACCTTTACTTTTTACTTTTAGGATTGAATTGTTTTGATGACGTCATTTACGCGTGTCTACTTTCAAGTTCAATATGGTGGTCACTTTATTACGCTCGAGATCATGTTGCAAGCACGTTCCGACGACAAATGGTTGCAAACAGTCTCGAGGGTCGCGATTGTGTCGTCCAGGTGTGTTTTGGCAGAATGAGTACCTAATCAGGT
The DNA here is from genome assembly GCA_963680895.1 of Fragum sueziense. Taxonomy (NCBI): domain Eukaryota; kingdom Metazoa; phylum Mollusca; class Bivalvia; order Cardiida; family Cardiidae; genus Fragum; species Fragum sueziense. The sequence goes on from OY804610.1 coordinate 20,522,976, forward strand.
GAACTGAATGCACATTTCAGTGTAAAAACTTTCACAAAGTCACATTTGTACTGTGTCACAAACAGTCTCTTAGTCTGTTTGTCAAAGAATACTGCCAGTGGTTGTTTGTCTATGTTAGTGAGTAAGGTCCTGCAGGTCTTGTCCACTCCGACTGCCACAATTTGATTTGAGCTATAGTCCGTTAAGATCAGATTCCCTCTGTCATCTATACATACACCATAGGTCCATTGTTTGTTTGTATATGTGTACTTTGTAACAAGCTGACCTGACATGTCTATCACAACTAAACCGTTGTCTCCATCAGCCACGGCTATCTGTTGTTTGTCTGGCATTACACGAAGATGGCGAGGGGCACAAAGTAAAGCTTCACCTTTCTGGACTGTTTGATATGTTTGTAGACAATTTCCCTGTAAATCGTAAACTTGTAACTGTTTATCAAAATGATATCCTATATAGAGTTTTCCGTCATTATACTCTATACCATGACAACGATAAGCAACATTGAACGAACTCTTGACTGCCATCTTTGGTTTTACAAAAGCAAATTCTACTTTTTTATCGTCTGTCACCGTCACAGCCACCTCTTTGTTGTCGATACAACAAACTCCCCATGGATTATTTGACATGGTGAGTGAATCAATTAATTTATATGTCATGTCGTATGTCAGCAATCTGATGTTTTTGTTGATCCAGTCTGTGACTATTATCGTACCATCCGGTAACTGACAAAGATCATTACAGCCACATGGCTTTGTGTCTGAGTCGATCTTAATCTTGATATCCTCAACAAACTCCAGGTCTGCAGGTATCGCAATCCCGGCATGTAAACTTCCGAACAGGTCACATGACGACAAGTCATACATAATGTCAGTATCAGTTTGGTATAGAAGACATAGTGAGTCGTCCATGCTTTTTGCTATTTCCCCGAGTTCATTGTTAGCCTTTGTTAGGATTTCTTCTGCTTGTTTCATATATATGAAAGTTTGTGAAGTATTATGCTTAGAATCAGAAAATGAAATGTTCTGTTGACTTTGATCTATCAATTTGATGGTTTGGTCACATGACATGATGTTCTTTCCAAGTTTGCTGCTAAACTCGTTAAATGTGTCAATAATATTTGATGTTTGTTCATTTTGTATTGTGTCAAGAATTTTGTCTATCTCTTTCCTCCTCTCTATTACTTTATCTAGACAGCCATCTTTCTCCTTTACGATTATTGACTGGTTTTCTACCCTTTTGTCCTTTATAGATGTCGCTTTATACTTGCTGGTAGACAGGGCGTCTTGGATTGCCTTGAACGACCGTTTTGTTACTCTACTCTTGACGATATCCGGAATGTAAGAAATATCTTTACATGCTCTGGAAAATGGGAAGGGAAATTCATGAAAAGTTTGTGCGGTAGATCTACATTAATTCATTATTTGGTATTTGAACCTAAATTCGATTTGTGTCATGAAATATATGATGAAATAAATCTATCGTATTTTAGTGATTTAGAAGAGTAAATATGTTGAATATAATTAGAATAGACTAAATTTAGAGAAACGGTAAATATTGTATTTGAGACCATGATGCATCCTGAATGATTAACCTAAATGAAGTTTGATTAAGATTCTTGCCATATCTCTCGTATGTGCTGCATGTTATAAAGAAGCGTCATGAGAAATAAATATAAACTTTTAAACACATATGGATCTGCATCCATGTAAGTCTCAAATGCCATTTTAGCATTTCCAACCACGGTCCCAACAACGCAAACAACAATTTCGTTTTATTACGGAAATTCTACCTTACTTGGAATAAATATGCATAGAAATGGAAAATTTGACCAGCCTTTAATTTACAATGTACACAACTAGATTACAAACGTCTACCTGTGTTTAAGTGACATGCATGCGCTGCATCCCACCATGTCATGATCTCCACAAAACATGTCAACAAGCTTCCCGTGGTGTCTCAAACATCTTTCTGTCGGTAAGTCCGGTACCCCGCTGTTTGTGCTGGGTGCCGCCACTTGTTGGAATTCGTCTTTACCCAGTAGTTGATGTTCCCTTGCCCCGGTCAATCTGTTGTGATATTTCAAGCATTTCTTACATAAATACTCCTTACAATTCACACAATAAACTTCAGCTTCTCGATTTTCACCGTCATCTCTACAAGGAGTACAAGAATATTCATGAAATATGTCCGACGTTAGAGAAGTCGCCATCTTGATTCACCCAAATTCGCCCGCTGATAGATAGTCTAGCAGTCGTTGGAAATATGCATAAAATAACGTAGATAATGGCTATCTGGCATATACCCCAGGACGTTTTCTAATGTTATCGACGACACGCACTTTGGGTCACCTTATCAATAAGTAAATGTAGAACTTTCTTTATTCTAAATCCACACTATATCAATAGTGCTGTCCGATTTTTTGTAAACAATACACGTGGCATTTTGTTTCTTCTGTTTCAGACTTATTTTTAAAGGATGTGTTCAAATGGAACTCATGGGCGGATGTAGAGGGGGTGGGGCAGTGGAATGGGGGTGAGGGGTCCCAGACCCCCTTGGAATTTGCCGGACCCCTCTGAAAAATATTGTGAAATTAAACTTTGAAATGTAAAAACTAATGAAAATTCAAATGTGCGTTTCAATGAGTTTTGCCAGCCAAATTTTAACCTTAAGAATGTGCATAATTCCAAAGAATCAAATCATCCTGTCATGCAATCAGGATTGTCCAATTGGGATCAATTTCATCAAGTATATATTGACGTAATTTTGGACAAACACTAGTTAGTGTTTCGTCGGTGTAAATATAAAACGTCGCAACCACAAATTGATTGAAGCTGTCGGTATTTTACAACAACACCGACGATTTATCTATAGTTATAGTGCCACCACTGACCTTGAGACTCAAATGTACTTTTAATTGTTGACTAATCCACGTGAGAAGGGTTGTATGTTTATATTGTACGGTGTATTTTTGTTAAAATAATTTAATACTGCGACGTGAACACAAAGTAACCGTGGTTGAGTGGTATAACAGCGTTACCAACAATTACAAGTTGGTAGATGTAGGTTCGAATCTCACATAGTCGCGTTATGTTTACCATTTTTCTGTTTTTATTCTTTTTATTATTTTATTATTCATTTTTTCCATCACCTTAGATACAGTTCTAAATGATAGCTTTGCACGTAGTTCTGAATATTTCATTTAAAGTAATACAATTTGTTAAGTCATAAATGTCAGACATGTCTGATTTGTAGGCTTACTTAGATATAACCCTGATATCAGAGAAATCATTCTAATGTATACATATTTTGTATGGACGAAACATAATGAAAAGAACAAAAAATGCACTGCAAAGATAAAAGAAAATAGATCGAATAATAAAAAAAATAAAACATGAAAGAAATACAGTGGAGTTTTCTGGTATCGAACCCAGGCTAAAATATTTCGTTAGAGTGGGAGATCACCACCTTACCCACTCTGCCACAGAGACTATTTATTAATAAGACCCTTGTTTTTAAATCAAATATTGTAACAACGGTTGAATTTAAACAAATGGGTTCCGAAAACCAGTTTTACCTTCTTAGTTGGACTCGTCTGTCCAGAGGTCATGGTTTATTTATAACGGTTAATAAGTCTATTCTTTGAACAAAAGTCATTGCTATTTTTACAGCCATTGAAAATATCAACTGCATCCAAAACAAAATCCACGTTAGCTTCATTGTCGTCCATCTTGTTTTGGGCGAAAAAACTCGTGCAAATCATTGTGTAAATCATTGTGTAAATGTTCAAACTAGTAAAACGGGGTTACAACTGTAACGATTCTCATTCAATTGTTAGTGCACAATGCAATTGAACATATCGGATGCTGCTATAGAATGAAAATCGCCGACCACGCTTATATTTCTTATGAAACTTTGCATATGAGAAAACAAAGAAGAAATTGTATCTTCTAGCCTGTGTCTGTGCCTGTTGAACGTCAAACATAATAGAACATGTAAAGTGTTACAATATAGCACAAAACGACCCTTTTGTCAATACGATTCAAGATTATCAAGTAAACACTGGCGTGGTTTATTCAAAAATATAAGACATACATGTACAATGTTTGCATTGGCTATTTGCCTATCTGGACGTGGGGCCCGACATATTTCAATAGCACAATACACTCACAATCTTTATTTCTATAACACTTGTAGGGTTTTCAAATATTTAATTTTGATACTGCAAAAAACAAGCATGAAATAGAATGATTGGTTGTATGACACTCTGTAACAAAGGTTCGACCCCCTCTTTTCCGTTTTTTTTTCAGACGAGTCTTTTAACCACTGTTACAGGTTATCCACAATGGTTTCTACCTAAAATTCGACCAAAATCATAATTTATTATACTTGAAAATAACATTTTCATCATCTTTGAATTTAGACTAGTCTTGTGATGGGACAAATACTGTTAAGACAATGAAATATCTGCGCAAGCCAAAGCTTATATACATGTATATACATACGATGTATATATCGACTTTGTTGGTAAAGAAACCACTTTGTTCATAATGAAACCACTGTTGGTAAAGAAACCTCTTTGTTGGTAAAGAAACCACTTTGTTCATAATGAAATGTTCGTAATAAACCAAATGGCGATAGAATCCTTGTTTTGCAAGATTCCTTTGGACAGACACATAAACGATGTTTGCCAAATATCAGAAAGCATGCAGATGACTAAGCCTGGATTCGAACTCACGACCCCTGGATTGATAATCACCTACGTTAACGACTGAGATATCCGGGCTTGGTGAAACAACAACTTGAATATGACTAAAACAGTGAATAGACGATAAGATAAACTTGTAAAGTTGATAAGCAAGCATGAAGCCTGGATTCGAACTCACGACCCCTGGATTAGAACTCACGACCCTAGATTGATAATCTCCTACGTTAACGACTGAGATATCCGTACTTGATGAAATAACAACTTGAATATGACTAAAACAGTGAATAGACGATAAGATAAACGTGTAATGTTGATAATCAAGTATGAAGCCTAGATTAGAACTCATGACCCCTGGATTGATAATCTCCTAAGTTAATGACTGAGATATCCGGGCTTATTGCAGAGAATTTGTGGATTATAGACATGGCTCTAAATTTTCAAAATAATTGATTGGAGTTTAACCATTTCCTTAACGACAAAAAAGGGCCAAATTGAAGACGACAAAATATTGATGACAAAGAAGAGAGGTATTCCTACAATAGCGTTAGACAATTTTCAGTTACCATAAAATTATCATCGCATTTCAACGAAATCCTCGTAACTGCAGTTTTAAGCTGAAGTTACGAGATTTCCGTTAAAAAGCAGCGATATGCAACTTCCTTTTCTCGCTCAATTTGTCCAAATCCTTTCTTTCTAAGAATATCAAAACCAAACACTATTAGTAAATGAGTTCATATCTGAGTAATTTGGTTAAGATTATGCCAAACACTTTGATACTATATAGCAGATTTGATTTTTGCAGCCATTTTGAAAATATGTAAATTAGATGGTGAAAGGGCCATTTCTATTCGTCATTTACCTGGTAAACGGTTTAGTTTTAATCTATTAACACGAACTGTGCGATATGTAGAAAATCGGATGTCGTAAAATGACAATATCATTGCATATTTGGGGTTTGGGCGGCTATTTTGAAAATATGCAAATCAGATGATGAAGGAGCCATTTTTCAGCTTGGCAACATTGTTTTCGGATACCAAAAAACATAGATTTGATCTCAAACCCTTTTCTTCGCAAAATGCTTTTAGGTGATAACTTTTCTGATTCCGTACCCTGAATAATATGTTGTACACAAGTCTTATCTTTATGTAACACATTTTGTCGCCTGTAATAACATTAGAACACTATAAATTGTATTCTTTGTTTTTATTTTCCCAATGGCAAAATTGTAACGATGAGTTTATTTAATCAAAAGCTGATACGGTCGAATAGAAATATTGAGACAACCAGCACTTTTTACTTTTGCCTCAATGTTTTCCCAAACCCCAAATGTCTTCTATCAAGGACTTCAAAACCAGGTCTTGTTTGGGAAAGGATTTATTAAAGTAGAACTGTCGCCAAGCGGACATAAATGTATACTCCCAACAAGTGCCTTGTTATCAGTTAGAAGAATTATAAACCCATTCCCACACATTCAATAGTTTTGGATCTCTACAAGATAATGGTTTTAAAACGTTATGAAAAAAGAAGAAATGGCTTGTGAAAAGCAATTTCTTCATTTCCCACAAAAGACTTAATAAAGTTATGACCAGCATTATAATTTGGAACAGCACACAATTTGTGCCGCCTGATAACGAGTTAACATCAGTGAAGAAAACGTAATTTTGAGACCTTGACCTGTTTCCTTTTTCTTTTTTTTTCTTTTTTTTTTCCAAATTCAAACATCTTCCAGACGACAATTTCATGTGAATTCAATTGTACACTTTTTATCGTTCTTGGAAGAAAAGAAAATGTTGGGAAATAAAGAATTTGCCTGTGACAAACAATTTCCTCTTTTTCCATGATGTTTTCTAAAGTCTTAATTTATTGAAATGAATGCGCCATTGTGTGGTAATGGGTTAATTGTCAAGACAGAGGCCATATGGCTACTGGACCCTTTCCCAAAGAACACAATTTGCACATGGTCCAAATCAAAAACTTGTCCTGATTACAAAATAAATGTAAATGAAAAGGTAAGTTTGTTTACATCAGAATTACATCAGGGTTCATAAATCAAAATTTAAAATGAATAGAAAAAATACATTTCTCCTAATGTTTCCCCAAGCTAGTCCAATTAGCGACGTCAAAAGCAGACCTTGTTGGGATTGTTTTAAGTAGTATAATATATTTTTGTAACAACACTTCTCATTTAGATACTAGTAGATAAAACGGGCTTTATAACACGCAGTTATGGTTCACGTTCAAACATTGTTGGTAATCTTGGTATTCCTTGTTGCCGTTAGCCATAGTAAGTGATCTATTGTTTTATGAAAATTGCATTACATTTCATAATTTGCAAATTAAATGTGTATTTTATAGTTAGAAATCGACTATCTACCCGTTTCTTTGTATACTAGGACAAAAAGATACTCAACGCCAATTTTCATAGGATTTTCGACAAAATATGTTTTATTGGCCGCGGAGTACATTTTTATTATACCTGCATCCATATGCATAAATAGAGTGTCGTTTTCTTTAGATAATGATACATAGTAAATTGTTAGAAACAGGTTATCCCCTGCAGTGTATTCTAAATCACTACTATCAAAGCAAATTTTCTTGAAACACAAACTAAAACATAATCAAGTAAGAGACCAAAGCGTTCATACAGTTTTTACTACCCTACGCATAGCACGGCTATGCCAAAACCAGTACGGATGTACTCTTTCGCTGCCAATGTCGCCAAAAGGCGACCCATAGGAAGATTGCCAATGTCGCCGATCGGCGACTTCCAAAAATAGCTTAATGAGGTCATTCAAGGTCAAGGGCAAGGTCATCCGATCAAACTGCCTGGTAAAAAGTATGCTATTAGGCAAAACAATTTATGTGCAATGATTCCTGAAAGTTTCAGTTTAATATTATCAAACAACGATTTTTTACTATTCAGTAAACTGATAAGCCCTCTTATGAAGTTTCAAAAATTTGGCACTGGAAATAAGACAATTCCAGGAAATTTGGCAGCGAAAGAGTTGAAAAAGGTGAAAATATTATGGCAAGACATTGTTGGGGAAGCAAACTGACAAATTCTCGACTGTAGTTTCGCGATTGGTGCTCAATGGGACCACAACCGATCAGCCACGGGGCGGACGTCCAAAAGATATGACGTCAAGGCATGATCGTTTCATTAGATTAACTCACCTACTATACGGGATAGGTTAAGGACTTCAACGGATACCGCTAATAAAACGCATATATACCTTACAGCATTCGAATATCAGACCAATCTGAACGAAACAGATAATTTTTTTCGACCCACATACGATTTTTCTGTCATATTGTGTTGACGCCCGTTTTAAACTGTGCGCTTTTTAGCTCACCTGAGCACATAGTGCTCGAGATGAGGTATTCTGATCGGTCTGTTGTCCGGCGTCTGTCTATCTGTCTATCTGTCTATCTGTCCATCTGTCCATCCGTCAACTTTTCACAAAAAATCTTCTCCTCCTAAAGTACTGGGTAGAATTCAATCATATTTCACACATATGATCTATGGGACATGCCTTTTCAAAATCCTTCAAAGAATTTTAATCCGGGCCATAATGGGGTAAAAAAGTAGGTCACTAGGTCAAATCTTCTTTTTGCTCTAGGGGCCATATTTGTTGCTCAATCGTTGTGAAAATTGATCAGAATCTTTTTCTTGATAATATTTAGGCCATGATAAAAAATAGGTCAAGCCAGGTCAAAAACTAGGTCACTAGGTCAAATATTGTAAAATCCATCTTTTTACACTGGAAGTGCCAATTTTGGTCCAAACTTTGTAGAAATTGTCATGAATGATTATTTTGATGATATCAAGGTCAAGTCAAGAAGTGGGTCATTCTAGGTCATTAACTAGGTCAAGAGGTCAAATCTTACAAAATCCTTTCTTTTGCTCTTGAAGTGCCAATTCTTGTCCAAACTTCGTCAAAATTGTCCTCAATGTTTATCTTGATTATATCTATGACATGATCAAAAGTGGGTCATACAAGGTCAAAAACTAGGTCACAAGGTCAAATCTTTTAAAATCCTTCATTTTGTTCTGGACATGCCAGTTTTGGCGCAAACTTTCTCAAAATTGTCCTGAATGTTTATCTTGATGATATTTAGGTCATGTCAAGAAGTGGATCATGCCAGGTCATGAACTAGGTCATGAGGCCAAATCTTGTAAAATCCTCCCTTTTACTCTGGAAGTGTCAATTTTGGTCCAAACTTTGTCAAAATTGTCCTAAAGCTTTATCTTGATGATATCTTGGTCATAATCGAAGGTGGGTCATGCAAGGTCAAAAACTAGGTCACAAGGTCAAATATTACAGAATCCTTCCTTTTGCTCTAGAGATGCCAATTTAGTCCCAAATCTTTGTCAAAACTATCCTAAATACTTATCTTGATATCTAGCTTATGTACACAGTGTGGGTCATGTAAGGTCAAAAACTAGGTCATTGGGTCAAATCTTGGTTTTGCTTTCAGAACGGAAATATATACTTAAACATTGTGAAAATTGTTCAGAATGTTTATCTTGGCGAAACATGGGTCATTTTAAAAGTGGGTCATGTGAGGTCAGAAACTAGGTCAATAGGTCAAATATTGTTTTTTCCTGTAAAAACCAAAATATTTACTCAATCATTGTGAAAGTTCTGAATGTTTATATTGATGATATCTTGGTGATATGAATAGCAGGTCATTCGAGGTTCAAAACTAGGTCACTAGGTCAAATTTTGTTTTTGCTCTAAGAACCAAAATAAACTGACACGATTTAAAAACGCAAAACACGTTTTCATTAACCATTCCATTTCTATTGCCTTGATCGGCACCATATTTGAGGACATGTATGAGAAAATGTATACGCTTCACGCCCCAGCAATTTTGTCGTGTTTTCTGTAAACTATCCGGACATCTGAACCGCCCATCACTAAATGCTCGTGTGTCTCGTGCACTCAGACCACGTGTTAAATCACTAAGATTTTTTGTGTATAAATTGCCACTTTGATTTACTTGTTGAAAACATACGAGAACAACGAAAGAAAATTGTGTACGAAATTCTGAGGCTTACTTTGCGAAAAAGGAACCGAGTTTTTTGGCTTTTGGTTTGTGGTGTTTCGCAAATGAAAGTAGCTAGACGCTTTAATGTAGCCGAATCGACGGTTCCAAGTTTTATGAGACGTGTAAACGACACGGGAAGATTTACAGACCATCCACGTCCCGGTCAAATGCGTGTAACAACTGTATCTTAACATAATTGTATACGTTAACGTCACTAACGTAACAGATTTGTGACGGCTCAGTCTACAGCAAATTCTATGGTTGGTAATCGCGGGCGGCCTATACATCGCGACATGGTGATAAATCGCCGGTGAAAACACGGGTTTCGCTGTCGACGTCCTGCTCGATGCCAGGCTCTTGACTCAACGTGCATTTTGGCATAATCTGACGTCCATTCAGGCATTATTCGTGGCTTTAATGGTCATTTTCTGTCTTGTTATGTTAACAATTGTAACATTTACAATTTTACATGGCTATACATTGGTTGTGTAAGATATAGGAGATACCATTTGTAAAAGTACTTTTTGCGTTTTTAAATCGTGTCAGTTTATTTACTTTATCATTGCGAAAATTGATCAGAATGTTTATCTTGATGATATTTTGGTGATGTGAAAAGTGGATCATGCGAGGTCTAAAACTAGGTCACTAGGTCAAATCTTGTTTTCGCTCTAGGAACCAAAATATTTACTTTATTGTTGAAAAAATTGTTCAGAATATTTATCTTGATGATATCTGGGTCATTTTAAAAGTGGGTCATGTGAGGTCAGAAACTAGGTCAATAGGTCAAATCTTGTTTTTCCTCTAAGAACCAAAATATTTACTCAATCATTGTGAAAGTTTAGAATGTTTATCTTGATGATATCTTGGTGATATGAATACCAGGTCATTCGATGTTCAAAACTAGGTCACTAGGTCAAATTTTATTTTTGCCCTGAGAACCAAAATATTAACTTTATCATTGCGAAAATTGTTCAGAATGTTTATCTTGATGATATCTTGGTGATGTGAAAAGTGGGTCATGCGAGGTCTTAAACTAGGTCGCTAGGTCAAATCTTGTTTTTGCTTTGGGAACCAAAATATTTACTTTATCGTTGTGAAAATTGTTCAGAATATTTATATTGATGATATCTGGTCAATGTAAAAAGGTGGCCATGTGAGGTAAAAAACTAGGTCACTGGGTCAAATCTTGTTTCTGCATTTAGAACCATAATGATATCTGAATGATTCTGAAAATTGTTCAGAATATTTATTTTGACAATATCTGGGGCATGTATAAAGTAGGTCATGGGAGGTCAAAACCTAGGTAAAATTTTGTTTTTGCTCTAAAAATCCAAATATTTATTCATCATTGTGAAAATAGTTCAAAATTGCTTATCTTGATGATAAATGGGTCATGTAGAAAGTGGCTAGTATTAGGTCAAAAACTAGGTCAAAAGGTCAAATCTTGTTTTTGCTATAAGAACCTAAATATTTACTCATCATTGTGAAAATTGTTCATAATGTTTATCTTGATGATATCTAGGTCATGTAAAAAGTGTGAGTTTGAGGTTTGCAAGATGTTTGTCTTAAAGTCCTCTCAGGTGAGCGATGCAGGGCCATCTTGGCCCTCTTGTAATGGAATTTACAACAAACAAGATTTTGTGAACTTTACAAAATGAAATCTTATTGCTTTATATGTATTGCACTTTGTTTAAATCTGACGTGATGTTTTTGCGTAAGGAGAAATTGAAAAAGAAGTTGCGTTTCTTTTTTTTTTTTTTTTTGCCTAGCATATATTATGAGATCGTCAAAGTCTTTTTTTCTAAATTTACATGAACGAAGTGCTCGAGGTGAGCCATTGTGGTCACCCACCGTCCGTCGTCTGTATGGCGTACCAAATGGGTCAAAAGTCTATTTAGAGCGTGCATGCATAAAATATACGCGTCGACGCGTAAATTTTATGCGTCGACGCGTAAATTTACGCGTCGACGCATAAAATTTACGCGAGCAGTTGAAAATTTATGCGTCGACGCGTACATTTTCAACTGCTCGCATAAATATACGCGTCGACGCGTATTTTATCCATTTACCAATCATATCCTTCGTTTCATCCATCAATTTTATGGTATAAAAGGAAAGGTTTGTAACCGCCTCTCCCATTGGCCAGCCTCGGTTTCACATTTTTTACTACTGCTCGCGTAAAATTTACGCGTCGACGCATATATTTTCAACTGCTCGCATAAATTTTATGCGTCCACGCGTAGATATACGCGTCGACGCATAAAATTTATGCGTCGACGCGTATATTTTATGCGTGCACGCTCTTTCTAGACTTTTGACCCATTTAGTACGTGATACGTCTGCCTATCCCTCGGTTCTTTCATGAGTTAAATTATCTTTTTTACAAAAGATAGCTGTAGGGTTATTAACCCTTTACCAAACGACAAAATTTTAGGGTGGTCCAATTTGAAAGCTGCCCCAGACGACATAATTGATGATAATAAAGACATGATTTGTGTAAAACATGGCACAGAAAATATTGAGACAAAAGGAGAAACTGCTGGTTATCAGCAGTTTCTTCTTTTGTCTCAATGTTTTCCCAAGCCTTTTCTACTAGGGACGTCAAAACCAGGTCTTGTTTGGGAAAGGGTTAAGCTCTTTTGGGATTAACCTCATAGGAGCCTTATTCATACCTTATTGTCTGTTCTCTTTGAGGTAAAGGAACCCCTCAATTTACATTTTAACAACACAATAGTTGTCCAGATTTTTTTGTCCGTGATCATTTGTTCGTAGCTGTGTCAAGTTCTTTTTATAATCGCGAAAAGAGATTAAGAGATTGTCTATTTCAACCAATGATATTCGTACTTACAAATATATAAGTTTCTATGTATGCGTTGGTGTAAGAAGTCTTCTTAGGAGTCTTCAATGAATTTCTAATTGTCTTCTAGCAATTGACCAAACGCCAATCGACAAATCGCTCCGCCCAACATAGAATTTAAGGCAAACAACGGGCATGTGGTCGTTAAAAGGGAACGATTTTATCCAGTTAATCGTGACGTAAATTCGGACAAACAAAGTAGTATTTCGTAGTTGTTGTTATAAAATCTCATAACTACGGCTTTATTTAAGCCGTAGTTACGAGATTTTATAACAACACCGACGCGGTTTATCAAAACATAGCAGTGAACCTAGTCTATTGTTAGCACAAAAATTCTTTGCCATTGGTATGTCGATTGTTTTGATTGTCAGTCGATAAATCGATACAAAACCACGTGCAACGATGAACAATTGGGGCATAACATTTTTGTGATCGTCCATTGGCTAATCGATGTTTTTGATTGACAGTCGGCGTTTGGTCAATTGCAGTATATGTTGGTGAACATAAGCTGTGGTCAGATTTACTGACTTTGTTCAGTTTCACCGCGTGTTCGTTCATTGGATGCTGTCGAATAACCATGTATCGGGAAAAGGCACACATTGTGTTTTTATCTTTCAGGGGGTTCATTGGGTATTTTTACAGTATGAATCCACCAAAACTTTACCATTGGAAGAATTTATGATGATAATTATGGTTTTCAAACAGACCACACATGAGCTTATCACCAATTTTATGACTTCGGATTTACCGATATACCATTGTTTAAGACTCAAAACTTATAGGAGTCATCAGATATGAACAAATAGTCAAAATGCAACCTCAACAATATGCAACATGGAGAATTTATGATCTCTTAGACGTGCTTAAACGTGAGTCGTTCTATGTGCCCATGCAAGCAGTTAGATATTGCCAGGAAGTCTTGAAGACCATTAAAAGGCCACAGAGGACTACATAATGCTTAAAAATGTTGTAAAAACACAAAAAATCAAACATTTGAATTTTTTGTAAAAAGTTGTAAGTTTTGGCCTATCTACGAACATTTTCGTTTTAGACGCAGACCGCACGCAGGAGCAAGTACGACCGGTTGTAAGAGAGGCTTTAGGTTGTTGTAAAAGTGAATTATTTATACACATATAGGAGAATACTATTATACTTTAATGCTGATATTGTCGTTTTTCTATGTTTAAGCCACTCGTATCCTCAAATGTTATGAATGGCTTGAGGGGAGAGATGTACGGATAGTCGATTGCAGAGGAAGTTGTCTGAAAGAAACGGCACGTAAGTGTATTAACCCTTTCAAAAACGGCAAAATTTTTGAGAAAGTATTCAGACAAAAGAAGAAAATGCTGGTTATTACCGGTATATGTATTTTTCATTTAGAATGAATAACACGCATTTGAGAGGGATATCCGCGTTTGTAACTCACACTGTTCCGAATCCCGTGGTTTCTTCAAACATTCAAGCGAAAGTTTTTTTCGGTGCATGTGAACGCTTCCCACTTTCGTTTTGCACTTACAAACACTTTGGCTCGACTGTTTGAAGAAACCACTGGATTTGGAGCAGAGTGAGTTAGAGCCGGGAATAGCCCTCTCAAAGGTGCGTTCCGTGCACTTTATCTCATCAAAATCAATAGAGTATAAGCTGAGAAATTAAACAAAACTTACCTTGAAGCGGACGATTTTTCCGTGTGGACGCTTTCCAAAAGTCACGTGGGTTACCCACCGTGAATAAGGATAAACCTTATAGTTTTCCCTGAACAAAAAAGATCATCTAGTCGTACTTGTTGACTAATCCGTTCATTAATTCTTTAAAATAGTCACAAGTCATGTAGGATCAACTTAATGTTAGGATCCCACTGCCGATCAGACCAACTCGAACAACTCGATCGATCGATTCGAATCATTGCCGATAAAAAAGACTTTTCCTCGATGTCTAGTCCGATCAATTGACCAAACGCCGACTGTCAATCAAAAACATCGATTAGCCAATGGACGATCAAAAAAATATCATGCCCCAATTGTTCTTCGTTGCACGTGTTATTGTATCGTTTTATCGACTGATAATCAAAACAATCGACAAGTCAATGGCAAAGAATTTTGTGCTAACAATAGACTAAATTTACAGTTATGTTTTGATAAACCGTCGGTGTTGTTACAAAATCTCGTAACTACGGCTTGATTCAAGCCGTAGTTACGAGATTTTATAACAACACCCACGATGTACCAATTTTTGTCCGAAATTACGTCACTCTTTACTGGATAAAATCGTTCCCTATTAACGATCACATCCCCATTGTTTGTCTTAAATTCTATGTTGGGCGGAGCGATCAGTCGATTGGCGTTTGGTCAATTGCGACCTCTACAGTCGGTTTGATCGGATGATCATAATGAAGCAGAAGTCGAGTTGATAGGCAGGGGTCTCGCTTGCCAAAATTTGGGGCCTTTATTGGGCCCCATTCCCAATGGCAAAAAGTAGCTTTTTTCCCCAATTCTCTGGTGAAAATTCCCAAATGAAGACCCAGAATGCCCCATGTTAAGACCTCATCTTCATTTACAAACATTTTGAAGTCAGTTTTAGAGTAGATTCTTGTACAAGAGTATGTACAAATGCATTTTACACCACTACAGTCAAATTTGCAGCTGAAACTGAGTAAAAGTATGAATACAAACTTGTTTAAGTTTTTCCCAATTTAGGTAAAAACGTCGCTATTTTTCCCAATTTCACTGGCCCCTGGCCCCAAACAAAAATTGGTAGCAAGACCCCTGATAGGTATGTGGTCGGGAGCCACTCGAGTCTTCGAGTGCAGGTTGGGTGTGTGTGTGTGTTTAGGTTATTTATCCTCGGTTGCCGGACATTTCCATGTAACCGAGTAGTAGACTGGGCGTGCCCAGGAAGGAACTCCCTTCTTTTGACCCGTTTTCAGCTTTGAATGGTGAAGGAAGACCCCAAGTGGGCACCTGGGTAGAACCACCGACGTTCCGCAAGCCAGCTGGATAGCTTCCTCACATGAAAGTTCATATGTCCCTGGCGGGATTCGAACCCACAGAGGTGTGGGCAAGTGATCCTGAGTCACCGACTCTAACCACTCGGCCACGGACGCCCCAAGATTGAGTGAAAAGTCGATAAAAGATATATATCCGATCACACTCGATCTCCATACACGTTTGAATCTCGACCAGGTCGATCGTCTACCAGATCAATACACGACCGCTTTCCGATCACTTATCAACTTTATCTTTCAAGATTTTTTTTTTGAAAATGATAGAGATTCGAGAAAGAAGTCCGGGAGGTGCAGATCAAGCTCGATCACACCGAACATTCACGATCACCTATACCGATCGAGCTCTATCTGTACTCGATCGCTTGATCGGACTTGATCGATTTGATTTGATCGGGAGTGGGAACCTAGCGTTAATAAAATTTAGTGTTCGACCTACTATTTGGGCCAATGAAATTGTAGAATATTTTAAAATTTCACCGCTATATTTCGCATAAACGAGACTGTAAGCTAGTTTATGACGTCTATATATAGCCACGCCCCCGTCTCCAATGAACCGATAGTGAACACTAATGGCTTAATTCATGAACATTTCCTTGACTCAAACTTCAGTCAAACTCAACAAAGGACGCCTGAAGTTGCTGATCACGCCGTTAGCACGGGATCCCCGGACCAGAAAGACTCAGTAACAAAGTAGTATTCACAGTCTTTCTTTTCTTTATAGAGGAAAATTTCTTAACCCTTTTCTTAATTTGTTATAATGTTTTACAACCCTTTATACCCGTTTCGTCGAAACATCGCTTGAAAGTGATTTTCACAGTTAAACTATTCTATAGGAAAGTTCATTCATGTCTTCATAGATAAATCCGTTCGACAAAATACAAAATTTTAATCCTCTGACAAACAACAATGCTTCTGAAAACTTCGATGGAAAAGAATTATTATGCGGATTTAAGATATTCGTCTTTTCTTATAATGTATTCACAAAATAGCCAAACATCACAGCTCCACTGATAACGTTAGAATCTGTCGATTGAATTTTGATAGTTGTTACAGACGACACAATAATTGATGCACCAAATAAAAAATGATTTGGTTATAGATCTAGCATAGAAAATATCGAGGAAAAGGAGAAACTGCTGATCATCAACAATTTCCTCTTTTCTCTAAAAGTTTTCCGATACCATTTTTGTCTTATTCATAATGTTAGTTGCCGCACATTTGAAACAGGACTTGTCCAAAATTAAACAATAAAATTGAAAATCAAAATGATGACAAAAGAAGAAGCGTTTTGGCTTTTTCAAAATCTAAAAAATACTTTTACATCACAAAAACTTGATTTTATGGAAGAATATGTTTCAGAAGAATAAATTCCAGCAAAATTTCTTTCAAAAATCTGTTAAATGTAGGAGTGAATAAGCATGAGTTTAGCTCAAGGTCCGACCTTCTTGCCTCGAGAAATCCTAACTTAGTTTAGTCGCCTCGAACCGTCCTTATGTCTCTGAATACCAACCTGTCCTCAAGAGCGAAATCTAGTAAAAACATCGTGCTGGCTGCACGGTAAAATGTAAGAAACCCGTGCAATTCTATTTGAGGTAACTTCAGATAGGTAAGAGTAAGGTTCATGAATTAAGCCATTAGTCAGGAAGAGTCTGCAAAGTAGATTCTACGCAATATAAACATTCGATGCGCTACGCGCATTTGAATGTTTATATCGCGTAGAATCTACTATACAGCCTCTTTCTAATACGTATTTGTTTCAGCATTTTTAACTCGAAGACGATGTCAGCCATTTTACCACGAGAGAGGCTGTTTTCTATATTTGGGAGGATTTATAAATAAATATTGCAATACCTGTACTCAATCGCTTGATCGGATTTGATCGAGTTGATTTGATCGGAAATGGGAACCTAGCGTTAATAAAATGGGCTTTTTTCAGCATATGCTACTCGAAGAAGATGTTACCCATTTTTTCACGAAACGGGATGTTTCGCAGATATCGGAGGATTAATAAATAAATACTGCAACAATTGTACTCGATCGCTTGATCGGACTTGATTTGATCGGGAATGGGAACCTAGCGTTGATAAAATGTATTTTTTTCAGCATAATTATGTAACTCGAAGTAGATGTCACCCATTTTACCACGAGTCGGGATCTTTCGCACATATTGGAGGATCAATAAATTAATACTGCAACAAGTGTACTCGATAGCTTGATCGGACTTGAATTGATCGGGAATGGGAACTTAGCATTTATAAAATTTTCTTGTTTTTTCAGCGTTTGTAACTCGAAGACGAGGTCACCCATTTTACCACGAGTCGGGATGTTTTCTAGATCTGGGAGGATTTATAAATAAATATTGCAACACCTGTACTCAATCGCTTGATCGGACTTGATCGAGTTGATTTGATCGGAAATGGGAACCTAGCGTTAATAAAATGGGTTTTTTTTTTCAGCATATGTTACTCGAAGAAGATGTTACCCATTTTTCCACGAAACGGGATGTTTCGCAGATATCGGAGGATTAATAAATAGATACTGCAACACCTGTACTCAATCGCTTGATCGGACTTGATCGAGTTGATTTGATCGGAAATGGGAACATATAGCGTTAATGAAATGTTTTTTTTTTTCTTTTTTTCAGCATATGTAACTCGAAGAAGATGTTACCCATTTTACCACAAAACGGGATGTTTCGCAGATATTAGAGGATTTATAAATAAATACTGCATGTTTTGTTTTTTTCAGCATATGTAACTCGAAGAAGATGTCACCCATTTTACCACAAAACGGGATGTTTCGCAGATATTGGAGGATTTATAAATCAATATTGTAATACCGATTTGTGCAACTTTTGAAAATAGTGTCCGACATTTGTCACGGTGTATAATCACTTAACCCTTTCCCAAAGAGCAAAATTTTGGACTATTTCAATTTGAGAGATGCGGTAGACAACAATTTCAAGTTGATGAAAAGGGGGTGTTCCATTTGTGCCCACGCACGGATTTTCTTGTAACTTTACACATAGAATGCCTCTGACCTATGAACTACAAAAATATATTTCTTTTACCCAAAGAGTGCATAAAGGCCTATACGCGGCACCTGAAAATGTTCCCCATTTTCATTGGTACCCGTCTTACAAAAACTCATTGTTGGCTATCTAGCTTTGGTATTCATCCACATTTTTTAATCAAAATAGAAAGAAGAGTCCTCGTAGAAACTTTTGATACCAATATTGTTGGTAAAAACATGCGCAAATAATTTTTCGGAAATTTATTTAGTCAGAATTTGTCAGAAAAATAGCCCACAAAATTTCGAAACCTAAATTTCAATCAAAATTTTTTGTATGTTCCCGTCTTTGTCAACATATGAAATTGATAAGAAAGTTGGCCATAAATGTCCCCTATTCGTATGCAAAATTTCGTGAAAATTTGAAACCGGTAAAGTTGTCAAATAATGAAAATTGTGATCAACGGCACCATAAAATGCTCCCAGTTTTTAATGGTACCCCTCTAGCAAAAGCTTAATGTTGCATACATAGTTTTGATATTTGTCCCCGATTTTTAATCAAAATAGCAAGAATGGCATGGCATGTGGACCATCTATGAAAGAGATATCTAAAGGCTTGATGACATAGAATTTCGTGTCCATTTTTTATCACGCACACATCGCGCCCAATAATATGCTGTAGAACGTACCATGTGCTGCTGTGCTCCAGTCGTGATGTGCAAGACGAATTTTGTATGTGACCAAGCCTTTGATTGAAGAGTTCATTTTCTATTTATCATTTTAGTCTCATGAAAACTGTTATAGCCCATGAAATAATTATCAAAATTCCAATTGCTGCAAGTGATCGCTTGCTTTTTAAGCCTATTAACCACAGTTTATGATCTTTACTACGTCAATTCACCTTTATTTTTTTAATGTTGTTGTTTTCGATTACTCTTGACATAGTCTTAAAACTAAAATAAATCATGATAGAGACTCATGCTACATTATGGAATAGACAATGGGGTAAAAATAAATTCAAGAAATATGTGGATAGGTCAATCTGTAGGGGGATTTAATTTCTGTCAAGGAAAAATTCAAATCATGTTCATTTAGTCATTGGTTTCTTAATCAAGTCTTAATATACACGTAAATTTACTTACCCTAATTGTTGTTTTCAAATAGCACTCATAGCAAACTGGTCCTCATTAAAAAGTGAAAAGACCTGGGGCCAGTACTAAAATTTCTTTGACTCTAGATAATGTGATGCATTAAAAAATCTGCAAACTCTCACAATCCCCAGGTTTGTCTGACGCCAGAAATATCTACGGGCCGTTATATGAAAATACCATTTTTTTAAAACCTATACTCATAGAGGTAGTGTGACATAACAAAAAGAGGCATAGGCAAAAAGCTAATGCAAGTTCTTCATAGATCTGATTTTGGCAAATAGTTAATAAATATGTCCTCAAAGCAGTAGATAATTCACCATCATAATAGAAATATTAGCAATTTTGCATTGAAGGGCACAATGAATGAGCAATAAAAACTGTTTCTGTGTTCTTTTTATTATCTTGAGCAGTGTAGTAAAGAAATGTTCTATGTATATTAAAGTAGTCTAAGTGCTGATAAGCCATAAAGGAAAGTTAAAAAGAGGTGACATAATTGAAAAAATTGTATCATTATTGCATTACTTTTATATTTCATCTCCACATTTCACAATGCATTCCACTGTATTAGGGTGTTTACCCCTCCATTATATTGCGGGTGGGTGGGGTAATAGCAAATTGTTTTTTGTACAGTAATGTTTACCATTTTGGTAAATACTTGAAAAGAAATTAATATACATTGTTTTCGGCGCAAATTTGGCTCGAATACAACAATCCTGAATGTATATGCCCTCTTTTAGTAAGGATACCCCCCATTTTTAAGCAAAAATCGTAAAATTCTTAGAAAAATATTTTCTGGAATAGATTTTTGGAAAATATTTTGGGAATCATGCCGTAATACAGAACACTAACTTCATGCCAAATCTCATTAAATTCCGAGCGTGGGCACAACCCTATGGGAATTTCTAATAGGGTGGAACACCCCCTTTAAAAACATTCCCATTTTTGATTGGAAAACATTGTGGAAAATGAAGAAATTGCTTGTCACAAGCAATTTCTTCATTTTCCACAATGTTTTCCCAAGCCTTTTTTTGTGAAGGCGTTACTATGCAGTAATGGGTTAACTCAGAATTTCCGATAATCTTCAATAATGTTGTTAATACTTGACCAACTTGAATCCGGTTTGAAGCAGAGAAGTTTTGAAAATGTCAGGGATAAGCTGCACGTGGTGGATTTTTTTTTAAAAAATCAACTGGTGAAAAAGTTATTGAAGATAAACTAAAAATTTTGGTTTATCTTCAATAACTTTTTTATCGGTTGATTTTTCAAAAATCCAACACGTTCATCTAATGCGTGACGTCTATCCACCTTCTCTGCTTCAAACCGAATTCAAATCGGTCGCGCATTAACAAAATTATTGAAGATTTTCTGAAAATGTTGCATCACGTGATTATCCACTGTGTTTGTTACGACCCAAGGGTAACAAGAATAAAGAAGCCAGCAGCAAACTTTACAATTAACAGTACTTATTAACATTAATTATTTTTTTTAAAGTTGGTAAAAGATGCACTATCTTAATTGTATGTAAAGTCCAGAGTCCTAAAGTTAAATCCAGTTTATAATCCACAAGAAAAAGGGCAAATTAATCCACTTATAGAATTTTAAAACACACTAATAGTAATTTAGTAATCCCTTCTTGTCTGACAATTTAGTATAAATTAGTGAACAAGTGAAAATTAGTTAACTATGAGTGATTTGCTCTTCCATATATATGATATTAGGGAACTTTCCAGAAGGCTTGAGAAAACAACAGAATATTTACTTAATACAATAATGTTCTCGGTTTTTCTAGACTATTCTATTTATATGATTTAGAATATGTCAGAAAGTTAAAAAGTTCTAAAGTTTCTATCTGTTTCTAGAATATTCTAAATTAATAACAGTAAGTATTTCATTTACAGACGTTTAGTTCTAAAAATACACGAGGGGAATTTCCAAAATCAAGATGACAAATATTTACATAACAAGCAAAAGGTGCATACATAACACCTTCTTTTTGGATAAATGAAATTGCAGTGTATTTTAAATTTCGCCGCTATATTTCGCATAAACGGGACTGTCGGCTAGTTTATGTGACGTCTATACATAGCCACGCCCCCGTCTCCAATGAACCTCTAGTGAACACTTAGTCAGATAGAGTCGGTATAGTAGATTCTACGAGATTGAAACATTCTGCGCATTTGAATGTTTATTTCGCGTAAATCTACTTCAGCCTCTACATGCATCGTGAGACTGTATCCCTATATAGTGTTCGTTCTAGTTTTTGGACCAATGAAATTGCAGTATATTTGAAAATTTCGGCGCTATATTTCACATAAACCCACGGCCGGTCAGTATACATGTCACGGATATACACTTAAAGACACTTCTAACGCAACACTTACCTTTTTGGTAATAACTTGATACTTAACAAACCATTCTTTATCAAATTTTCAAAAAAGTCAATTCATTCACAATTGCATAATATCTGTAATTTTCATAAAGAAACATTGAGTAGAAATGATTAAATTTGCAGTGCATATAATATGACTTGAAAACAAAAAGTCGCAAAAAAGCTGTGCGAGCTGATAACGTAAATCCATGTTATTCAGGAACGTAGGAAGCAATTTCATATTGGGGTGGCTGAAGCCCCTGTGTCTGGATATTGGGGGGGCTAAATTGGATTTTCCCTACATTTTCAGTGTAAAATAAGGAAAATTTGATATTTTGGGCAACATTAGGGAGGCTAAGCCTCCTCCCTAGCCCCACTGTTCCTACGGGTCTGTTATTAATGTAACAGCAGTAAAGTTTATGACATTATGCTAACATTCTGTGTGTCCGTCATGAACCTAATTGACACGAAGACACACCCTTCTCATTGATAAAGCATAATTGATGGTGAATCTTTGCGGGATCATTCTTCACTCGTCCCTATTAAGTTCCTGTTGTAGTTGTTGAAAATTTCTTGGGGCAAAAGGGCGAAAAACTAATGTCTGGTAACAAGTTCAATGCTTTTGTGCAATGCTGACACGTACAAAACGTTAAACAAAATAGGTGCGACTGAATTCTAGTATTGTATCGCACATGAAAGCATGTTATCAAATCTTATGAAGCAGTGATATGAGCTTTGAGCATGATTTGGTGACGCTGCTTTGATGCTTTTGAATTCTGCAATTGCCTGGGGTTTTGTGACTTTTCATATTTGAGTCTTAGTGAAAAACCTAAATATTTTTGATGTTCGGATCGATCGATGTTTTTGAAACTTACAGAAAACATGTAAACGTAATTGATCGATATTTGCTGAAAATTTCATAAAATACACTGCATTATTTATTTAGTTATGATGAAAAATGCAAGTGTTGCGTTGAAAGTGTCTTTAAGTGTACATAGCCACACCCCCGTTTCCTGTGCAGATATGAAAAATGATGTAATTTTTTGGGAAAATGATGTATTTTTTGGGAAAATGATATAATACCGCTTGATAGTAGCTCCGGTCGGAGGCGTGGTTTGAAGAGCGTATGTTTTCATTGGTTGACGAACACTAAGTCAGATAGAGTCTGTATAGTAGATTCTACGCGACATAAACGTTCAAAGGCTGCGCCTTCTGAACGTTTATATCGCGTAGAATCTACTATACAGCCTCTATCTAATACAAAGTAGTCTGACCGGGATCCATGCAGCTTTCTTAGAGTTGCTACAGGTCACGAAGAGGCTATTGGAGACAAGCGTGAGTCTAGATCAGACTACGTTTATACGCAAGCTGATATTGAACCATCTTGGGCACAAAAGCCTTAACCCATTACCAAACAACAAAAGTTTGGTGTGGTCCTATTTAAAAGCTTCTGCAAATGACAATATTGGTGTTGTTAAAAATAGGATTTGTGTAAAATATGACATGGAAAAAATTGAGGCAAAAGGAGAAACTGCTGGTTATCAACAGTTTCTTCCTTTGTTTCAATGTTTTCCCAAGCCTTTTGTATTATATAGGGACGTCAAAACTAGGTCTTCTTTGGGAAAGGGTAAAATGATCTTTTTTTCAGATCTTGACTAAAATACAGTTGAAACTCGTTGTGTCGACATCGGATATGTCGAATTTCTGTTTTAGTCGATGTAAAAATCTGGTCGCGTCATCGTCAATTGATATCAACAATGATTTTTATCAATTCTTACTACTTGTCAATCTCCGAGCAGAGTTGTCGTTCGTTACTCTCACATACATCTCTGCAACGGCCTGGGCGTATGAATGACAAGAATCTTGTCAAACCGAGGAAAACGTGTATTATTGCTGTTTAACTGTTTCATGTGTAACATAATAAAGTAGACAAAGAAATGATGATTCTGGTTACATTTGAAAGGCACTATAACTGATGAAATAACCCATATACAATGGAACTATTTTCTCAAGCCTCCTTACCAATGGCAGGAATTTTGTGCTAAAAATAGACTAGGTTTAATGTTTTGTTTTGATAAATCGTCGGTGTTGTTATATAATATCGTATCTACGGATTGAATCAAGTCGTAGTTGCGAGATTTTATAACAATACTTACGAAATACTATTGTTTGTCCGAAATACGTCACGGTTAGCTGGATAAAATCGTTCCCTATCAGAGTGAAACGTACAGAAAATTTGAATGAATGACATCAATCTAAAAAAAATTAAATTATTTTCGTTGGAAAATGATATTAAATTTTAAGCAACGTGAAGTATGACATATTTTGGACTTTGGAAAAGAAAAATTATTTGTTATTGCCGTTTTGATGTGATAGAAAGTGACGTAATCTAGCAGATGATGACGCAATACTCTCTGAGGCAACTACAGAGGTGAATGTTATGAATGAACCGTGTGCAAGAGAGTGACTACTTGTATGTAAATATGGACACTTGATGAAACATAAAGACCTATAGATATCATTTTGAACGAAGCTGAACAAGATTTGGATGACTCGAACTTCAGATATCTCGAGATAAAATGACGTTCTTTACGATTTTGACACAACGAGTTTCGCCTATAATTTCTTTCATGATAGGCCTAATTGGCCACCAGCCTTTACAATTCACAGTTACATAATTATACATGTCGACATATGTAGCGTGTGACCAAGTGAATTTTTATTTGACAATAATTTAATTTAAGTTTATTTCATTAAAATCCCAGCGTTCAGATTGGTTAAAAATTATTTTTCATACCTCCATGAAAAAAATGCCGGAACTACTTTTTCCTGTCAAACATTGTATTACACCGCATTATTAACCTGCCATTTTTGTTGAAAATTTTTAATGAAAAGTTGTGTTTTTATTGTTTTTTAAATCGCAGAAAATTAAATTATAAGAAATGAATGCAATTTTATTTTTTCATGCAGATCTGTATGAAAAATAAAACCTAATCACACTTTTGTATGAACCGCTTCGCATACCTGCATGAAAAAAATAAAATTGCATTCATTCCTTAAATATAATACATGTGCGTGGAACATGTGAACAGGTGAATAAAGAAAATAAGATTGTTCATAATTTACTGGTTGTTGATTGTGTTCTATTTTAATGTCATAATAAAGAATCAATGAATACGTATATTTGTCCCCATTCAAGTCATCTTCGCAAGCTAAGGGTGACATCTACGACGTAACGTCGTTTCTGTATTCACCCTTGGCGTATTTAGTCCGATTTTCTTGGTGTCCTGGAAAGCGTTTTCATTGGTTCCAGCGAGGTCTCGCTACCCCACAGCGGTGCCATCAAAAACGCTTTTTTCCAATTTTCGTTCTTCAATAACTTTTTAAAGCTACTATTTCCCAGATTTGGACCCAAAAATTGTCAAATACAAACGAAATGTACACTTTTTAAGCTTTATATGACCTGATTAAATGATTACGAGAAACTATTGAAGCAACGACTCATTTTTTCGCAATTTGATACCAAATTCATGAAGCGAGGTCGAAAGTAGGTCAAAACAGTAGGACATGCGACTTTCTTAAATGACATCACAACATACATGATGACGTCATATTGAAATTTAAGTATGAATCTCGTTTGAATCATGGTCCGCGCTGTATGCGCATGCGCAACAATTTAAAAATAATTCTAACCCCATCAGTGATGGGGTTGAATTTAGGCTTGGATTTTCCCTAAATTCAGCTATCTGTCTTGTAATTTCGGCTCATTCTCTGTCTGAATCGCATATTATTAACCATCCCGAGGTGGTCAACACAAAAGTTTTGCATATTTTTTCAAAAAATTTCATTTTTTGCAATTAGACCATCTGTTACCGTCGCCCTTTAATACTGCATTTGTGCAGGGACGTGAAATTAACATTCGGTGATTGCTTTCATCAAGGCAGGGGCACTCCACGTTAGTTTTTTTCAAAATCGGTCGTGAAAAGGCGGAAATATTTGATAAACACTTACCTGAGTCGAGGGAATTTGTCGCTAAAATACTCCACAGCGGAGCCGAAATTACCCATAATGCAGTTCGAACGTTGTACACCCTGGTTCAACCTTGGCTAGCGAAGATGCATTCAAGTCTATGACATTAAATAATGTGCTAACTACTAACTGCTAAAAGGACATATCAATGCATTCCATCCATCATTAGATACCAAACAATTCGTGCTACTTCGGGCATGATTCGTGGCAGCAGAAATTGACGAGGGTATCCATGATAGGTTTTTCAGGAAGCAGACCAACATGGTGACAGCCAGAGTTTGCATTGCTGTATGATGCGTTGCATTACCTATCTAGAGCAATGAACGAAAATAATTTTAGCGCTGATAAAATGTTCTCTACCTATCAAGGTCTAATTTTCCTTTACCCTTTCCCAAACAAGACCTGTTTTTGACGTCCCTAATAGGAAAGGCTGGGGAAAACATTGAAACAAAAGAAGAAACTGCTGATAACCATCAGTTTCTCCTTTTGTCTCAATGTTTTCTGTGCCATATTTTACACATATCCTACCTTTAATAACTTCCATTTTGTCATTTTTGGCAGTTTTGAAGTTAATCACCCTAAAAGTTTGTCGTTTTGGAAAGGATTAAATGTTACCATAAATATAAATGGTGGGTCAGTCAATGTATAGATTTGACATAGATTGACTAAATGCATAATAATAATAATGATGATGATAATAATAATAATAATAATAATAATAATAATAATAATAATAATAATAATAATAATAATAATAATAATAATAATAATAATAATAATAATAATAATAATAATAATAATAATAATAATACATCAAATTTTAATTCGTATCAGTCTAATTTTTTGCTGTTTGGTAATGGGTTAAGATTTGTCATTAAGAAAATTAAGAAAAGGATGAAGAAGTCCTTACCATTACTCGGCACAGGGCATACTCAGATTCCAACATCACTTGAAATATTTTAAAACGGTCTCCAGTACTTGTCAATGGGTTTTAACCCTTTCACGAACAATAAGATTTTAGTCTGTTCTTATTCGACAACAAAACAAATGATAAAATCAGAATTTATGTAGTATACAACATAGAAAATATTGAGGCAAAAGGAGAAACTGCTGGTTATCAGCAGTTTCTTCTTTTGTCTCAATGTTTTCCCAAGCCTTTTCTCTTAGGGGCGTCAAAACCAGGTCTTGTTTGGGAAAGGGTTACCCCATTATCAGACTGCAAAATTTTAGACAGGTCCAAATTCAAAGATGTTACAGACGAAAATTTCACGTGAATAAAATTATATTTTTTTTCTTTGTTGTTGTTGTTGTTGTTTTTGTTGTTGTTGTTGTTGTTGTTGAAAACATTGTGGTAAATAAAGAAATTGCTTGTCGTAATTTTTTTCCAAATTATTTGTCCTGTAAGCCGTCAAAAGTGCCAATAAGTGGGCAAGGGCGGATCCAGGATTTTTTTCCAGGAGGGGCAAGCCCAAGATTTTTTTACGGGGGGGGGGTTCCAAGCTCAAATTATGGCTTACAATGTTATAAATATGAAATGTTACACTACATTTATAAAGCCAAAATTTAATTGTCGGCCAATTCCAGGGGGTCCGGACCTCAAACCCTCGCCCGACCCCCTCTAGATCCGCCCATGTGTGGTAATGGGTTTACCTTACTCACGCCAAAACTTTAGACCTTTAGAAACAGCTACAGAGGATTACTGATGACAAATTCGTGTCACGAAGTTCCAAGGTACAGTTTATAGAAAACGTGAAAAGAAGGACATGCTGGTTATCAGTTTTTTTCTGTTTTCATAAAAGGTTCTCTAAACCCATTTCTGGACAATAGGGTCGACTAAAGGACTCTTTACTTGATAAAGGATTAATGTACTAAACAATTAGAGAGAACTCGAACTTGTTGACCTACATCCCGGGCAAAAAGTTGAAACTTTCTATGCCTGGGTAGATCTAGTTTGAAAAAAATAATAAATAAATAAATAAATAAAAGAAAAACAGAAAAACAAAACAAAAACTAGAAAGCCCTGAATGACTTAATTGAGTCGCTCCACAGGCCTGGATTTCTTGTAATATCAAATCCATGTTTTGAATAGATTTTTAAATACTTGTGGTTCTAAGAGCAAAACGAAAGTAACAAGAGGGCCATTGGCCCTGAAGCGCTCACCTGATATAATATAACTTTTTGTATACCAATTTTCAGGTTGATTGGACAAAAAATGTGACCTCTAGAGTGCACACAAGGTTTTACAAAGATTTTACCTCATGACCTAGTTTATGACCCCAGATGACCCAATTTCGATCTTGTCCGAGAATTGATCAAGACAAACATTCTGATCAATTTTCAGGTTGATTGGGCAAAAAATGTGGCCTCTAAAGTGCACACAAGGTTTTTCTAAGATTTGACCCTGTGACCTAGTTTTTGACCCCAGATGACCCAATTTCAAAGTTGTCCGAGATTTCAACAAAACAATCATTCTGAGCAAATTCCAGGTTGATTGGGCAAAAAATGTGGCCTCTAGAGTGCACACAAGGTTTTTCTAAGATTTGACCCTGTGACCTAGTTTTTGACCCCAGATAACCCAATTTCAAACTTGTCCGAGATTTTATCAAGACCATTATTCTGATCAATTTTCAGTTTGATTGGGCAAAAAATGTGGCCTCTAGAGTGCACACAAGGTTTTTCTAAGATTTGACCCCGTGACCTAGTTTTTGACCCCAGATGACCCAATTTCGAACTTGTCCGAGATTTTATCAAGACAATCATTCTGAGCAAATTTCAGGTTGATTGGTAAAAAATGTGGCCTCTAGAGTGCACACAAGGTTTTTCTAAGATTTGATCCCGTGACCTAGTTTTTGACTCCAGATGACCCAATTTCAAAGTTGTCCGAGATTTTATCAAGACAATCATTCTGAGCAAGTTTCAGATTGATTGGGCAAAAAATGTGGCCTCTAGAGTGCACACAAGGTTTTTCTAAGATTTGACCCCGTGACCTAGTTTTTGACCCCAGATGACCCAATTTCAAACTTGTCCGAGATTTTATCAAGACAATTATTCTGAGCAAATTTCAGATTGATTGGGCAAAAAATGTGGCCTCTAGATTGCACACAAGGTTTTTCTAAGATTTGACCCCGTGACCTAGTTTTTGACCCCAGATGACCCAATTTCAAACTTGTCTGAGATTTTATCAAGACAATCATTCTGAGCAAATTTCAGATTGATTGGGCAAAAAATGTGGCCTCTAGAGTGTACACAAGGTTTTTCTAAGATTTGACCCCGTGACCTAGTTTTTGACTCCAGATGACCCAATTTCGAACCTGTCCGAGATTTTATCAAGACAATCATTCTGAGCAAATTTCAGGTTGATTGGGCAAAAAATGTGGCCTCTAGAGTGCACACAAGCCAAAGGTTGACGCACGACGGACGACGGACGACGGACGACGGACGACGGACACAGCGGTATCACAATACCTCACCATGAGCACTATTGTGCTCAGGTGAGCTAAAAAACAACAGCAATGATGTGGCCAAAGCAAAAAGAAAGTAAATGATTGACTAAAATTTTGGGGAGGCTACAATGATAACAAAGTTGAAAACTGTAACTTTGCCAAATTAAAGGGCACATAATTCAATATGTGAGATTATATTCAAGCTGAAAATTAAACTCATACATGTACAAGTAGCAGCAAGATCTTATAGTCACCATCATTCTGTCTAAGTTTTGTCTTTATTAGTCTATATTTGTGGCCGAAAGAGCCAAAAAGTTTCGAAAACTAAAATTTTATCAATTTCAAGGGCACATAACTCAGATTGTAACCGTGTGACAGCGTAACAGTGTGATCATGCTGAAAATTACACATAAGTGAAATCTTGTTCTTAACAAGATTATGTCCAAGAATCATTTTGATTGGTAAACATTTATGGTTGTTAGAGTGAAAACAAAGTCGAAAATGGCAATTTTGTCAAGTTCAGGGGCACATAACTCATAATGTAAGCTGAAAATTACACACAGGCAGATATCATTGTCATCTCCATTCTGCCCAAGTTTTGTCTTGATTGGTTAATATTTGTAGAGTTTAAAGTAAAAACTAAGTCAAAACTCGTTATTTTGATATTCAAGGGCAAATATCTCAGATGTTTCTAGGTCAATCCAAATTTTTTTAATGAATCTAAAGGAGGGTCACCCAAGGATCATTCCTGTGCAGTTTGACTTAAATCTATCCAGAAGTTTTTGAGTAGAAGATCTTTAGGAAAAGGTTTACGGACGCACGCACGACGGACGCACGCACGACGGACACACCGCCATGACAATTATTACCCGCTGGCTTGAAAAAGGCCAGTGGAGCTAAAAACCCGCAAGTGTGGTGAAAAAAAATCGTCTTTTTCGTATGACAAAATATCAAAATGGTTTTGTAAAATCATCCGTGGTGTTGAGAGCCGTGGTACAAAGAGGTTTTGGAATACAATGCGGCAAAAGAAGTATGTGCCTCGAAATCTGGACAAGTCTATAATTTATTATATACCGGTATATAATGTTATCATTCGGGAAAGGGTTAAAACCGTACCTAACTTTGACTCATAAAAATACCCTCACAAGATAAAGCCTAAGCCTTTTTGACCTTGTCCGCAATTGTGGCACCTTTTAACACATTACCAAACGGCAACATTTTGGACTTGTCCAAATTCAAAGGTGTTGCAGACGACAATGTCAAGTGCATGGAATTTTACATTTATTCTGTTTTTGTAAAGGAAACATTGTGGAAAATGTAGAAATTGCTTGTCACAAGTAATGTTTTTATTTCCCACAATGGTTTCCAAAGCCTTTATCTTGTAGGGCGTCACAAGACGTCACTGTGTGGGAACATGCACGGATCCAGATGGGGGGGAGGGGGTCATGACCCCCCCCCCCCCCCCCTCGAAATTGGCGAAAAAAGGGGTTATCAAAAAGATTACTGGTTATGTCCCAAAATTGTGGCGTCATTTGTTCCTGTGTGCCACGACAAACTGTTGTTATATTTAGTCCTTCGTGGTATGACATATAACGGCATGTGCGGATCTATAGGGACCCCCTGACTCCCCCTGGAATTTGGCAAAAAAGAGGTTGAAGATTGGATGGACCCCCTCTCCCCCTGGGAAAAATACCTGGATCCGCGCTTGGGGAATGTGTTTAAAATCACCTTTCCGTGTATCATTTGACTTTATTTCGTTGGTATAGTGCACCAGATTTAACCAGGGACTATTTTTAGCGTCGGTAAACTCCATTCGTTGAACGTCTTTAGAAAACACTATAGAATTGTGTGTGTGTGTGTGTGTGTGGGGGGTCATTAAATATATATGCAAATGTGCCGGGTTAATTTTGTTGCACTATACATATCAAAGAAATTATCTTTTACCCTGTATAGAAATTATCTTTTACCCTATATACGTGTAGGCCATGACTACAACGATCTCGTCATACCCTAAACCCTCTCCAAAATACAGGGTTGCCGCTAGTCAAAAAAAAATTAAATGAATAAATAAATAAATAAAAATAAAATTCCCTGACATTTCCCTGACAAAATTGGAAAATTCCCTGGCATGATTCGTCGCGGTAATTTCGCGGGAACTCGTGGTTTCTTGAGATAATTTTAAAAAGTGATCTTGAAATAATCAATTTTATGGCACTGCATCTTATTTTTTCAAAATTCCTTGACAATTCCCTGACATTTGCCAGTATTTCCAAATTTCCCTGGCAGTTCACAATATTCCCAGACAATTCCCTGACCTTGAAAAAATTCGAATTTCCCTGACTTTACCCTGACGCGTGGCAACCCTGAAATACTCTTTCCAAACGGCAAAAATTTGACTTTTTCCAATTGAATAGCAGTTGAAGACAACAAGGTGGATCTTGATGCAGAATGAATTTGTGTACAGTATAGTAGACAAAATATTGAGGTAAAAGGAGAAAATACTGGTTACCAGTATTTTCTTCTTTTGTCTCAATATTTTCCCAAATCTTTTCTATTGACGAAGTCAAAATTTGGACTTGTTTGTGAAAGATTTAACGGGCTACTGTTCTGATGTTCCTGTAAAATGGCCAAGTAAGGTTTTCACGTAAAGTTTCGGATTGACAGACAGACGGACAACTGTAAAACAATATGCCCCCGATCTTTCTATACGAGGGCATAAAAATGCTGACAGCTAGCGTCTTTTCTAAAAAGTTTTATGTTACAACGTACAAATCCACATGAACAATCGTTTTGTACAAGACTTGTAAGCATAAGCCTGTAATTTGACAAGTCAAAATTTCATCGTTTGAGAAGTTTTACTCAGAATTTAACCCTTTCCCAAACAAGAAATATTTTGAAATAAAAATGTTTTAGAGAAACATTATGACAAAAGAAGAAAATTTAGCTGATCAACATTTTCTGCTTTTGCGTAAATATTCTCGGCACTATAACAATCAAACATCCCATAAATCTGAAGGCTTGATATGTCGTCCACAGCAATTTTCAATAGCTACGAATTTTGTGATAAAATATCATTATTACTTTGGTTACTGTTATGTATTAATAAACCGCCGGTCTTGTTATAAATCTCGTAACTACAGCTTGATTCAAGATGTAGTTACGAGATTTTATAACAACACTGACGAAACTACTATCATTTGTCCGAAATTATTTCGCGGTAAACTGGATAAAATCTTTCCCTATTCGGACTGTCCTAAGTATTGTCGTTTTCATAACTGTTAAGATGCTGTTTCTGCGTTTCAAGTCATTACCAAACGACACAATTTTAGACGCGGTCCGAATTGAAAGATGTTGCAAACGAAAATTTAAAGTTAATGGAATTTTAGGATATTAGGTCCTTTTAGGGAAGAAAAACAATGTCGGAGGGAAGAAAACAATGTCGGAAATGAAGAAACTGTTATTAACATTTTTCTTACTCCGCAAAAATCAGGTCTTGGTGGAAATAAATATGAAATCGATTGATTGTTTCAGAAATAAGAGGGCCAGAATGGCCCTATTTCGCTCACCTGAAAGAAGTTAAAGACACACCCACTTTTTTTTGCCAAATCAAAAATTTGAAAACAAATTTTGAAAAGGGTCACCCAAGGAACATCATTGCCAAATTTGGTTCAAATTGGCCAAATGCTTGATTTTTTAAGAATTTTCCTATGATTTCTCTTAGTCTGATTAGCCACGCCCTACCACGCCAATTTTTTTGTTGAATACAAAATTTGCCGATAAAATTTGAAAAGGGTCACTAACGGAACATTGCTGCAAAGTTTGGTTCAAATTGGCCCAATGTGTGATTTTTAAAGAATTTTCTTAAGGTTTCTCTAAGTCTTATAAGCCACGCCCTGCCACACCCACATTTTTAGACGAACATGAAAATGTGTGTACACATTTTTAAGTGAGTCACTCAATAAACATTCTTGCCAAGTTTGGTTCAAATTGGCCCAATGTGTGATTTTTAAAGAACTTTCTTAGGGTTAGTCCGATAAGCCACGCCCTGCCATGCCCATTTTTTCTGACGAATCAAGAATTCGCAAACAAGTTTGAAAAAAAATAACCTAAGGAACATTTCTGCCAAGTTTGGTTCAAATTGGGCCAATAGTTGATTTTTAAAGAATTTTCTTAGAATTTTTCTAAGTCTGATAAGTCACGCTCTGCCACGCCCACTTTTCCTGACGAAAAACAAAATTTCGCATTTTTTTTTAAAATAGTCACCCAAGGAACATTTCTGCCAATTTTGGTTCAAATTGGGCAAATGGTTGATTTTTAAAGAACTTTCTTATGATTTCTCTAAGTCCGATAAGCTCAGCCCTGCCACGCCCACATTTTTTGACGAATCAAAAATCCGCGAACTATCTTTAAGAAGGGTCACAAAAGGAAAATTCCGACCATGTTTGGATCCAATTGGCCAAATGGTTAAGGAGAAGAAGATTTTTGAAGAAATTTTATACGATTTCTCTTGGTCGGAAAAGCCTCGCCCTGCTACGCCCATATTTTGTGACGAAACTAAAAATTTATGAACAAATGTTGGTAAGGGTTAATCAAGGAACAATTCTGCCAAGTTTGATTCAAATTGGCCCAATGCTTGATTTTTAAAGACTTTTCTTATGATTTCTCTAAGTCTGATAAGCCCCGCCCTGCCACGCCCACATTTTTTGACAAATTAAAAATCCGCAAACAACTTTTGAGAAGGGTCATTCAAGGAACATTCCTGCCAAGTTTGGTCAAAATTGGCTTGTTGGTTTTGGAGAAGACTATGTTTGAAGAAATTGACCAAACGCCAATCGACAGATCGCTCCGCCCAACATATAATTTAAGACAAGTAATGGGGATGTGATCGTAAATAGGGAACGATTTTATCAAGTTAATCGTGACGTAAATTCAGACAAACAAAATAGTATTTTGTAGGTGTTGTTATAAAATCTCGTAACTACGGCTTGATTTAAGCCGTAGTTACGAAATTTTATAACAACACCGACGGATTATCAAAACATAACGGTAAACCTAGTCTATTGTTAGCACAAAATTCTTTGCCATTGGCATGTCGATTGTTTTAATTGTCAGTCGATAACTCGATACATTAACACGTGCAACGAAGAACAATTGGGGCATGACATTTTTCTGATCGCCCTTTGGCTAATCGATGATTTTGATTGACAGTCGGCGTTTGGTCAAATTGTTGACGGACAGACAGATGGACAGTGAGTGACCACAATAGCTCACCTCGAGCACTTCGTGCTCAGGTGAGCTAATAATAAGGGTACAAACAAGAGCTGTCACTGTAAGATGACAATGCCCCCGACACCGCTTTGATTTTAAATTATGGCCAATCTATGTTCAAGGTCAAGGTCATCCAGGGGTCAAGGTCACCAAAGTATGTGCCTACAGAAAGGTAATGTACCAAGGAATGTTGTGGTAAAGTATGAAGCGAATATGTTAAGTAATAAGGAAGTTATGGCAAATGTTAAAGTTTTTGGACGGAATGACGGACAGACGGACGGACGGACAGACAGACGGACAGACAGACAGACGGACGGACAAGTCAAATTTATGATGCCTCCCTATCAGGGCATAAAAAGACATAAACAATGCATTCTTATTAAGACATCTTATTTACAAATTGTACATATAACAACATTATAAATATTGCTCCCAAAACCAGACAAGAATGTACAAAAATATAACAATACCAGTAAAAGAAAGAAATATCCTTTTTTCACAATAATCTGTATTTGGTTATTTCAACAGCACTTTACCATTAACCCATTACCACACAGTGACTCCTTTTGACTCCCAACAATATAATGGCTTTGGAAAACATTGTGAAAAATGAAGAAATTGCTTGTGACAAGCAATTTCTACATTTCACACAATGTTTTCTACCCAAAAAGCTATGAAATTTCGACATTTCATCACATTGGAATGTCGCCTGCAACTTCTTTCAAATTGTACTAACCCAAAATTTTGTCGTTTGGTAACGAGTAAATTTTATATATACTTAGCGCCACAAGATAGTTACTGCCAAGATCGCCCTTGGATCTCTCAAATGGTACGATACCAATCAATATACAAAATGGTTGATTCAAATAATTTTTTCACATTTAAAACATCTGAAAACCACTCTCCTTGGTTACAAATTTAAGGACATTTAACTTATTACCAGACAACAGAATTTTAGACTGATCCAAATTCAAAGGTGCTGCAGGCTACTATTTCAAGTGAATGAACTTTAATAATTTTTGTTCGTTTTGTATAGAAAACATTGTGGGAAATGAAGAAATTGCTTGCCACAAGCATTTTCTTCATTTCCCACAATGTTTTCCAAAGCTTATATCTTTTGGGGAGTCAAAAAGAGTCAATGAGTGTGAATGGGTTAACTGTTGGGAACCTTTTAAGGTGCAGGGACATAAAGCTGATTTATTTGAATGCCTGGTGCTGCCCCTACATCTTATTGGGCTTGAGGGGAACGCTGCATTTTGTTGGTAAGTGGGTTTGATTATATTGTTTACAGTTTGTATAAATTCAACCATTTGATATCCCAATGCTGCTTTGGGTGGTAACTCTTTAGAGACAAGCTAAGTATACATAATTAACTCTTTGATTACTTCTCTATCTTTTACGTATATCTGAAATTCTTTTGATTTACACATTTGAGTATATATTCATATGTCACGCTGTTTTGAGACAGTTTCAAAATACCAAGATCTTACATTTGAGTCAAGATCTGGAAAAAAGGTCCCTTATAGCATTTGAGACAGCCATATTTCTTGATCAGCCTGAGCCTTACAGCAGTCTGACCAGGATCCATGCAGCATTTCACAACTAGAATTGTCGCAAAGCGGACAAATACCCCCCACTAGCACCTTGTCACTGAAAAAGTGCTGTAGGTCAACTGGTTCTTGACTAAGAGCAAGGAAACGGATTTCAAACAAAGTCTGATTGTGACCTTGACCTTTGACCTTGGTGACCCAAAAACAATAGGGCACCTCCTTGGGTCATGGGCAACAACTGAGTAAAGTTTCATGATCCTAGGTCAACCGGTTCTTGACTTAAAGCACAGAAACGGATTTAAAACAAAGTCCGATTGTGACCTTGACCTTTGACCTTGGTGACCCAAAAACAATAGGGCACCTCCTTAGGTCATGGGCAACAACTGTGTAAAGTTTCATGATCCTAGGTCAACCGGTTCTTGACTTAGAGCACGGAAACGGATTTCAAACAAAGTCCGATTGTGACCTTGACCTTTGACCTTGGTGACCCAAAAACGATAGGGCACCTCCTTGGGTCATGGGCAACAACTGTGTAAAGTTTCATGATCCTAGGTCAACCGGTTCTTGACTTAGAGCACGGAAACGGATTTCAAACAAAGTCAGATTGTGACCTTGACCTTTGACCTTGGTGACCCAAAAACAATAGGGCACCTCCTTGGGTCATGGGCAACAACTGTGTAACGTTTCATGATCCTAGGTCAACCGGTTCTTGACTTAGAGCACGGAAACGGATTTTAAACAAAGTCCGATTGTGACCTTGACCTTTGACCTTGGTGACCCAAAAACAATAGGGCACCTCCTTGGGTCATGGGCAACAACTGTGTAAAGTTTCATGATCCTAGGTCAACCAGTTCTTGACTTAGAGCACGGAAACGGATTTCAAACAAAGTCCGATTGTGACCTTGACCTTTGACCTTGGTGACCCAAAAACAATAGGGCACCTCCTTGGGTCATGGGCAACAACTGTGTAAAGTTTCATGATCCTAGGTCAACCGGTTCATGACTTAGAGCACGGAAACGGATTTTAAACAAAGTCCGATTGTGACCTTGACCTTTGACCTTCGTGACCCAAAAACAATAGGGCACCTCCTTGGGTCATGGGCAACAACTGTGTAAAGTTTCATGATCCTAGGTCAACCGGTTCATGACTTAGAGCACGGAAACGAAAAAGTCTACGGACGGACGGACGGACGGACGGACGGATGGACGGACGGACGGACGGACGGACGGACGGACAGACAGACAGACATGGTGAAACCAATATACCCCCCTCTACTTCGTAGGTGGGGGGTATAATTACAACAGGTCACGAAAAAGCTATTGTAGACCATTATGGTTCATGATCAGACTCTGTGTATAATAAGCAGGCTGATCTGGAACCATGTTGGGCTCAAAAGTCTTGAGGGACCTTTATCCACATCTAAGCTCATTTATAAGTATACAGATTTCAAAGCTTCAACATAATGTCAAGTGTGTGTGGAGAATATGAAACTTATAAATCATTAAATCCTCTACAGACAAAAACCTCAAAAGTGTTCAAAATAATTTAGCTCTTCTTTAACAAAAAGATGTTTTGCATATTTTCCATGCACATATAGCTCACGAAAAAAGACATGGCAGAGCATCCCTAGCTAATAGCTTAAGATGCTCGGCCAGGTCATTTATCTTGAAATGGAAATTGCCCACTGTTTATACAGCCAGTGAAGCTTGAATATTTATTTCAATAATTTTGTCTCACATTTATGCCACAAGAATTGTGTAGCAAACAGGCGTGTAGGCTAAGATCAGACTGCACGTCTGTGCAGGCTGATCTTAGTCTATACTGCTTGCCAAAGCTTTGTTCACAAGAGAAACATGATTCGAATAGCATAAGAATGGTTGAAAATGTTTTATTTGGAATGGGTTGGAAATTCCTAGTCTTTGGACAACACACAAAAGCTCTGACATAATCTTTCATTATCGATAACACAAAACCATACATTTTAACAAGGCACAATTACAAAATTTATTTAAATATTTCCCAAACATTACTTGGTTTTGAAGTCACTCTAGGAAAGCTTGCAAAAACAATTGGACAAAAGAAGAAAATGCTAATAACCAGCTTTTTGCTTCTTTTCTATGCTATATTGTAGACAAATTTTATGAATATCCATTTTGTTGTCTGTAGCAGTTTTCAAATGTGAACCGTCTAGAATTTTGTTGTATGGATTTAGCTTAATCTTTCACAAACTATAAAATTGTAGACAACAGACAAAATAAAAAGTGAGAAAATAATATGAAGTATGTCAAAGCACATAAAGCACTTACAGAAAAGGAGAAAATGCTGTAATTATTCTAATAAACGCCAATATTCTAATTAACGCCCATCCCCCATATCTCACTGGACAATCAGCCTATTTCGAGCACATTTTCAGTAAACAAGGTTGGTTCTAATAAACGCCCCTCCCCCGATTCCAGAAAAAAGGTATTGTCTGTCATAAACAAAGATCATTTTCAAAAGCAACAATGAAAGATTTCAAGGCTGTAATGTGTGTTTCAGACAACGAAATTTCATCCTAAAATCGTATTTTGCAGTCTTTCTAACAATAATTTGACAATTTTGC
This sequence comes from Fragum sueziense, assembly GCA_963680895.1. NCBI lineage: Eukaryota > Metazoa > Mollusca > Bivalvia > Cardiida > Cardiidae > Fragum > Fragum sueziense. The sequence continues at coordinate 20,562,012 of OY804610.1, forward strand.
CTTGTTTTATCTTCAGTCCATGAAAGACACTAGATTTGCAATTTTTGACACTCAAAATCAAAATACCTCTAATAAACGCCCACCCCTAACTTTCCCATTGACCACGTTTCTAATAAACGCGCGGGCGTTTATTAGAATAATTACGGTGCTTGGAATAATTGTTTTCTTCTTATATGAAATCTCTAAGTGCATTATAAAACCAGGGCTTGCTTGGGAAAAGATTACATTAAGTATTTCAACTAATTACATAAACATTTACAGATAACTAGTGAAATAGAAACACATGTATTTGCTTCCCCTTTTGTCGTGATGTTTTTGGTTAAGAATAAAATATTTTGTACACATAACAATGAAAATATAACTATATGACTAACATTTTGTGACTTGTATTTGTGAAACACTATATAGCCCTTAACATATTACCAGCTGGCAGAATTTTAGATTTGTTTAAATTTAAAGATGTTGCTAAAGACAATTAAAATTTCATGTGCATGAAATCTCATATTCTTTGGTCATTCTGGTTAAAAAACTTAATTGGAAATGGTAAGTGCTTACCATTGGTCAGTGCTTGTAATGAGCAATTTGTACATTTCCCAAAACACAAGACCTATACCAAGAATAATTCTGGCTAAAAATGTCATTTTAGAAATTTCTTATTTGGTCAAAAATACAATAATGCCTTTTGGTTATAAATGCCTTGATTTAACCAAAAGCTCATTAATGGAATAGATCATATGTCAGTGAGATATCGAAGCCTTGTTTTTTTATAAAACATAATTAATAGCTTTTGTTAAAATTGTTCATCAAAACAGATAGACAGGCAGACAGACAGACAGAAGGGGTAAAAGCCATATATACCAAATCCAATTCTACAGAAAAGGCCACAAAAAATACATATATATCTGAAAATTCTAATGCTTTTCTAAAATGATTGGAAGAATAAAATTGAGCTTGAATCTGGTTTAAATGGCCCTTATATATCTGAGGCCACCATAGGTCTTGATCAGCTTGTTTAGAAAGATCAGTGAAATAATAAGCCATGCTACAGTCTTATTCAGAGTTCAAGATAAGAAGGGTCAAGGTGTTCTAAATTTGTTATTTCAAATACAAACCTTAATATGTTGTGGGTACTCATTGGAATTGTCTTGACAAGACGATTCCAATGAGTACCCACAACACAGGGTTTGATCAACTATTAATCATACTTTGCTTTATAAAAAGCACCCCTTCTTATCTACAGATCTTGTCTTAATGTTTGCTACAAGTACTAAATAATGTAGCTTTTCATAGAAAACCTCATAACTGCAGCTTAAAACAAGCTGCACTTACGAGATTTTAAATGAAAAGCGACAATAAGCTGTAAAAGAACATCATGGATCTTGATTAGACTGTGTGTAAGACCAGGTTGATCTGGATCCATTATGGTCTGAATATCATATAGGGCCCTTTATTCCCATATCCTTGCTTATTTCAATGAATGAATGAAAATGATGGAAAATGCGTAGTGAGCTTCGTGATAATATGATAGTTTGATTAAATCTTGAGTACTCAAACACAAATGTAATATTACCAAAACATATCTTGTAGATCCATATAACCATGAAAAATGACCAAAAATTGAGAAAAAATGAATATTTTCTAAAATAAATATTGATATTAATGACCCTTTCATAAACATTAGGAAAACCTGTTGAAAACAATCATGGAAATGATAAAAATGTTGATAACTGGCTTTTCCTTATTTTTTTCTCATTTCTATCCATGTGACTGTATAGAAAATTCATACATTTAGCAATATTTTCTTCGATTGTTTGAATCAGCCACCATTTTTGGCCAGTGTAAATATTTGTCAAAATTTAGGAAAGGCAGAGCAACCGATAATGGATGGTTAATGAGTTCTTAACTATTCAAACTAAATCCATATATTGTGAGTTCTTATTGGAATCATCTCCGATGAGTGATATTTTGTATTTTGAAAAGCGATTACGCCCTCTTATCAAAGTTTTAGGAAAAGAAGAAGTTTACTTACTGTAAATTGATATTTTTTTCCAAAACCTCATAACCACAAGTGTTAACCCTTTCCCAAACAACAAAATTTTTGTTTTGTTCAATTCAAAAGCTGCTGCAGACGCCAAAATGAATGCCAATCAAGGTTGGATTTGCGTACAATATAGCTAAGAAAATATTGAGGCAAAAGGAGAAACTGCTGGTTATCAGCAGTTTCTTCTTTTGTCTCAATGTTTTCCCAAACCATTTCTTCCTGGGACGTCAAAACCAGGTCTTGTTTGAGAAAGGGTTAAGGTAGAATACCGTAATGTAGCCATCTTGAAATCTATAAAACATCGGCTTTTTTGGATATAGGTCATTATATATCTGAACGTATTTGGGCACAGTTGAAAACATTCCGTGGTGGAACGTTCCATCGCCGAATGTTTTCGGTGTCGCCCAAATAATTCCGACATTGCACCAATCTCATTACATGTATTCTACCGTAACCCTCTCCAAAACAAGAACTGGTTTTGAGATCTATGATAGAAAATGCTTGTGCAAAGATTGAGGCAAAAGAAGTAAATACTGGTCAACAGCACTGTCTAAATATTTTCTGTGCACAATTTCTCTCCTTATAAACATGTATGCATTTAGCTCTCTGCAACAGCATTCAAATTGAATCAGACCGAATTATTTCTGTTTGGGAAACGTGTAATTATGAGGTTTTTAAACAAGGTTTATTAAGGTATTCCACCCCTAATAAAGATTCAAGTAAAGTCGGAATTTTTCATGACACATTGTTAACATACATTGTCCGAACCTATCCAGGCAAGGTTGTAAACATTTGATGGTGAAACATTCCACTGCCCAATTTTTACGACGTTGCTCGAATAATTCTGATGTTGTGTGAATTTTATTAGGGGTTGAATACCTTAAGAAAATTAAGGACATGTAGCTGATAAATGATGGAATTTGATAATTTGACTAAATGACTGTTTACTGTTAGAAGAACTTCTTGGCTTGATTTTCTTTACTTTGTCTGAAATGATAAACATAGAATTCATTGATTGAACATAATTCATTTTCTAACCCTTTTACAGGGGTCGTGCTAGGTTGTCTAAAATACAAAGAGCAGTGTTCTCCCCAGCCCAATAAGCTGTATCGGCCCCACTACAGCTTCATGTAAATTAGTGTAATGCCCCTACACCTTCAAAATTACCCCTACAGCTCAATTTCTTCAAATTGTCACCAAATGGAGACATTTAGAGGTACTTCATGTCAAAAACTGATACATAATGCATTCTTATGAATTAAAATGTAATATTTCTGTATAAAAACATTATGGGAAAAGAAGAAATTGCTCAAATTGAGCAATTTCTTCTTTTTCCAAAATGTTTTTATTCACAATTATTTGCATGAACACAATGCCTTCCAAGGTTTACCAATGCCACTACAGCTTGAAATTATTCTGCGGAGAGCCCTGAAGAGGTAATATGATGTGTTTGTGAAACACTAGTGCCTCCAAAATAGCCACAAATAAGTTTTTTAACAGACAGATGGACGGACACAAGTAAACCAATATGCCCTCGATCTCTAGATACAGGGGCATAAAAATTTATTTAGGAAATATCGTATGAGGTGGTCAACCTAAATAGATAGATCGTTTCAGTCGGAATCTCTTTTAATCTACCCTCTTTTTACCTTTTCTAGTAAAATTTATGGTAAGTATTTTTTCCTATAGAAAAGTTGTTCTACTAAAAACATATCTTAATCTTCAAACAGCAAAAAAATTACAAATTTTCATCCAAGGATCTGTCAATTAAATCTTCGAAATATGACAAAGTTCAACTGATAACCCGACTGCAAAATTTTAGACTGGTCCAAATTCAAAGATGATGCAGACAGCAATTTCAAGTGAACAGAATTCTACATTTTGTTTGTCTTTTGGGGTAGAAATGACTGTGGGTCTTTTCCAGCATAAAAGACTGTCGGAAATGTAGAACTTGCATGTCATTTCCACGATGTTTTCTAAGCCTTTATCTTGTTGGGCATCAATAGGCGTCATTATGTGGCAATGATATAACCTATTCCTATACACTGATGCTTTTGGACTCCCCTTCAGCAATAACTTCATTTCCCACGATGTTTTCAATGCCAAAATGGCAAGATCTTTAAAATTTAATCAACTTGAAATTTTCATCTGCAACATCTTTAAATTTGGACCAGTCTAAAGGATGAGTGTCAATAAGGCCCTTTCCGTGACCCAGCCCGATTTCCTTCATTTTCGCCATACATAGCCACTAACATATTGACCTTATGTACGCAAAGTATCAACTTGAACGGAGCCTTGGTTTGGAAGATATATTAAATCAAAGTGGGTGGGGTAAGTCACTCACTATGCCAATAGATAGTAATCAATTTCTTATACAGTTTTACTAACAATTTATATCTTAAAAACTGGTAATGCAGTGAAATGTATGTGTCATGAACTTTAAATACACGTTGTTGTTTATTCCATTAGATGCCGTGTATAGGAGAAAAGGGGCAATAAACACGTTCATGAATTTTTAGGATTTTTGGATGGACTAACTTTACGAAAAACCACAACAGGCTTTTATTTCTCATTTCATCTGATTTATCTTTCTGGTGGTGAATGAAGATATATAACCATAATTTGTAATATGAAAATTTTCAAAATTGCTTTTGTATATTCTGGATTACATGCCCTTGATTTCTTGATAAAAATGCCAAAAATTATAAGAAGCACTATTTCGTTTCTGAACCAAACATTTCTTTATAAATCACCATAAAATACCAATAGGAGGACGATAAGAGCCTTGTGTACACGAAAACATCAGATAATGAGGTTGCAATTGTTATCTTAACAGAGTGGGTGGGGTAAAATACTCCAAAATCAAGCGTGAAACAGACATGAATATTTCATAGACAGAATTGCTTGTTTAGCTTCTTAAATGTATAGTAACGCTTTTATTAGCTCATCTGAGCATAAAATGCTCAAAATGAGCTATTTTGATCGCTTTTCGTCAGTCGTCTGTCTCTCTATCTGTCCATCTGTCTGTTCTTAATTTGGTGTTTACACTCTAGCATCTGTAAATATAAGCCAATCTTGACCAAACTTTGTCAAAACAGGTATGGTCATAAGTTCTCTTAGGAATTCGATTATGGACTGGATCCAACAAAAAGTACTAGAGTTATCTGCCCTTAAACGTCAAAAATAGTGAGTTTTGACATTGTTTCTACTCTAGCATGTACATTTATTGACCAATCCAGATGAAAATTATACACAATGTTGGTTACTATATTTCCTAAAATTGCTTAGATTTTCAGTCTGACTGAACAAGAAAATCATGAGTTATGTGCCCTCGAATTTGACAAAATTGCCGTTTTCAACTTTGTTTTACTCTAACAAAACCAAATACCGACCAATGAAGACAAATCTTCGACACTGTGTTGATCACTTTAAGATCTTGAATGATTACAAATTTTACCACAATTGGACGACAATTTGTGAAGTTGCCTGCCCTTGAATTTGATAAAATTGCAGTTTTCGACTTTGTTTTCACCTCAAAAACCACAAATATTGACTAATCAAAATGAAACTTGGACACAATGTTTGTGACCATAAGAACTTGGAGCAGTGTGAATTTCAACATAATTATGGTAAGACTTGCTCAGTTATCCGCCCTTGTATTAGACAAAATTAGAGTGAAAACAAAGTCGAAAACGGCAATTTTCTGATCCAATCAGCCTGAAAATCTGAGTAATTGGAGCAAATATTGTAACCAACATTATGTATAATTTTCATCTTGATTGGTCAATAAATGTACATGCTAGAGTAGAAACAATGCCAAAACTTACTATTTTTGACGTTTAAGGGCAGCTAACTCTGGACCTTTTTGTTTGATCCAACCCATAATCTAATTCCTAAGAGAACTTATGACCATACTTGTTTTGACAAAGTTCGGTCAACATTGGCTTATATCAGCGGATGCTAGAGTGTAAACACCAAATTAAGAACAGACAGATGGACAGATAGAGAGACAGATGACGGACGAAAAGCGGTCAAAATAGCTCAATTTGAGCATTTTGTGCTTAGATGAGCTAATAAAAGCGTTACCATACATTTAAGATGCTAAACAAGCAATTCTGTCCATGAAAAATTCATGTCTGTTTCATGCTTAATTTCAGAGTATATTACCCCACCCACTCTGTTAAGATAACAATTGCAACCTCATTATCTGATGTTTTGTGTACACAAGGCTCTTATCATCCTCTTATTGGTATTTTATGGTGATTTATAAAGAAATGTTTGGTTCAGAATCAAAATAGTACTTCTTATAATTTTTGGCATTTTTATCAAGAAATCAAGGGCATGTAATCTAGAATATACAAAAGCAATTTTGAAAATTTTCATATTACAAATTATGGTTATATATCTTCATTCACTACCAGAAAGATAAATTAAATAAAATGAGAAACAAGAGGACCATGATGGTCCTAAATCGCTCACCTGAATCAAGATGACAAGAGTGATAATGGCAATTTTGTCAAATTCAAAGGCATGAAACTAAGGATGTTCTGTTTGGAAACAATAAAGTAATAATTTTGTTCCAATCAATCCTGTAAAATTGGGTACAAATTAGCACAATGATTTTTTCAATAATTATTTCATGATTTCGCAATATACAACATAGGGGTTATTTTCAAAGCATACTGATCAGTTAGAGATTGATCATTTATCATATTATAACATGATTTGGACTGTGGTTCGAAAGAATATAGCGAAAGACCACCATCTGATAAGCTAGGCTAATCCTTTCTTATTTGTTTACATAAGATAAACATTGGGCCAGCCAGAGCAACAGATAAGAGAAATAGATTAGAGAAATAAGAAAGGCTTTCAAAATTTATTATTTATATATCCAAACCCTATGCAGAATGTACTAATCTTTTCAAGCAGATGCTTGAAATGATCACCAACAACATAGGGTTTGATGAATATTGAAACAAAATGTTGCTTTTTGAAAAAGCAGTTATCTCCCTTTATCTGCAGCTTGTATGATTCTAAAATTAAATGCATCAAAATTGCCATCAAAATTGCCTTGTAAAATGTAGAACCCACAATGTAGGGCTTAGTTTCCATGTATAGTAATGATTTTTGTATTCTGGAAGCCATTCATGACATGAGGTCTTACACAACATTTTAAGGTTCTAGGCCAAACAGTTTAGAAGAAAACTAAGTATCTCCGTGACATCCCACAGTAAGGTATAATTTCAAAGCTCCAAATTTCCCAAACCCTGCCACACCAATATATTTTTTAAAAAAATTCAAGATACAATTTTGAAACGAAACACAAGGAACTTTCCAGCAAGGTTTGGTTCAAATTGGCCCAATGGTTTATTTTTAAAGAATTTTCTTATGATTTCTCCAAGTCTGATAAGCCCCTTTCTCCCTGACACGGCCACATTTTTTGACAAATGTGAAAATTTGATTACAAGTTTTGAAAAGAATGACTCAAGGCACATTCCTTCCAGATTTGGTTTAAATTGGCCCAATGGTTGATTTTTAAAGAATTTTCTTATGATTTCTTGAAGTCTGATAAGCCCCTTCCTCCCTGCCACACCCACTTTTTTTGACAAATGTAAAAAATTGTGAATAAATTTTGAAAAGAGAGACTCAAAGAACATTCTTGCAAAGTCTGGTTCAAATTGGCCCAATGGTTGATTTTTAAAGAATTTTCTTATGATTTCTGTAAGTCTGATAAGCCCCTTTCTCCCTGCCACGGCCATATTTTTTGACAAATGTAAAAATTTGTGAACAAATTTTGAAAAGAGTGACTCAAGGAACATTCCTGCAAAGTCTGGTTCAAATTGGCCCGATGGTTGATTTTTAAAGAATTTTCTTATGATTTCTATTAGTCCGATGAGCCCCTTTCTCCCTGCCGCGGCCACATTTTTTGATAAATGTAACAATTTGTGAATAAATTTTTAAAAGAGTGACTCAAGGAACATTCCTGCAAAGTCTGTGTCAAATTGGCCCAATGGTTGATTTTTAAAGAATTTTCTTATGATTTCTCTAAGTCTGATAAGCCCCTTTCTCCCTGACAAGGCCACATTTTTTGACAAATGTAAAAATTTGTAAACAAATTTTGACAAGAATGACTCAAGGCACATTCCTGCCAAGTTTGGTTCAAATTGGCCCAATGGTTGATTTTTAAAGAATTTTCTTATGATTTCTCTAAGTCAGATAAGCCCCGCCCTGCCACGCCAACATTTTTTGACAAATCAAAAATTCGCAAACAAGTTTTGAAAAGGGTCACTCAAGGAACACTCCTGCCAAGTTTGGTAAAAATTGGCCCAATGGTATAGGAGGAGAAGATGTTTAAAGAAATTGTGAACGGACGGACGGACGGACAGATGGACGGACGGACGACGGACAAAAAGCGACCACAATAGCTCACCTTGAGCACTTCGTGCTCAGGTGAGCTAATAAAAGCCTGTTGTGATTTTTCGTAAAGTTAGTCCATCCAAAAATCCTAAAAATTCATGAACGTGTTTATTGCCCCTTTTCTCCTGTACATGGCATCCAATGGAATAAACAACGACGTGTATTTAAAGTGCATGACATATACATTTCACTGCATCACCAATTTTTAAGATATAAATTGTTAGTAAATCTGTATAAGAAATTGAATACCATCTAATGGCATAGTGGGTGACTTACCCCACCCACTTTGATTTAATATATCTTCCAAACCAAGGCTCTGTTCAAGTTGATACTTTGCCTACATAAGGTCAATATGTAAGTGGTCATGTGTGGCGAAAATGAAGAAAATCGGGTTGGGTCACGGAAAGGGCCTTATTGACACTCATCCTTTCCACTGTTTGGGAATGATTTAACCCTTTCCCTAACAAGACCTGGCTTTGACGTCCCTAATAGATTAGGCTTGGGAAAATATTGAAACAAAAGAAGAAACTGCTGATAAATTAACCAGCAGTTTCTCCTTTTGTCTCAATATTTTCTGAGTCATATTTTACAAAAATCCTTTTTTTTTTCAATGTCCATTTTGTTGTTTTCAGCAACTTTCAAATTGGACCAGTCTATTTGTTGCCGTTTGGGAATGATTTAAACAGTAAACACTTACCTGTAGACCATATATCCTACAATAATGAGAATCTGTATTACCATGGCGATGAAAAATAATGTGGGTGATAAACAAGGGGGAGGTAATGGACATCCACCGACCGCAGCCTGAAAATGCAAATAAAGATAATGATAAACCATTATGGCCAGACAGCACATTGCTTTTTTTAAACCTTTCCCAAATGACAAAATTTTAGGGTGGTCCAATTTTGAAAGCTAACACAGGCAACAAAATGTATGTTTTTGAAGACGGAATTTGTGTAGAACAAAGAGCAGAAAATATTGAGGCAAAAGGAGAAACTGCTGGTTATCAGCAGTTTCTTCTTTTGCCTCAATGTTTTCCCAGGATATTTCTTTTACTGACGTCAAAACAGGTCTTGTTTTGGAAATGGTTAAAAGCTTTTCTGTCCCATACATGTAAATGTCACTTTTATTTCAAAACATCTTTTCTGCCTTAACCCTTTTCCAAACCAGACCTTGACTCTGCTTTATTAACAACCTTACAATCAGGTTTTCGTGTAAATTTTGTAACAAAACATCTGATTGCACAAGAAATATATTCAAAATAATCTATGCGAATTAAAAGTCTTTGAGAAGAATTTAAAGGGGGAATGGCACTTAAAATCATGCAAATTTTCCGAGAACTTCGTACAAAATAAATATGTATTATGAAAATATGGCCTTTAAATTGCATCTATGCCAAATCTTAGCTTTCTATCTTGTGTATTGGGTAGGATGTCGGCGGATTTAAAACCCCATACGTTCCATTATTGTAAATATTATCCCCGGGACAACAAATCATGGGGTTTTAAATCCGTCGACATCTAAGCCAATACACAAGGTAGAAAGCTAAGATTTGGGGTTTATGCAATTTAAAGACCATAATTTAAAAATATATATTTATTTTTTTGTACGAAGTTCTCGGAAAATTTGCAAGATGTTAAGTGTTATTCTGCCTTTAACCATTGAAATTTTGTTTACCAAAGTCAAAATTGCAAAAGTATATGAATTTATAAATAATCTTACCTGTGGTTTATTGACTAGATTAAACATATCTCCTTTAACTGTTCTAAGGTTCTCTTGTAACTCGTGTAAAACTAGCTGTAATTGAGGATTAGCTCCGCCCCCTCCTCCAGCATTCCCGCCTGCCTGGCCAACTTGACCCATGCTACCTTGTATAACATTGGCTCGCTGTTGTACATCATTAACTATATTTCTGTAATTAGATAAAACATACATATTCATAAATTTGAGGATAAGCCCCGCCCATCCTACATTTGAGGATTAGCTCCGCCCCCTCCTCCAGCGTTCCCGCCCCCTGACCAACTTGACCCATGCTACCTTGTATAACATTGGCTCGCTGTTGTACATCATTAACTATATTTCTGTAATTAGATAAAACATACATATTCATAAATTTGAGGATAAGCCCCGCCCATCCTACATTTTGAGGATTAGCTCCGCCCCCTCCTCCAGCGTTCCCGCCTCCCTGACCAACTTGACCCATGCTACCTTGTATAACATTAGCTCGCTATTGTACATCATTTACTATATTTCTGAAGTTAGAAAAATATACATAATCATAAATTTAAGGATTAGCCCCGCCCATCCTACATTTGAGGATTAGCCCCGCCCCCTCCTCCAGCGTTCCCACCCCCTGACCAACTTGACCCATGCTACCATGTACAACATTCGCTCGCTTTACTATATTTCTGAAATAAGAATAACATACATATTCATAAATTTGAGGATAAGCCCCGCCCTCCTACATTTGGGGATTAGCTCCGCCCCCTCCTCCAGCGTTCCCGCCTCCCTGACCAACTTGACCAATGCTACCTTGTATAACATTAGCTCGCTGTTGTACATCATTAACTATATTTCTGGAATTAGAAAAAATATACATATGTGACCCATCACGCTAAAAGGGACCTTATCGGATGTGTGAAAAATATCGACCCCAGTCAGTCTGTGCAGTCCGCGCAGCCAGACTAGGACGACACTTTTCACTTTTATGTGAATTTCTAACTCCAGAATGTTTTCCCTATCTTACTAAATGTTCATTTTTTCCATACAGTATCTGGTTGACCTGTGCTGGGTCTGACAAGTTTGTCAAAATTTCGATTTTTTTTCTTCGGATAAGGTCCCTTTTAGCGTGACGGGTCACATATTAACAAATTTGAGGATTAGCCCCGCCTCCTCCTACATTTGAGGAATAGCTCCGCCCTTACTACATTTGATGATTAGCTCCGCCCCCCCCCCCCCCCCCCCCCCACCTCCAGCATTCCCACCTCCCTGACCAACTTGACCCATACTACCTTGTATAACATTAGCTCGCTGTTGAACATCATTTACTATATTTCTGAAGTTAGAAAAGCATATCGTCGGTGTAAATGCAAAACCTTGTATGTCGATTTTTGCGATTTTGTGTGTCCAGTTAAGACAATTCTTGCAGGCTTTGAGATATTTTTACTAATCAGTATCTTTTCCATCTAACAAAATAGGATACCTGTGCTAGGTCCAGAGTCGAATTCACCAACTTGTCTTAATTCAAGTAAAGCTGTAAGATTACAAAACAGTCCATCTAATTGGCCGAAACGTACATCTCGTCCAATCAGATGGCTTGTACTGTAATTTAAATATTGACAATAGATTTAAAATCATTGGTATCTTCCATAAAATCAATGTATTGCATAGATGGTCACTTTTTGTCTGACATATGTGATCCGTCGCGCTAAAAAAGACCTTATAGGAAGTATGAAAAGTATCAAAACTAGTCTGTATCCAAAACTATTTCTGAAATTAGAAAAAATATACATATGTGACCCATCACGCTAAAAGGGACCTTATCGGATGTGTGAAAAATATCGACCCCAGTCAGTCTGTGCAGTCCACGAAGCCAGACAAAGGTCGATACTTTTCACTTTCATGTAGTTTTCTGAATCTGGAATGTTTTCCGTATCTTACTATATGTCCATTTTTCACATTCGATAACTGGTTTACCTTTGCAGGGTCTGATCAGTTTGTCAAAAATTGGATTTTTGGACTTCTGACAAGGTCCCTTTTAGCGTGATTGGTCACATATCACATAAAGAAGAGTGGACTTACCGAATTTGCCTAGCTTCTTGTATAATTTCATTCTGTGAGGTTAAAACTCTTTCTACTTCATGTCTTTTTATAGTGTCAATCATCATAGGTTGACCTCCTCCCTACAGAAAACGACAACAGAAAATCTATCAATAAATCAATGTGATCTTGCTACCCCAACAGGGCCTTGTCATTTTTGCAACAAGAGTGCCATGGTCACAATATACGCCGCCACTTATAAAACTTGAGACAAAAAATTGATATTGACAAGGATTTATAAATATTCACACAAAAACCTGTAAAAAGTTGTGTTCACAAAAAGGTTTTTATAAATATCCAGTCAAAAACCTGGAAGGAATTGCGTTCATGAGGCTGAAATATCATTAAGCCGCAGAGACTAAGGTTGAAGGGGGCATAACTCAGGCAAAAATCAATGTACCATAAAATCCTTACTTCATGCATATCTACCAATTTAGGTAATAACATCCACCAAGTTTCATTAGGATCCAGTCAGAATCTTAGAAGAAGTTGTGTTGACAAGGCTGCAATTTCAATCAGCCCCAGAGACTAAGTTTTAAGGGGGCATAACTCTGGCAAAAATCAATGAACCATAAAATCCTTCCTTCATGCACATCTACCAATTAAGGTGATAATGTTGACCAAGTTTCATTAAGATCTAGCTAGAAACATAGGAGGAGTTGCGTTGACAAGGCTGCAATTTCAATAAGCCCCAGAGACTAAGTTTTAAAGGGGCATAACTCTGGCAAAAATCAATGAACTATAAAATTCTTCCTTCATGCACATCTACCAATTGAGGTGATAACATTGACCAAGTTTCATTAAGATCCAGCTAGAAACTTAGGAGAAATTGCGTTGACAAGGCTGCAACTTCAATAAGCCCCAGAGACTAAGTTTTTAAGGGGCATAACTCAGGCAAAAATCAACGAACCATAAAATCCTTCCTTCATGCACATCTACCAATTGAGGTGATAACATTGACCAAGTTTCAAGAAGATCCAGCCAGAAACTTAGGAGGAGTTGCGTTGACAAGAAAAGTGGACGGACGTACAGACGGACGGGCGGATGGACGGACGGACAGACGGAGAAGATGACGCCAATATACGTCCGCCTCCGGCGGCATATAATAAAAAGTGCAAAAATAAATATCTAGTCCAAATCATGTCAATCTTGCAAATTTTTACTTTATGTAGTAATCTTTTCGCCCTTATTTAGGCTTTGCCTATTTCTTATTACTTACGTAATTGGTCTTGTCATTTCAGACGCATTATCATTTCTAATTCATTTTCTAATTTTAAGTGTAAAAATTCCACAAACAGAAAACCACATTATCTAAACACCTTTATTTCGGAAAAACTTATATTGAATCGAAACTCCTCTCACCTGACCATTCCCAACGGGTTGAGCAACACCGCCACCCATTGATGATACTTTAGACAGTACAAGTTCCTGACGTCCCATCAACTCGTCAAATCTGCGACTCATTTCTCGTAAAGTCTGGTGTATGAGATTCTGACCCTCGAAGATCATTCGTAGTTCACGATCCTGCTGTTGTTCAAATGCCTGCAAAATAATAGCAATGAATTTTGTTCTAAAAATAAACTACGTCTACCATTATGTTTTTATAAACCGTTGGCGTTGTTATAAAATCTTGTAACTACTGCTTGATTCAACAAATTCAACATTTCATTCTGATTCACTTGAACTTTTCATCTGCTGAATATCTTAGCTTGGACATTCTAATACTTTGCCGTCAATTCTTTGAATACTCAGGCTAAAATGTTTATATGTGACCCATCAGGCTAAAAGGGACCTTATAGGAAGTGTGAAAAATATCGACCGTATTTAACCTGTGCAGTCCGCACAGCCAGACTAGGGCCGACACTTTTCACTTGTATGTAAATTTCTAAATCTGGAATGTTAATTTTTCACATACAGTATCTGGTTGACCTGTGCTGAGTCTGACAAGATTGTCAAAATGTGGATTGTTTTACTTCTGATAAGGTCCCTTTTAGAGTGACGGGTCACATATCCTTACCATTTCTGGATTTTCAAATTCTCCTTGCTTATCAGGATTCTGTTCTTTGTATCTGCAAGAATATGACATTTCATTAAGAAAACAAATTTTGTTTGTGAAACACTACTGCCCCCCCCCATGCGAAAGTTTTCATGTTATTTTTTTTAATGACAGATGGAAGGACAGACAGACACAAGTAAAACAATAATAATGCCCACAGTCTTTCAATGCAAGGGCATAACAAGAGCTGTCACTGTAAGATGACAATGCCCCCGACACCGCTTTGATTTTAAATTATGGCCAATCTATGTTCAAGGTCAAGGTCATCCAGGGGTCAAGGTCACCAAAGTATGTGCCTGCAGAAAGGTAATGTACCAAGGAATGTTGTGGTAAAGTATGAAGCGAATATGTTAAGTAATAAGGAAGTTATGGCCAATGTTAAAGTTTTTGGACGGAATGACGGACAGACGGACGGACGGACAGACGGACGGACGGACAAGTCAAATTTATGATGCCTCCCTATCGGGGGCATAAAAACATTATTCATTTTAAGTTGGAAATCCAAACTAAGGCCAAAATGACTGAATAGACCTTTTCCCAAATTTGAAAGACAAACTTTCAGCTTAGCTCAAATTGAAATGTCAGACGATAGAATTAATGCAAGATTATGCAGAAAATCTTCATGTTATAGTTTAACACAATACAAGACGGTTAAGTTTTGTCACAAGCAATTTCTTCATTATCCACAATGTCTTTTCTCAAGAGTTGTCAAAAGGCGTCTCTGAGTGGGAATGGGTTAAAGTCCAAATCTAAAAGCTACAGAAAAGAAATGGACAACGAAAATTTTCCATCTGAGAAAATGTTAACCCATTAATTTTTTGACAAGTCCAAATTCAAAGAAGTTGAGATAATAATTTCAAATAAATGAAAAGTGACTTTTTTTGGTTTTTCATTGTAGAAATCATAGTAGAAAATGAAGAAATTGCTTGTCACAAGCAATTTCTTCATTTTCCACTATGTTTGCCATAGCCTTTATCTTGTGGGGTGTCAAAAGGAGTTGCTGTATGTTAATGGGTTATATTAACAGCTTACTCTTTCTTTGCCTTTTCCAGTTCATTATAATAAGCCTCAAACTCTTTTTCGTATTTCTCTCTCTCTGGATCCGGAACTTTATCCTGAACTTCTTGGCCTGGTGGAATTAGCGAGTGGGTCAGGAAAGCCAGGACATCGTGATCATCTGAAACATAAATTTATCCATTATCAATCAAAATTTTTAACCATTACAAGATTCTTTATTTGTCAAAGCCAGGAAGTATAAGGGAGTGGGTCAGGAAAGCCAGAATAGCATTGTGATCATCTGAAATAAAAATTAAATATCTTTCAACCCTTTACTAAAAAGTAAAATTTTCCACTTACATGTATCCAAATCAAAAGTTTCCATATGATATTGACAATTACAAGGAAATGAATAATTTTACATTTTTTGGGATATTTCTTGAAGAAAACAGCGTGGGAAATGAAGAAATTGCTTTTCATGAGCAATTTCTTCATTTTCCACAATGTTTTCCAAAACTTTTATCTCTTGGTGCATCAAAAAGTGTATTTATGATTGTGTTTATCTTCAATTTTTTGGCCAAGTCATATGAGCGAGTGGGTCAGGAAAGCCAGAACATCATGATCGGTAAACGGAAAGAAAGTAACAGGAAAAAAATTAACAGAAAAAAAGTCACAATGTTGCCTAGGAAAAAAAGTAACTGGAAAGAAAGTAACAATTTATATTGTTTGGGCCCTATTTAAGAATATATTTTAGTAAACCTTATTTTGAAGGATGTTTTCATTAATTTTATTTATTCTACTGATATTTTAATTCCAAAATAGTGTTTTGGTGGATATTCAAATAGATGTAATACTATTGGATATATTAAAAGATCTATTGTTTTGGCCTGATCTAATTCTATTTTTCATGCTGGTTTGAAGCATTTGCTTCTTTTGTCTCAATGATTTCCCAAGCTTTATCTATCAGGAATGTCAAAACCCAGTGTTGTATAGAAAAGAGTTAAATAAATTCTTACCAGCTAGTCCTCCTGTTGCTGCACTCACACCAAAATATCCGGATCTTGGTAATTCTACGTTCTCAGTCCTCAAACATAACTCAAAATCATCTTTATTGTTTGTTAAACCACTGTTGAAAAATACCTGTAAACAGATAAATGAACTATGTCTATCAATTGTTAATGTATTCCACCCATTATTAGATGGGGATTATGCGATCTCCATTACAATGCAGATTGTCAAGGACATACAGATTTTTAAAAATCTGGATACCCTTGTCAATTTATGTTGCTACAAATAACACTGAAAATGGAGGCAAAACTGCATGAAGAACTGTGGGGTGGATGAAATATGTAAAAGCATTATTGAAGAAATACCCCTATTCAATTAAATAATCGAATCTCACAATGCGATTTTAAACTGTTTCCAAAACGGCACATCTTAAACTCCTATACAAGTTCATTCACATTAAAGTATATCTATCATCTGCAACATCTTTGACTTCGGAACTATCAACAATTATGGGATTAATATAATTTGATTCATAGTGAAATATAATTTTGTTTTATATTAGTCTGAACTATGATACATTCAAAGTCAAACGAAAAAAATTTCAGTTGTTTTGATAGACCAAAACAACTGTATTCATTCTCGTTTAATTTTAAATGTAAATACAATTTTTTAAACATCTGGCCCTGGTTTCTCGAAAAAACTTAAGTATAAACTCATGAGAATATGCTCAACTTCAAAGGAATACTCTCCAACGTTGAAGGATATTCGATTGAAGTTCACCTGGATTTCGTGCGATTTGAGCAGGGTGCTCAGATTTGAGCATGAGAACGTACTTAAGTTTTTTCGAGAAACCAGGGCCTGGATTGTAAACTTACAGAGGGTGAGGTGCAGCAGAAAAAACAGTTCTAATGGAGTAAGCTAGGCATATTGATTCCACTTACAACAGTACAACTTAACATTATGATACCGTCATTCATCCTGTGACATATATCTATCTGAATTCAGTTAAAATGTCGCCATACTTCTCTCTTGCATCAAATTTTTACGGGCAATAAAGGCAAAGACAAAAGGTACTTACAGTTAACACTTTCTGGTAGTATTCTATTTTGGCTCTAACAGGGAAGGGCTTGTTTCTGAAGTCTCTCATACATCCACCCAGCTGCTGGTTTATACCATCACTAAAATATACAAAGTCAATGATGTTATTTCACACTAAAAATAACAATTGATACTGAATAACTTCGATATTTTTTATATTCTATGCAATTTTGTTATTATATTATTGTTTCAATAGGTAAATTGATATAATGCCGTAAATGGAGTTTTATGTCGCTATCAACAGCTACAGTATAGCTCATACATGTTTTGCCTATTTCTGAGCATAGCTGCGATTGAATGTCGAGTAGAAAACATGTTTTTCCACTCAAATCAGCAGGAATCACCACGATTTTTCACTCGACCACCAGGAATCACTGCCAAATGCGGTGATTTGTGCAGACAGGTAATATTGGTCTTAGCTTACTAAAAACTTTAAACAAGCTGCAGTTTAACAAGTTTTTTATAGAAAGTGATGATAAACAAGACTTACTTTTGATGTTCATACATCTTTGTCCCATCATTCACCATGGCCATAATGTAGGGATTGTTGTGCTGAAATGAAATAGAAGGTATTCATGAATATATTCAGATTATACATCGACTGCTGAACGCAATACTGTTCTAAGTCACTTTTTGGCCAAAATGAGTTTTTGTCATCAATGTTTGTGTTTATCATAGGTGCATATACTGACAAAATTTTAGAGTTGAAATCAAGAAGGTTTTTGAGATATTCAATAATTCCATAAAAGTCTATCTCAATTGTTAAAATTCATTCCCTGCAATACTAGTCTAAGTTGACTTGGACTAGTATTGCAGTGAAAAAATGTACAAAACTCTACCAAAGTTGGAATGCAATACTAATCTATGTATCTAATTTTGTATTTTTTATTGGTTGTTCAGAGCCAAATCTAGTTCATTTACTTATTAACTTTGATATATGACATAGTATCATCATCATGATGCTTTTTAACCCTCTCCCAAACAAGGCCTGGTTTTGACGTCCCTAACAGAAAAGACTTGGGAAAACATTGAGACAAAAGAAGAAACTGCTGATAACCAGCAGTTTCTCCTTTTGTCTCAATATTTTCTATGCCATATTTTACACAAATCCCATCTTTAATAACATCCATTTTGTCATTTGTGGCAGTTTTAGAAGTGGATCACCCTAAAATTTTGTCGTTTGGGAAAGGGTTAAAAGGACAATTCGTATAATGTGGTGAGGGCTATTCTAGTCACCCAGGCATCCCTGTTAGCGTAATGCTTTGGTTAAGTTTTCATGTGCACATTTTTCAAATCTCTGTTTCTACTAATGTTAATACTCTGAAACTTTGCACATGACTCTGTGACCACAATATCAGCCTCTAGGCAAAGATTCATCACTCTAACATATAATTTAGTTGAATTTTTACCCTTACGGACTTTCATAATTATATCTGTGATAACGTTTTTTTCTGTAACAGCTTTTGCTTTCAAACTTTGCACATGCTCCTGTGACCATGATATCAGGCTCTAGGCAAAGATTCGTTACTCTGGCATTTAATTTAATGGAATTTAACCCTTTTCAAACTTAGAACTTCAACTTTTCAGTATCTAGTACTTGATAGTTGTGCTTGGCTGTCAGGAGACAGCTCTTTCTATACATATTTCTATGAAGAAATATACCAGGCAGGAAAGCAGTCACAATGTTAAACAAAACATTTTCACTTTCATTTTTGTATGCGTAAAACTTAATAATATTTCCTACTTGAGTTCTAATCTTCCTCAACACGGTGGGGATTGTGCATGATGGGATGGATAACGACTACCGACAATAGGGAACGATTTTATCAAGTAAACCGTGACGTAACTTCGGACAAATAAATAGTATTTCGTTGGTGTTGTAATAAAATCTCGTAACTGCGGCTTGAATCAAACAGTAGTTACGAGCTGTTATAACAACACCGACGGTTTATCAAAACATAACGGTAAACTCAGTCTATTTTTTGCACAAAATTTGATGCCAACTCGCCTCGCTTCAGGTAAGACATTTTGCAATAACTCTGTTATTTCTGTATCAATTTTCAAGCGGTTTGCTGCATGTACGGCCAAATTAACCACACTTCAGGTAAGAATTTGTGCAATAACTTTCTAATTTCTGCGTCAATTTTCATGCGGTTTGTTGCATGTACTCCGTCTTACTGAGCCCTTTTCTCAGATGTATTATTTATCTGGAACTTCCCTGTACTTTTCTCAAAAACCTATCCCAACCGACTAGAAAAGGGGCCTGAATTTTTTGTCGTTTTTCAGGTCGGTTGGGATCAATTTTTGGACAAAGTACAAAGATTCTACAAACAAGTCATATATCCGAGGAAAGAGCTCACTAATGCGGGGTACATGCAACAAACCGCTTGAAAATTGGAGCAGAAATAAGAAAATTATTGCACAATTTCTTACCTGAAGCGAGGCAAATTTTGTCCGTATACTCCATATTCGTTATCCATCCCATCATGCACAATCCCCACCGTGCTCAAGTACACTTTTCAGAGGGAATCATCCTGGTTCACCAATAAGCATATTCAAGGGCAAATTATATTGAAATATGCAAGAAATAGTGTAACATTATCAAACAAAATATGACAATTTCTGAGTAAACCTCAAAAGTGACTAGCAAGGAGTAATAAAGCTTGAGTAAGCTCTTGTATTTAGCTAAAGTAACAGGGATGAGCATAAGATAG
Organism: Fragum sueziense; assembly: GCA_963680895.1. Lineage (NCBI taxonomy): Eukaryota > Metazoa > Mollusca > Bivalvia > Cardiida > Cardiidae > Fragum > Fragum sueziense. Next base: position 20,582,161 of record OY804610.1, read on the forward strand.
TACTATTACTCTGGTATGCATCTAAGCAGAATGTTCCTCCTTTAACCGACTTTCAATATTGAATAATTGAAATCATTATATCAAGAAAAGACTGAATTTATCTCAGCAGAGATCTGCAAAATGTCAAATGATAAATATACAAAAGGACCATGATGGTCCTAAATCGCTAACCTAAAGATGATACTTTGCTATTTCTACTTTGATTATACTGAAATTCAGATTCATCCAAGATCATCCAAGATCTTATGGTCACCAACATTCTTTCCAAGTTTCATCTTGATTGGTCAATATTTCTGGTTGATAGAGCAAGGTGGAGATTGTGCATCATGGGATGGATAACGACTACGTACAAATAAATCTCGATTCTGGTAAGATATTTTGCAATAACTTCATTTTTTCTGCATCTATTTTCAAACGGTTTGTTGCATGTACCCGCCTTATTCGTCTTACATCGGATAAATAGCTTGTAAAAAAACTCTAGGTACTTTTCCTAAAATATTGTCCCAACCGACCAGAAAGCGAAATGGTAACAACTACAACCAAATTAATCCCACTTCCGGTAAGAATTTTTGCAATAACTTTCTTAATTCTGAGTCAATTTACATAGCGCTTTCCTTATATGTATGGCGTATTTGGAAACGTCATGTACTTTTCCCAAAAATTGATCCTAACTGACCACAAAAACTATCTGAATTTTTTGTCGTTTTTCTGGTGGGTTGGGATCGATTTTTTTCGAAAAAGTACAAGGGTTCCACAAAGAATTCATATATCTGAGGAAAGATCTCAATAAGTCAGGGTACATGCAACAAACCACTTGAAAATTGACACATAAATAAGAAAGTTATTGCAAAATTTTTTACCTGAAGCGGGGCAAATTTGTCCGTATACGGTACCCATCCAATAATGCACAATCTCCACCGTTAGAGTGATAGAGTGTAAACAAAGTTGAAAACTGCAATTTTGTCATATTCAAGGGCAGATAACTCATGAAGTTCTACTCTGATTATGCTGAAATTTTAGTCTTGTGGTCACCAACAGTGTTTCCAAGTTTTGTCTTGATTGGTCATTACTCGTAGTTGTTAGAGTAAAAACAAAAGTCGAAAACGCAAATTTTGTAAAATTCGCAGCCACATCATTCACTCATGACTTTCAGGTCCAATCAAATTGAAAATCAAACTCATCTGATATCTTATTGTCACCAAAGTTGTGTCCAAGTTTCGTCTTGATTGGTCAATAATTGAAGATGTCTTAGAGTGTAAACAAGGTCGAAAACAGCAATTTTGTCAAATTCAAGGGCGGATAACTCAAAACCTTCAAATGAAAGACGAACACATCCAGGATAATATCATTAACAACATTGTGTCAAAGTTTCTTCTTAAATGGTCAATAATTAAAGATGCTAGAGTGTAAATATAGTCATAAACAGCAATTTTGTCAAATTCAAGGGCGTATAACTCATAAGTCATAACTGCAAAATGAAAGTCAAACACATTATAATAATACATGTAATAATAATAATAAAGACTTTATTTAACGAGGCAGCACAGTTGGGATAAACCCAGTCTTCCCTGTGGGCCAGACTACAGAGTTTCGTCTTGAAAGGTCAATAATTGCAGATGCAAGAGTGTAAACAAAGTTGAAAACAGTGGAAAACACAATTATATCAAATTCAAGGGCAGATGACTCATGACTTTCTAATCCGATCAAAATGAAACTTTTCTGCTATCAAATGGTCCTCAATGTTTGGTCCAAGTGTTGATTTGATTGATAAATATTTATAGATCTTAGAGTGTAAACAAAGTCAAAACTAGCTAAGGGCACATAACTCTGGATTTACTGGTCCATATGACCATACCTTTTTTGTCTTGTTTTGTCCAAGTTTGGTAAGGTTTATATATATTTGCAGATTCTAGAATGTAAACAACAAATTGTTGACGGACAGACAGACTGACATTAACTGACTACAATAGCTCACCTTGAGCACTTTGTGCTCAGGTGAGCTAAAAAGGATGCCCTCTGTACTAGTATACACAGTTCAATGTTATCCCAGGCAGTTATGAAATGATATATGATTACGAATTTTATGTATTATATTCTGATTTTTTTCGGGAGAGAGGGCGGAGCCTAATAAACGGTTATTACATTGAAGATTGAGGAGAAACAGCGTTTTCAATTAGCGGTAAATCGTCGGTGTTATTGCAAATTATTGTAACTGCAGCTTGAATCAAGCTGTATTTACGAGGTTTTTTAATAACACGTTTTACAATCGCACGGTCTTTCAATTTCGAAATGTTTTCATGCTCGTGCCGCACGTTTTTCTCTTATGTTAACCAAGGTATCGAGAAGTAAACTCGTCGAATAACCTTTTGGCTTAGCCACACCCTTTCAGGTGAATAAAAACGCAATACTAGATGCCGAAGGGCAACATGTCGAGCCCGCTCATTTTGAAGAAAGAAGACCATACCTATGTCTACAGCTGTCATTACAATGGCGTTGTAAAAGTGGGGACAAAATAAGTTGGAATGATGGGGATCATGGTGAGACAGTTTATTGTTCACAAAATATTACATGTCTATGTATTTATAACGAGATACCAGAATGGATTAATTTGAGTATACATATGTGACCCGTCACGCTAAAAGGGACCTTATGCTAAGTCCATAAAACCAAATTCCGAGAAATATACCAGACCAAGCAGAAGTCCATCCGATGTCGTATTTGGAAAACGAAAATATTGTAAGGTAGAGAAAACATTCTAGATTCAGAAAATACTTAAACGTGAAAAGTTTCGACCCTAGTCAGGCTGCGCGGACTGCGCAGACGGACTAGGTCGATACTTTTCACAAATCCGATAAGGTCCCTTTTAGCGCGACGGGTCACATATAAGGAAAATAAGCCATGCCACTGTGACAACTTTGTCAAGCTCATCGCAAGCGGGCTCAACAAAAATCAACTCATTTTTGATATTTGACCTAAAATTCTGACCTTTACTTTTGAGCTAGCAATCTGGTTCTACAAAAATCAACTCATTTTTTACATTTGACCTCAAAGTTTGACCTTGACCTTTGAGCTTGGAATCTGGTTCTTGCACGCGACACTCCGCCTTACTGAGCTTGACATTTGTGCCAAGTTAAGGAATGGCCCGGACAAGCAAAAATCAACTCATTTTTTACATTTGACCTCAAAGTTTGACCTTGACCTTTCATCTTGGAATCTGGTTCTTGCACGCGACACTCCATCTTACTGAGCTTGACATTTGTGCCAAGTTATTTCTGAATCCCTCCATCCATGGTGAAGTTATGGCCCGGACAAGCAAAAATTATCTCATTTTTGACATTTGACCTCCAAGTTTGACCTTGACCTTTGAGCTTGGAATCTGGTTTTTGCACGCGACACTCCGCCTTACTGAGCTTGACATTTGTGCCAAGTTATTTCTGAATCCCTCCATCCATGGTGAAGTTATGGCCCGGACAAGCAAAAATCATCTCATTTTTGACATTTGACCTCCAAGTTTGACCTTGACCTTTGAGCTTGGAATCTGGTTCTTGCACGCGACACTCTGCCTTACTGAGCTTGACATTTGTGCCAAGTTATTTCTGAATCCCTCCATCCATGGTGAAGTTATGGCCCGGACAAGCAAAAATCATCTCATTTTTGACATTTGACCTCCAAGTTTGACCTTGACCTTTGAGCTTGGAATCTGGTTCTTGCACGCGACACTCTGCCTTACTGAGCTTGACATTTGTGCCAAGTTATTTCTGAATCCCTCCATCCATGGTGAAGTTATGGCCCGGACAAGCAAAAATCTTCTCATTTTTGACATTTGACCTCCAAGTTTGACCTTGACCTTTGAGCTTGGAATCTGGTTCTTGCACGCGACACTCCGCCTTACTGAGCTTGACATTTGTGCCAAGTTATTTCTGAATCCCTCCATCCATGGTGAAGTTATGGCCCGGACAAGCTCCATCCGGACGGACGCACGCACTAACGCACGCACTAACGCACGCACGCACTAACGCACATACACCGAACCGCCATTGTGACAACTATGTCGAGCTCACCGCAAGCGGGCTCGACAATAAAATGATATGAATGACCCACCTTTAAAGGATGTATGACCCAGACAAAAAGTGTAAACAGAGATGGGCAAACATTGTTCCACAACTGGTATACCTCACGATAAATGACCTGGCAGAGCATCCCAGCCTATTGGCTAGGGCTGCTCTGCCAATTCAATTATTATGTGAGCTATACCAATGGGCTACTAATGACATTATATAAACATAATTCATTTACATTACATTTACATTACAACACATGTAAATGCATATAATTAATTGATTAAGATGTTTTTGCAAGCTTATCCTTTAAGTTTTAAATTTCCCAATTTCTATCTTCTTCTGTTATGATTCAACCATTTCCCGAACAAGACCTGGATTTGATACTCTGAAATTTTTTTGAAAACTGTTAAAAATCCACTTAATTAAATATCAGAGTAGGATCTACCCCTAGAGGCTGATATCATGGTCACAGAAGGATGAAAGTTTGAAAGCCATATCTCCATCAGAAACATAGTTATTACAGATGTATGACAAACTGCACACAAAAAATTAAGTTTTATTTTTTAAGTTTGAAAAGGGATATTCCATTAAATTAATTGACAGAGTAATGAATCTTTGCCTAAAGACTGATATTATGGTCACAGAAGCATGAACAAAGTGTCAGAGCAATAGCACGAGTAAGAACAGAAATGACATGTGCAGGTTAAAACATAACCAAAGTTAACACTGTTACAAACACCAACACTGACACTTGGTTGACCAAACTAAACCCAATATTCTATGAATAGTCATGCTAAAAATGCTTGGTAAAAGAAGGGCATAACCAATTTCTTTTTTTGCCTCAATATCTTCTGCGCGTTATTGTACTTAAATCCTCTCTTCATTGCATGTAACATCCATTTGGTCATTGCTGAAGCGTTCAAATAAAATCACCAAACTATTTTGTCGTTTGGGAAAGGGTTACACTAATCTTTGTTGCTTACAAACTAGTGCAATCAAAGGAGAATAAAACATAGAATAGTATTGCAGTCAATAATCTTGTCTCATGTATTCAACTTTTGCATGCAATATTAGTCTATATCAACTTGGACCAGTATTGCATTCAAATTCTGACTTCAAAACTGCTGATATTTGACTGCAATACTAAGCTAAGTCAACAAAATCATATTTCTCTTTTATCATTAACTTGAATGAAAAATGTAATCAATATAATTTAATCTTGTCTATCAGATTATATAATATCAAAAATTCAGATCATTTCATTCAGTTTTGACAAAATCAGAATGTTTTTTCCTTCTCCTGAAAAATGATGAAAAATGACTTAGACTAGTATTGCGTTCAGCAGTCGACATATTGTCGCTTTTCTTTCAAAACCTTGTAACTGCAGCTTAAAACGAGTTCTTTGTTGAAAAGCAATGGCATAAGAGGGGGTATTGGCCTTTCTAGACGCAATATTTCATTTATTGTTTATCAAACTCTATATTTTGGGTACTCATTGACATTGTCTCATTGAGACGATTCAAATGAGTACCATGAACATAGGGTTTGGTTTTCAAATTATTATTTTAGAATGCCTTTACCACTTCTTATATCTGTTGCTCTGTATATTGTAACAAGACGGCCAGGATGGCCCTAGATCGTTCACATGAGAGAGCCTTGAGATTTTACATACTAAATGCAGGGATCTATAATTGTAAGCATTCTGGAAAGCATTCATGAGACAATGTAATACGAAGCTTGGTTTGTAAGGATATCGTGGGATATTTTTATTATCATCACTATCATAAATCTGTAAACCCCAAAGATATGGCTACATGTAATTTTCAATACATACATATGTTACATTTGAAGTATTCTGATAAGAAATTCATGAAAGGATGCTACATTCAAAATTTTAAAGCTCAAATTGACAATGCCAAGTCAAGATGCTTTCAATACATTAAAATATGTTATTAAAACATTTATCATTTTGCTAGTTATTGAGTATCTCTATACAGTAATTGAAATACATCTTTCATTTAACAATACAACAAAGCTATTTTTCAACAAACATGTTAGTATCTCCAAGCAAAGCATTAGAAAATAGTATACATATAATAGAAAGCATATAATGCACAAACTCCATCATGCAAAAATTGTATATCAATATATCTACTACGCCATTACTTCTAAAACTGCAAAGAAGACTTCATTTCCACAACAATGACAAGTTGAAACAAGATTCAATCATTCCAGTGGATCAATAGCATAAAATTAGAAAAATGTTAGTAAACTCAAGCAAAGCATTAGAACATGTATACAACACTTTCTATTCACTAAATCTTTTACACACAAAATTGCTAGATAATGTGCACAACAAAAAAATCTACCCAAAACTACAAAACAAATAAGCCGGGATCTAGAAAGATCCCTTGTAGCATTTGAGATGGTCATGTTCCAAGATCAGCCTGTGCCTAAATGCAGTGTGACCTCGATCCATGCTGATATCTTAGTTGCTACACTGGTCACTGATAAGCTATTGGAGACCAACATATATGGTTCATGATCAGACTGCATGTATACGCAGGCTGATCTTTAACTATGTTGTGCTCAAATTTTAGCCTAAATGAACCATTTTCCAGATCCTGGCTCAAAGAGAAAACAATCATAGTCCAGCAGCATTTACAGAGATTTTGTTAATCCATTACCAAACGGCAAAATTTTAGACTAGTCCAAATTCAAAGATGTTGCAGACAGCAATATCAAGTGAATGAAAACTTACGTTTTCTAGTCTTCCTGAATAGAAAACATTGTGAGAAATGAAGAAATTGCTTGTTACAAGCAATTTCTTTATTTTCCATAATGTTTTCCAAAGTCATTATTTTATAGGGAGTCAAAAGAGTCATAGTGTGGTTATGGGTTAATTGTATTATGACATGATATTGGCCAAGACAAGGTTCAATCTCACAACTCCTTGATAGATAAACAGACCTGAGTAAAAATTTGCTGACACATCAGAAGCTTGATTCTGGGTAAAAGCTTGAATCTGCACCAAAATTTTCAAATATTTTCTCTCAAACATCTATCAGTTCTTGGTTAGTGTTGTGCTATGTTAAGTTTCAAAGCAGATCTAGATCAAAGCATTTGACTTTTCCCAAATGACAAGACATTAGACTGGCTCAGATTAAAAGCAATTTTTGTGGACAAACTGAAAGATATGAAAGCTTGTTAAATAGCACAGTGCTTTCCAAATTTAAATATCTGTAACAGATCTTCAAAACACAGAGCAGTTTGGGAAAGGGTTAAAGAAGATTACATAATCACTAAAATCAATTGCAATGCTATAACTTCAGAAAACCCCTTAAAGTCTTGAAAGTCTACCAAGTAAGAGTTAATGTAAATATATATTGTGGATTATCCCTTTCCAAAATGGCAAAAATGGACTGACTGTTTCAATTTGAAAGATGCTGTAGACAACAGAATAGATATTGTTAAGGAGAAAATTTGTATCCAATATAGTAGAGAAAATATTGAGGTAAAAGGATAAAATACTTTTTATCAGAATTTTCTTCTTTTACCTCAATGTTTCCCTGGACCTTTCATGTTATAGGGTATCTAAACTAGGCCTTGTTTGGAAAAGGGTTTAGAAATTCTGATTACTTATATTTTGTGAACCGTTTGACCCATTACCAGTGAAAATGTATTTAACCCTTTCCCAAACGACAAAATTTTAGGGTGATCCAATTTGAAAGCTGTTGCAGACGACAAAATAAAAGTTGATAAAGATAAGTTTTGTGTATGATCAAGCTAAGAAAATATTGAGACAAAAGGAGAAACTGCTGGTTATCAGCAGTTTCTTCTTTTGTTTCAATGTTTTCCAAAGCCTTTTCTATTAGGGACGTCAAAACCAGGTCTTGTTTGGGAAAGGGTTAAAACCACTTTCAATAAAATTTTCACTTATATTACTGGTCCTAGTGCAAATACATGTAGTTGAATGCAATTCTTGCACCCGTGCAAACACAACATTCAATCTGAGCCACCAGTAGATCACAAATGAATAATCCAATCAGACAATGCATCCATTGACGAAAACCAAAAGATAAAGAAAGTGAAATGGCCAAGCTGGTATTCAACCCATTGCAAAATAGTAATTCATGAAGCAAAATTATTAAAATGGGCCTTTTATTATTTGTCTGGTAATGGGTTAAATCAAGAATTACCTTTGGCTGTGGTTCTCTATCTCTCTTCTATAAAAATTCATTAATCAATGATTTCAGCTTTAAGGAAGTCCACCCCTTTACCAGATTAAGGCATAGTCGAAATAATTTGGGTGACATTGTAAACATTCGGTGGTGGAAAGTTCCACCACCGAATGTTTACGATGTCTCCTGAATAGGTTAGGATTTGTAACAAATGTTAACAATGTAGCATGTAAAATTCTGACATTGTAAATCCAATTAGGGGCACACTACCTTTAAAGCAAATGTAGGTAGAATGACCCTAATGTGGCCATTTTGGGATTCATAAAACAGGATTTTTCCGTCAAGCGTTCTTCTTACATTTCTGAACTTATTCAGCGCGGTCGTAAACATTCGGGGATGGAAAGTTCCAACGCCAAATGTTTTTTGACGCCCAAATACTTCCAACATCGTACGAATCTCATTAGGGGCAGACTACCTTAAAGGCAAGTAAATAAACATTAACAACCGTCTTTCCGAGACCCTATGATGTATCAAGCCAGATATAGGTCTCTATAAATGACCTGGCAGAGCAGCTCTACTAATTAGCTAGGGATGCTCGGACAGGTCATTTATTGTGAGCTATACATTTGTGACATTCAAATCATTTAATACATTTCAATGCTATCAAATAGTACAAACAGCCATCTTATTTGTTTGAGTGGGCTGAGCTCATGTGATAAAAAATTGCAAAAGCAGCATTTCCTTGAATATTGCATTCCCAGAAAGACTTTACTGAAAACTATACATGGCTTACATGGTGGTAGTCAGGGTTGGCGCTGCCGATCGCCATTGTCGCCAAATGCGACAAAAAATTAAAAGTGGCGCAAGAATTTTTCATTTGGAGAAAATGTCTGGCGCCAACAAAATTCAAGTGGCCCCAAAAATTATCAAATGGCCATAAATACACGATAAGCATATACCAATAAGAATATACATAACCAGACTGCAAAATATCAACAGCTATCGAGCGCCGTCGCATTTGCCATTATAATCAAGCATCTTTATATCGCTGGTTAAGTATCTAAAAAGTGCCGTAACTACAGCTTATTCAAGTTAGTTCAAACTGTATTTACAGCTTTATTGAACATTACCTACGATATCTTATCTCGGCACGCGACACGACAAATAGCGCTTACTGTTAAATTTTAATTTTTAATTGCCATCGATATCCAACCACATCATGACATAACAAAGCCATGGGAAAAATCAATAAATACACAGTAGACAAGATTCGGGTAATTTACTAGTGCCGTGTGCAATAGAGCATAACACATTACATTTAGTGGGCGTGTACTTTCGATATTGTTTTAACTTGATTGACAGGTCAAGTTGCTCCAGTTAATTCTTTACTTTACGAAAATTTCACTCGACATGGAGTTGTTCAAAGACAAACTTGTAGAAAGCAATTGTTAAGAGCGCAGTAGTTACGACGGTTCCTGAAGTATGATGTTTCCGGTAAGTTAATTTGCGTAAAATTTGTGGAATTAACTAGACTTTTGTTTCGTGGAAGACAATAAAAGCTAGTGAGTAACGTCATGATTCCTACTTGAATCAAAATTCCCGAATAATCTTCTTTTCTCTCCTTTTCCAAACTGGTAAGACTTTTTGACATTGAATATGATTTTCCGGCGTCGGGGGGGGGGGGGGCGGGTTGGGGGGTTGGGGTGGATGTGGCCCCTACTTTCATTGATTTGGCTCCAACTTTTGGAATTTGGCCCCAACTTTAGGAAATTGGCGAAAGTGATGGCGACAACTTTTTTAGAGCCAGGGCGAACCCTGGTAGTGTGACCTTTTCACTGATATGCAAATATAAAGAAATAGTGATACTTTTACAAACCCCAAACACAACATGAAAACAATTAAATAAAATCAAAAGTGGTGCAAATGACAAAATTTATAAGACTGAAAAGAGATAAACAGCTAATATATATATTTAGCTAAATACCGGTTTATCAGAATGTTTTTTTCTTTCCATAAAGATTTTCTTTACTTAAAAATCATCATATTTTGAGTAGGTTGTAGAAACCTTGGGTTGAGTTAAATAAGATTGAAAACTAGAGCTGAATTTGGCTTATCCCTTTTCAAAAGAAAATACAAATTCACTTGTATTGAGCTTTCTACTTCTAATACCAAAACAGACAATGTGAACATTATATTCCCAACAGAAGCATGAAATAATGATAAAATATAATAATAAAATATATCTACTCAATGCTGGTGCAAAAATAATCTTACCTTTTCAACTTCTTTCTGATGTACCGGTATATTACAAAGAAAAACGTGTTAACTCATTATCAGACAACATTTATCTCACTGGTGGTGAACTAAAACAATTTTTTGCTACAACAAGGTATAGATATTTTGCATTTAAATGTGAGTTTATAGATTTTTTATCTAATGACAATGAACTTGTTCTAAAAACAGACTAGGTTTACCGTTTTGTATTGACAAAATGTCGGTGTTGTGTCGGTGTTGTTATATAATCTCGTAACTACGGCTCCGATAAAGCCGTAGTTTTATAACAACACAGACGGAATACATTGATAGCGAAAAAACGTCCCTCGCTTTGGCCGAATTCACCACCAGTGTATCTAGTCCAGTCCAAATGGAAGGTAATCTAATCCATAGCAGGCGACAAAATTATGATTTTCCCTAAAAGTTTAAAAAAGCTATACATGTATTATAAACGTAAAATTGATATGGAAAGGGTTAATCTAACTTAAACTTAACAGCAATGCTGCAATAAGTTTGCAGCTTATCACTACAAGTGTTGAACTTAATAAAATGTTTCTTGAACTTCTCATTCCCCTACAACAGTAAACCATTATCACACACTGCCAATCACACAAGAAATAATTAGTCCATTGGTGAAACAAAGATGAATGAAATATATGACTTAATTTCCAATGGTGGTAAGAATGATACCAATCTAGTTTCAAAACTATTTAGAACAATGCTCCTTAATTGATCATCATTGTAACCCAAATTAGGTGTCTGGCACTGAAGTAAATGTAAGTGATAAAATGTTTTGTTGAATAGTATAAAGATATTAACCCTACCCAATTTGCAAAATTTTAGGATGGTCCAATTTGAAAGCAGTTGCAGACGACAAATTATATGTGAATAAAGATAGGATTTGTGTACAATATAGCAGAGAAAATATTGAGACAAAAGGAGAAACTGCTGTTTATCAGAAGTTTCTTCTTTTGTCACAATGTTTTCCCAAGCTTATTCCACCAGGGACGTCAAAACCAGTTCTTGTTTGGGAGAGGGTTAAGTGTCATTTCAATGAGAAAGCAATGAAAATCTTTAAGAACAAGAAGAAAATGCTGGTAACCAGCATTTTCTTCTTTTCCTACAAGAATTTATAAACCATAATCCAATAGAGTCGTCAAGAAAAGAAACCGTTTACGGAAGGATACAAGAAATAGTCAGAGTCAAGCAACAGGAAAGGTACAAAAATTAAAAGTAAATTGTAAGCGAAAATGTTAGTTGCTAGAAAAAAAAAAAAGAATAATTCAGGTCCATTAAACCTTTTCCAAACACCAAAATATTAGGGTAATGGAATTTGAAAGGTGATGCAGACAACATAATGCATAAAATAAAATTTGTTTATAATTTAGCACAGAAAACATTGAGGCAAAAGGAGAAAATGTTGATTATAAGCATTTTCTTTTTTGCCTCAATGTTTTCCCAAGCATTTTATATTGGGGACATCAAAACCATGTATTGTTTGGAAAAGGGTTAAGCTTAGAGATAAAATACACAGAAAAAGATAAGCCAAATTGTTAGCAGCTAGAAAGAAAATTGAACAACTTTGATTCCACTTCGAGCTTTCAGGAAAAACTTAGAGTAACAAGTTGGTTATGTAAAAAGACAATAGAATAACTTAAGACTCGACTTTGATCTCTCAGAGAAAAACAAACATTACAAGTGGATTGAATGGGGTTTAACACCAATTTTAACTGCATTTGGTCATATCACAATGGCTGAAGCACCTATCAATGGATTCATGGCATATCTCTAACAAGTACAACCACAATATCCAATCCAAGCTTCCACTTGCACACTAACTTTGATAATTCACATCTATTGATGAAAGACAAATGACTTGTCAAATGTCAGAAGGGATATATTGGTCCAGCTGTGGTTCTAAGCAACGACCAATGGATTGATATATTCAGTCCTTCCCAACTGAGCTATAACCAGGGCTTAAATTGGCACAGAGGAAGAGCAATGCAGTAAATTGAAGGACATTTGTAATATCATAGTAGAAGAATAAAACCATCTCCAATTTTTCATGATAAGTTTCTGCAAAGATAATCTTAGTTTTAAGCCACACAGAAAGAAACTTCAAGGAAAACCTAGATCATTCTAGCCCCTTCCCACACATGGATGCCTTTTTACGCCCTACAAGACAAAGGCTTTGCAAAACATTGTGGAAAATGAAGAAATTGCTTGTGACAAGCAATTTCTTTGTTTCCCGTAATGTTCTTTATGCAGAAAGACCCAAAAATGCAGAATTTCATTCATTCAAAATCGTTTTCTGTCAGGGTGGGGGTTCGATTACAGTCACCTGTAATCGATTATTAATCAATTACATTGGAAAAAAACATGTAATTGATTAATAATCGATTACTCTAATTTTCACATGTAATTGAATACATTCGATTACTTTTGCTAAAGTAATCATGATTACAGGATGATTACATTCGATTACCTGCATATCCTTTCACAAACATGACCTGATTTTGACATCTTTAATAGACAATGCTTTTGAAAACATTGAGTCAAAAGAAGAAAATGATGAGAATCACTATTTTCTCCTTAAGCTTCAATATTTTCTCTGCTAAATTGTACATGAACACTATCTTTATAAACTTCCATTTTGAAATCTGCTTCATCTGTCGCTTGGGAAAAAAAAACGTGTTTAGCACTGCCAAATCTTTTCAGAAAATAACATGCAATGTTGAATGATAATATTATACAATGTTGTAAAAGGATAGTTTTATTGCAAAACTTTATTTATGGTTTAAATAGTGCATGCATATTACGGTCCTAGAAAACCTATAAAGTTTATAAAACATATATCATTTGAATATTTAATGTATACAACCCATCATTAGCACCAAAGAGCCAGAGGCGAAATCTGAAAAGTGCCAGTTAATCCTATTCTGTGTTATATTTCCATTCCAAATACAAACATAAGCATTTTGAATGGTTTAGAATTTTGAATTAATGCATAATTATAGAAATATTTGACCAAAATGTTATAAATTACCCCCCTTGCATGAATATAGAGTAAAAAGATATTTGCATTTTATTTTCTTCTTGATGCATAATCTTGAAATCCGGCAAGGCGAATAAACTTATTTGAAGTGTATTTACAAGTGTGTGTAATTTGATTGGCCCATGACTAGAAAGTGGTGTTTTAATGAGGGGTCATATACCTTAAAACTATTCTCAAATAGTGACAAACTTTGATAACCACTCTAGATATGGCGGGTTTAGAAAGCCTTAACACACGGGTGGTAAACAGAGAAACTAGCTCCAAAAAGAGGTAGTTGCATAGAGCGAAAATTTGTAGGTCACGAACACATTTTCTAAGATTATTTCTTTTAAAGCGAATTTTTGAGAAATCCGGCGATGCTGTAATATGAAGAAATGGTCGAAGTTTGTTGTGCATGGGAGTATACGATATTAGTAGCAGGGTTTTAATACAATCGTTGAAAAACATTTCAAAATCGAAAGTAAAAAATGTTTTACTTTCGATTTTGAAATGTTTTTCAACGATTGTATTCAAACTCTGCTTAATAACACCGAATATTCTCGTGCAAAACAAGCTTCGACCATTTCTTCATATTACAGCATCGCCAGATTTTTTCAAAAACTCGTTGTAAATGCAATAATTGTAGAAAAATGTGTTCGTGACCTACCTTTGTTTACAGAATTTCGCTCTATGCAACTACCTCGGTAGAGGCCGGATGTCACGAGGAAACAAAATACCGTTGACTCTTTTTGGAGCTAGTTTCTCTGTTTACCACCCGTGTAACAGAAAATGGCCATAATCAGCAATTTCTCCAGGACATTTCTATGTGAAACAGGATCATTTTGCTGTCTGCAAATGTCCTTTCGTTTTAGAAAAAATGTTGGTTGGGAAAGGCCTTATTCTATAATTAATATTGCATCTTATCCTAAATAGCTTCTGGAAAGTTGAGAGACTGTGGTCAAGGTAGTCAAAGCTCTTCATTAGGAAAGGAACTTCAAAATAGCCCATGAAGGACTTAGCTCTTGTCACAATGTCAAACCAAAGAACATTTGCATCCAGAATATTACCTGAACCTTCATATCAACTTCATCAAATTTCTCAAAGTTGTCAAATTGTATAATACTAAAATTAGCCTGGGGGAATAAACACCTTTTGTTTAGGTTTCACACTATAGCAATCACTATTGTTCTTCATGTAAAAAGGTGTGAAGTTCTTCAACCCAAACAACAGTAGTCATTTTAATTCTCTCCCAAATGATGCAATTCTATGTATGCACTTTCTGCTTTTCTCTAGATGTTTCCAAAACAATTACTATCAGGTATGTTGAAACCTGATCTTGTTTGGGAAAGGATCTCTAATACAAACCTTTTTCTACTTATCATTAACAGTCCAAAATTGGGATTTCATTATGTTTTACAGACTTATTGCAATATAAAGAGTTGTTACTTTTGTTTTAACTTAAAATGATGTACATGTATTTTCTAAATACATGGACACATATTGATTTTTCTGAAATTCATGTGGGGTACTAAAACTGAAATTCATGTGGGGTACTAAAATCCTAACATTTCTATGTTCCTTTAAAACAATTTTTATATCTTCATTTGATTCATAGTTTTTCTGCAAGTAATCGAAAGTAATCGAAAATGTAATCGATGATTACATCAATTTTTCAGCCTGTAATCGATTAAATTACGATTACATGTAATCGAAACTCCCTTCGATTACAGATTACTGTCGATTACCTGAGAAAATGTAATTGATTACAATCGATTACGATTACAGATTACGATTACCCCAACCCTGTTTTCTGTGATATCTTAGAAATTGGACCAGTCTAGAATTTTTTCCTTCAGGAAATGGGCTAGGTGAATAAAGGACAGAGGAGGAGCAAAATCAAAGAAAATGTTAATGTAGCAACAACAAAAAATGTTAGTTTTATATCTCAAAATACTTTCAATTGCTATTATAGACAATCTATTTATAAAAATAGATATAATTTATATATTTTGTGACCCACTTTACCTGTTGTTTTTTCTTTGCACCCTAGAAGCATAAATAAAATGGGTAAATTTCAAAGAATATCACTTATTAAGTGATTTTTGAAACTGTTGTGTTGTTTACAGTTATAGTTAATTTTGTTTTTAACTCTTGTCATGCTAAATTTAAACAAGCAGGCAGTATAGAATTAAGGCCAGACTGCATGTAATGTGCAGGCTGGTCTTGTTCTAGTATACCTGCCAAACCGACTTAATTCCAGGATCAGCATGACCAGGGATAATTTTTTACAGCAGAAACAACAGATCCAACTAAAAGACCCATTAATTCTAGATTTCTTTTGGTAATCCATGTATGAACTTCCAGGAATTTTGTTTTTACAATATCTTATGGTTTGGCCACCAGCATCATTCTTTACCTTTTATTCATCATCAAAAAACCAATATTTTCAATGATAATTGAAGCTGTTCAATGGTCACTTCCTTCAATATCACACATACCCCAAATCAACAATCACAATACCTATTTTGTTTCTAATTATACAAAAATAAAGTCTACTTAACCCTTTCCCAAAAGGCAAAATTTCAGGGTGATCCAATTCAAAAACTGCCACAAATGACCAAATGGATGTTATCAAAGATAGAATTTGTGTAAAATATGACATAGAAAATATTGAGACAAAAGGAGAAACTGCTGGTTATCAGCAGTTTCTTCTTTTGTTTCAATGTTTTCCCAAACCTTTTCTATTAGGGACGTCAAAACCAGTTCTTGCTTGGGAAAGGGTTAATCATTCAGATTGGGAAAGTAGAGTCAGAGCTAAAGATAAAAGGGGTTACACTAGTTACAGGGTTTTCAAAATGCAATATTTCATTAACTACTCATCAAAAGCTATGTTGTAGATACTCATTTGAATAGTATCATTGAAATGATTCAAATCAGTACCCACCACATAGCTTTGGGATATTAAGTTTCATATTTATAATGGATTCACCCCCTCTAGCTTATCTGTTACCTTCAGAGTTCCATTAAAATTGAGAAAAAATTCTAACCAGACAGGTGACTGGACAAATTGAGTCGTATAATTCATAACGTTAAACTTATTTTACTGCAACTGGTGCACATGACCATGGTATTTGACAAATAAGTCAATTTGATACTACATATACCACACCCTGGGCTTGCAAAGGGTGAGCATAATTCACTTACATGGGGTCTCTTGGACTTTGATGTAGTTGCCTGTTTTACAATGAAAATGCAAATTTTGGTAAAGGGAGATAACTTCAAGAGCGCTAGAATGACACAGGATAAATAACTGAGCTTTTAAAAGTATCTGTAAGAGTTATTGTACTTGGGTAAAACCCATTTTTTGTGGACCTTAGTAAGTTATAATTGCACATCATGTATATCCACAAAAGTACATTACAAAATAAAATACAACATAACAAAGCATGTATAGCGCATGATAAATGACCTGGCAGAGCATCTTACTGATCTTAGGTTAATTTAAAGAGATGTTCTGCCAGGTAATTTATTGTAAGCTATACATGCTTGTCAAAGTTTTAACATTTCCCAAACAAGAACTGGTTTTGACTTCCCTAGAAGATATGGCTTGAGAAAACATTGAAACAAAAGAAGAAACTGCTGATAACCAGCAGTTTCTCCTTTTGTCTCAATATTTTCTGTACCATATTTTACACAAATCATATTTTTAATAACATCTATTTTGTCATTTGTGGCAGTTTTTGAAGTGGATCACCCTAAAATTTTGTCGTTTGGGAAAGGGTTAAGTCAGTGTTTGCCTTGGAACAACTTGAATCTCTAAATCAAAAGCTAGACTGGATTGGGTTTCTATGGAAGCCCTGGAGGGTCATTTTGCATTTTGAATTTTGACTCTCTTCTTTTGACTTTCGACTTTTTGAAAATGGAAGCACTGGGTCATTTTTGCATTTTGAGTTTTGACTTTCTACTTTTGACTTTCGACTTTTTGAAAATGGAAGCCCTGAAGGGTCATTTTTGCATTTTGAGTTTTGACTCTCTACTTTTGACTTTCGACTTTTTGGAAATGGAAGCCCTGAAAGGTCATTTTTGCATTTTGAGTTTTGACTCTCTACTTTTGACTTTCGACTTTTTGAAAATGGAAGCACTGAAGGGTCATTTTGCAGTTTGAGTTTTGACTCTCTACAAGGCGTGTATGCAAAGTCGAAAGTCAAAAGTAGAGAGTCAAAACTCAAAATTCAAAATGACCCTTCAGGGCTTCCATTTTCAAAAATTTGAAAGTCAAAAGTAGAAAGTCAAAACTCAAAATGCAAAAATGACCCTTCAGTGCTTCCATTTCCAAAAAGTCGAAAGTCAAAAGTAGAGAGTCAAAACTCAAAATGCAAAAATGACCCTTCAGGGCTTCCATTTTCAAAAAGTAGAAAGTCAAAAGTAGAAAGTCAAAACTCAAAATGCAAAAATGACCCAGTGCTTCCATTTTCAAAAAGTCGAAAGTCAAAAGTAGAGAGTCAAAATTCAAAATGCATAATGACCCTCCAGGGCTTCCATAGGTTTCACATCATGCTCCACAGTTTTTTCTGTTAAAAATCTCTAGTATAATTTCTCAAAACATTCACAATACATTACATGCCAAATGCATTCACCACTGAGCCAAGCAGAATCCCTGGATTTAATATCAATATATTCCAGTATCTGCATTTAAGCCTTTTCATGACATAACAAATCAAACTATTATACACAATATATAATTATATAAACATGCAGTAGAGTAATAGATAAGAAGAAGTGATGGTTTAAAGTTACTAGTTCAATTTCGCAAAGATTTGCATGTATGGTATACGATTTAGGTTTGATCATTTATCGACCAGACCCTATCATAATTCAAACCCTGAAAATGTATTATATTCTTTAAACAATGTCTTGCTATGGCAATCCAAATGAGTACCCGTACCAAAAGTTCTAGGTACCAAATAATACAAATTACCATCACTCTTCCTTATCATGCAAACAGACAGGCAGACAGACAGATATATAGATAGATAGAATGAAAATAGTACCATATTGTTGTGTCCCTGTAAGATATGGGAAATAATGAGATTTAAGAGGTATTTGTATAAGATTACATATTTTCTGCCGTACTAATTACCCATATTACCGATATCCAGAGCTTTGAATAATATTTCCATGCAAAAACATTGTACGTCAAAATCAATTGTCACCACAAACTTTTTATGAGTTCTTGGCAATATTCGGGGAGTACTATCAAAGTTTAACCCTTTCCAAGACAAGACCTGGTTTTGACATCCATAATGGTGCAGGCTTGGGAAAATATTGGAACAAGAGGACCATGATGGTCCTATATCGCTCACCTGAACCAAAATGATATAAGCAACACTTTTCTTCAATTCAAAAAATATTTATGACTCTAAGACTGAAAACGAACTTATGGTCAATAACATTGTGAAAATCGAACTCATCCAAGATTTCATCGTGCCCATCATTGTGTCCAAGATTTGTCTTGTTTGATAAATAATTGTAGATTCTGGAGTATAAACAAGGTCGAAAAAAGCCGAAAACAGCAATTTTGTCAAATTCAAGGGCACTCTCGACTTTCTGGTCAGATCAGGCTGAAAATCAAACTCATCCGAGATCTTATGATATCCAACATTGTGTCCAAGATTTGTCTTGATTGGTCAATAATTGTAGATTCTAGAGTGTAAACAAGGTCTAAAGCAGCCGAAATCGGCAATTTGATAAAATTTAAGGGCACATAACTCTCATCTTTCTGGTCAGATCAGACTGAAAATCAAACTCATATGAGATCTTATAGTCTCCAACCTTGTGTCCAAGTTTTGGATTGATTGATCAATAATTGTAGATTCTAGAGTGTAAACATCGTCGAAAACAGCCAAAAATGACAATTTTGTCAAATTCAAGGGCAAGTAACTCTCGACTTTCTGATCAGATCAGACTGAAAATCATACTCATCCGGGATCTCATGGTCCCAAACATTGTGTCAAAGTTTTGTCTTGATTGATGAATAATTGTAGATTCTAGAGTGTAAACAAGGTCAAAAACAGCCGAAAATGGCAATTTTGTCAAATTCAAGGGCACATAACTCTCGTCTTTCTGGTCAGATCATACTGAAAATCAAACTCATCCGAGATCTTTTGGTCTACAATGTTATGTCCAAGATTTGTCTTGATTGATCAATAATTGTAGATGCTAGAGTGTAATCAATGTCAAAACTAAGTATTTTTCGCATTCAAGGGCAGATAACTCCTGACTTTCTGGTTCGATCTGACCCATAATCGAACTCATCCGAGATCTTATGGCCATACATGTTTTGACCAAGTTTGGTCAAGATTGGCTTATATTTGTAGATGCTAGAGTGTAAACACGAAATTGTGGACGGACGGACGGACGGACAGACAGACGGACAGACAGACAGACGGACGACGGACAAAAAGTGACCACAATAGCTCACCTTGAGCACTTCGTGCTCAGGTGAGCTAATAAAAGAAGAAATTGCTGCTAATCAACAATTCCTCTCTCAGCCTAAAAAAATTCTGGACTATAAGTGACACAAATTCAATCTTTATCAAGATCTACTAATGAGTGTCATAAGCAGTAGCTTTCAAGTTGGCTTTCCTGGGAATTTTTTCCATTTGGAAAAGGGTTAATTACAAAAAAATGGGATTTTGTAGAAGCTGATAATCCATAACCCTTTCCAAAACGGCAAAATTTTAAGGGGGTCCAATTTGAAAAGCTGCTGCAGACGACAAAGTAAATGATAACAAAAGGCCAAAATGTTTATGTTATAGTCAAGAAAATATTGAGGCAAAAGGAGAAACTGCTGGTTATCAGCAGTTTATTCTTCTGTCTCAATGTTTTCCCAAGCCATATCTACTAAGGACGTCAAAATCCAGTCTTGTTTGGGAGAGGGTTAAACCTTTCCAAAACACTGACAAGCTTTAACCTTTGCGACAAAAGAAGGAAATGCTAATGACCAGCATCTACTCCTTTTGCCAAAATATTTTCTGATAAATAATAGATAAACTTTTTAAGGGTAAAAGAAAAATTATTAGTCCCTAACAATTCCCTCAATTGCAAGACTATACTGATTTTTGAAAATTTTTCAAAAATCATATCAATAGTTCAAAAACTACCAAACTAAAACATAAACAAACTTAACAGTAATGAAAATGTGTTTACAGAACACCAAAATCCTTCAGCATAAATCTTTCCAAAATTTTGGACTGGTCAAATTCAAAGTTCTTACTTTCTAAAGTTGAAAAAATCATTGGATAGAGGGAGGGGTTGACAATTTCTCAAAGTAACATCTCATAGATTGAGAAAAGGTCTACAAACAGTTTCTTTTCTAAACAATTTAGACTGCAGGTGTAGCTTATGATAAATGACCTGGCAGAGCATCTCTAGATTTTAACTTGGGATGCTCTGGAAGGTCAATTATCATGAGCTATAGAATAATTATGGTAACCAATAGACCATTTTTCCAGCAAAACGAGGGTAAAACAAAAAGTGCCAAAAAACAAATCCAACAAAAATGTTAAAAATGTGAATCACTTTTGGGAGAACGACAACAGAAACAACAAAGTGATCTGAACTCCATCTTGAATTTACATACATGTTTAGAGGCTTTCTTTTGTTCCTGAAATTACAAGTGGTCTCATGCATATCTCTGTATAACCCATAACCAAACTACAAAATTTAAGATTGATCCAAATTCAAAGATGATGCAGACGACAATTTCAAGTGAATGAAATTTCGCATTTTTTGGTCTTTCACATAGAAAACATTGTGGGAAATGAAGAAATTGCTTGTCACAAGCTATTTCTTCATTTTCCATAATGTTTTCCAAAGCCATTTTCTTGTGGGGAGTCAAAAAGAGTCACTGTGTGGCAATGGGTTAACTCTTTCCAAAACAACAAAATTTAATTTAATTGATCCAAATTCAAAGATGACGTTGCAGACGACGATTTCAAATGAATAAAATTTAAATTTTTGTTGTATTTTGAGATAGAAAACATTGTGGAAAATGAAGAAATTGCTTGTGACAATTTCTTCATTTTCCACAATGTTTTCCGAAGCCATTATCTTGTGAGGAGTCAAAAAGAGTCATTCTGTGGTAATGGGTTTAACCCATCATGGACACCTTTTGACTCCCAACAAGATAGTCTTTGGAAAACATTGTGGAAAATGAAGAAATTGCTTGTTATAAGCAATTTCTTCAATTCTCATAATGTTTTCTATGTTAAAAGTTGAAAAATTTCAAAGTTTCATCATTAATTATGCTGTCTGCAACTTCTTTGAATTTGGAAATGTCAAAAATTTTGTTGTTTTGTAATGTGTTAAATACCCAGTTTTAATCAACCTAATCTATTCAAAATTTCAGAGACGTCAAAATTATACCAAGAGTCAAACTGTAAAGTGTAAATTTTGCTGTCTTCAGAATGTTAAAACAAAATGTTATCATCTGTTATGAGGTCAATAGAAAACACAAAATGCACCATTTTACCATGCATCAGTTTATGCAAATATGCATTCGAAAGAATATATTAGAAAGCTATGGCCAAATCTCTGTTTTACCAAGCGCAAAGAATGTTTGGCTATCTTATAATGGGGACAGCATTCCCGAACATCCCCAACAGTTACTCTTTTTTTATTTCTTTTTTTTTAATTTGAATCTGAGTAAATTAAAATTTTACATAGAATCAAAGCCTAAGTTCCTAACCACGTCTGATACGAAAAAAATAGAACTTGTGCCTGGTAAAAGAGACTACCAAAAAGCTTTAAAACGTCTTACAGATTTTAATAATAATGTAAAACATTACCAATTAAGCTTGGTCTGCATTGTAAGCAGGGTTTATTAATTTTCTAACCCTCTCCCAAACAAGACCTGGTTTTGACGTCCCTAGAAGAAAAGTCTTGGGAAAACATTGAGACAAAAGAAGAAATTGCTGATAATCAGCAATTTCTCCTTTTGTCTCAAAATTTTCTGCACTATATCTACACAAATCAAGCCTTTATTGAAACCCATTTTGACGTCTGCAGCGCCTTTCTAATTGGAAAAGTGTCAAATTTTTGTCGTTTGGGAATGGGTTAATTCTAGCATTTTGGAACTGGAGTAGGTAGGGTGGGGAGTAGTGGGGGTCATTTTGGATTAAACAGATGGATCACTGCAGAATTGGCAACCTTTATGTTGAATACCGCAAATTGTATCTTTATAACTAGCAAGGATCTAAGGGCCAGGACAAGTATGTCCATTTTCCTACATGACCTGTTTTTCAGGGCCAATAAGTTATGTTTGGAAAGTGTTTTTCAGTGGGATATCTCCTTTTGCCAAATTTGCTTCTAGGAAAAACTAATTCCCTTCAAATGTACATGTATGTAATTCATTTATCATTTTCTACTCAAAGACTATGAAATTTTCTAAAAAGATAAATGGTAAACACACATAATTTATTTTGGCCGAGAAAAAACAAATCCCCACTGTTGTTCCAAACCATTAACAACAGCTTTAAACCAGCTGTAGTTACAAGATTTTTTAAGAAAGGCTACAAAATAATCATGTGACTAACCTGTCCATCGTTGTCGAACGAGTCGAAGAAAACTCCGAGACCCTTCCAGTAGTCATTGCTTCCAAAGACAGGTCCTTCAATACCCTTGTTTTCTGTAAACCAAACAGCCTGGAAAAACGAAAATATTTGTTTGATGCCTTTGTCAACAACTTTTCACTCCTAAACCTATACCAAACAGCAAAATTTCAGATTGGTCCAAATTCAAAGATATTGCACACAGCCACTTTAACACTTTCCCAAACAAGACCTGGTTTTGACGTCCTAAATAGAAAAGGCTTGGGAAAACATTGAGGCAAGAGAAGAAAATGCTGATAATTCTGTGCTACAATTTGCACAAATCCAATCTTTTTCAACATCTATTTTGTCATCTGCAGCAGCTTTCAAATTGAAACAGTTGATTTCTTTGTCGTTTGGGAAAGGGTTCTGTAAAGAAATTCTAAACTTTTGGACTTTCCGGATAGAAAACATTGTTAGAGCTTAAAGAAATTGCTTGTAACAAGCAAATCATATAAATTCATTCTCCACTACCGGTGTGATTTCCAAAGTCTTTATCTTGTGTGTCAAAAGAAGAAAATGTTTGTTATCAACACTTTCTTCCTTTATCTGTGAGCAACAGGTTTTGTTTGGGAAAAAATTAAGGTATTTTGTTGCAATTGAATTGTATGAAAACTCCTGAACATTAAAATCTGTAATTTGGCATTTGGTAAAAGGATAAGCCATCACCAAACAAAGACAGATTTTGAAGCCCTACAAGATTTATGGCTTTGGAAAACATTGTGGTAAATGAAGAAATTGCTTGTGACAAGCAATTTCTTCATTTCCTTCAATGTTTTGTTCTTAGAGAAGACCAGAAAAAAAAGAAATTTCTTTCACTTGAAAATGTCGCCTGCAACATTCTTTTTGGATTGGTCTAAAATTTTGCAGTATGGGAAAGGGTTGACTAGTAAGGTTACATACATATTTTGACAGTATGGTGTTGCGAAGGCCAAGTAAGAGATAGAAGGAAATACTAACTTTAACCCCTAAGGGATGTAAATTTACCAAATAAATATCTTTTTGTCTTAATGTCATGATCTGTCAATATTTGACAGTTTCATTGTAAATTTTCTATTCTAAGGTTTTGATCTTCTATAAAGTCATTTTATTGTGAACTTTATGGGGGTATTTTTTGCATGACCATATAGGATCATATTGTTATAAAGTTAACAGTTTCCAAACTATAAAATTAGGACTGGTACAACTTTAAACCTGCTGCAGACAGCAAAATGGATGTTCATACAGATATGGATGGCTGTGTGTATTAAACATTGAGGCAAAATCAGAAAATACTGATTATCAGCTGCAGTATAATCCCAAATGATTCCTAGTTTTTGACGGCATTCATGCAAAGAGTATCTTTGGAAAAGAAGAAAATGCTGATATACTGTGATAATCACCATTTTGCCCTAGATTTAGTCAATATTTGCTTAGCCATTTACATTTTCTACTTCTGATTATAGATATTTTCAATTTTCTTGTCAGCAGCAGCTTTGATTGAGACAGTAAAGAGGGAAAAGAAGAAAATGTTAAATTTCCATCAGTCTTATCTAGATACACTTTCATTAGTTCAAGCCTTTTGAAACAAATTTTCAAATTCTATTACAATGTTCATATGTTTTCTGTATCCAAGTGTTGTTCCTTTTAACATGAAATAGTCTTGAGAATATTTATTATCTGGAGAAGAGTTTAAAAAACGCTTACCAGCCCATCTGCTCCAACTCTACCCCTTCCCGTCACTTTAAAGACAACTTCAACAGAAAAATGTTCAAAGTTAGCTGGAGTCTTAGTCCATACTGACCCTGAAAAAAAAGATAAATTAATTAAGTGAGGTTTAAGAAATGCTAAACCCTTTACCAAACAAGACCTGGGTATGAGGTCCCTAATAGAAAAAGCTTGGAAAAACATTGAGGCAAAAAGAACAAAATGCTGTGGATCAGTATTTTTTCCTTTTGCCTCAATATTTTCTATGTTATATTGTACACAAATCTTAAGTTAATCAACAATAATGTTGTTGTCTGCAGCATCTTTCAAAATGGAACAGTCCAATTTTTTTCTGTCTGGGAAAAGGTTAATTATGCAAGATTCACAGCTAAGCTTAAAAGTGAATTTAAGTCTTCAGTACATATTGCTGTGACAACAGAATTTAACAGTTTCCAAAACAGCAAAATTTTAGGGTGATCCACTTCAAAAACTGCCACAAATGACAAAATGGAGGTTATTACAAATTATAAATTTGAGTAAAATATGACAGAAAATATTGAGACAAAAGGAGAAATTGCTGGTTATCAGCAGTTTCTTCTTTTGTCTCAATGTTTTCCCAAGCTATTTCTAATAGGGACATCAAAACCAGGTCTTGTTTGGGAAAGGGTTGAGTGTACATTTTGTATTTTATTTTTACTATGTGATTGTCAAGGGCAAAAAATAGTCTAGGTTTAGTAAAACTTCACAAATTGTTAAAAATGTTTCATACGTCAAACAACTGACAGGGTTCACCCTGGCTCCAAAAAAGTTGTCGCCATCACTTTCGCCAAATTCCAAAAGTTGGGGCCAAATATCAAAAGTTGGAGCCAAATCAATGAAAGTAGGGGCCACGTCCCCCCCCCCCCCCCACACACACACACTCACCCCCCCCCCACGCCGGAAAATCATATTCAATGTCAAAAGACAGTCTTATCAGTTTGGAAAAGGAGAAATGAAGATTACCTGGGTACCGATTAAATTTTGATTTAAATAGAAATCATCACGTTACTCGCTAGCTTTTATTGTCTTCAAATGATTAACTACACCGGGATCCGTATTCTCGCAATAAAAAGCAAGAAACAGAAGTCTAATTAATTCCACATATTTTACGCAAATTAACTTACCTGAAACATCATACTTCAGCGACCGCCGTAACTACGGCGATCTTAACAATTGATTGCTACAAGTTTGGCTTTGAACAATTCCATGTCGAGTGAAATTTTCGTAAAGTAAAGAATTAACTGAAGAAACTCGACCTGTCAATCAAGTTAAAACAATATCGAAAGTACACGCCCACTATATGTAATGTGTTATGCTCTATTGCACACGGCACTAGTAAACTACCCGAATCTTGTCTACTGTGTATTTATTGATTTTTCCCATCGCTTTGTTATGTCATAATGTGTTTGGATATCGATGGCAATTAAAGGTAATTTAACAGTTAGCGCTATTTGTCGTGTCGCGTGCCGAGATAATATATCGTAGGTGATGTTCGATAAAGCTGTAACTACAGTTTGAACTAACTTGAATAAGCTGTAGTTACGACATTTTTTAGCGTAACCACCGATATAAAGGTGCTTGATTATAATGGCAAATGCGATGCAGCGATGGCGCTCGATAGCTGTTGATATTTTGCAGTCTAGTCATGTATATTCTTATTGGTATTTGCTGATCGTTTATTTAGGGCCATTTGATAATTTTTAGGGCCACTTGAATTTTGTTGGCGCCAGGCATTTTCGCCAAATGGAAAATTCTTGCGCCACTTTTAATTTTTTGTCGCATTTGGCGACAATGGCGATCGGCAGCGCCAACCCTGACTGATACACTTGAGCAAAATTTGAAATGCTTTTTTGGAGTAAAAATGTATTGAAGAAAGAAGAAAAAGAAACCTTAAAGAGTTATCATTGAATTTGATCACTGAAATAAAATGCATGATAAGCTAGTAACCTCTAGGAGAAATATGTTAAGTATGAAACTTTCCTTACCCTTTTTGCTCCTTAGTGATGGTGTGATACGAATATTGTCATCACTGGCAATTGCATCTGCAAGTAAATTTAAACAAATTGATATTCATGCACAGATAATCACCTATTGTATACCTAACATGATATAATGGCTTATGCTTTTACCAAAAAAAAATCAAAAGCAAAATTTCAGTCACATCATCACAACTCAAGCACTTAGTCATGGATTCCTGTCATTTCCTGGCAACTGCATCTCATCTGGGCTCAGTCATGCTGATTATGCGTCCTGATGAAAGTAAAAAAAATTAACTCCCACACCTGAAGCAAACTCAAAGTCTGTTGGTTGCTAGGTCCTTGATCTACCTTTCAACCACTGACATGCCAGTGACGCCACTTTGTTTTGTACCAAGTAAGTCATTAAAAAAAAATACATTTCTTCAACCTGGAAATGTTGTATGTAACCGGAAACTTCTTCCAAAATTCTGATATCCTGACAGCTGTAAAAAAAATATTTCAGAAAGGATTAAGGAAGAGAGGCCATACTTGGAGCTCAGCAACAGTCAGAATGAAGCCAGAGTTCAACAGGTCTATTATTTCCTTTGATTTATGTATAATACACAAATCCATGTATCATATGCAAATCCATGTGTAACGCGATACACAAATTTATGTATATATATAAACTTGCGGATATTTTCAACCGGTTAGCGCGATAATCGCAGTTCATGCATTGCATGAGAGATTTGTCACGAAATACAATTTCCAACTTCACCGGCATTTTGCATGTAAACTACTGCGTTTCTAGAGCAAAAGAGATTTTTCAATGGACCTGCACCGTAAGCTGTCAAATTTGTTTCATATAAACAGGTAAATCTTGTAAACGCAAACGATATTTACATCATATTGTGTTCCCGGTAGAAATTCTTGTCTATGGCAGCCATTTCCCTGTTGCAGTCACATGACCAATAGCAGAATCCAATCGGATGCTGCGTTTAAATGCATCAGCCAGCGTAAAAGTATGGTGTACAGGTCTGGACATCTGCGATTATGGAAAAACTCGATATTTGGGGAAAAAATATAATTACGTACATAAACATGTTCTTTCATGACTTACGTTCACATACAATGGTTCGAATATTCGAATTCCTACCAATAATAAAATTTTAAAAAGAAATTCGTAACCAAGATCGAAGGTTTTTGAGTACGAATCATATAACAAATATGCCCCGTATAACGCACCATACTTGAAATGTGTAATTGCAGCTGATGCTGAGTTTTCTGAGCAGGAAGGTTAGAAGAGATACAGATGAGCCAGGAACCAATTGAAAATGGCGAACAGAAACGAAGCGGGTAAAATTTGACAATAATTTGTAAGTTTTTACATTTAAATCAGGAAAATATGGGCGTATACTGCCGTAGAAAAGATACAGATGTAGTTTTAATAGAAAAAGCCGATTGATAACAGCAATTAATGCTGTTATGTGCGGTGAATAATTGTTTGTTTACCTCTCCTGAATTGTTTCCTGTCTCGACCATTTTGCGAAAATGAGATTCTCGAAAGAAATTTGCCGTTGCTCATTGATGCACACGCAATATATATTGATTTGTGTATCGTGGTACACACAGATTTGCATATGATACATGGATTTGTGTATTATACATAAATCAAAGGAAATAATAGACCTGTTCAAGATAAGAGGAAGTGAATGTTTTGAACATGCAATATTTGATTTGTTGTCCATCAAACCCTATGTTGTGGGTACTCATTGGAATCGTCTCATTGAGACGATTCAAATGAGTACCCAAAACATAGGATTTAGAGTGGAAATAACAAACTTAGAATAAATTAACCCCTCTTATCTAGCTCTCTGATGAAGCCATATGGTTCAGATAAATTTGGAATTTTATTCATTTTTTCTGCAAGATCAAATGCTTCCCACAGTCAAACTATGTTGCAACTTTATCTATAGATTCAATTCACTCTGATGTATTTGGGGATCAATAGAAGAGAAAGACGAAAGCAGTAAAAATAACTTTGCAGTTTACACGTGTCAACAAAAAATAAGCTGTCAAAATTTAGAGCACACTCACCGCCTTGATAATCCCAAAATGGGATGCTTCTGTCCTTTTGCACAAGATGTGGTCCCTTAAAACTGTATTTGTATTCGTACCGAATCTTTGGTAAGGTTGCATTTACACAGAAAATAACAGAAAACACGCATAACACTAGCAACTTCATCTTTTTTCTTTTCTGAGACTGACAACCGGAAGTTGTAAATTCAACGTCATCGATTTGTCCAAGGGAAGTTACTCTTTTCTCCCAAAATTTATAGACTGGATTTCAGATAATATTCCATTCGAATATTCTCGGATCTTATCGTTACTCAAAAGTCGATTGTATCCTCATAAATGTGACAAAATTTTACCAGATAAAAAAATTGATGTGATTAACCGATTATTGACAGTATATTTCACTTGAATCATAACGTTAGCTAAAGGATTGATTTGTTTTGATGACGTCATTTACGCGCGTCTACTTTCACGTTCAATATGGCGGTCACTGTATTACGCTCGAGATCATGTTGCAAGCTCGTTCCAAACGGCAAAAGGTTGCAAACAGTCTCGAGGGTCGCGATTGATAATATTCGACACAAGTCGGCTATTTCTCGTATTTCTAACCCCGTCCGTCACTGACCTGTGACTCTTTGATTCAACCCTTTCCCAAACAAAACATTGTTTTCACGTGTTTAATTCGAAAAGCTTAGGAAAACTTTGAGACAAAAAAGAAAGTGTCGACAATCAGCATTTTCTCATTTTGTCTTAAATAGGCCTAATACAAATCATTTCCTTTTAATATGAATATTAAGGCAAGGCCTTAAAAGCGAGCGCAGCGAAGAAAGAACAAAACAAATTTTCCCCATATGGCGTAGGCTACCAAATAGATCTAGTAGGCCTAGATCAATTTTAACCCATTACCACACAGCACTTGACTCCATTTGACTTCCCACAAAGTACTGAAGCCTAATGACTTTAGAAATTTTGTGGAAAATGAAAAATTGCTTGTAACAAGCAATTTCTTCATTTCCCAATGTTTTCTACCTATAAATAGCCTAACTAAATTCAATAAATGTCATTCAATTGCAGAACTTTTTTGTCGTCAGAAACATCTTTGAATTTGGACCAGTCTAAAATTTTGCCGTCTGATAATGGGTTAAGACTTTTCAGAGAAGTCGAAGAAACACATCAGGGGCCTTTTGACTAGGCATATCCTAGGATTGTAGATGTTGTTGTGTAACGTTATTCACCACCACGAGAACACCGTTTTCACATGAACTGTGTCTCATTTGGTTATCCCATATTACCGTTTCCAAAACGATTTGTAAACATTCTAGGCCTATCTATGTTATATAGGCTTGCTCTTCTGAATTTAAACTGAGACGACAGAATGAATGTTGTCTGAGAGAAAAAAATGAGTAGCCTACGACAAAGGAAATAGATCTATTGTTTGACCACATTAAACTGATACTGATTAATATTTCAGTGTGCAAAGTCCGTTAGTTGAGTGTCTTAACAAAACATTACCGAAGTGGGGTCATTACATATGCAGATGTACCGGGTTAATCTTGCTGGATAATAATCAAAATGTTGATCGAAGCGGAGAAAATACTTTTTCGTAGGCTATTTTGTCACAACTATTTCCCAGTGGTTTAACTGAGGACGTCTAAACGAGGTTTTGTTTTAGGAAAAGGGTAGGCCTAAAAAAAGATATCATCTAGCGAACGCTAAACATAACAAGAATCACATGACATGGGGAGACCGGGGTATTATAAACCACTTTTTAATACATTTCAACTTGGGTTTTCCTAGTTTCACACAGACACAGAGTGCTCTGATCAACACTATAACAAAGATCAACATCTCTCGCAAGTTTCTAAAACTTTGACAGATATTTTCGACACCCAGAATCCACAGAAAATCATTTTAAACAGAGCTGGTGAAATGGTTCATTTAACCCCTTTGACGGGGGATTTTGAACCAGTAGACAAGGGGTAGGTTGAACCAATATAGGCATTAGTCATACTGAAGAGAGAATTAAACACGAGATTTTATTTATAATGATGAAAACGGGTTTTATCTGCAATGATATCATGAAATTTAATTCAAAGAATAAACATTTATTCCAGTTTTAAAGAAAATTCGCTTCGTCATACAACAAGCAAATTAATAGACCCAGGATATTAAGTACAACAATAACGCAGATGAGGATAAAAAGGATGATCATATATGAAAAGTGAAGTAAAATGTTAAAAACGGTAAAAATATCTTGTGAAAAGCATTGTTTCTTGTCCTCATAATGATTTCTAGCGTTTTTGGCACTTATTTTCATAGTGGTTCAACTCACCCCGGTACACACCATGGTCATATACGTACGTTACATGTCATTTGTAAAGAAACCATCTTACGGTGTGACCAATAACGGAAAGCAATATTACATTCTGAAGACATCATATATCTGCAAGATGTAAAGAATACTGTTGAAAATTGCTTTGCATTGTAACATTTTCTTTTCCTATACATGACCTGATTTTGAATTCCCTAACGGAAAAAAGCTTGGAAGAACACCACGCTTCGTGACGTCGACGTAGTTTCAACTTTGGTTTACGTACCTAACATGGTCATCTTTCGACGCACTTTTATCATTAGTTAAACATGTTCAGAGAAAGCCTAACACATTGACTAACAGAAGAAGATGCGGATAATCAGCATGTTTCTCTTTGGCCTTAGTATATCAACTGTTATAGGGGCCTACATTTCATCTTCGTCGGTATCAATTGTCCTTCCCGTCAGTTTGAAATTGGAACATTCCACACAGATGTTTCAGAAAAAGGATTAAAGGGGTCCATACTAAATTGTCAGATTTATACAAACAGAAAAGAACGAGATATTCAGTCTCTTGATTCTTCCACCAGAAAGTTGCAGTATTCGCGCAAAACGTCAATCTCCTTCGCAGTGATCTCCCCTTTAATCAGGATTATATTCGTTTATTCCCTTAACGTATACAACCCATCATTAGCACCAAAGAGACAGACTCGAAATTTGAAAAGTGCCAGTAAATCCTAAACTGCGTTAGATCTATATTTCCATTCCAAATACTAAGATAAGCATTATGAACGGTTTGGAATTTTAATTAATGCATAATTATTGAAATATTTGACAAAATGTTATAAATTACCTCCCTTGCATATGAATATAGAGTAAAAAGATGTTTGTAAATTATTTTCTTCTTGAAGCATGATCTTGAAATCGGGCACGGTGAATCATCTTATTTGAAGTGTATTTCCAAGTGAGTGTAATTTGATGCATGTCACATGGCTAGAAATTGGTCTTTTTAATGATGGGTCATATACCTTAGTGTATACCCGCAACCTCTTCGTCTCAGCCAACGGTCCATATCGCGACGAGGGGCACAAGAACGTCTGCTTCACAGAGTCCCTTTTTCGTAGTGGGGAATCCTGTGACACAATCACTTCAGAAAAAGTAAATTCTTTCGTTTTTAAATACGTGATCAATTAAAATTCGGTTTGTAGCAGAGAATGTGGAAAAACATCAAGATAGCATGTAGATCTTTAGTTACTGGAAGTTGTTGAAGGGACATACAACACGGTGTATAATCACGTGATTCAGAATTTCCGACAATCTTCAATATCTTTTTTAATACTTGACCAATTTGAATTCGGTTTGAAGCACTCTGAGAATGTGGGAAAATGCCAGGAATAAGCTGGATGTGTTGGATATTTGAAAAATCAACTGATAAAAATGTTATTGAAGATAAACCAACATTTTGGTTTATCTTCGATAACTTTTTTATCTGTTGATTTTTAAAAATTCAACTACGTCTATCTAATGCGTGACGTCTGTCCACATTCTCTGCTTCAAACCGAATTCAAATCGGTCAAGTATTTACAAAATTATTGAAGATTTTATGAAAATACTGTATCACGTGATTGTCCACCGTGTACAAACGCCCTAAATGTAGGCAAAATGGACAATATTGAGAACAGGGGCACATGTGGTATCTTGTGCTGGAGGCTAAAACTGCCAAAGTAAGTTGAAGAGCAGTTGTCTTCAGTTTATTGGCAGTCTCCGCCTTATTCTTTTGCAACTATTAGGCCTTGGGTGAAGGAATTCTACCAGTGAGGCAGATCTCTGGAGTTCAGAAGAAATGATGATTTTTTTTCTGCTGACGAGTGCTGGTAGGATTTAATCCATTACTGCACAACACTGTCACTTGACGCCTTTTGACTTCTTTACAAGAAAATGCTTGGGAAAACACTGTGTAAAAATGAAGAAATTGCTTGTGACAAGCAATTTCTTCATTTTCGACAATGTTTTCTACTAGGAAAGACCAAAAGACGTTGAATTTCCTTAACTTGAAATTGTCGTCTGCAACATCTTCCATTCACGTTACACTGAGAGACACACTAAGTTTGAAGGTAGAAGTAAATTTCTGTCCTTGGAATGTGGTTCTATTTTTGGACAGATTGCATTGTCAAAAATATCTGACATATGACTTGACTGTATGACCGAATTGTGAATGGCAATTTACTCCACCAATCTCTTTCATATTTTTAAAAGACTAGTTTACTTGAAATAGATCATACAAGCCATATATTTTATGACATGTCTTATTGTAGACTATTCTAATTGTTATTAAGCTCTTTTTGTCTTGTTTGGAAAGGAATTATTTTCCAAGCGTATAGATCCGTAGTTGTGTGGTTTGCAAAGTACAATGGGAAGTGACAACAAAAGAGAGCTATGCTCTCCAAACACGGGTGCCACAATATGAAACGGGTACAAGTCTTTTATGTGTCGTCTTTGACAAAATTGTATATAGACGACTGGACTCAGGATAAATGCCTAATGTACACCATTACAGGAAATAATCAAACACAACAAATAAATCATTATTTTACATACTTTTAGTTTAATTCATAACACATCTGGTGCTTTTTTATCCTATCTAAAAACAAGTTGGCCATGATGACCCTAACTCAATTTCACATGACAATTTATAGTTTTAGCACAAACATTAAATTAGCTGATATAATGCCAAAACGTATATCACTAGTAATCTATAGATCTATGATTTGAAAAATGACATCGAATAATTGATGACTACAAATTGATTAGACACTAGTCATTAAAATGAAAAGTACATGTTATGTGAACAGACCAATTATGCACTGTTTAAATCCTTCTAAAAACTTAAAAATCTTGTATAATTTTGAGAAATAAAATCATCTGCCCTAAAAGGGATAAGAATTCAAAATAATGTCATAAAAATGTTCGCATTTATCCCATATCAAATGGTGTGCATGCGAGTTTTTGAAGAATACCCTGTAGTATACATTTATTAATGTTACATGTATAACCCGACTGTGGAGATTAAGTAGTTTCTATGACTACACAGTGACTCCTTTTGACTCCTCACAAGATAATGGCTTTGGAAAACATCATGGAAAATGAAGAAATTGCTTGTGACAAGTAATTTCTTCATTTCCAACAATGTTTTCCATCCAAAAAGTCCTAAAAATTAAAAATTCCATTCACTTGAAATTGTCGTCTGCAGGATCTTTCAATTTGGACTGCCCTTAAATTTTGTCGTTTGGTAATGGGTTAAGTAGTTTCTATGACTACAGCTTGTACTAAAACATTTAAACCCATTACCAGACAGCAAAATGTTAGACTAATCCAAGTGCTAAGATGCTGCAAATGTCTTTTTCGAGAGAGTGAAATTTTATTTCTTTGCGTTATTCTAGGCAGACTGCATTGTGGAAATTGGAGAGATTGCATTTTATATTTCTCAATTGCTACCGATGAGAGAGGGGGTTATAGCAAATTGCAAAATATCATTCGTCAAACCCTATGTTGTGTGTATGCATTTGAATAATCTAAAAGAGACCACACAACAGAGGGTTTGGGTTTCAAATGACAGACTTAAAATGTATTGACTCCCTCTTATCTATAGCACTGGTTTCCAAAGCCTTTATCTTGTGGGGCCTCAAAAAGCTTCATTATGTGGATATATGGGTTCAACTGAATGTCTTGGTGACAGCAATAACTTCCTTATTCTTTGAATAGTGAGCAAAAATTGACAATTGTGTAAAATTACCAATGGCCAAATTACATTCTAAATATTTCTAATTGAATTCACTTTTACAATTAAACATTTACCTATACACAACAATAAATAATTGAGATTGATCATCAACATAACATAGTTAACTCTTTCCCAAACAATATCTGGTTTTGACCTCCGTGACGAAAACATTGGGGCAACAGAAGAAAATGCTGATAATAAGCATTTTCTCCATTTGCCTAATGTTTTCTGTTCTGTATTATTCACAAATATTACCTTTAGTGAAGTCATCCATATTGTCGTCTGCAGCAGTTTTCCAAATTTGACCACCCTAAAATGTTGCCATTTTGAACAGGGTTAAACCAGAATCAGGAAAAGGGACTTTTCACATTTGAAATTAACAAAGATCCAGGGGCCCGTATAACTAACGATCGTACGTTCGATTTTGATCACAGATTGATCAATCTTATTATCTTTGATAAAATAGTCGCAAGAAATATCGTACGATATCGTAGTTTGCAATCGCACCGTCTGCGACTTTGAAAATCGTACGATCGTTAGAAATACGGGCCCCAGATCCGGTTGTATGTTAGAACAGACTCAGAACCCATTCGGCTCTCTAACAGTTACAAAAGGTCATGAAGAAACTATAGGAGAACAATATGGATCCTGATCAGACTATGTGTACACACAGGCTGATCTGTATCCATGTTGTTCTCCAATGCTTTATCAATCCTTTTCCAAACGACAAAATTTTAGAGTGATCCACTTTTAAAAAAAACTGCCATAAAGGACAAAATGGAAGTTATCAAAGATAGAATTTGTGTAAAATATGGCATTGAAAATATTGAGACAAAAGGAGAAACTGCTGGTTATCAGCAGTTTCTTCTTTTGTTTCAATGTTTTCCCAAGCTTTTTCTAATAGGGACGTCAAAACAAGGTCTTGTTTGGGAAGGGGTTAAGGGGCTTGAGTCAAGCCCCTTAACCCCTTCCCAAACAAGACCTTGTCTTGGCCGCTTGACTTATTTCGTATTCCTGATTCACCGAACCCCTTCCCTTAACAATTAATAGTTTGCAGTGGTCCAGTTGGAATGCTGATGCAGATAACAAGCAAATGTTGACAAAGATAGGGTTTGTGCACAATAAAGCAGAGAAAATATTCAAGCAAAAGGAGGAAATGCAAATTATCAGCATTTCCTTCTTTTGCCTGAATATTTTCACAATCTTCAAGTCTTGTTTGGGAAAGCGTTCATAGGCTAAATAATAATCTATATAAGTTACTTTAAAATTACTAGATCTAAAACATTTCTTTAAAATCAAAATATTTTACCCTTTCCCAAACAAGATCTGGCTTTGATGTCATTGAAAGCAAAATGTTTGGGGAAACAGTGAGGCTAAGTTAAGAAAATGCTAATAAACAACATATTCTCCTTTTGTCTCAATACATGAATTTTGTTTGCTTTATTGTACACAACTTCTATTAGACTCAGGGATCCAG
The DNA here is from genome assembly GCA_963680895.1 of Fragum sueziense. Taxonomy (NCBI): domain Eukaryota; kingdom Metazoa; phylum Mollusca; class Bivalvia; order Cardiida; family Cardiidae; genus Fragum; species Fragum sueziense. The sequence goes on from OY804610.1 coordinate 20,618,688, forward strand.
TATGATCATTTTTCCCTCTTTAATTTTCTCCAGTCTAAATGTCAAAATCAACACCATCAAAAATAGGTGCCGCAATAAGTAACGGGTATCGACTATCCGTCTTTAATGTGTTGTCTTTTTGACCAAATAGTATTTTGACGACAGCATATTGACATGGACTGGGCCCAGTCTAAACTTCTATGCTTGTTATTATCATCCTTTTTTGCATATTAGCTTTCAAAGGGGAGCAATCCATATTTTTGCCAATGGAGCAATCCATATTTTTGCCATTTTGGAAAGGGTTCAAAGAATAGTTTATTGTTGGGAAATATTAATGCCACTATGATTTTATTTTCTTTCAAAATCTTTTTTTTTTTACATGTTTTCCAAACAATCTATGGTTTTACACAGTATATTGTCTTCTGACATTTTGTCATCTTAACCCATTATCAATTAACGTAAATAGAAATTTTACATTTGTTGCTCTTTCTTAGTAGAAAAAAAATATGTAAAATGAAGAAATTGTCACAAGCAGAAATGTTTCTTCAATTTCCACAATGTTTTTTGGATTTTTTCGTACAATTACCTCCTTTTATCTGTAGTTCTTGGGTTGACCCAATACCAGATGACAAAATTTCAAACCATTGCAATTTGAAAGAAGTTGCAGAAGACTTTTTCAATGTGATAAAATTTTACAATTTTTAGGCTTTAAAAGGTTGTGGGAAATGAAGAAATTGCTTGTGACAAGCAATTTCTTCATTTACCACAATATTTTCTATACGAAAAGACAAATAAGTTTGAACTTCATTTAATTTAATTTCTTGTCTGCCACATCTTTGAATTTGGACCAACCCAAAATTTTGTCGTTTGGTAATGGGTTAAAAGTCAGACATGATGTCACAACTGATACAAAGCGTCATGAGCCTCTTCGGACTTTTTCACCGCAGTCTGCACCGTATGTGTTTGGGTTTTTGATCGGATGACTAGAACGGGGCTGTCTGGATGTTCTAACGAGACACTTCTACTTGATCGTGGCGTCCGCGCTGCCGTGTCGGAGTGACGTCGTGGAACAAGCGAGAGAAGCTTGTCATCTTGATATCTGGAAAATACCAGAAGAAATCTAAAATTTAAACCCACTACTACTAGATGGCAAGATTTTAGACTTGTCCAAATTCAAAGATGTTGCATATGACTATTTCAATATTTGAATATTTTTTTGTCTTTAAGGGTAGAAAATATGGGAAATGAAGAAATTGCTTATCACAAGCAATTTCTTCATTTTCCACAATGTTTTCCAACAACATTATCATGAGGGGAGGCATTAAAAGCGTCAATCAACTTTGTAAATGGGTTAATGGTAAAAATTTTGCCACATCATGCGCGGATCCAGAGGGGGGATAGGGGGTCATGACCCCCCCTGGAATTTGGCGAAAAAGGGGGTTATCAAAAAGCTTACTGCCATGGTTATGTCCCAAATAAGTTGCATCTTTTGTCCATGTGTGCCACAACAAACCGTTGTTATATCTAGTCCTTCATAGTATGACATATATCTGCATGCCGATCAAGACGGGTGGGGGTCAGAAGGCCTGACCCCCTCCCCCTGAAATTTTGCGAAAAAAGGGGTTAAAGATCGGATGACCCCCCCCCCTCTGGAAAAAATACCTGGATCCGCGCTTGCACATGGCAAATCATTTTGAATGATCAAAACTGAAATTTTGTACAGCTGATGTAGAAGTCAAAATTTATGATTGTAAAGATATAAAAAAAAATGTTTTCTGTTATATTTATATACATTAATATGGGCCTTTTAACCATCTATTTTGTCTCCTGAAGATTGTAGCTTTCAAAATGTGACAGAGTAAATGTTCGGGAGATAATTAGATCTACTACAGTTGTCGCCACATCGTATGGCACAATGTTTATATTTTGTTCAAATGTAATTGAACGTTTAAACAAAACATAAACACGTGCCATACGATGTGGCGCCAACTGTAGTAGAGAACAGATTTATTCTACAATTTTAAAACAATCAAACTACATGTATAAACACATTGACATTACTATAACTAAGCAAAAATAATTACGAAAAAAATCTTAGATCTTTCTCATTTGAAAAATGAGGTTTGATAAATTAAAGTGAATTAACATAAAATGATTTTTTCTGCATAATAGTTGGTATAATCAACAATAATATTGGGGAAAAGAAAAAAAAATTATCAGAGTGAGGCAGCATGTTTTCATTCTTTTTTTTAAACAGTCATTCCTACCACGTTCACAACTGTTTAGGCACAGTTTATCTTAACCCCTTTACAAACAAGACCTAGTAAAAATTGTTTGGGAAAACATTGAGACAAAAGAAGAAAATGCTATAATAACCAGCATTTTCTCCTTTTGTCTCAATATTTGCTTAGCTATGTAATACATAAATCTAACCTTGATCAACACTCATTTTATTGTCTGGAGCAACGTTTTAAAGGGGCCAACCTATTGTTTTCTCGTTTGGAAAAAGAGTTAACCTAATTTTGGCAGCCCAGTGTCTTAAAGTTAAGTTTTTTTTCCAATTTATCAACAATACTACAAACATACCAACAAAGCTAAGCAATTTAAACATCTAACAGACAAAAAAGCAGAATTTAAAAAAGAGAACTATAAACAGCACAATAAAGCGCATTTTGCAGTAACAAGAGGCCCAGGAGGGCCTGAATCGCTCCACTGGCTAAAGTGGAAGAATTATCTCATGATTTCTTGTAAGCCTTACACAGCCAAATTTTGAAATTTGTGAATAAATTTTGAAGAGAGACTCAAAGAACATTCTTGCAAAGTCTTGTTCAAATTGGCCCAATGGTTGATTTTTAAAGAATTTTCTTTTGATTTCTCTAAGTCCGATAAGCCCCTTCTTCCCTGCCACACCCACTTTTTTTGACAAATGTAAACTAGAACTGTCACAGGACGTGACTTGATACCCCCGCACAAGCTTTCATTACAAACAAGAGTGCCTGAAAGGCACTGATATCGCTCACCTGATTTCTTCCTGTATTTGATTGTGTATGATATAAATTTTGCTGTGAACAAATATATAAGTCGTATCAAATTATTGTTAATAAAGTTTCATAATTTCCAATGAATGCAATGAAGTCACATTAGCATTCAATCATATTGCATGTAGTGACATCTTAAATATTGAATATTATGTGCTGTTCCAGTTTGATTTTTATAACCAAGATTTAACTTTTACAATTAAATTTTGAAACATCAGAATGATACGTTACAAGCATTAATATGCTTAATATTTTAAGCCCCTCCTTGCCTCATCAACATTTATTAACCTGTCAAAAATTTACAACAAAGTGTTTGAAAAGAGTAACTCAATGAGCATTTTGCTATACTTGGTTTAAATTAGCCCCATAATTGATTTTTGAAGAATTTCTGTACGACTTTTTTAAGTCTGATAAGCCCTACCCTGCCACACTCATTTTTTTTAACAAATCAAAAATTCACAAACAATACTATTGTTACAAAGGTACAAATTGGCTCAACAGTTGATTTTTCTTATCATTTCTCCTAGTCGAATAAGTCCCACCCTGCCATGTCCACATTTTTTACGAATCAGAAATTTGTAATAAAAATAAAAAGGGGTACTTAAGGAACATTCCTGAATAATTTGGTATAATTTGGTCCAACGGTTAAGGAGAAGAAAATTTTCAAAGAATTGTTTAATGATTTCTCCAAGTCTGATAAGCCCCGCCCTGCCATGCCTACATTTTTTGACAAATAAAAAAATTCATGAACACACATTGAAAACAGTCACTCAAGAAACAGATCTGCCAAGTTTACTTCAAAATTGACCAATGGTTGATTTTTAAAGATTTTTTTCATGATTTCTCTAAGTCTGATAAGCCCCGCCCTGCCTGCCCACATTTTTTGACGAATCAAAAATTTGAAAACAAGTTTTGCAAAGGGTCACCAAAGGAACATTTCTGCCAAGTTTGGTAAAAATTGACTCATTGGTTAAGGAAAAGAAGATTTTTGAAGAATTATGTAACAATTTCTCTAAGTCTGATAAGCCCCGCCCTGCCATGCCCTCATTTTTTGACGAATCAAAAATTTCTCGACACACAGTGAAGACAGTCACTCAAGAAACATTCCAGCCAATATTGGTACAAATTGGATAAACATTTAATTTTTAAAGAATTATTTAACAATTTCTCAAATTCTGATAAGCCCCGCTCTGCCACGCCCACATTTTTTGACAAATCAAAAATTTGAAAACAAGTTTTGAAAAGGGTAACCCAAGGAACATTTCTGCCAACTTTGGTAGAAATTGACATGATGGTTAAGGAGAAGAAGATTTTTGAAGAATTATTTAATAATTTCTCTAAGTCTGATAAGCCCCGCCCTGCCACGCCCACATTTTTTGATGAATCAAAAATTTGAAAACAAGTTTTGAAAAGGGTCACCAAAGGAACATCTCTGCCAACTTTGGTAAAAATTGACTCAATGGTTAAGGAAAAGAAGATTTTTGAAGAATTATTTAACAATTTCTCTAAGTCTGATAAGCCCCGCCCTGCCACGCCCACATTTTTTGACGAATCAAAAATTTGAAAACAAATTTTGGAAAGGGTAACCCAAGGAACATTTCTGCCAACTTTGGTAGAAATTGACTCAATGGTTAAGGAGAAGAAGATTTTTGAAGAATTATTTAACAATTTCTCTAAGTCTGATAAGCCCCGCCCTGCCACGCCCACATTTTTTGACGAATCAAAAATCTGAAAACAAGTTTTGAAAAGGGTCACCCAGGGAACATGCCTGCCAAGTTTGGTTAGGATTGGCCCAGTGGTTAAGGAGAAGAAGATGTTTAAAGAAATTGTTGACGACTTCCGACGCACAACGCACGACGCACGACGCACGCCGGACACAGGGTGATCACAAAAGCTCACCTTGAGCATGTTGCTCAGGTGAGCTAAAAAGGGTAATAAGTGTACCAAGCTTAAAGTTGCTAGCACTTATGGTTTAGAAGATATGGTCTAGACAAAAATGCAAGGGTACAAACAACAAAGGGCAATAATTTTTAAAGTTGGCATGACAGAGTAACAGTTCTTTTACATGACACTTCCCCACAATGAGATCTATAAGTGTACCAAGTTTGAAGTTGCTAGCACTAATGGTTTAGAAGATATGTTCCGGACACAAATCCAAGAGTAAAAAGAACAAAGGACAATCACTGAAATTGCAGGCATGCCAGAGTAACGATTCTTGTACATGACACTTCTGCACAATAAGATATATAGATGAACCAAGTTTGAAATTGCTAGCATTTATAGTTTAGAAGATATGGTCCAGACAAATATGCAAAGGTACAAACAACAAGGGCAATAACTCTAAAAGTGGGCATGGCAGAGTAATGGTTCTTGTACAAGTTTGAGTTTATTGGGGTTTTACGCCGTTTTCAACTACCAGGCGGCTGGAGCACCTACCCATGGATTCCTGGTGTTTCTCAAACCAGTACTACCACAACACCCTTACCTAGCCTCCAGCTGCTTGCCCTCTTAGGTTAACGATATCAAACCCATTGGTGGGTGACAATTTTGTCAGAAAGGGTATTAGCCACGGCCGGGTATCGAACCCGGGACCTCTCGAATGAGGGTCAGATGCGCTACCAACTGCGCTAAGGCCGCGGCCCGGTTCTTGTAAAAGACTCTTCCCCACAATGAGATGTATAAATGTACAGAGTGTGAAGTTGCTAGCACTTGCGGTTTAGATGATATGGTCCAAACAAAATGTAAGGGTACAAACAACAAAGGGCAATAACTAAAAAAGTGGACATGCCAGAGTAATGGTTATTTCACATGACACATCCCCAGAATGAGATGTATAAGTGTACCAAGTCTGAAGTTGCTAGCACTTATGATTTAGAAGATATGGTCTAAACAAAATTTAAGGGTACAAACAACAAAGGTAATAACTCAAAAAGTGGGCGTGGTTGAGTAACAATTATTGTACATGACACTTCTCCACAATGAGATGTATAAGTGTACCAAGTTTGATATTGCTAGCACTTATGGTTAAGAAGATATGGACCGGACAAAAATGCAAGGGTACAAATACATGTAACATAGGGCAATAACTCTAAACAAGAGGACCCTGAGGGCCCTAAATCGCTCACCTGAGTTATGTTTTAATAATGCCAAATAACTTTGCATATGTTACGCATTGTTGTCCCAGGGAAGAATTTGGCCATGTAGTTTCAGAGGACATGTTGTTTACAGAAATTGATCAGCTTTTATGACATTTCCCATTTTCTGATGCCACGGCAACCAGAGTTTTTCATAGATTTCTATTCTTTTAGCAATTTTTATAAGGGACCACCCAAGGAACAATACTGTCAAGTTTGGTTGATTTTGACCCAGAAGTTAAGGAGGAGATGTCGTTAAAAGAAGTTGTTGAGCTTTTGTGAAAATTCCCATTTTCCGATGCCACGGCAACCATAGTTTTCCATTGATTTCAATTCTTTTAGCAATTTTTATAAGGGACCACCCAAGGAACAATACTGTCAAGTTTGGTTGATTTTGACCCAGAAGTTAAGGAGGAGATGTCGTTAAAAGAAGTTGTTGAGCTTTTGTGAAAATTCCCATTTTCCGATGCCACGGCAACCATAGTTTTCCATTGATTTCAATTCTTTTAGCAATTTTTATAAGGGACCACCCAAGGAACATCTCTGCCATGTTTGGTTGATTTTAACCCAGAATTTAAGGAGGAGATGTCGTTTAAAGAAATTGTTGAGATTTGTTAAATTTCCCATTTTCCCATGCCACGGCAACCAGAGTTTTTCATGGATTTCAATTATTTTAGCAATTTCTATAAGGGACCACCTAAGGAACATTTCTGCCAAGTTTGGTTGATTTTAATCGAAAAGTTAAGGAGAAGATGTTGTTTAAAGAAATAGTTGAATTTTTGTGAAATTTCCCATTTTCCGATGCCATGGCAACCAGAGTTTTTCATGGATTTCAATTCTTTTAGCAATTTTATAAAGGACTACCTAAGGAACATTTCTGCCAAGTTTGGTTGATTTTGAGCCAGAAGATAAGGAGGAGATGTCGTTTAAAGATATTGTTGAGCTTTTGTGAAATTTCCCATTTTCTGATGCCACGGCAACCAGAGTTTTTCATGGATTTCAATTCTTTAAGCAATTTTTATAAGGGACTACTGAAGGAATATTTCTGCCAAGTTTGGTTGATTTTGACCCAGAAGTTATGGAGGAGATGTCGTTTAAAGAAATTGTTGAGCTTTTGTGAAATTTCCCATTTTCTGATGCCACGGCAACCACAGTTTTTCATGGATTTCAATTATTTTAGCAATTATTATAAGGGACCACCCAAGGAACATTTCTGCCAAGTTTAGTTGATTTTGACCCAGTAGTTTAGGAGGAGATGTCGTTTAAAGAAATTGTTGAGCTTTTGTGAAATTTCCCATTTTCCGAAGCCAAGGCAACCAGAGTTTTTCATGGATTTGAATTATGTTAGCAATTTTTATAAGGGACCACCAAAGGAACATTTCTGCCAAGTTTGGTTGATTTTGACCCAGAAGTTAAGGAGGAGATGTCGTTTAAAGAAATTGTTGAGCTTTTGTGAAATTTCCAATTTTCTGATGCCACGGCAACCAGAGTTTTTCATGGATTCCAATTCTTTTAGCAATTTTTATAAGGGACCACCCAAGGAACATTTCTGCCAAGTTTGGTTGATTTTGACCAAGTAGTTTAGGAGGAGATGTCGTTTAAAGAAATTGTTGAGCTTTTGTGAAATTTCCCATTTTCGGATGCCACGGCAACCAGAGTTTTTCATGGATTTCAATTATTTTAGCAATTTTTAAAAGGGACCACCCAAGGAACATTTCTGCCAAGTTTGGTTGATTTTGACACAGTAGTTTAGGAGGAGATGTCGTTTAAAGAAATTGTTGAGCTTTTGTGAAATTTCCCATTTTCTGATGCCACGGCAACCAGAGTTTTTCATGGATTTCAATTATTTTAGCAATTTTTATAAGGGACCACCCAAGGAACATTTCTGCCATGTTTTGTTGATTTTGACCCAGTAGTTTAGGAGGAGATGTCGTTTAAAGAAATTGTTGAGCTTTTGTGAAATTTCCCATTTTCCGATGCCACGGCAACCAGAGTTTTTCATGGATTTCAATTATTTTAGCAATTTTTATAAGGGACCACCCAAGGAACATTTCTGCCAAGTTTGGTTGATTTTGACCCAGTAGTTTAGGAGGAGATGTCGTTTAAAGAAATTGTTGACGCCGTGACGGACAGACGGACAGACGGACGCCGGACATTGATAGATCACAATACCTCACCTTGAGCACTTCGTGCTCAGGTGAGCTAAAAAGGGCATGGCAGAGTAATAATTCTTTTACAGGACACTTCCCCACAATGAGATGTATAAATGTACAGAGTATGAAGTTGCTAGCACTTGTGGTTTAGAAGAAAAGGTCGAAATAAAATGTAAGGGTACAAACAACAAAGGGCAATAACTCAAAAAGTGGGCGTGACAGAATGGTTAATGTACATGACACATCCCCAGAATGAGATGTATAAGTGTACCAAGTCTTAAGTTGCTAGCACTTGTGGTTTAGAAGATATGATCAAAATAAAATGTAAGGGTACAAACAACAAAGGGCAATAACTGAAAAAGCAGACATGCCAGAGTAATGGTTATTTTACATGACACATCCCCAGAATGAGATGTATAAGTGTACCAAGTCTGAAGTTGCTAGCACTTATGATTTAGAAGATATGGTCTAAACAAAATGTAAGGGTACAAACAACAAAGGGCAATAACTCAAAAAGTGGGCGTGGTTGAGTAACAATTATTGTACATGACACTTCCCCACAATGAGATGTATAAGTATACCAAGTTTGATATTGCTAGCACTTATGGTTTAGAAGATATGGACCGGACAAAAATGTAAGGGTACAAACAACATAGGGCAATAACTCTAAACAAGAGTGCCTGAAAGGCACTGATATCGCTCACCTGAGTTCTTTGTGTATTTGATTGTGTACAATATAAATTTTGTTGTAAACAAATATATATGTCACATCAAATTATTGTAAATTAGAATATCACTGAGAGTGATTATACCCCCCCCCCAACAGCACTGTTTTTGTGCATTTTGAGAAGTACATTTCATTTGAACTGTGAGCTTATCAATTGGGAAAAAGAGCAATAGACCAAACAGCACATGTAAATGTTGCAAAAAATGCCAATTTTTAACAAAAGGACATAGCTCATTTAAAAATCAACAAGCCTCGCTCTGCCATGCCCACATTTTTTCAAAAAATCTAAAGTTCACAACCGTGTATTGAAGACAGTCACTCAAGGTACATTCCTGAAAGGTTTGGTTCAACTTTGCCCTATAATTGCTTCTTTAAAGAACTTTCTCATGATTTCGTTAAGTCTGATAAGCCTTGCCCTGCCACGACTACATTTTTGACGAATAAATAATTTGCGAACAAATATTGTAAAAAGTCACCCAATGATCATTCCTGCCAAGTTTGGTAACAAATCGCCTGATGGTTAAGGAGAAGAAGATTTTTGAAGAATTATCTAAAGATTTCTTGAAGTCTGATAAGCCCCACCCTGCCAAACCCATGTTTTTCACCCAATCAGATATTCATGAACATGTGTTGAAGAGAGTCTCCATAAGGGACATTTCTGCCAAGTTTGCTTTAAATTGGCCAAATAATTGATTTTTAAAGATTTTTCACATGATTTATCTAAGTCCGATAAGCTCCTACCTGCCACGCCCACAATTTTTGACGAATCAAAAATTTACGAACAAGTTTAAACAAGAGTGCCTGAAAGGCACTGATATCGCTCACCTGAATTCTTCATGTATTTGATTGTGTACAATATAAATTTTGTTGTAAACAAAAATATATGTCAGTATTATGTCAAATTAAATTATTGTAAACTAGAATATCACTGAAAGTAATCATACCCCCCATTGATTTTTCACATGATTTCTCCTAGTCCGATAAGCCCCGCCCTGCCACGCCCACAATTTTTGACAAATCAAAAATTCACGAACAAGTTTTGAAAAGGGTCACCCAAGGGACATTCCTTTCAAGTTTGGTAATAATTAGCCCAGTGGTTAAGGAGGAGAAGATTTTTGAATAATTATCTTACGATTTCTCGAAGTCTGACAAGCCCTGCCCTGCCACGCCCACAATTTTTGACGAATCAAAAATTCATGAACAAGTTTTGAAAAGGGTCACCCAAGGAACATTTCTGCCAAGTTTGGAAAGAATTGGCCCAATGGTTGAGGAGGAGAAGATTTTTGAAGAATTTCCTAATGATTTCTTTAAGTCTGATAAGCCCCGCCCTGCCACGCCCACATTTTTTGACGAGCATGTGTTGAAAACAGTCACTCAAGGGACATTTTTGCCAAGCTTGATTCTAATTGGCCTGATAATTGATTTCTAAAGATTTTTCACATGATTTCTCTAAGTCTGATAAGCCCCGCCCTGCCACGCCCACAATTTTTGACAAATCAAAAATTCACGAACAAGTTTTGAAAAGGGTCACCAAATAAACACATCTGCCAAGTTTGGAAAGAATTGGCCAAGTGGTTGAGGAGGAGAAGACTTTTGAAGAATTACCTAAAGATTTCTTTTAGTCTGATAAGCCCCGCCCTGCCACGCCCACAATTTTTGACAAATCAAAAATTCACGAACAAGTTTTGAAAAGGGTCACCCAATAAACATTCCTCTCAAGTTTGGTAAGAATCAGCCCAATGGTTAAGGAGAAGAAGATTTTTGAATAACTATCTTATGATTTCTCGAAGTCTGATAAGCCCCGCCCTGGCCCGCCCACAATTTTCACCGAATCAAAAATTCATGAGCATGTGTTGAAAACAGTCACTCAAGGGACATTTCTGCCAAGCTTGATTCAAATTGGCCTGATAATTGATTTTTAAAGATTTTTCACATGATTTCTCTAAGTTCGATAAGCCCCGCCCTGCCACACCCACAATTTTTGGCGAATCAAAAATTCACGAACAACTTTTGAAAAGGGTCACTCAAGGAACATTTCTGCCAAGTTTGGAAATAATTGGCCTAGTGGTTGAGGAGGAGAAGATTTTTGAAGAATTCCCTAATGATTTCTTTAAGTCTGATAAGCCCCGCCCTGCCACGCCCACAATTTTTGACGAATCAAAAATTCATGAACAAGTTTTGAAAAGGGTCACTCAAGGAACATTTCTGCCAAGTTTGGAAAGAATTGGCCCGGTGGTTGAGGAGGAGAAGATTTTTGAAGAATTTCCTAATGATTTCTTTAAGTCTGATAAGCCCCGCCCTGCCACGCCCACATTTTTTGACGAATCAAAAATTCACGAACAAGTTTTGAAAAGGGTCACCTAAGGAACATTTCTGCCAAGTTTGGAAAGAATTGGCCCAATGGTTGAGGAGGAGAAGATGTTTAAAGAAATTGTTGACGACGCACGACGCACAACGCACAACGGACGACGGACGCCGGATAGTGACTGACCCTAAGAGCTCCCCTTGAGCTCGTTGAGCTCAGGTGAGCTAAAAAAGGTCACCAAAGGAACATTCCTGCCAAGTTTGGTTAGAATTGGCCCAGTGGTTAAGGAGAAGAAGATTTTTGAAGAATTATCTAACGATTTCTCGAAGTCTTATAAGCCCCGCCATGCCACGCCTACAATTTTCACCCAATCAAAAATTCATAAGCATGTGTTGAAAACAGTCACTCAAAGGACATTTCTGCCAAGCTTGGTTCAAATTAGCCTCATAATTGATTTTTAAAGATTTTTCACATGATTTTTCTAAGTCTGATAACCCTGGCCTTGCCACGCCCACAATTTTTGACGAATCAAAAATTCACGAACAAGTATTGAAAAGGGTCATCCAAGAAACATTTCTGCCAAGTTTGGAAAGAATTGGCCCAGTGGTTAAGGAGAAGAAGATTTTTGAAGAATTATCTAATGATTTCTCAAAGTCTGGTAAGCTGCGCCCTGCCACGCCCACAATTTTTGACGAATCAAAAATTCACGAACAAGTTTTGAAAAGGGTCACCCAAGAAACATTTCTGCCAAGTTTGGAAAGAATTGGCCCAGTGGTTAAGGAGGAGAAGATTTTTGAAGAATTATCTAATGATTTCTCGAAGTCTGATAAGCCCCGCCCTGCCACATCCACAATTTTTGACGAATCAAAAATTCACGAACAAGTTTTGAAATGGGTCACCTAAGAAACATTTCTGCTAAGTTTGGAAAGAATTGGCCCAATGGTTAAGGAGAAGAAGATTTTTGAAGAATTATCTAATGTTTCTCGAAGTCTGATAAGCCCCGCACTGCCACGCCCGCAATTTTTGACGAATCAAAAATTCACGAACAAGTTTTGAAAAGGGTCACCCAAGAAACATTTCTGCCAAGTTTGGAAAGAATTGGCCCAGTGGTTAAGGAGGAGAAGATTTTTGAAGAATTATCCAATGATTTCTCAAAGTTTGATAAGCCCCGCCCTGCCACGCCCACATTTTTTGACGAATCAAAAATTCACGAACAAATTTTGAAAGAGGCCTCCCAAGGAATATTTCTGCCAAGTTTGGAAAGAATTGGCCCAGTGGTTAAGGAGGAGAAGATGTTTAAAGAAATTGTTGACGACGCACGACGGACGATGGACGACGGACACCGGAGAGTGACTGACCCTAAGAGCTCCCCTTGAGCTCGTTGAGCTCAGGTGAGCTAAAAAGGGCATGGCAGAGTAATGATTCTTTTACAGGACACTTCCCCACAATGAGATGTATAAGTGTTGCAAGTTTTAAGTTGCTAGCACATATGGTTAAGCAGATATGCTCTGGAGAAGTTTTTTGTCCACGGACAGACATACATACAGACATACGGACATACAGACAGACAGACAGACAGGTTGATTCCAGTATACCCCCTAAAACATTCGTTTTGCGGGGGTATAAAAATTGTGAATAAATTTTGAAAAGAGATACTCAAAGAACATTCCTGCAAAGTCTGGTTCAAATTGGCCCAATGGTTGATTTTTAAAGAATTTTCTTAAGATTTTTTAAGTCTGATAAGCCCCTTTCTCCCTGCCACAGCCACATTTTTAGACAAATGTAAACAATTTTGAACAAATTTTGAAAAGAATGACTCAAGGCACATTCGTGCCAGGTTTGGTTCAAAATGGCCCAATGGTTGATTTTTAAAGAATTTTCTTATGATTTCTTTAAGTCTGATAAGCCCCTTTCTCCATGCCATGGCCACATTTTTTGACAAATGTAAAAATTTGTGAACACATTTTGAAAAGAATGACTCAAGGCACATTCCTGCCAGGTTTGGTTAAAATTGGCCCAATGGTTGATTTTTAAAGGAATTTTCTTATGATTTCTCTAAGTCTGATAAGCCCCGCCCTGCCACGCCAACATTTTTTGACGAATCAAAAATTCGCGAACAAGTTTTGAAAAGGGTCACTCAAGGAACATTCCTGCCAAGTTTGGTCAAAATTGGCCCACTGGTATAAGAGGAGAAGATGTTTAAAGAAAAAGTTAACGGACACACGCAGAGACGCACGCACGGACGCACGACTGACACAACGCCATGACAATAGCTCGCTGGCCTTCGGCCAGTGGAGCTAAAAAATTAGGCCTAACCCTTTCCTAAATGACAAAATTCCCAGATGTTCTAATATATGCAAGCTGCTGCATGTGCATAACAAGAGCTTGACGCGGAGCGGCGCATTTACGCCCAAGAGGGGCCTGTCAGTAAAATTGGCTATTTTTTTTTTCAATTCAAGGGCATATAATTCAAGAATGCAGTGTTATCTGAATTTTAATATAGTGGCATGCACAAGTAGACACCATGGAGATTCATTCTGGCAAGATTGATCAAATTCGTTTGAAACTGTATGAGGAATTGCAGCGCACAAGAAAATTGACATTTTTTGTTCAAGTGCAGATAATTCAAGAACAAAAAAATTATCTGAATTCCGTAAGTGGAGTGCACAACTAAACACCATGGAGATTCATTGTTGCAAGTTTGATCAAATTTCAATTGAAACTGTAGGAATAATAATTATTGCGCACAGAAGAAATTGCAAACGGACAAAGAGCCGGACGGACAGAAGGGCAGACAACCGAGGCCATAACATAATACTACCCTTTGTAGTATAAAAAGATATTGATACAGAAAGGAATAACAGTAAAGCCTAGATAATATTGAGGTGCAAAGAGGATATTCTGTTTATCAACATTAATTTTATTTCTTTGGCATCAGTATTTTCATTAAAGTACTTTCTATCAAAATTGAAAATCAATGTGTGCCAATCTTGCCTCTTGCATGAAACTTTTTCTGAAAACAGACAGAATTAGAATTTTACAGAATCCCCTCATTATTTCTTTACTTGTGCCATACAAAATGTGTTTCTATAAATTTGTAAAGTTACATTTATGTTGTTATCTGCAACATCTTAATTTTGACATGGACAAGAAATGGGAAATGGTACACAACAATACTGAGCTTCTTAAAAAATAGAAGAAAGTGGAGAGAAAAAAAGGATCTCTAAAAGTCTTTTCTTGGAAATTTCTAACAAAACAATATTAGGCAACAGAAAAAAACAACAAAACTATAACAAGAAAAGGAAAATTTGTGTAATCCTTACCAAAAATGATTAAACAAATAAATACGAAATTAATTAGGTTGGGTTCAAACTGAAATGGATAACAAAATTAATGAAACAGACTATAAAGTGGGTGATTAGCTGATATCATTTTAACCCATTCCCATATGATGACGCCTTCTGACACCTCCACAAGGTACAAGCTTTAGAAAACATTGTGGAAAATGAAGAAATTGCTTGGGACAAGCAATTTCTTCATTTCCCACAATGTTTTCTACCAATAAAGACCAAAAAATGTTAATTTTTGCTCAATGGAACTTTTCATCCGCAACATGAGTTTGTACTAGGCTAAAATTTTGTTGTTTGGTAATTGGTTAATGAAACAGACTATAAGTGGGTGATTGGCTGAAAACATTTAAAACCATTCCCACAATGGCACATGATGACACCTTTTGAAGTTTTGACGCCTCCACAAGATATAGCTTTAGAAAACATTGTGGAAAATGAAGAAATTGCTTGTGACGAGCAATTTCTTCATTTCCCACAATGTCGTCTAGCCTAAGAGACAAAAAAATAAATTTCATGTATTGGAAATTGTTGTCTGCAACATCGTTCAATTTGGACCACCCTAAAGTGTTGCCATTTGGAAAAGGGTTAAGGTAGGGCCTACATGTATGATATCCATAGTAAAGTTTAAAATATGATGATTAGTCATGGGTTTCCTATTTATATCCTCCGAAACACTGCAAGCTTTTGCCAAATCTTATTTGGAAAGTTTTAGAAAACATTTTTTAAATTTAGGAAGAAAATAATGATAATTTCTGATAACTTTTCCTGCATTATATCATCAATATTTTTTGTAACAAAATCGTGAATTGCGATCAAGGTTTTCCTTGATATCTTCAAAATGAAAAGCAGGGATATATACTAAGGTATAAAATTAATACAAATTAATGTAAATATGTCCTTGTCACAATGATTATGTACAAACACATTATGGGAAAAGGAGGCAGTGTTCAACATGAGCAATATCACTTTTTTGTGACAAATTTGAAGACACTGTTAAGCTGTGTGGAGACCCTTTGGATGGCTGAACAATGATAAACTTGAAATAGAAGCAGCAGCAGCAGCTAACAATGGCTCCATTCAATACATTTGTATATTAATATTAACACTGAAGAAATATTATTGTTTGTCAAAAATTACGTCACTGCTACCTGGATAAAATCATTCCCTATTGCAGTAATAATTCAAGGGCTCCTACGAACAGCTACATCATTGAAAACACTGTTTATATTTCTAGCATTGGTTTTCCTTGAAACAAGCTTCTATTTAATATTTATATCAGAATACACAAAGCTCTGCCATTTATATATTATGGCTGATATATCAGTACCTTATCAAGGTCAAAGGTCAAAGTTCAAGGTCAACATTCAGTTTCCTTCTCTATGATTGAATAGGGAGACTCAAGATCATGAGAAGTTGATCTTTGTCCTGGGATTTCCTCACTTGAACAAAAACAAGATACAAAATTAATAATGAATGACTTCTAGTTCACAATCGCTGATTCAGATGATGATCAAACAATTTCTGACTCTACAGCAAAACATTCAAAAAGGAAAGTTGATGCTTTTTTGTAGGCTAATGTTCATTATGCAATTTTACCACGCAGTGGTCAATGTCACTTGCATTTGTATGACCAACATAATTTCAGTCAGCGTATTCCTTTGTTTACCTTTCAAATTCAGCAAAAGTAATAATAGGATTGTGCATTGTTTTAACCCATAACAAAACTGCAAAATCTTAAGCTGTTTCAAATTCAAAGATCATGCAGACAACAATAACAGACTGTGTATGTTCCAAGCATTTTTTTTTTCATTTTCCACACTATGTTTTCCAAAGTCTGTATCTTGAGAGGCATCAAAAATCAATGTGTGGGAATGGGTTAACATTCATATAGATATATCTGCAACACCTTTTAAACCCTTTCCCAAACAAGACCTGGTTTTGAAGCCCCTAATAGGAGAGACTTTGGAAAACATTGAGACAAAAGAAGAAACTGCTGATAACCAGCAGTTTCTCCTTTAGTCTCAATGTTTTCTGTGCCATATTTTACACAAATTATATCTTTAACAACATCCATTTTGTCATTTTGTGGCAGTTTTTGAAGTGGATCACCCTAAAATTCTGTCGTTTGGGAAAGGGTTATTCAAGATCATGGACAGGACTCTATAGTTTTGTCCTTTGGTAAAGTATTACAGATAGAAGCTTTGGTCTGGACAAATGTCACTTATAGCATTTGAGACAGCCGATTGTTTCAAGATCAGGCCCTGGTTTCTCGAAAAAACTTAAGTACATACTCATGAGTACATGCTCAACTTCAATGGAATACTCTCCAACATTGAAGGGTATTCGATTGAAGTGCACATGGATTTCGTGTGATTTGAGTATGGTGCTCAGATTTGAGTCTGAGAACGTACTTAAGTTTTTTCGAGAAACCAGTGCCAGGCTGTGCCTACACACAGTCTGACCTGGATCCATGTTGCTATATCACAGTTGCTACAGACCATCATGAAGAAGTTATTGAAGAACAACATGGTTCCTAAATAGACTGCATGGTATAAACAGGCTGATCTTGAACCATGTTGGACTCAAAAGCCTTAAGGGTTCTTTTCCAAGTTTCTGGCTCATGTATATAATACAACCCTTCAGAAACATCATTGAGTGAAAAGGAGAAAATACCAACCTGGAAGACTTCTCCATTTTCTCTTGTTTGTCCTTTATACTTGCTATACTTGCATCATATTTATTTAGAAAGTCCAAACCCCCTCCGACGCCATTCACAATTGTTCGTCCTGTAGAATTAGCACTATCACTCTGAAATCCTGAACTTCCCGACCCATGACTATCAGTTATTGAAGCACCGAAATTGTCTCTTGTTGATGCTGAATCGGTTGAAGATGTCAAACTTTTTGTATCACTGTTTGTTCGCGAGCGAACTTCATCTGACATTAATATTTCCCAATCGTCTTGTATTAAATGTGTGTTATGTGGAGTGATGGGAATGTATAAATGTTCTCGTAAAAACAGACTGTCGTTTGTCCATAATTTGTTCTCACGTTTAATTTGCTCCACCTGAAATGAAGCAATAGACCCATTACCAGATGCTTTGTTGTGCCAAGGCCTCGGCAATGCAGGATTCCTGGTTTCTGGTGTCAACATACTCGTAATGCGAGATGTGTTTAGAACCATTACTAAATTAATTGTTATTTTACCTTGTCCGTCATTATTTCCGAATGTCCCCTTGAAATTAAGGTAGGGAGACACCTGTGTCCCCCAAAAAATCTGACCAAGACACAACCCTGCAGATGTTAGTTAGACTGGTCTTTATTCAAAACAAGATGTGTTTACACAAGTGAATCACTAATCACATGTGATTGATCTGTATTAGCGAGCGATGCGAGCAAACTGGCGCGAAGCGCCAGTTCGCAGCGAACGAGCGTTAATGGTAATGCGTGAAAACGTTCTTACGTACATACGTTCGGCCGATATTTTTTTATTATTAAACTTCCGGTCTCCGGAGTGAATGTTTTTGGACATCAGTTATTGTGTTACGGTTGTAAAGGATGGTCAATAATGCTTACCAAAAAATAAAGACGTTAAAGCTGTGGGATTCAATTGATTTAACAAATACAAGCTGTGGACGAATTACGTCTGTGAAATCCTTACCACAATTTTAAAAATCGCAGCGTTTCTGGCTATCGGAAGTGGATGGACTAAAACACGCAAAGGACCTGTGTTGACAGCCTCGGTAGCGCAGTGGGTAGCGCACTGAACTTGAAGCCCGGAGGTTCCAGGTTCAAACCCCACCGGGGTGAGGTGTGTCTATGGGCAAGACACTTAATTGTCACCGCCTCAGTCTACCCAGCTGTGAATGGGTAGCAGTGAGGTAATTTCGAGTTTCTCACTGCCTCTCTTCTCGTAGATGGTTTAATGAGTGGCTGTGATGTAATTTCGAGTTTGTCACAGCCTCTCAAAGGAGTTGTTGTGATTGCATCTGTAAATATGGTGGTGGGATGGTGCAATCACAAGAACTGGTGTAGGGTTTGATAAGTAACGCCGATAGGCGGTTCTCCGCAAAGTCATCGGAGGAATTTACAGAAATAGATAGATAGATAGATAGATAGATTTGGCGCAAAGGATGCAATGGACCTGAAGGCAACGCAAAGGAGATTTATATCAGCCCAAACTCCTTAATCATGATTATTTATCGCATTAAATTGTTTTATTAATGTATTTTACGATTAAATCTAGTCAATAATGTTTGTTTTGGAACATAAAGTGTCTGATTTTTGTGTTGATTCCGATTTTCATAGTCCACTCACGGACGAAAAGGAGCTGGTGGTGGACCGGCTCAAAGGAGATTCATGTCAGCCTAAACTCCTTTGTCACGAATTTTTATTGCATTTAATAGCAATATTCACGTATTTTAAGATCATATCTAATCCATCATGTTTGTTTTTCTGTCAAAGAGTATCTGTTTTTTTCTGGTTTTTTTTTTTTTTTTTTTTTTTTTTTTTTTTTTTTTTTTTTTGTATAAATTCCGATTTTCATATGCTACTCACAGGCGAGAAGGAGCTGGGCGGCGCAAAGGAGATTTGTATCAGTATAAACTTTTTAATCATGAATTTCCAGCGCAATAGATTGTAATATTTATGTATTATTAGATCATATGAATCGGGGTCAGAAAGGCCCAAAACCAAAAAGGCCCAGTCCAGAAAGGCCCAAAACCAAAAAAGACCCAGTCCAGAAACGCCCAATTTACAAAGGAAAGAATATTGTGGATATTATGTAAATTAAAAGATATTTTTAGAGTTTATAATGATAATTTCTGATTACATTGTTATTGTTGTTGTAGTTGACATGCAGTAGGTAACCCTTTACCAGATGGCAAAATTTCCAACTGCTCCAAAGTCCAAGAAGGTGCAGATGATCTAATCAATATAGGCCCATATATCACTTATAGATCTATAAATTTCTACAATTTACCAATTGATTTGTCTGTTATTAAATCTATCATAAATCCCATAGTTTTTCAAATTTAAAATTCTTAGCCTAATAGGGTCTAATTAATTTAACTTAAAATCAAGTATGGGTCTAATTCTATAATTTATCAATTCATTCATCTATTATATCATCATAAATCACATGAAATGATGAAATAGACCCTAAAATATAATTAGATCTATAATTTCAAATATAATTTAGATATAGGTCTTATTTTATCATTTTAAATATTGGGCCTTTTTGGACTGGGCCTTTTTGGTCATTTTTGGTCTATTCAATACTGTGTATTTTTTTTTTTTTTTTTTTTGAAAAAGTGTCTGGTTTTTGTATTTACTCCGATTTTCATAGGCTATACTCACGGGCAAAAAGGAGCTTGCGATGGTGCAAAGGAGATTCAAATCAGCCTAAACTCCTATTAATCTTGATTTTTTATTGCATTAAATGGCAATACTCATTTATTTTAATATCATATCTAATCATTAATGTTTATGTAGGGACATACAGTGTCTGGTTTTTGTATTGAATTCAATTTTCATAGGCTAAACTCATGGGCGAAAAGGGGCTGGCAGTGGCGCAAAGCAGATTCATATCGGCCCAAACGGGTTGGACGATTTACCAAACAAACCGAAACCGACCGAAATGTACCGAAACCAATACCAAAACGGGCCGAATTGTAGCGAAACGGTATCAAAACATGAAACTATTTTCATCTAGACATGTAGCGAATTCATCATGGTGTAGTCCAATCTTAGCCTGGTCTAATATGAAACGAGTTACAGTGGTCGAAATAGTTTTTTTTTCTTCAAAATATCTCTCAATACGTTGTAGGCTTAGTTTTTGAAATTTGAGACGTCAATCGGTTGTTTGAGAGAGAGCTAAACTGGATAAATCTAGTGTAATTAAAATGAATGGTGTAGTTAGATTAAACAGGTGATTAGATTATTTTTCACAAGCATGCCAAACTCGCTGTTAAAAAGGGATAGGCCCTAATCATTTGGCTTAAATTTTCGCAATGACGCATGTGTCCTGCAGACTTCAAATGAATGGTCGCGTTCGGAAATTTTACCTCTTTCCTAAAGATCGATGCACAATCTTTGAGCTATTTCCCAAATAGAAATATGTTAAACTGGTCCTTTTTGAGACTAGAGCCTGAAGACAACAAAATGCATTTATAAAGGCATTTTGTATTAATTGTCCAATTGCTCCTTGCTAATACTTTCTGTCTAAATATAAAAATATGAATTTGTCTCTTTCATATCCATTTTAACCCTTTCCCAAACAGCAAAGTTTTAGGGTGATCCACTTCAAAAACTGCCATAAATGACAAAATGGATGGCATTAAAGATATGATTTGTGTAAAATGTGGTACAGAAAATATTGAGACAAAAGGAGAAACTGCTGGTTATCAGCAGTTTCTTCTTTTGTTTCAATGTTTTCCCAAGCCTATCTTCGTAGGGACGTCAAAACCAGGTCTTGTTTGGGAAAGTGTTAAAGGAAAACATGCTGATTACATTTTTTCCCTCAATTGTTTCCATTAATTTTATCCTTGTGCTTCAAAACTGGTCTTGTTTGAGAAAAATTATGGGTAACTTCTACAAATTTGCATTACACATAGATTCTTCTTAAATCTATCTCTTTTTCAATGTAGTTTTGTCGGTCCAAAAGTGAACTGGTATGTTTAGGGGAACATCCCAGTTGGTCCAATTCCAATTGGTCTAATATTCAAATTTCCCATTTCGTCTAAAACCCTTATTTCAAGAAATTTGCTTTTCTTCTAAAATATTTTCTCAGTTTGTCTTATATATATTTATTTATGCATGTATTAGGCCTATAGATATATATTGTTGAATAATGTCTTTTTATTTAAGATTTTTGGGACATGAAACAAGGTCTGAAAAAGTATTAGACGAAATGGGAATTTTTCGTCTAATCCAATATTTTTATATATTAGACGAAATGGGATTAGACCAACTGGGATGTAACCATGGGTGGACTTGATTGGGCCACTCCGTTTTACTCGGAGTAACTTTTCCACTCCAAAATTCAATCAAGTGCAGAAAATCCACTCTCGGATCTACTCGGAGTACTCTACCTAGCGAGCAGGGGCGTTTGGGAGTGTGACGTCATCAACATGGTTTCTGATAGGCGATAAAAATAGAAATAGTTTGGTATAATGTTCTATCAATCAATTTAATGGATATGAAAGACAAAATTACAACTGAAAAGACATAAGATTTTACTGAAGAAACTAAACAAATATCTTTGACATGTTCGTTGGCGATTTTGCGATAGAGAAATTATTATTAAATGCAATAATTATCTGTATTGTACTCCAAAACCACTCCAAAGCACTTGATTGGAAAACGCAGCTCAGAGTACTCCAAACTGAGAGTGGAGTAGTTCAATCAAGTCCACCCCATGTTTAGTTAGTTTGTCATCGCTCGCTTTAAGGCTTTGCCTTAATTACATATTAGATTGCTTGATCGAGTTTATTTGATCGGCAGTGGAAACCTAGCATAAATCAAATTAATCAAGCCTAGTATTCTTGAGATTGATCTTTGAGTTCATGATCTCATGATCTTGGGTCAATGATATTTTCAATAAAGTTTGGTCAAATATCGAGCAACCTATGGAACGAAATTATATATGATTTCCCCGTTTTACAACCAAAATATTGGACAAATCAGCCAAAAGAATCTGTGAAGATAGATGTGTGTAACAAAGATTAAGGAAAAGAATGAGATTTTGACAGCTGTCAAAAACAATAACAAATATTGAACTCTTACCGTGGATCCATACTTGAGAGAAAGGCCCATTAACGTGTCTGATTTTGAGACAACATGTCTAACATACTTTGAAAATTTATTGCAAGGTTTTGTCGTTGATCCATATTTGTGCTGATTTTTGGCAATATTTCCGAAAAATGCCCTTTCTCCCCCTCCACTTTCCGACATTTTGACCATAACAAAATCACGTGATGTCAGCAGTGAGTTTATTTCCGCTTCCGTTTTACTAATTTACTTCCGGTTTAATTTCGTTTCTAATTAACAAAGAGAAAACTAAGAAAATGAGTTCATACCAACTATACAGAAACACAACACTTGGTCACACTTTGCAAGAAAGCTTAGACGAACTAATTCAGGTAGGTAAACACTTGCTGTTTAAGAGTCAGTGTGGTTAATTTGAGAACGTCATTGGTATTCGTGTCTTCAGTCTTGCTGCTGCCAGATGCTCCCAACCACAGGGAATTTTAGCGATTTTTATGTAGACTCTTTCTATTAAAGACAAGGGGACCAAGTTTTCATGTATAGATTATAGTACCCATTCTCGCAAAACACCCATTACGACGCCAATTTTGAAGATAATTACACGAGATCTTCACTAATTAACTCCTTATATATTTATTTAGCGAAAAATCTGGTGGTCTGTATGCGTAATGATCAGAGTTTTTCGTGACAGAGGCCGGTTTCTCGACGAAAGGTTCAAAAGTGCCAACTATGACGTGTCCGCGTGACCCCCGCTTGTAGGACTAAATCTGCTAGTTTGTGCATGATAGTGGCCAAAACATGCATTAAAACGGGTGACAGTGAACTCGGCCTGAAAAAAACTCGGCCTCATAAAAACTCGGCCTGTATACGAACTCGGCCTGTCGAACTCGGCCTCAATATAGACTGTATAGCATTGTTAATATATACTGAAACAAAAAAGAAACGCAACTTCATTTTCAATTCCTTCTTACGCAAAGACATCAAATCAGATTTAAACAAAACTTAAAACATTTTAAGTGAGAACATTTAACCTTGTAAAGTTCACAAAATCTTGTTGGTAGTCAATTTCATTAGTAAGAAAACACCCAGTTTGAACCGAGCGTCAACACAATACGACAAAAAAAAATGGACGGAGGTCGGAAAAAACAATTCGTTTCGTTCAATTTTGTCCGATATTTGAATGTTGTGAAGTCCAAACGAGTTATAAGCGGTCTCCGTTGCAGTCTTAAACCTATCCCGTAGGTGGGGTTAACGTTATCATTGGGCCCTGTCTTGACGTCATATCTCTTGCACGTCTGCCTCGTGCTCAATCGGTTGTGATCCAATTGAGAGCCAACAACGTATACAGTCAAAAATGTGTCGATTTTTTGTCCCATCAATGTCTTGCGACAATATTTTGAACCTTTCCCACCAACAACATCTGAAATGCAGTTAGGCGCTGGTTTTGGCCTAGCCTTACTATGCGTAGCGTAGTGAAGAGTGTGCGTGCGCTTTTGCGTCGTCTTTGTCTATGTTCTAGCTTGTGTTTGATGAAAATTTGTTTTGATAGTACAGGGGTCTCGTTTGCCAAAATTTGGGGCCGTTATTCGGCCCCATTCCCAATGGCAAAAAGTATCTTTTTTTCCCAATTCTCTGGTGAAAATTCCCAATGAGGACCCCGAATGACCCAGGTTAAGACCCCATTTTCATTTACAAACATTTTGAAGACAGTTTTACAGTAGATTCTTAAACAAGAGTATGTACAAATGCATTTTACATCACTACAGTCTTATTTGCAGCTAAAACTGAGTGTCAGTATGAATACAAACTTGTTTTAGTTTTTCCCAATTTAGGTAAAAACGTCGCTATTTTCCCAATTTCACTGGCCCCTGGCCCCAAACAAAAATTGGTAGCGAGACCCCTGTAGTAGTCATCTAGAAAACACGGCAGGGGATAATCAGTTTTTAACAATTTACCATGTATCACGTGATGAATGTACGACATCTGAAGAAAATTGGCAATGTGTGTATGCGTATGCATGCAGGTATATCAAAAATGTACTCAACAGCCATTAAAAACATATTTTGTCGAAAATATTATGAAAAATTGGGGTTGCGTATCTTTTTTGTCCTAGTATATATTGATATTATATTGTAATATTTGATATAAAATATCATAATTGATTTTAATTCATTTGTATATCGTCAGAATTATGTGTTATTTAGAATTACTATTAATTAAATTTGAAATTAAAATAATATTTTGAACTTATGCTGTGTTTGTTCTACTATGTTGTTAATTCTAATAAGATTGTAAATGTTTGCAGGATTTTTTGTATTTTAATTAAATAATTGTTATTTATTAAAACTGTATTATTTTCTATCTCGATGAATAAAAACGGTGAAATGTTTGGTTGATTCAATTTCTTAGCTGCTGTAGTCTTCAAAACGGATATTGTCGAAGAGAGTAATATTTTACAATTGAATTTGTAAAGGCAAATGTTGATGATAATCATAATTTTCTTGTTTTGTCTTAATTATTTACGCAAGCCAATTTTATATTTTTCCACAAATACCAGATATTGTTAGAAAAACGATTAACTATTTATTGTACTTTACGAAATTATGGGTGTGAATCACACGCTACTTTAATTGCTACTTTGATTATGACGCGGGAAAGTGCACACCCTTAATTTCGTAAAGTACAATAACTTGTTAATCGTTTTGCTGACAATATCTCCTAATAAAACAGGCTTGCGAAAACAATTTAGGCAAAGCTAAAAATTATGATTATCATCATTTTCTCATTTTGACTTTAAATATTCAATGCTAAATGTAAAATTATAATTTTCTTCGACAATATCCATTCTGAAAACTGTAGAAACTGAGAAATTGAACAAATCATACATTTTGTTGTTTATATTCATTGGGATAGAAAATAATAAATTGTTAACAGATGACAATTTCGCCTTTTCTCTCAATGTTTTCTCTTCGTCGATATACAATTTTCTGCATAAAATTCAATCTTCTATGTCGTCTACAACTTCGTAAAATCACGAATTCCCAAGTTTAATATTAATGGATAAATATGTATATAAATTCATCAAATTACTTATGATAAGGTTATTAAATATATAATTTCATATGAAATATCAGTTGATATAAAAAAAATCGAGTTTATTGAGTTTATTTGAGGTTTTACGCCGTTTTCAACTACCAGGGTCATATCGCGGCGGCTGGAGCACCTACCCATGGATTCCTGTTGTTTCTCAAACCAGTACTACCACAACACCCTTACCGAGCCTCCAGCTGCTCGCCCACTTAGGTTAACGATTTCAAACCCATTGGTGGGTGCAAAAAAATCGAAGACATCCCTATACTTTTCATTCAATATTATACTATATATATCCTATAATAAGGCCGAGTTCACCAGGCCGAGTTCGACAGGCCGAGTTCGTAATAAGGCCGAGTTCACTGGAAACCATTAAAACGATAAAATAAATTAAAATCTTTCACCAACATTCCTTGTTGAATAATATCACAAAGAATTCAGCTTTAATTTGTTGAATGTTTTGCCGACTCAACGGATTTTAGATTTCGCCAATTTTAGGTGCGTTCGCTTGGGATACTCTGGTGAGTGTTTTTATCACAATGTTCCCTTTGACTTTCGAACGAAACAGAACGGTTCAGTTTCAAATTTCAATAAAATTGTCCTTTTTACGCTTATTGAACACAAATTTTATTTTTTAACAAGAAAAAGATTTACTTGAGTAATAATGAACGTATGACTGATGGAGGGCGAGTTCATCTCGCTGTTGAGCACACTCACTCAAGTAATTCTTTTTATTGTGAAAACTAAAAAAAATCATCGACAGTTATGCTAAATTAAGCTTGAAAAAATGAGAATTAAAGCATTGCTTTGGACAATTATGGTGGAATTGAATAATGAACCGTTCTGTTTCGTTCGAAAGTCAAATGGAACATTGTGACATAAACACTCACCAGAGTTACAACCGAACACGCTGACATCACGCTTGTGTCGTACATGGCAATTTCGAACCTTTTGTCGAGAAACGGCCTCTGTCACGAAAAACACTGATCGTTGCTTGTACAGACCATCGGATTTTTCGCTAAATAAATATGTAAGGAGCTTATTAAAGAAGATCCCGTGTAATTATCTTCAAAATAGGCGTTGTAACAGGTGTTTTGCGAGAATGGGTACTATTTTCTATACATGAAAACTTGGTCCCCTTGTCTTTAATAGAAAGAGTCTACATAAAAATCGCTAAAGTTCCCTGTGCTCCCAACGCGATAGTAGTGGATAGCAAAATTATAAAACAACAACGATTCTTTTAATAAGATAAAATGGTCTGTTTTTAGCTCACCTGAGCACGAAGTGCTCAAGGTGAGCTATTGTGGTCGCTTTTTGTCCGTCGGCGTCCGTCTGTCCGTCTGTCCGTCCGTCTGTCTGTCCGTCCGTCCGTCCGTCTGTTCACATTTTGTTGTTACCACTCTAGCACCTACAAATATTGACCAATCTTAACCAAACTTGGTCAAAACATGTATGACCATAAGTTCTCGGATGAGTTTGATTTTGAGTCAGATCGGACTAGGAAGTCTAGAGTTATGTGCCCTTGAACGTCAAAAATGGTTAGTTTTGACTTTGTTACCACTCTAGCATCTACATATATTGACCAATCTTAACCAAACTTGGTCAAAACATGTATGACCATAAGTTCTTGGATGAGTTCCATTTTGGGTCAGATCGGATCAGGAAGTCCGGAGTTATGCGCCCTTGAATATCAAAAATAGCTAGTTTTGACTTTGTTACCACTCTAGCATCTACAAATATTGACCAATCTTAACCAAACCTGGTCAAAACATGTATAACAATAAGTTCTTGGATGAGTTCAATTTTGGGTCAGATCGGATCAGGAAGTCAGGAGTTATGCGCCCTTGAATATCAAAAATCGCTAGTTTTGACATTGTTACCACTCTAGCATCTACAGATATTGACCAATCTTGACCAAACTTGGTCAAAACATGTATGACAATAAGCTCTTGGGCGAGTTTGATTTTGGGTCAGATCAGATCGGGAAGTCAGGAGTTATTTGCCCTTTGATATCAAAAATAGCTAGTTTCGACTTTGTTACCACTCTAGCATCTACAAATATTGACCAATCAAGACAAAACTTGGCTAGAATGTTGGTAATCATACAATAATGAATGAGTTCGATTTTCAGTGTCATTGAAGAAGGAAGTCCGGAGTTATGTGCCCTTGAATTGGACAAATTTGCCGTTTTCGACTTTGTTTACACTTTAGCATCTACATTTATTGACCAATCACGACAAAAAGTGTCAACAATGTTGCTAACTATAAGCTGCTGAATGAACTAAATTTTCAGTTTGATCGGACCAGAAAAAACAGAGCAATTAGCCCTTGAATTTCACAAAATTGCCATTTTCAACTTTATTTTCACTTCAAAAAACACAAATATTGACCAATCAAGACTTAACTTGGTCACAATGTTGGTGACCATGAGATCTTATATGATTTTTCATATTGATCAGACTAAAAAAGCCAGAGTTGTGTGCCCTTGATGGTGACAAAATTGCCGATTTCGTTTTTAATTTCACTCAAACAGCAATAAATATTGACCAATCAAAAAACAACTTGGACATAAGGTTGATGAGAATATCTTTTTCAGAACAGAGTCATGTGCCCTGGATTATGACAAAATTGATGTTTTTTTATCGACTTGGTTTTCACTATAACAGCCACAAATATCGATCATTAAAGATTAAGAATGCTGTTTTCGGCTGGATCATAATCTCGCATCTTAAGTTTCGTGTTCTTCTCTTAGAGATACCTAGGTCATGTAAAAGATGGGTCTTGTTCTGCATGAAGAAAGTTTCAAACTTCTATCAGGTGAGCGATCCAGGGCCATCTTGGCCCTCTTGTTTATTTCTTTAAATGTCACAGTGATTTTTTTTACAATTTTAAGACTGTGAGTCCTGGGGACTCGCTGGATTCCATATCAATGAGTCCAGCTACAAGCTTAGTGAGTCCAATACACTATTTTTAACAGGAAATCTGTAAAAATTGTTGTATCCTTGGACTCGCTAGAATTAAACTTTGCATCCCAGAGACCAAATTATGTGTAAATGAAGCGGGATGCGCAGGTAAAAAAATCACTGATGTCAGTCTGTGCCTTTTGTGTTTTATACTCCATTTTCATCACAGCGAAAGTGATTTTTAGACTTTAAGCATACAGTATAGCTCACATGTTTATTGCCTAAAACCCTTGCCCATTGCGGTCAAAAAAAGATTCTGGTAGTAAATTGTGGCGCAATGCCAAAATTTTTTTCCTTATATTGTGACGGTTAAAGGGAGGTAATATGGCAGGTAATATGCTAATGAGATTACCTGGCCAGAAAAGAACGTGAAAAAGTCGGTATATATATAGAAACATCAGCCCATTTAAGGTCGAGGATCCTTTTCTCTGAATGGACTGGTTGTTGTCTGTATGTAGCCATGCATCTCGGAACGTTACAATTAGTGGCAGCTACGGGATAATGTGATAGCCATCTCCAGCTATCCCTTACACATGGTTACCCCCCTTAGGACAGGTCAGGTCCTTGCCTAGAGTTGATGACTTCGGGGCGAAGTCATAGTAGTAGGGAGGAGTGTGACGGTTAAAGGGAGGTAATATGGCAGGTAATATACTAATGAGATTACCTGGCCAGAAAAGAACGTGAAAAAGTCGGTATATATATAGAAACATCAGCCCATTTAGGGTCTAGGATCCTTTTCTCTGAATGGACCGGTTGTTGTCTGTATGTAGCCATGCATCTCGGTACGTTACAATATGAAAAGAAAATTCCCAACACAAAAGTTCAACTTTGTTTTTCAAAGAAAATCTGCTCCAATCCCTTTCATATATTGAGCTAAGATATCCAAGATTTAACTGGAATTCCTTTCAGTTTATATAGCTATACTGAATTATACAGGACCTAAGTTTTTGGCGTTTTGTGAAATGTCGCATCTCTCCCAATTGACCAAAGGCCAATCGATAGATTGCTCCGCCCATCGTAGAATCTAATACAAACAACGGGGGCATTGGCTTGTCGATTGTTTTGATTGTCAGTCGATAGATCGATACAATACCACATGCAACGAAGAATTTAAGACACACAATGGTGATGCCGCATTTTTTCTGATCGTCTATTGGCTTATCGATGGTTATGATTGACAGCGGGTGTTTAGTCAATTTGGCTGGTTTTGTACCCGTTCCCAAAACTATGAGGGAAAAAGGCTGATTTTTTGTTTTTGTAAGGGCTGGCGACTGACATCAAATCCAGGGATTTGTTTGGAAAATGTCTATTTCACACTATTTAATTTTAATTTTAGATGGGACAAATTACACCACAGTTAGCCTTGAAGGTTCTACTACAATTTGACAAGGCCATAAACACAGCACTAGCTACCAGAGTGAAAAACAGAATCTCAT
Organism: Fragum sueziense; assembly: GCA_963680895.1. NCBI lineage: Eukaryota > Metazoa > Mollusca > Bivalvia > Cardiida > Cardiidae > Fragum > Fragum sueziense. Next base: position 20,648,629 of record OY804610.1, read on the forward strand.
TTAAGGTAAATTAATTAGTTTCCAAACAAGACTGGGTTTTGACGCCCCTAGTAGAAATAACTTGGGAAAACATTGAGACAAAAGAAGAAACTGCTGATGATCAGCAGTTTCTCCTTTTGTCTCAATATTTTCTATGCCATCTTACACACAAATTCTATCTTTATCATCATCTTATCAGCAGCAGCTTTCAAATTGGACCACCATAAAATTTTGTCGTTTTGGAAAGGGACAACTATTTACCAAGCAGCAAAATATCAGAGTGGTCAAATTTGAAGGCTGAAGCAGCGGCAGACAACAAAATGATAGGGTTTATGTACTACAAAATAATACAGAAAATATTGAGACAAAAGGAGGAAATGCTGGTTATCAGCAATTTCTTCTTTTTCTCAATGTTTTGTCCAAACTTTTCCAATTCAATGCTGCTCTAATTAATTTGAAAAAAATGTTGAAGTTGACAGAAAAAATTGATGGTTTAAGAGAAAATTAAAATCTTGTTGTTTATTTTCCAGGGAAAGTTGAACACCTACAGGTTTTGTGACAACGTCTGGACGTTTGTTTTGAATGAAGTAGAGTTTAAAGAGACCACAGAGTTAGCCACAGTTGATAAAGTGAAGATAGTAGCATGTGATGGAAAAGGTCAGTATGAAACGGGAACATTTATCTGGAAGGAGAAGAACTCAGGATTTCCAAAAAAACCCAAAAAAATTTATACCCCCCAAATCGAATGTTGTATCCCAGTTTATGCATGCAGCCTCTTTCTTACAGAAGGAGTACAAGCATGCTTTATAGTACATGTTTGTATTACATTACTTTTTAACCCCTAGATTTGAAATTCAGTGGAAACCCTGAATTTTTTCATGTTCCTCAATGTTTCCAAGCTTTTTCTCATATAAACGCTTTAGTTATGATGTTTTTATGCCCCATATTGAAAGATTGTGTTCATATTTTTTTTACTGTTGTCCATCTGTCTGTCCACTTGTCTGTTATTCTATCACTTAACACTTTCCCAAACAAGACCTGGTTTTGACGTCCCTATTAGAAAAGGCTTGGGAAGATATTGAAACAAAAGAAGAAACTGCTGATAACCAGCAATTTCTCCTTTTGTCTCAATATTTTCTGTGCCATATTTTACACAAATCCTATCTTTAATAACATTCATTTTGTCATTTGTGGCAGTTTTCCAATTGGATCACCCCAAAATTTTGACGTCTGGGAAAGGGTTAAACCATTTAAGGGGTAATTATGAATCACAAACACATCTTGTTGAACATATCATCATCATCATCATCATCATCATCGGTGTTTTGTTTATCGTGCAGGTGTAGGGACTGTTCCACCGTCAGCGGGATCCCGTCCAGATGACTGGCTGGCTGCACGCATAGCAGATTTAACTCCTGTTCTCCATTTCTTTCTGTCGCTGGTTTCAGTAACTGATAAATTCCATTCCCTGGCATCTCTCTCCAATAATTCTTTCCAGGAGGTTTTAGGACGTCCAGCGCTACGCTTCCCAGAGACTTCAAGCTGGTATGCTGTCTTGATTGCATTGTCTGATCTCTGTACATGGCCATACCAGCGGAGCCGTCTCTCTCGCAGTACAAGGGCGAGGTCTTCGAGGCCAAGACGCACCAGAAGCTCATGTGACCTTACAGCAGCTGTGTCTTTTGGTTTTATGCCACAGATTTGGCGGATCATGGCCCTGTCATTGCGTTGTAGTCGCTGCAGGTTTTTCTTTGTCAAGGCCCAGGTCTCACTGGCATGAAGCATCGCACTCCTCACGCATGTGCTGTACACGCGGCTTCTTGTCTGGTAGGAAAGGTGGTGTGATGTAAGGACTGGTGATAGCTCTCTGAATTTCTTCCAAGCTGTCTTGGTCCTTGTGATTGTGGCGAGATCACATCCCCCAGCAGCGGAGAGCGTGTCCCCCAAGTAGCAAAACGAAGATACTACTTCCAGCTTGTCTGTTCTGACCTGGACCTCACTCTGTGGACGACCATCGATTTGGCGCGCAGTTCCCATGCAACGAGCACATCTGTAGTCTGGGTTTGCTGTCAGTCTTTTGAGTCCACTGCACTTCTTGTGTACCCACTTCTGACATTCGTTGCAGTGTATACTGTTTCTGCCGACGCCTGTTAGGCAGACTGATCATGGGAAACTACCAGATTTTTGCAGTTGATCTAGGCCTGTTCCGCATATCATGACCTTGGTTTATCGCGCATTTACTCTCAACCCCTTCTCTTCCATTCCGTCTTTCCATACCAATAGTCTCTCGACACAACTCTCCAGAGTTTCTGCGATGATGACAAGGTCATATGCGTAGAGGTCTTCCCAAGGTACACCTGCTCGAAATTGACGTGACATGGCCTCCAGTACGATGATGAAGAGGAGGGGGCTTAAGACTGATCCCTGGTGTACTCCAACTTCCACTGCAAATTCTTTGCTATAACTGTTTCCCACACGTACACAGCTACGGACATTTGCATACATTCCCTGGACTAGACGCACAATCCACTCATCAACTTGGAGTTTACGAAGTGCCCACCAGATCACCTTCCTAGGGACACGGTCGAATGCTTTCTCGAGGTCTACGAAGGCCATATAGAGCCGCTTGTTTACTGCCAGGTACTTTTCTTGGAGCTGTCGGACAACGAATATTGCGTCAGTTGTACCCCTGCCTGGGACAAAACCAAATTGTGAGTCGTCAATAAACACAGACTGTCTGATGTGGTTGTCTACCATTCTCTCTATGACCTTCATGACTTGTTCGGTCAGTTTGAGGCCTCGATAGTTGCCTCTGTCCAGGGCATCACCCTTACCCTTGTAAAGGGACACAATGAAGCTGTCCTCCCAGTCGGTTGGGATCTTTCCGTCACGGGCAATAGAGGATGCAAGGTCACAGATCAGGGATGCACAAGTGTCACCTGCCGCTCTCATCATTTCTACGACGATTCCTGATGGACCAGCCGCTTTACCTGGCTTCATCTGTGAGATGGCCTTCTTCACCATGTCTACAGTGAACGGAATTGCAGGCCCTTCCACTGGTGGTTCATCTGTAAGATGTTCCTCATCCCAATCAAACTCTACATTGAGTAGTCTTTCATAGTGCTCTACCCAGGCCTGCTCCTTTGTATCTTGATCTAGTGACATCTCACCTGCGTCGTTTCTTACTGGTTGATCACCAACAACATCAACATTTTCCTTTCTCATCTGGTTTGCCAAGCGGTACACTTCTGATGACTTAGAATCAGCACTGACGTAGATCTGTTTATCAGCCTCATAGCGGGCTTGATGGACTGCTCGTCGTGATATACGCTTGGCCTTGTCGTAATCCGCTCTTGTGCCTCTCCCAGACTTCCAGGCCCTGTAGGCTAGCCGTTTAGCAGTGATGGCTTGTTCTACTTGGTCTGACCACCACCACGTTTCCTTTCGCCATCGATGGGGTCGTGTATGGCCACACACTTCTTCTGTTGTCTTTAGTAGACCTGACTTGAGCTTTGCCCAGATTTCTTCAGTGTTGGCATTTGGTCCCCTTTCAAAGTCAGACACATGTGACTCGAAAACTTCCTGGAAGAGTTTGTTGGTTGTGTCGTCTTTAAGTTTCCAGATTTTGAGGCGCGGGCTGAACTTGCGTTTGGATATTGGAGGCATATCAATGCACATGTCACAGACTAATAGTTGATGCTGTATGGCAACTTCTTCACCGGGTATCACTTTCACGTCTTGAATGAGTTTACGCATGCTCTGTCTGTACAAGATAAAGCCAATCTGTGTGGCTGCGTTTCCAGATTGATATGTTACTAGGTGGCTGTTACGTTTTCTGAAACATGTGTTACCAACAAGAAGGCCGAATGCTAGGGCATATTCGAGAATTCTTTCACCCTCATTGTCAGGCTCTGGTTTGCCATAACCTAATCCGCCATGTACGTCTTCGTATCCTGTACCTGTACTTCCAACATGGCCATTCCAATCTCCGCAGGGCATCATTAGTTCGGATGCTGGAATTGTTGATGAAACTGCTCGTAGTTTGTCATAGAATAGGTCTTTCTGGACATCGCTTAGACCACTCTGCGGTGCATAAACAGAAAGGATGCTGAGCACACGTTGACCTACTATTAGCTTCAGAAGGATGATCCTATCAGAAATACGCTGCACATCGTAAACTTTTTCGATCCACTTTTCTGCAACAAACACACCTACTCCGCCCGTACCTTTGTCATTTCCAGACCAGAAAAGTTTATACTTCCTGTTTTTACCCTTGATGGTTCGACAGTGTCCTCCACGGTATCTGGTTTCTTGGACACAGCATATGTCGATCTTTCTTCTGGTGAGTGTTTCCACCACCTCACATACTCTACCTCGCAGGGAGCTGACTCTAAACCTTTGCTGTTTCTGCAGGCGCTTGCTGGATAACGACCCTGCCCCCCGCACCTGAGAGGGGGCCAAGCCGGAGACGTTACCGCCAGATCGTTTATGTCTACCGGCACCGCCTTTCACAGTCTTTGTGTTGAAATCTGCCATAAATTGATTTGGAAGCATGTTTTTCACAGGACCGCCTGTCCTGGCTGTCATCCCAACTCAGACTTTTACGGCATCTTGAGTTCTCCGCCGTTCCCACATTTGGGCGGTGTGCCTTGCCGTTGTCCTGTATGATAAGGGTCTTCCGCCAAACCACTGCAGCTGTAGACGCTAGGGCACCGGTCTGTTGGTGTCTACCGCTACAGCTCTGTCACCCAGGTTGTGACAGCTCGTAACCCAGAGAGGGGGTGCAATTTACCCATTGCTGGGGACCAGGATTGCAGACACCAGGGCATATCCACACGCCGGTGGGCCATGCATGCCGTGCATTTAAGGGCCTGATCTCCTCCAAGACCTTGTGGTTCTGCTTGGGGCCGCAAGGTATCCAATTTACCGTCTGCCACCTCGGGGAGGATCCCATATCTGGGCCACATAGGTCTAACTGTGGAGAAGCTATACCTGGCAGGTGAGACTTACAATAAATGCACACTTTTCACAGTAAACTGCTAGCCAGGGGTGGAGCTGAAAGCGAGAGTGACAAGCACAGACACAGACAGACAGACACACTGTACGCATCTCACAGCCATTTAGACAGACCAGAACATAGCTGATCATAATCATATAATTTATGCATCACTTTGCCTAGTTTGCTTAGCTCTTGTTATATGCTTTAACCCATTACCATATGACAATGCCTTTTGACACCCCACAACATAAAGAATTATGGAAAACATTGTGGAAAATGAAGAAATTGCTTGTGACAAGCAATTTCTTCATTTCCAACATTGTTTTCTAAAAAGAAAGACCTAAAAAGTAAAGTTTTATGGACTTGAAATTGTCATCTGCAACACCTTTGAATTTAGGACCAGTCTAGATTTTTTCCCTCTGCTAATGAGATAAATTTATTTCTTTTCAGGGGCTGACAAATGAACCGACTGAATGAATATCATGGAAGAAGGACTCGAATATCTCCATAAGATGATGAAATAGGACATTATGAATCATGTTGAAAGTTCGGGGATTTATCACACTTTCAAATTGATCACATGGTGATGTGTATAAAACTGCTTTCTTTGCAGCAATTTTATTTCATTTTTGACCAACATAGTGAAAAAATATTTTATTTCATTTTTGACCAACATAGTGAAAAAAAAAATACTTGAGTTTTTTGTTTTGATCTGCCCTAACTATTTGCATAGTAAAATTGGGTTTAGATAGTTATCTTATAACCAATCAGTCATTTTCTTAAAAGGCATAAATTTGTTTTCACAAAGTTGAAAATTTACATGAAATGTGCTATCTATAAACATCTAAAATTTTGGAAAAAGGTCTTTAAGTAAATTCGTTTTGAAATTGAATATCTATTTATTAACTACAACATCAGAATTTTTGTTAAGAAAAAGAAAATTGTATGTGTAGCCTGACCAGGAGTCATGCTTATCTCTGACAATTTTGAAGGTAAATGCAAATTTTCTAAGAAACAGTATCCTTTTTGAAGGATTTGAAGTTTTGGCATATTTAATTTGACATGTTAAGCCGACAATTTTCTATACTGGTGCTTTGTGTTATTTTGAAATATTGTAAACCTGTAGTCACTGTACAGAGTGTCCCAAAAAAAACGGAACCCTAATTCAAAGTCAAATATTTTAAAACGTTAAGTGAAAAATCTATTTTTTGAATTTGCAGTACTGAAGATACATTATTTTTGCATTTGTGTTCCAAATTTCACTTAAAAATATGCATCGGTTCAAAAGTTATGAGCAAATTAATAATGACACTAAAAAACCGATCTGACATGATATTGATTTTTGCGTCTTGTTTGTTCGAGAAAGCGCACTTACGGTCAGCTGTTGAATTCTGTGTCGTTGTACGTGTATGTACCGATTTTCTCAAAATTTAATATGTACGCGTTCTGTACGTTCAAATTGAGTCCATAGGGTGGTTGTTTGAATTAATTTCAAATTATTATGTGATTCATTTCACATGACGCAGTTTTAACTTTTATTTTCATAAATTACAAGCTTGATATATTTCCTAAAAGTAGTCCAGTCTTATTTTCTTGCATAGTTTACATTTTTGTGGACTATGATTTAATTCTTTTTGGTGAATTTTGTATTATTTGTGTTTTGCATAAAGGTCAGTGTCAGGTCAAATGAAACCCGTAATACTTTTCAATTGAGTGGTGACCGGCATGTTTGTCAGAAATAAAATAAGTGCCTATGATTATCATTCATGAGTCTGTGATGCACTTGGATATTTGTTTGTATTCATTTTAGTTACATGAACAGTTTATCTATTAGCAAAAAAGATGAAATGAAAATGCTCTATTGTGAATACAATGTTTCAAAATCATTTTTGTATTGTATTGAATATATTAACCAATTGAATAGCGTCAATTTATTCAATGAGTGTAGGCGCGCGGTGCAAAACGAAAAGATCGATATCGTGTTAAAATGGTTTTCCGGGTATATTCATTTGAATGCCAATATTTTCCAAACTAATCATTATTTTTCAACCAAATTTTAACTGCTTATAGAAAACTGTCGTTGCTATTGTATATGTAAATTTGGTGGAGAAATACTTCTTGATACATGAAAAATGTACTTTCAAAAATGGGTTCCGTTTTTTTTGGGACACTCTGTAGTGTTTGATTCTTAAACTTTCCCTCTCCTTAAAGTGACATTTCACGATTATTTTTACATAAATTTCCCTTTTTAATCTATCTGAAAAACCGTTAGCGTTTCTACGCATTAGAATAAACAATCTTTGCATCAAGACATACTTTTAAAAAATGAAATAAATGTGACCCGTCACGCTAAAAGGGACCTTATCCGAACTCGAAAAATCTAACTTTTGACATACTTGTCAGACCCAGCACAGGTCAACCAGAGCCCGTGTGCGAAAAATGAACATAAAGTAAGAGAGGGAAAACATTCCGGATTTAGAAAATTACATAAAATTGAAAAGTGTCAGCCCTAGTCTGGCTGCGCGGACTGCGCAGACTGACTAGGGTCAATATTTTTCACACACCCGATAAGGTCCTTTTTAGCGCGATGGGTCACAAATGTGAAATGTCACTTTAAGACGCCTCACGATATAAAGGTTTAAGAAAATATTATGTTGAATGAAAAAAAAATGACAAGTAATTTCTTCATTTTTTCAATGTTTGCTACATAAAAAGACCAAAAATATATTTATTTTCATTAACTGGAAACTCCCATCTGCAATATCTTGGACTAGTCAAAAGTTTTACTGTCTGTTATTGTGCTGAACAAAAATCAGATGTCTTTTCTTTTCAACAAAAACCTTGTAACTGCAGCTTGTCTTAAGCTGCAGTTACGAGCTTTTTGTTGAAAAGCAGCGACACTGGTGGTGAACTCGGCCAAGGCGAGGGACGTTTTTTCGCGATCAATGTATTCCGTCGGTGCTGTCATAAAATATCGTAACTACGGCTTTATCGAAGCCGTAGTTACGAGATTTTATAACAACACCGACAGTTTGTCAATACAAAACGGTAATCCCCGTCTGTTTTTAGAACAAGTTCATTGTCATTAGAAAAAAATCTATAAATTCACATTTAAACGCAAAATATCTATACCTTGTTGTAGCGAAAATTGTTTTAGTTCACCACCAGTGAGCGATGTGTTGAACTATGGATATCTAGAAGTATTTTGACGTCCCTTTACGGAGTTGCAGATAACAGGGGGTAATGACTTTTTAGAATGCCATATTTCCATTCATTGTTCATCAAACCCTATGTTGTAGTAACTCATTTGAATCGTCACGATACCATATGTTGTGAGTACTCATTAGAATCGTCTCATTGAGTGCCACACAACATAGGGTTTGGAATTCAAATAAAAAAAAGTTAGATTGTCTTTAACGATTTTTATCTATTGATCTGTCATTACACGTCGTCATAATGAGTGTCAAACGAACGTCTAAATGTTGTACAAATGCTTTGTTTATGTCTAATATAATTATGTTTTTGTAAATAAAATTGCCATAATGATAACTGAAATAGAGATTTATTTTATATTTTCTGAAAATGCACGTACTTTATTTTCCAAATGACTATATATTAGGCGAGTCAACATTTTAATGTGTTACTTTTCGACAAAAGCCTTGTAAACACATCTTGTTAAAAACTGTAGTTACAATGTGTTTTAACCCTTTCCCAAACAATACCTGGTTTTAACGTCCCTAATAGAAAAGGTTTGGGAAAACATTGAAACAAAAGAAGAAAATGCTGATGCATGTAACCAGCAGTTTCTCCTTTTGTCTCAATATTTTCTGTGCCATATTTCACACAAATGTTATCTTTAATTACTTCCACTTTGTCATTGTGGCAGTTTTTGAAGTGAATCACCTTAAAATTTTGTCGTTTGGGAAAGGGTTAAGAAAGGTGGTGATATGTCGCAGATTACAACAAATGGTACGAAAAGTGGATTATGTTGATGAAATAGAGAGAAGTCATTGAGTAAAAGCGAGAAAAAAATAATAATCATCATTTTCATCTTTTCCTTGATGTTAAAATGTTTTGCACAGGTGCGTCAAAACAATTGAATGACTTTTTGGAGTTTGTGAATCCATCCCTACACATTGACGATTTTCGATGCCCATCAAGATTAAGGCTTTTTAAAACTTTGTGGAAAATGAAGAAATTTCTTTTGACAAGCAATTTCTTTATTTCCCACAATGTTTTCTACGCAAAAAGACAAAAAAATGTAAAATTTCATGAACTTGAAATTGTAGTCTGCACGATCTTTGAACTTGGAACTGTCCACAGTTCTGCCCTTTGGTAATGGGTTAAAGATATGCCTGGTGCAGTTTTAGCTCGGTCAGTACCATCGGAGTCTATCAATCCACGGGTTGTGTGATCGACTCCCGACTCTGCCGATATCCCTACATATGACGAATCAAATGTTTTAACATCGAACTTATTCGGGCGCGGTCGAAAACATTCGGCGGTGGAAAGTATTTTCGACCGCGCCAGAATAAATCCGACGTCGCGCGAATCTCGTTAGGGATAGACTACATTAAGTATCGTTTAAGTGAGACGAGCTGTTGGTGGCTCGTATTGGATGTTGCGTTTGGTCTGGTACGAGAATTACTAGGAACACATAGTTAAGTGCACCAGTCACACAATAATTTTATGACAGAAATCTTCATTTATTAGCATTGTCTTCTTTTTCCTCGATATTTTCAGAAGCTTTTTCTTCTATTGGGGAACGTCAGGACGTGGTTTTGTTTGAGAAAGGGTTAATTTTTCTCACCGTATAACGGAGAATTTCCATTCTGACAGACTGATGATTGATGTCATTTACACAATAAAGGAAAGTCAACCCTAATATTTTTTCGTTCGGGAAAGATTTATACAAAAACAAATTGATTTAATAGGGTTTTACGCCGTTTTCAACTGCTATGGTAATATCGCGGCGGCTGGAGCACCTAACCGTGGGTTCCTGGTATTTCTCTTACCAGTACCACCACAATTACCAAATCGAGCCTCCAGCTGCTCTCTCACATAGCTGATTCACACCTTTTGGTGAGAGACAAACGACTTGTCAAATGTCAGAATGGATACTGGCCGAGCCGGGGTTCGAGTTCGCGACCCCTGGATTGACAGACTCAGACGTTACCGACTGAGCTATCGGGGCTCGAAAGGAAGTTAGGAACTCATGCATCAGTCACACAATTGAATATGACAGAAATCGTCATTTATCAGCATTACATATCTTCTTTTTCCTCAATAGCTTCAAAAGCCTTTTTCTATTGTTGAACGCCAGAACGTGGTCTTGTTTGAGAAAGGGTTATATTTTCCACCCTATAATAGAGAATTACCACTCTGAGAGACCGATTAATGTTGTCATTTGCACAAGTTTGGAAATGCAACCCTAATATATTGTCGTTCGGGAAAGAATAAACCCTTTCCATACCAATGCCTAGAGTTTGACGTCCCCAATAGAAAAGGCTTGGGAAAACATTGAGACAAAAGAAGAAAATGCTGATAATCAGCATTTTCTCTCTTTTGCCTCAATATTTTCTGAGCCGAATTGCGCATAAATCATATCTTTATAAACATATATTTCGTCATCTGTTGCAGCTTTCAATATAGACCATCCTAAAATTTTGCAGGTTAAGAAAGAATGAAAGAAAAACAAAGACATGTTACTAATAAATATGATGATTTAATATATAAGAATATATCACAGTAATGTAAAACATGGACGGATCTATGTATATAATGTACAAAATGATCGGATGGTTTATAAAAAAACTTCATTCATTAACCCAGTACCTCACAACGACGTTTTTTTTTTACTCCCTTCAAGATAAGGGCTTTGGAAAACATTGTGAAAAGCAACTATCAAAATATTGCGAATCATTTTTTTTTTTGGGGGGGGGGGGGGGGGGTTCTAGCCCTGCCATACTCACACATTGATGCCTCTTCATTCTCAAGAAGATTAAAGCTTTGGAAAACATTGTGGAAAATGAAGAAATTGCTTGGGACAAGCAATTTTTTCATTTCCTACAATGTTTTTTTAACCCCGAAATACAAACAAGAGTGCCTGAAAGGCACTGATATCGCTCACCTGAGTTCTTCGTGTATTTGATTGTGTACAATATAAATTTGGTGTAAACAAATATATATGTCAGTATTATGTCACATTAAATTATTGTAAACTAGAATATCACTGAAAGTGATCATACCCCCATTGATTTTTTTAGATTTTTCACATGATTTCTCCTAGTCCGATAAGCCCCGCCCTGCCATGCCCACAATTTTTGACAAATCAAAAATTCACGAACAAGTTTTGAAAAGGGTCACCCAAGGGACATTCCTTTCAATTTTGGTAATAATTAGCCCAGTGGTTAATTAAGGAGGAGAAGATTTTTGAATAATTATCTTACGATTTCTCGAAGTCTGATAAGCCCTGCCCTGCCACGCCCACAATTTTTGACGAATCAAAAATTCATGAACATGTGTTGAAAACAGTCACTCAAGGGACATTTTTGCCAAGCTTGATTCAAATTGGCCTGATAATTGATTTTTAAAGATTTTTCACATGATTTCTCTAAGTCCGATAAGCCCCGCCCTGCCACGCCCACAATTTTTGACGAATCAAAAATTCACGAACAAGTTTTGAAAAGGGTCACCCAATAAACACATCTGCCAAGTTTGGAAAGAATTGGCCAAGTGGTTGAGGAGGAGAAGACTTTTGAAGAATTACCTAAAGATTTCTTTTAGTCTGAAGCCCCGCCCTGCCACGCCCACAATTTTTGACAAATCAAAAATTCACGATCAAGTTTTGAAAAGGGTCACCCAATAAACATTCCTTTGAAGTTTGGTAAGAATCAGCCCAATGGTTAAGGAGAAGAAGATTTTTGAATAACTATCTTACGATTTCTCGAAGTCTGATAAGCCCCGCCCTGGCCCGCCCACAATTTTCACCGAATCAAAAATTCATGAGCATGTGTTGAAAACAGTCACTCAAGGGACATTTCTGCCAAGCTTGATTCAAATTGGCCTGATAATTGATTTTTTAAGATTTTTCACATGATTTCTCTAAGTTCGATAAGCCCCGCCCTGCCACGCCCACAATTTTTGACGAATCAAAAATTCACGAACAAGTTTTGAAAAGGGTCACTCAAGGAACATTTCTGCTAAGTTTGGAAAGAATTGGCCTAGTGGTTGATGAGGAGAAGATTTTTGAAGAATTCCCTAATGATTTCTTTAAGTCTGATAAGCCCCGCCCTGCCACGCCCACAATTTTTGACGAATCAAAAATTCATGAACAAGTTTTGAAAAGGGTCACCCAAGGAACATTTCTGCCAAGTTTGGAAAGAATTGGCCCAATGGTTGAGGAGGAGAAGATTTTTGAAGAATTTCCTAATGATTTCTTTAAGTCTGATAAGCCCCGCCCTGCCACGCCCACATTTTTTGACGAATCAAAAATTCACGAACAAGTTTTGAAAAGGGTCACCCAAGGAACATTTCTGCCAAGTTTGGAAAGAATTGGCCCAGTGGTTGAGGAGGAGAAGATGTTTAAAGCAATTGTTGACGACGACCGACGACCGACGCACGACGCACGCCGGACACAGGGTGATCACAAAAGCTCACCTTGAGCATGTTGCTCAGGTGAGCTAAAAAAAGTGTAAAATTTCATTCACTTGATACTGTCGTCTGCAACATATTTGAATTTGGACCAATCTAGAATTTTGCCGTTTGCTAATGGGTTAAAGAAATAATGTAAAACGTCGCTTTCGTTCTAGAAGACCTGGTAAATACATCTTGATTAAACCGCAGTTGCGAGATTTCTGAAGAAAAACATCGAAATGCTCCTAACACGTGGACGGATCTAAGTATACAAATAAAGTGTACATGAATAATGATTTAAAGAGAGCTTATAAAAAGACTTCATTTACCAAAATAAAGTAAATCGCAGATTTCCTTAAAAACACTGGTAAATAAGCAACACATGTAGTTGCGAAGGTTTTCAAGAAAAATAGCAAAATATTCATGTTTCCGCGAATGTAAAAGAAATACACATCGTCGGTGTTGATGCAAAACCTCGCATCTCGTTTCAAGAGGGTTTTCATATAATAAAGGGAAAGAAACTTGAATTAATGACTTTTCCGAAACTGAAAGATTTTGCTTGAAATTCGAATATATTGTTCACAGATAATGTGTCATTAATACTGATAGGTAAAAATATAGAGCAGTATAAATCAGTTCTTTAGTCAACCAGACAGAAACCTAGATGATACTGTACGCGAAACCGACCAGGAAAATGACTATGAAACAGCGAATGATACTAGTGACGATGAGTACGAGGGCGAAGACTTGACAATGTCTGATTTCAAAGATATACTTCTTGATATCCGACGAGAAGTGAAACATACAAACAGCAAGTTCGACCAGCTTAACGATCAGGTAAATGATCTTAAGGAAGACAATGTAAGACTTCGCAAAGAAAATGAGGAACTTAACCAAAAAGTGTCGATGCTAAATGAAACAGTGAACTCCCTGCAGGCGCTTACTCTAGAAAACCATAATAAAATGGAACAAATTGAGGCTCAATCAAGAAGAGACAATTTAAAGTTTCATAACATTCCAGAGAGCCCAAATGAATCTTGGGAGGAGTCGGAACACAAGATCCGAACGTACATCACTAACGATCTGAACATGGACTCGTCTAGAATAAGTATTGAGCGAGCTCACAGATTACCAGGGAAATCGAGGCAGATTATCGTAAAGTTCTCGTTCTTCAAAGATAAAGAGGCGATACTGTTTAAATATAGAGAAAGGGCGAGAGCGAGACGATCTTCTCAGGGAAACCCAACCGAGAACAATCCTGTACGAGTCACAGAGGATTTCCCGGCCCGTGTTACGAAAGCTCGAACAGACTTATATCCGTTCATGATGAAATGTTTTGAGGACAAGAAGAAAGCGTTCTTACGATACGATACGCTCGTTATTGACGGTGTTCCGCACATATATGATGCTGAGACTAAATCTATAGTGCGCCAGAAAAAGTCAGTAGAACCAATGAGTGAATAATATGCCGGCCGACGCCCAAAAACTGTATCAGAAAATAGTGGGAAAACGATAAAAACACATTCTAACAAAACGTCATTATCACCAATAAAGGAATTTAATATCTGTTCATTGAACATTAGAGGCTTAAACAAATACGAAAATGACAATTATTTTATTAACTACTACAAACAATTTGATATAATTGCATTAAATGAAACTTGGAAAAGGGTTGCTAATGAAAACATGTGTTTTTTGCATGGATTTCTTCAGTACGATTATGTTAGAAAGAGAGGTAACTCCTTCAGAGGTTCCGGAGGAGTTACTGTTCTTATCAAAGAGCATTTGATGTCGATCGGTCGGAGCAAACGCATCTTTGACAAAATGTCTGAATGTGTTGTTCTTCTGTTCGACAAAACTATTTTCCAAACTGAATTTGATATTATAATAATCTTTAGTTATGTGTCACCTGAAAACTCCTCGTTATATGATAATAACGAAAATGGCATTGAAATTTTACAAGATAATATCATGTATATACTTTCATTTTATCCGAATGCTAGATTAATACTTATGGGTGATTTGAATGCTAGAACTGGCAATCTGATAGATTTTATTGAGAACGATGATATTGATTACATTTTCCACAATGAGACTAATCTTGATTATCCATGTGATTCTTTTAACTTAAATCGAAACTCTAAAGATACTGTTATTAACAAGTACGGATTTTCTCTTATCGAACTTTGTAAATTGTTTGATATACACATTGCAAATGGTCGATCCAAAGACGATATTAAAGGAGAATATACTTGTACAGCAAATGATGGCAAAAGTATAGTCGACTACTGTATTTTATCAAGTGAATTATTTCCATATTTGTCATTTTTTCGTGTAGATGATGAAGAATTTTCTGATCATTATCCAATAGTATGTAAACTAAATTTTGGAAAAGATGCAAACATTGATCAAAATGTCTGTCACACGAAAGACATTTTAAATAGTTATAACCATTATAGGTGGAATGAAAATCTTAAACACGAATTCATTTTAGAATTTAGGCGATTATTCCAAGAATTTTATGATTCATTTACATTTCCAATTAACGATATTAACACCCTATTAGAAACTCTATGTCATGTTTATAAACAGTCAGGTCACATGTTTCAAGTAAAACAGCGTTTTGAACGCCAACCACAAAGCATATCTAACCCATGGTGGGACGATAAATGTAAACAATATAAGAAAGAAAAAACAGTAGCTCTGCGAAGGTTCAGGAAAACAAACGCAGAGTCTGATTTTTTGATATACAAGATTGCGCGAAACAAATTTAAATCAAAATGTAAACAAACCCGTAAATCATACGAAAAGTCTAATAGAGATAAACTACTTTCAGCACGACATCAGGCTAATTTATTTTGGAAAACAATAAAAGATAAGCCAGTTAAACAAGTTTGTCCTATAAACTCTAACAAATGGGTTGAGTATTTCTCGCAACTATTTAAGTTAGAAAACCCTATAACAAACGATAACCTATTGTCACATATTATTATCAATAAAGATAGCACACCTTTAAATTTACCAATTACCGAAGATGAGATACATCGTAATATTAAAAAATTAAAATGCAATAAATCGTCAGGACCAGACGGAATCTGTACCGAAATGATCAAAAACACCGCATCTATTGTAACCCCATTTTTAACTCATATTTTTAATGTTATATTTAACAGCGGAATGTTTCCTGCATCATGGAGTCAAAGTTTAATCAGTCCAGTACACAAAAGTGGTCCATTCAATGATCCAGGAAATTACCGTGGTATTTCACTAATAAATAGTATGAGCAAAATTTTCATGGGAATTCTCACTGATAGATTAACAAAATGGACAGAAGACAACAATATCATTCACGAAGAACAAGCCGGTTTTAGGCAAAACTATAGTGTTATAGATAACACATTTACTCTCCATGCTTTAGTTCAAAAATATCTTTCAAAGAAAAAGGGGCGATTTTATTGTTTATTTATTGACTTTAAAAAGGCATTTGATAGCATTAATCATGAAAAACTGTGGGAATCATTACGAAGAAAAGGCATCGAAGGTAAATTTCTAAGTACTTTTATGTCCATGTACCAACAATTAAACTCTTCAGTCAAGTTTACAATTGATAATAACCCTTATATCACAGAATTTTTCAAATGCGAGATCGGCACTCGACAAGGCTGTTTGAGTTCACCGATAATTTTTTCTCTTTTTATAAATGATTTAGTTGATCTTTTAAAATCGGAATGTAATCGTGGAATTTATATAAGCAATGATGTTGATGAGCTATCTTCTTTATTATTTGCAGACGACGTTTCTACATACTCAGACACCGTAAGACTACTCCAAAAACAAATTGATACGATCGAAAAATTTTGTGACTCTACTGGGATGAAAATAAATACAGACAAGTCTAAAATTATTGTGTTTAGAAATGGCGTGATTTTACGCAAATACGAAAAGTGGTACTTTAAAGGAACTGAAATTGAAGTCGTCCCATATTATAAATATTTAGGAACATACTTAAGTTCTAGGTTACGATGGACTAAAACAATTGAAAACCAATGTGATCGTGCAAAGAAAGTGTGTTTCACTATATACAGATATCAAACAAAGTTTGGCTATTTTAAACCCCAAGAAGCTTTTCAATTATTTGATGCAATGATCAAACCTATTCTGTGTTTCGGTGCCCCTATTTGGGGATATCAATACTACGACACTATCGAAAAAACACATATACAATTTTGTAAACGAATTTGTAATTTAAACAAAAATACAACTAATGCTTTTGTTTTAGGTGAATGCGGACGCAAACCACTTGCTGTCCATTATATAACAGAATGTATAAAATATTGGATTAAACTAATTACTATGTCTGACAATAGATACCCAAAACAATGCTACAAAATGCTACGTAAACTTGATGAAGCCGGACGAAATACTTGGGCAACTAAAGTTAAAACATTGTTATTTGAGAACGGATTTGGCTACGCATGGATCGCAGATGAAATTGGCAACGCAGATTTTTTCATTAAATCATTTAAACAAAGACTAACTGATATTTACATTCAAAAATGGAGATCAAATTTACTTGAAAGCCCAAAAGCTAATTACTATAGAGATTTTAAGACAATTCTAGAAGTAGAAACTTATTTAACTATTGATATGCCCTTTTTGTATAAACGCAAATTAGCAAATTTTAGATGCTCAAATCATAGTTTAGCAATAGAGACTGGGAGACACGAACAAATTGATAGACAATTTAGATTTTGCAAATATTGCCTCAAAAATAATACATATACTGTAGAAGATGAGCTCCATTTCCTTTTAATTTGTCCATTATATAATGATATCAGAAAAGTGTGTTTTCCCAATAGATGGAGCAAAGGATTACCAACTAAATTCTTATTTTTTGAAATAATGCAATGTAAAAGAAACGACTTGATTTTTGCCTTAGCTAAATTCATATCTATTGCATTTGCAGAACGACAAAATTTCCACGAAAACTTAATGTGTTCTTAATAATGTTCAGTGTTTAACGTCCATCTTTTACTTTCATAAAACAATTTAAATTGTTTGGGACTGTGAAGACATAGATAAGACTGCTCATAAGAGTAATTTGATCCTGTCTACACTGTGTCAAATTAATATGATTCCTTTAAAGATAGTGTTTTAAAGTGTATGCATTTTTGGGTGACGCATACGGAGATCAGTCAACCTACAAAGATGGTTGATCTCTGTCTGCACCACCTACATGTATGTATGTACTTCTACATTTAGCCCTGCAATCTGCATATAAAATCTTTCTGCATATTTATTCATTTTGTACATGTCTTTGTAATTACCTTAGGGATTGTTACTGTAAAAATATATTGTAAATAATTTTGTATAAGTATTATGGGCCGGTGGCCTCATATTACTCAATAAAGAATTGAATTGAATTGAATTGAATATCACAAAAACTAAGAATTGTCTTAATTGGACATACGAGGTTTTACTTTGAAATCGCAAAAATCGACGTACGAGGTTTTGCATTTACACCGACGATATGTAATTCAGAAATGTGTTATGAGTTGGAGTAGGTTTTGTTACTTTTTAGAAAAATATATTTTCTATGTACATGATAAAGGAAATAGGAATGAAGATATACAGAAATGAAAGGAATGTTCCCAGATTCACTTTAACCCATTACCACACATTGGCCCGTTTTTGACTCCCCACAAAATAATGGCCATGGAAAACATCGTGGAAAATGAAGAAATTGCTTGTGACAAGCAATTTTTTCATTTCCCCTGATGTTTTCCATCCAAACAGACCTAGAAATTCCATTCATTTGAAATTGTCGTCAGCAGGATCTTTCAATTTGGACTGCCCAAAAATTCTGTCGATTGGTAATGGGTTGAAATAAAAGAAAAAAGACAGCAAGCTTGGTATACACAAAATTGTTCAGTATTGCTCACGGTAAATGACCTGGTAGACCCATTTCTAGTTATTAGCTAGAGATGCTCTGCCAGGTAATTTATTGTGAGCGAAAAACACGGTATATAATCACGTGACTTATAATTTCCGATAATCTTTAATAACTTTGTCAATATGAAGGTGAAAAAATGTCAGGAATAACATGGTCGTGGTAGATTGTTAAAAAATCAACCGATAAAAAAGTTATTGAAGATAAACCAAAATTTTGGTTTATCTTCAATAACTTTTTTATCAGTTGGTTTTTCAAAAATCAATCACGTCCATCTAATGCGTGACGTCTGCCCACATTCTCTGCTTCAAACCGAATTCAAATCGGTCCCGTATTAACAAAGTTATTGAAGATATTCAGTAATTATTGCATCACGTGATTATCCACCGTGTATAAGTTAACTCAAAAGCAAGGCTGTATGACAACAAAATACACATAATGAAAGATTCACAAAGATTGTAATTATATTTTGTTGTATCGAAATTATACGATCATTAAACATATTTTTAATTTCACAAATATACGTAATAAGACACATTAAATTAATACATAAAAACCCGACTTGGTATATTGCAAAATTTCTGAAACAATATATGAAAAGGTATAAAACAACTAATATCACATCTTTATGAACAAAAATGTACAAACCAAATGATTAATTGCATTTATCATGTATACAGAGAAAATCGCTGCTTTTCTGCAAAAACCACGTATCTGCAGCTTAAAACAAGCTGCAGATACGAGGTTTTCGTAGAAAAGCGACGAAATAATACTTATAAACCGATTCGAAGACTGAAAAGTTTTTAGACTATTTATGTTTTGGAGGGAGTCGCATGCAACAAATTTTGTTATTGCCAAAACGGAAATGCGCGCATGTTATAGAGCACATATAATATTCAGAAAACAATGCACTATTCCTGATTATCTGCAATTTCTTCTTTCTTCTCAATGATTCCCCGATCTGATTTAATTAGGGGCGTCAAAACCAATTCTAGTTATAAAAAGGGTTATGTGAACATGCATAAGTGCTGTTCTGCATCCGCATAGATCTAGATCTAAGATGGCGTTGTGAATTATATTAGAGAACTTGTCAAAAATCGGTGTTGGTTCATTTTTGCAGGCCAAAGATTCTACCTGCGTATGGAACAATGTGGGTGGTAGAATCATTGGCATGAGCGACATTTACATATGTACAGTCTGATCTGGATCCACGTTGCTGTCAGATGCGGCTTTGGCATCCTTTCAAATATACACTCAAATATAACCACCGAATAATGTATGCACATACATGCACATGAAGAGTGCACCAATATCAACATTTAACACTGGGCAACTTAATTGTCGCCGGCCCATAAGTATTTACAAGTTAGTTTATTGGGGTTTTACGCCGTTTTCAACTACTAAGGTCATATCGCGGCGGCTCGAGCACCTAACCATGGATTCCTGTCGTTTCTCATACCAGTACTACCACAACACCCTTACCGAGCCTCCATCTGCTCCCCCACATAGGTTCACGATATCTAACCATTGATTGGTGATATTTTGTAAGTAAGGGTATTTGACGCGACCTGGTATCGAACCCGGAACCTCTCGAATGAAAGGCAGATGCGCTACCAACTGCGCCATGGCCGCGGTAAAAAGTATTTACAAAGCCGGAGTGGGGTCATTATGTATTGTTTTTTAGGGTATTTATCCTCGGTTGCCGGTTGCCCATATGACCGAGTAGTAGACTGGGCGTGCCCAGGAAGGAACTCCCTTCTTTTGACCTGTTTCCAGGTTTGAATGGTGGAGGAAGACCCCAAGTGAGCACCTGGGTAGAACCACCGACTTTCCGCAAGCCAGCTGGATAGCTTCCTCACATGAAAGTTCATACGTCCCTGGCGGGATTCGAACCAACAGAGGTGAGGGGCAAGTGATCCTGAGTCAGCGACTCTAACCACTAAGCCACGGACGCCCCTGACCGGTCATTATGCAGATGTCCCGGGTTAATAACAGAGCACTATAGATATACAACTAATAAATTATGATAAGCACCATCTAAAGACCATTCATAGTCCAATCAAATCATCCATATGTTTCATTAATCTTGTTTATCAATACAAAAAAACAAGAGGCCCAAGAGGGCCTGTATCGCTCCACTGGCTCAGTATTTCAATCAATGAGACGGTTCAAGTATAGATTTTCATAAGGAAATTTGACAGGAAAGCTGATTCCAGAATAGACTTTACCTTGAGAAACCTTATTTCTCAGTGGTAATAAGTATTGTTTGTAAATAGGAAAAGTTATATATCGCTGCTTTTCTGCCAAAAACATGTATCTGCAGCTTAAAACAAGCTGCAGATACAAGGTTTTTGCAGAAAAGCGACAATATGTATATCCCTGTATTTCAACCAAACCTTGTAACCGCAGCTTAACCCTTTTCCAAACTGAAACAAGACCTGGGCTGCGTTCAGTAGACAAAACGTTTTGTCTTACTGGACGCAGGGCTGGTTTTGATGTCCCCGATAGAATAGGCTTGAGAAAACATTTAGGCAATAGAAGAAAATGCTGATAATCAGCACTTTCTCCTTTTGCCTCAATATTTTCTGTGTATTATTGTACTCAGATCCAACCTGCCATATCTTTTTCAGTGAAACTTAGTTAAAGATGAAATTCCAATATATTTTTTGACCCATTACCAAAATGGCAAAATTTGGGGCTTTTCCAAATTCAAAGATATTGCAGACGACAATTTCAAGTGAATGAAATTTAAAATATTTTGGTGTTTTGGCATAGAAAACATTGTGGGAAATGAAGAAATTGCTTGTCACATGCAATTTCTTCATTTTCCGCACTGTTTTTCAAAGCTGTTATCTTTTAGGGAGTCAATGTGTAGTAATGGGTTAAGTCCCGCAACAGATAGATGCTGGACGATGGACGATCATTAAAGCTCATATAATAGCACCTTGTGCTCAGGAGAGCTGAAAACAGGTGTAAATGATACTAATGATGCCAAGGCTTTAGTTTTATGGAAATAAGGCAGAATTTGGCTGGAAATTCTGTATCGTAGGGTTTTCCATCTTAGATTTCCACACAACACAAAATTATCATGGATATGATCTTTTTCATCTCTCTCTTTAAATTGCCGTAAAATGCACAATTTTGATTTATATGACCTTGCCAGATAGTTTTCACTGGTGGTGAACTCGGCCAAAGCGTTGGACATTTTTTCGCGATCATAGTATTTCGTCTGTGTTGTTTTAAATATTGTAACTACGGCTTGGATTAAGCTGTAGTTACGAGATTTTATAACAACACAGACGGTTTGTCTATACAAATTGCTACATCCGGTCTATTTTTAGAACAAATTCATTGTTATTAGAAAAACTATCCAATCAGATCTTTAAACTCACATTTAACTGAAATATCTGTACCTTGTGGTAGCGAAAAATGTCCCTTGCTTTGGCCGAGTTCACCACCAGTGGTTTTTATGTTTAACTTGATTTGGTAGTATAAATAAAACTCAAACACAAGTGTTTCTGTAAATAATGAAGTTTTATTAAAGAATGTTTAAGTAATTGAAATTGTTGTTTACAATAGCATACAATCAATACATATTTTCATTACATAAAAGTTGTTAAATAAACAACTTGCAGAATTCATATTATGCATGTACATGTATTACTTAAAATTTTCAATTAACCCTTTCCCAAATGGCATTGTTTTAGACTTCCAATTTAAAAGCTGCACCAGAAGACAAAATGGAAGGTGATGAAAACAGGTTTTGCACAATATAGCAAAATAAAAATAAATGAATAAATTTATGAAAAAAATGAAGCAAAAGAAGAAAATGCTGATTATCAGCACTCAATGTTTACAGAAGCCTCTTAAATTAGGGACGTCATGAACAAGCTCTTATTTGGGAAAGCGTTAAGTTTCATTACAGCTTATTCATGTTTTTGACAAAAGTAAAATGTTAATTCATCTCAACATTATCTGTTATTCAAACCTTTGTATAACATCTAAATTCAAAAAGCATATTGCTACTATCTGCTGATATTAACCCAGGACAACTTAATTTTTGTCAACAATGTTCTCTATAACTAGGCTGGGGCTCTGAAATGACTTGCCAAAGGCCATACCCACATGGATGGCAGCTTGAATGTAATCCAATCACATCACCCGCAACTTCTCACAAGAAATGAGTTTGGCATTCAAGCTACCATGTCAAGCAGGACCCCATTGTTTAAAATAGAATATGATCATATTTCATGTGTTTTGATCATCATTCTACCCTTTACAGACCGACAAGCCTTTCTGGATTGTCTTGATCTGTTATGAGTGACATCTTCACTATAAATGTACATATATGAGTTTTAGACCTGTAAGCTTTTATTCCAATGATAAAACAAAGTTTTGCAGATTGTACAGCTATATATTAAAATGCCTTTCCATCTATTATATGAAAGAATTGTTCTATGCCATACAAAAACATACTTAAGTGATTATTTCTAAACTATTATAATTAAATTTAAATACATACACATTTACAATGATGTTGCATTAATCCCTTTATATGAATATTTGACTGTCATAATGATATCAGTCCTCTTGTTATTTGAGTAACATATAATAAATAGTTTGTTTTTCTCTCTTTCCCTTGCTATCATCTGTCATGACTTTCATATGATTTATATATAAATGTGGTTATTGTGATATTCTTTGTGCAAAGCACCATTTCCACTTCTAACAAAGTCTATTTGTTAATCTATGACATTGCTATATATATTCATTAAGTATCTTTGAAATATATTCTCCTTTTGGATCAGTACTAGTCTTTGTTTTGATTTTCTAATCATTTCAGAGATTTATTCTAAAACTCGCATAAAACACTAAACTAATATTTTGAATCAAACAATGAATGGTACATGAACTTTTTCAGTAGATCAGCAGTTTTAACAAAAGTAAGACAGTGCTTTACTGAGCTTAGAACAAGTATAATCAAAATAGGAACAAGAGCTCCGCAGAGTGGCGCATATACACCCGAGAGGGGCTTGTTTGTAAAATTTGCCATTTTTTCAATTCAAGGGCAGATAATTCAAAACCGAAACAGGTTATCTGAATTCCGTAAGCGATGTGCACAAATAGACACAATGGAGAATCATTGTGGCAAGTTTGATTAAATTCCAATCAAAACTGTAGGAGAAGTTGCGCACACAAGAAATTGCTAACGGACAGACTGACGGACAGACAGACGACCGGGGCCATAACAATATGAACCTTCAGGCGTATAAAAATATAAATATTTGCTCTATTTGTCACAATAATCTTACCATTGTGCATAATTTTTCACCCTACAGGTCATTAATTTTTTGATGAGTTTTCTTCTCAATACTGAGGTTGATGTGAAATACAAAATTTGTGTAAGTTAGTGTGAACACATTTCGAAATTTAAAGAACATACTGCAATAAATATATATGAGATGTTAATCTACAAATCTCATTTAACTTGTTTTTATACGTGATGAACCATTTGCTAAGCTCTGCACTGCCTTCAGAAAAATTATGCAGAATGGAATAGTAATGTGAGTAAAAAGGTACAGTTGAATTAATGTAAAGTAGCAAGTTCATGTGTAACAGAAAGTAACAAATAGGAATCAATTCTATTAATTAAACAGTGACATAATTTCCGACAAACAATAGTATTTCCTCAGTGTAAATCTAAAAAATTTAACTTAGTCCAAATTCAAAAATGTTGCAGATGACAATTTAAAATGAATGAATCTTACATGTTTGGTCATCTTATGTAGAAAACATTGTGGGAAATGAAGAATTTGGTTTTCACAAGCAATTTCTTCATTTTCCACATGGTTTTCCATGGACATTATCTTCTGGGGAGTCAAAAGGAATCACTGTATGGTAATGGGTTAAAGGTGTAAAATGATCAGTCAACATGTGACTGCAGGCTGATCGTTATGTTAATCTTCTGCCACACAGTTCAGCATATGACAAGGCTTACAGTAGAAATTTCTCTCTTTCTTATTAGATGCTGAAATATGTGTTGAACATGAAGGAAAAAAAATAAGAAAAGAATGTTATATCGCTTGATCATAATTATGTGACCCGCCAAGCTTAACAGTACCTTATGGAAAGTGTGAAAAATATCAAACCTAGCCAGTCTGTGCAAACTAACTAGGATCAATTTTTTTCATTCTAAGGCAATTTCTTGGATATATATATATTTCGTTTCCTTGTTTGTTTTACATGTTCAATAAAATTCCAAATATGACATCTGGTTGATATCTGCTGAATCTCATGTATCTCAAGATTTGGTTAAATGGAAAAACCAGAAGGTCCCTTTCAGTGTGACAGGTCACATATCTTTGTGTCCACCTTTCTGCACCTATAGTGGCCACCCATACCTATATGAACCACCAGCTTTGTCTGCTGAAATAGCAGACAAAGCAAAAAACAATGACGGGTGAGATTTCAAACTGACCTCTTTCATTCAAAATAATATGTAAACTTGTCATTAGCTTCACACAACTCAATATTAATGATTTTTTTTTTAAACTTTATGAAAGATTGACACTGTGATTTGGCACAGCAGAATACACCATCGAATGATCAGACCAGACACATTCTATGACATCAGTGAGAATCAGTGGTATATTACTGTAAATATGATCAATTAAGGAGCCAGAATAATGGGTTGTTTTTGACACTTGTTGACTGCAGTTGAAGAAATCCTGCATAAACCTCTGGATAGTTGTATTCATATCCAATAAATCAATGTTGATATCACCTTGAATAATGAGGTGCTTCCCTTTGAAATGCTTTAAATTTTCAGTTAGAAATTTCTTCAGGTCAGTCACCGAAGATTTAGGAGAGTTGTACAATGTTGCAATGACTATTTCTTTATCTTGCACCAAGAGTTCTACAACAATCATTTCTATGTTTTTCTTTACCACAGAAAAGCTATGAGAAATATGAATGTTGTCCCGCACATAAACGATAATTCCTCTGTGAGGACGAGCATTGCTTACTTGTTTCCCATCTGCTCTAACAATTTGATATCCAGTTCTCTGCACTAAATCGATGGAATCATCTGCAGTTAACCATGTTTCTAATAAGCATAAACAATCTGCAGCTTTGACATTGGGATCTGAAAACAATTCATCCTTATGGCTTCTGTAAGACTGCATATTGTTGAAAAGGCATGTGAAATGAGTGTCACTAGTCATGTAAACTGGAGTGTAACATAGTTTCAATTTCTGTGATTCTCTTAAACGTATCATTTCTTCTTGAACTTTAGTTGACACAGAAATCTTGCTTTCATTCAAGTTTAGAATGTAAAGGCCTTTCAGGGATCTTGATCTACTTATTGCGACATAATGGGCATGGGAAAATACACGTTTTCCATCCATATCTATTACAACCTGACTCAACGTGTCTCCTTGAGATTTATGTACAGTTTTTGCTGTTGACTGGCGCAGAGGGATTTGTATTCTCACAAAAGTTTTTCTCAAATACACAAAGTTCCTCTTTGAATCAAAGATAGGTGTCCATAATGGATTAATAGCACTATGATACAAATGTCTGTACTTTGAACGCCATGATGTTCCGATTTTATCATCATTGAAAGAAACCCACACAATACTTGGTCTAGTAGTATTTTTCTGTCTGTATTCAATTTTATTTATCATACAAGAAGACCCATTTACTAATCCATCATCTACATCAAGGTTAAGACATAGGTCATAAATCATTCCAATAGCTATTCCTACCATCTGACTAAGCCCTGCAGTGTGTGTGGAATCATGTGGCAACTTTGATATTAGTTGTTGTTTAACTGTCACATTGTCATCTCCTAATACATGATCAAGAGCAGGAATGTTTACTTTTTCATTAGTATTATTAAGAAAGCTCCTGACATTGAAATTGTTCACTTTCTCATTGGTATTGAATAAATGTGTTGTATTTTGTGGATAGTCTGTACTAGCAGTATCAGTCAATCTCTTTTTTAGATTTTCAATGTCAACTTGTGTATGATTTCCTTCTCGTAATCTGTTCAAAAGTTCAGCAAATTGCTTGTCTTCCTTTTGCCTCATGATCTCATCCAATTCATGCATTACAATAAAATCCTGCCATAAGTTTGTAGCTAAAGGTCCAAAATTTGTTTTCAAATTCTCAAATATCCAACCATCCATCACTGGTTTCAACTGGAAAAGGTCTCCAATGAATATCATATGCAAGCCACCAAATGGAACATTACTGCCCTTTATTTGTTTTAATCTTTCATTTATGAGTTTAAGCATGTTATTTCCAACCATGGACACTTCATCAATCATAACAACAGACAAGTCTTTATATTTTGTTCGAAGGGTGTTTAAAGTGTCACTATTAAGTGGAGTACAATCATAACCCTGGCTTGCTGGAATGCGGAAAGCTGAATGTAATGTTACCCCATTTATATGAAAAGCAGCTTTACCTGTTGGTGCACAGAGAAGAACTCTACAGTTCTCAGGATTATCACCAGGATTAGATGTCAAGTAACGCTGCAAAGCTTCAAACAATGCACTTACAAGAACAGATTTTCCAACGCCTGCACCACCAGTTAAAAAAACTTTCAACTTTTGTTCATCACGCTTAACAGATTGGAAAACATGAATAAAAAATTCTCTCTGTTTCGTATTCAATGATTTTATCAATTGCCTGTAATCTATGTCTGACATTGTTTTCCTGCGTACACTAATATCTACAGAAGCAACACTTAAACCAACATCTCCAGCAATATCACCTTGTCTCTGATTTTCAGGTCTATCAGGATCAAAGAATATGAAACTTTCACTTTCTTTTGCACCAATATTTGAGTCATCCTGCTCAGACTGCTCTGTGCCTGGGGCAACATCATCAAAATCTTCCTCATTGTGAGCACGCTCCATTGCATCATCTAGTTCATCAGCATTCTTTTCATACTGCAAGGCTTTGTGCTCTATGAAATTTTTAATGGATCTGTACCTTGATAGGTAAGAGTCATGACCTTGTTTCAAATCAATACTTTCATCTCTCCATGAAGTAAATAGAAGCAATCTTTCTCTACAGAACTGTTCGATGTCAATTTTTTTCGAAAATCTTACATATCTTATGACTTTTCTTTGTTTCCTTTCACTTATAACAATTCCATTTTTGAGAACAATTCGACCCCCAGGAATAGAATATTGTCTATCCTCACTTGAATTATAGTCATTTGTGTCTGAGTCAAGCACCTCATCCTCGTTACAATATGTATCCATGTTTTCATTGTTTTCACCTTCATTGGTTTCTTCATTTAATGTTTCAGAAATGTTTTCACCTGAATTTCTTGCAGTGCCTTTGTCAGTGTTGTATTTGATATCAAGCTGGGACACATAGTCTGCTAAACACCAATTTTCAAGTTGTTTTGGTCTTTTAGAATATCTTTTAATGGTATTATCTGCTTCAATATCTGTAGAATTTGAAGATAATTTTTCAAGAGATTCCTTAGACTTAAGTAGGAATGTTCTCTCTTCAGGCAAAGAAGTGTTAATGAAAACAACATCCCTTGAGGCTTTTGTCAATGGCTGTTGTAAAAGTAAGTAGCAGGCTTCCTGGGCACTAACCTCAACACTATTCAAGAATTTATTTCCAATATGTCTAACCTGTTGTCGGAGATCCATATTTCCTCTTCTAGCTTCTTTACATGCCTCATTCATAAGAATACTCATTCCTCTCTGTGCTTTACTAATATATGAAACTATATATACAGCACATGCATATGGATCCAATACAAATTGTAAGTCATGGTTTGCACCCCAAGCGTTTAGAATAGGTTTCATGTATGCATTAATTCTAACCTCACTTAATTTTCTTTTCAGAAAAACCTTTGGACCACTCAATGAGCTTTGGACTGCTTTGATGTAATCATCCTTGCTTACTTTGATCTCAGTAAGGAAATCATCTACCGTAATATTTGTTTCCTTCAACTCATCCAATTTCTTTTGTATTTTGACAAATAAATCTTTGTAATTTTGCTTTTCTTTACAGTCATTTAACGGTTCCAATATAGTTGTGCTTTTCATTGGAGGAATGGGAAAACCAAATCTACAAATAGATTTCTGTTTCTTTCTACAAGACTTGGAATGTTTATGTATCTGTAGTTCTACAAGTTGTTGATCTGGATTTTTCTCACAAGATACATACTTATCTATGAAGGATGTTACTTCATCTAATGAACTTTCATGATATCTAGGAGCCTTTTCAATCCATATTAACATGTGGATGTGAGGTGAACCTCTTTGTTGGAATTCAACACGATAAAAGTAATCTATTATTTTTCCTAATGGGTCATGGGGACTTTTAAGTACAGTGTTTATGAATTCTTGTACTCGGTTGTCAAAATACCTTACACATGTAACTGGATCTTTTTGCACAAGTTTTGTTTTATCAATCCAAGTCAAGTTATCCAATTCTTCCACAGACATTGTTTTTCCATCATTTATCTGAGAGAGCATATTTAGTAGATCATGCCATCTGGTATCTGCCGACGAAAGAGATGTAAACCAAGTAGGTAATCCTAGTTGTCTAATCATTGCAAAAACATCTTTTTTACGGGCTTCAAAATATGGTGGTGAATTCCTTAAACTTCTGAAAATATAAAATCCCCTCATCCAATCTCACAACACCTTTAAGATGATTTGTATCAAGCATTTGTGAGGCAGTAAATGTTTTACCTTCTGTTTTACATCTACGCAAAGCAAGATGGACTTTATCAGAAATTTGTTTCAGTTGAACTTTCTTTAACTTAAAGAAGATATTGGGAATATTTGATGCTACTCTGCGATCAATATGCCTCAGTTCTAGCTTGCATGTATCACTATAGTGAATGTGAACATGTTTTTTATCATTTGGACTTCTTCTCTGTCCACAGAAAATTGTAGGAAAAGACAAATATTCTGCATCAGGATCTTGATAAAGGCTGAGTGGTGTTTGACCCTCACCTGGAGCAAAAGTATAAGCGTTGTCTTTATTTGGGTCTGCAGCATCCAGCATAGTGTCACTATTACCAATAACCTTTTCTGTCTCGTCAACTTCACTAAAGTGATCAGAGTCATAATTCACATCATCATTACAATCTAATTCTTCACTTACGCTTTCACCTGTCATTCCAAAGAACTCTTTTACTGTATCACTACAAT
Source organism: Fragum sueziense (assembly GCA_963680895.1). Taxonomy (NCBI): domain Eukaryota; kingdom Metazoa; phylum Mollusca; class Bivalvia; order Cardiida; family Cardiidae; genus Fragum; species Fragum sueziense. Next base: position 20,678,387 of record OY804610.1, read on the forward strand.
CTGAAGTAATTGATTGCATCCAGTCATCATCTACTTTAACACCAGATTCTTTATACAGTACACCTATGGTTCACTAACCAATGAAGAGCACTTAAAACATGCAGAGGTCTAATATTTTCAGTGAAATCACATTTATTATATGAAAGTTTCTTCTTAAGTTTAACAGGTATTGTATAGTGACTATCTAATGTTCTTGGTAAACTGTGTATAACAGGCTGAATGTCAACCGGGACATTGACAACATTCCCTTTGATGGACAACTGACCTCCTCTTGGTAATTCTCTAATCTGCATAAATGGGATTCTCAAGAAACTAATCTTTCCTCTAGCTGATGTAAATTCAGTTCCTTTGGCAGTACAGGAAATGCATTTTGATTGAAAACAGACATTGGAGGGACTTTGTTAAGTTTAATTTTTTCATAGCATGTTTTACACAGCCATTCACAATCATCAACAGAGATGTAATTTGTAGAAAATTTTTTAACTGCATCAGAAGAGCATTTAGAATTTAGTTTGTTGAATAACACAACAGAATGTTTAAACATGTTTGGTTACAGCATGAACAAACATAAACAGGGCCTTTTGAAACATTCTTCTTAAATTTTTCAATGCAGTCGTCTAAGCTGGAACCATATCGCTTTGAACTTTTGTAGCTCTTTTCCTTAATTTTATAATCTAAATTAGACCTTAGACTCTGGCGCTTAGTCTTATTTCTTTCATTTTCTACTATCATATTGAATCTTGATGAACGTTTATTCTGTTTTTTCATCCTTTCTGAATCTTTATACAATTTACTAGAGCGGCACTTGTGCATTGATTTAAGAGTTAACATTCTTTCTTTCTTCTTTCTTTCCTCATTTTGTCTAACTTTTTGCATAGAACCCTTTGTCATTGACCTTTCTTTGACTTGCCTTTCTGGATTTTCTCTTGCTTTTTTCTTTGAAATATTTGTCATTGTCCGTTCCTTGACTTGCCTTTCAGGATTTTTTTCTTGCTTTTTTCATTGAAGTATTAGTCATAGTCCGTTCCTTGACTTGCCTCTCTGAATCTTGTCTTGCCTTTTTCTTTGAAATACTAGTCATAGTCCGTTCCTTGACTTGCCTTTCTGGATTTTGTCTTGCTTTTTTCATTGAAATACTAGTCATAGTCTGTTCCTTGACTTGCCCTTTCTGGATTTTTTCTTGCCTTTCTCCTTTGAAATACTAGCCACTAATCTTTCCTTAGATTGTCTTTCAGGATCCTGCCTAATTTTCCTCATATAACTTTTCATATATTCATTTCTTTTTAATCTTTTACGTTCGTGTACAATTTCATAATCTGACCTAACTTCTTGTTTGCGCTTTTGTCTCTCTGCTTGATCCTTGAAATATATGTCAATCAAAGATAATTTCTCAGGTGGACAATTTGTAAATTCAATTTCATTTTTCTTGGATTCAGATTCATGGATTTTTTTCTCCTATAACAAATCTAATTGGCATCATGTCAAATTGTTCATTTAGATCGATGTTCATACTTTGATACATTGCATACATGAACATTACCAAATCATCTATTGAAAGAAAAGAAGCTAATAATGATCTTCCATCATCATCTACCAATCCATCAACACCATGTGAATGAGAATCAAATAAACAATATCTACCATCCTGCCTGAAAATTGCAGAACAAACTGAACCAATGATAAATAAAAGATAAGAAGTTGTGTGAAATGCTTCCTTCAAACAACTGTGAAGTGATGACATATGAGTGGTTGATAGAACTTTGAATAAATACACCCAGATAAAATATTTCCTCTCACAATAGAAACATGTCTATCAAATGCAGTTACAGAACCTGGGATCTCTTCCAAATTCAAAAGCAAGCTTTGAAAGTCATTCCTCGCTTTCAGTCCAATCACTATTTCTCTATGTAATCTATCTCCTTCTATTAGAATTTCATCTAGATTTTGTGAAGATGGCAGATGTCTAAGCTCTGTGTATATCATCGAGCATAAGGCATTGGCTGTACATTGTAGATTTCGAGAGGATGGGTCAAACATTTGATTACCTTGATGAAAAGTTCCGAAAATCATTGTGTTGGATTCTGTATCTTCAGCAACAACTTCAGTAGCAAGAACAGTATTACCATCAGCACTAGCATCAATAACAGTGTCAGTAAGTATATCATCTGCAGTATTTGGTAAAGTATCATGAACAGTATCAAGAACAGTATCAAGAACAGTATCAAGAACAGTATCAAGAACAGTATCAAGAACAGTATCAAGAACAGTATCAAGAACAGTTTCAGAACAAATTCCAGACACAGATGGTTTTTGTGGGTGGGCAAGTCCCCCATCTGATATTCCAAAGACGCCCTCCATAGACACAGATGGTTTTTGTGGGTGGGGCAAGTCCCCCATCTGATATTCCAAAGACGGCCCTCCATAGACACAGATGGCCTTACATCTGTTTCATCCAAAACAGATGAAGGTAAAGGGTGGGATAGGCCCCCATCTGATAGTTCAAAGACACCCGTTAAATCAGCTGTGGTTTTCGTGAGTACATCTCTTCTGGCTCTACTCATTCGCCAATTCTTCTTGCGAGGCATTTTCCTTCTGCAATTAGAAAATATAACTAAAATGGCAAATTTTCCAGACATTCAAAGACAACTTTTGACATTGTCTGATGACCAGGACCCTGTTTTACAAATGAATTGAAATGTTCATAAATCATAAGAAAAACAGGGCCCTGGACCATAAAAGCTGCTACATGTGTATGAAGTGTAAATTTGCAAGCATGTATCGTTTTGACCTTGATAAGTCACTTTAACAATGTTTATTAAGGGATTCATACCATGAATTATGAACTGTTTTAATATCAAATTTGAGCACTACATCTTAATTTCTAACTTACAAGGAAAAAACAGACAAACTAATGGACAGACCAGATTTTATATTGATCCCTTTCTGATCTTTAGGTGCAGATAGTGTAAAAATTCAAGAGAAGTAATAAAAAGCCAGTTCTTACATTAAACGGATAAATCAATGGTAAATCCAAGTCCCTTTTTCCTCTGTATCTCTTTTCTTTAACTTCGTCACACTGTACTCTATATCTTTCAGCAATCAACACAAAGTGATCTATATTAAGGTACACAACCTTAAGTCACATAGGGTAGAACTTATGTTCACAATAATTCCAATATATACTCCAATTCACTGTCACAATGAACTCACAGCTACATAAAAATCACAAAACTGTATTTAGAATTAAATCAGTGTTGCACAAAAATCATAAAAAAATGTTCACTATTAAAGTGTTCACAATTCACTGTTCCACACAAGATCATAAAATGTGTATAACATTTCCAATTTTGGAAATAATAATAAAAGTTCACAAATGTTCCAAGTGATATTACGGTAAGTCTTTTTGTAATATTGATAAATTTGTCTGAAATAATAAGAACAGTTGTTGAAATCATGATTGATAGAATAGTTGAGTGACAAAATGTAAGTTTCTTGAAAGACAAGATGTGTTTGTGAAACATGAATGCCCGAAATGGCTATTTTTCTACAATGTTAAGTTTTTTAATTAAGAGTTGATAAGGGTTACATGGAACATATAGATATCATTGAAAGGAAGTTAGATACCAAATTTCAGCTTTGTTTGTCAAACACTTTTGGAGAAAATGCAAAATGTTAAGTTTTCTGACAGACAGACAGGAGTAAAAACAATAGAAAATCATGTTATTTGCTAACCTATGTAAAAGATCTGGAAGTAATTGCGATTAGCAATTCTAAATTATTCACTGTGTGTTTAGTTTTGAGATTTAAATCTAAATTTGTTCAAAACGTTATAATAATTTAAATATTGGCATGACACTGTACATTACTAAAGACTAGAAAATCAAATTCAGTTTATTGTTGAAATATCATTTCCAAAACTTAAATAAATGTGGTATCTCTGTTAAATTGATAGAAACTTAATTTCCACTTTCTATGAAAGTGGTAAACTATTTTTTGTGATAAACAAGGCGGTTATCCCAAAAAGAGGCCCTCTTCATAACTGGTGATAATCATGTATGCAATTCAAAGAAAGCAAATAACAACTGTCTTTGAAATACACAATCCTACTTACTCAAAAGATTCCTGCAGCATGTTTTGGTCCACCAGCACACTTACCTGGTATAGGTTAACGTCTGCAATAGCCCCTAAAGAACAAAGTCTATCTAAACTTTTGATTTAAATAGAATTTAACAAAGTATGGGTTACAAATTATCAATCATTCTTCATAATAATCATAAACTGTTGTTTTTTTTCTCTCATTAACACAAACACTTGTCACGGGTCAAGAGGGTCTGAAATGAGAAAAAGAGTATATCACATTTTGGCATCAAACTTAACCATTTTCCAAACTCTTCCAATTTGAAAGTGTTGCAGACCGCAATATCAAGTGCATGGAATTTTAAATTTTTTGGTGTTTTTTTGTTCAGAAAATATTGTGGAAAATGAAAAAAATTGCTTATCACAAGCAATTTCTTCATTTTCCACAATGTTTTCAAAAGCCTTTATCTTGCAGGGTGTTGAAAGGCGTCACTGTGTGGTAAT